>JAJEOX010000042.1:2400000-3600000 GCA_020740385.1 Mylabris phalerata
ATTGTGATCGAACTTAGGTTTTTATACTCTAGTAAAAGATTTTTATATAATCGTGCAGTATTCAGAAAATTATGCGATTAATAATTGTACGTTTTTAAACGTAAATACCGATATTGCGATACGGTTTATGACGCATGGGCAAAACCCTTGGTATAGCATGGAATTAATCAATGCAGCTCCACTTCTATTCTCGATACCGATATTTAAAATACCTTTAAATTTTCACGTAGACACATAAGATTGTATAAGAAATAAATTGTAATTCCCCGTCTCAAAGACAGGACACTAAATCACTAGCTTTGCTTGCATATAAAAATATTACAAGGGAAATTTCTAATAAAATTCGACGATATTTATAAACACCTATACCTATGGATTTATAAATAACATTTACAGTCTATTTTGTGTGTGTTATTTTGATTACTTTACAATCTAAAGATAGGTTTACCCTAGTCCGGTCGGCTAGTTTAAATTTAATTTTGGCGCACGTTTGCTATTGTTATAAAGTTTGACCGCATGGTGGCGTAAGCGTGCGCAACACAATAATGGCGTTTTGTTTAGTGTATTTTCTATAAAGCTGGTTATAAAGAAATTGTAGTGTCTTTGATTAATTATTACGACTATTATTATTATTATTATTTAAAATTAGTGGAGGTGGGAATTTGAGGGAAAATTAACGAAACGAAGAAATTTAAGAAAAATAAATTTTGTCCAAATTTTCATTCATTTTTCGGATAACAGTTGATTGTTGTAATGAAAACAATTCAATGTTTAAGTCGCATAAAATCGTACAATTAAAGGTTTATGCAAATTTCGATTATTGGTTTACTGATTTGTAAAAAGAATGTGAGTGTGCCTTGATTGATTTTCATTTTTTATCCAATTATTTCAATTGTCTTCCCATAGATTGCTATTAATCCTATTGATGTAGATTTTTTAACGATGAAAACAAAAATATCTGGATAAATATACGATTATTTATAATAATAACAAATTTTTCAAATTAATTCAACTGCTTTTGGTTTTCTCGTTTGTGTTTATTTGTCAAATCTATTACATATGTGTATCTATAGGTATAAAAATTGCCAATATTATAGGTTAAGTTGTATGTTTATAGCGTAATTTGATTTAATTAATCGTTAATTATTGTTAAATGAAAAAAAATCAATTTATATTCAACTAAAATCAAGTGTGTATGGTTATTTCGATTGTCACTTGTTACTTTTATGTACAACAAACAATAATCAAGACAACTATGGTAATGTTTACAACAATGTTAGGTGAGTAATATTTATTTGTCTATGGTTTTATTAGAGAATTTTAATCGCTTTTTTAATGCTTCATTTAACGTGTTGTTATTTATAAACTTCAATATAATGTGCTTTTTGTTGTGCCAGTTTTTTTTTCATTCGCTTGTTCCTTTAATGCAGTAATTCTGTAATGTCATTCAGCCGGTAAAGTAGAAAATTAACGCCAAAGTCACTATAATTTCCGACTGATGGCGACACATCTATGTTTTATTTAAATATTTTACCGCGAAATTCGAATTTATTTATGATATAATTATATGTTTTTAAAAAAATAATTTCCCTATTATTTACTTGCTATATAATACTCATGATTGACCAAGAGGAAAACTGGAAGAATTGTTTGTTTTAGATGAACAAATATAGCTAATAATGGAAAAGTACACACAAGTATTCTTTTGTGGCTATTACGTTAGAACACTTGAAATTTTAATTGAAGTAGTTGAATGTAACGAACAAAAATATGCCTTATTCCTTTAATTTGTGTATTTTCCTCCTGATGGTCTCCAATTAATTAATAATTTATTAATCGAAAGACATTTAAATATGATGAATATTTAGTAGGTTGACAAGTAGTAGATAATTTAAAGACATCGTTCATCTTTAATAATCCTTATAATTAATTTGTAAGCTACAATTTTATTGATATTCTACTAAATCTTAGAGTTTCTATCTAATTTACCCATTGGTTTAACGTGTACATATGTATTTATATTGCAATTTATTGATCCTGTTGTTGTTCTACTTAACTATCGCAAAATAGCATGATTTATTAAGCATGTACAATAATTATAGATTAAGATCGACCTCCAATAATTCCATACGATTTAGCATTGAGAAACATTTTTTCTCTGTATTAATTAGCCTGTAAGTTAACGTTCCAACAATAATAACAAAAGGGATTGTTACTTCATAAAATAACACAAAAGAGTGAAATTTTTTTAGTTTGTGTTAAAAAAAGAAGAAAAAGATTAATGCTTTGTTCGTCGTTCAGACTACAGTGCTAATAGAATAGGAGTTAATTTATGACAGCCATTATGCTGATAGAGATTGAGTGGTAATCAGTTGTCCAAAAATAGAGAAGAATAAAAATTTATTAGACAAATTGTTGAGAATTATCAGTAGAATTGGGCTAATTTATATATTTCTAATTTTTTTACGCTTTCAGTACAGTTTCAATCGTAGTTAATTAAGTGTGCCTTTTAAATTCGTATTGAAGTTGGTTTCGATTATAATCAGTTTGTTATTATAGTTGGACTTTTCATTAATTGGATCTAAATTGGTTTTTAGGTAGTTGTAGTTAGTATGTAAGGTTTTCTATTTTTGTTTGACAATTTCAAATTGAAATCTAATACTCAATCTAATTCAAATTAAATTGAATCATTTCAGACAAACTTATAATTAGTTATCTCGTTTTCTATAATTTTCTTGATTGCTGTTTATTGTTTAGTTTACTATTAAAGTATATGCTTGACAGAATATACTACGCAGACTTTTTTCCATTGTTCATAGAAATCCGCTCCCAATTTGTCGAAACTTTGGTATCAGCTAAAGCTGTAATAATTAGATTTTCTCTACTTTCCCATTTTGTCTTCTTCTTTTTATTTTTGTATAAAATCGATGGAATACCTTTATTCCATGTTTTCATAATGTAAATTCTCTTTTGATAAATGCTTTATAGATATTTTATGCAGTATAATATAAAAATCGAAGGGTTTGAACCGTAAAATTGTTGTTCCAGACTCTTTATCGCTTTTAAATATCGTTTATGTATATTGTTAGAAAATACCATGATTTGCCCTCACACTAGCAACGTTATCTCTCCTCAAACACCCGTCACCATTCTTCCTATTATCAGATAAATGAATGGATGGATTGGTTCGTTTCGTTTGTCGTCTATATTAGAAACAATGATTTTAAATAAAACAATAGCCAGATGGCTAGTCTTGTGTAAATTATTGTTATCTTTTATAGAGGAAAAAAACAAACAGGAAAAAGTGCGCTTTGTTTTTCAAATTCGTTCATTATAACCTGGGAAAATTCGACTAAAGTCTCTTATTTATTCGTAAACTTTGATGGAATATAATCGGTTATTGTCAATTGAACAAATCTCTCTTATTGCCTGTACATGGAATCAAAATGTCAAGCTCGTTATCCTAAAAGAAAAACAAATCGATAAAATGCCCCCCACAGAGCAAAATTAAGGTATTGCTGCTTGTGACAGTTGAATTAGTTCTGTTTTCTTTGTTTTATTTTAAGAATTTGCAAGAGGACAACGAATTCATAAAAGTTTCTATCCACAATTTGTTCCTTTTTTCCCAAAAATCAAATAAACTTTTCTTATTCGATTCCCAATATTTCCTCATTTAGAATTCTTCTAGTGAACGCCTCTTCGTTTAGGCAAACACCACCTGGTCCTCTAAACTTGAAGCTGTATTTTGTATGTGGTGGTGGTGATCTTGTTAATGATGGTGATGCAGGTGGCAGTGTTTGGTGGGGGTGCGCCGGAGAGACCCAGAGCGGCGCACCAATATTGATCTAAGAAGAGTTGCCACCACCGCCGCCGTCGCCGTCGTCGTCACCACTACCACCTCATAGTCGCCGCCACCACCACCACGATTACTGTCATCAACAGCTACCACCATCGGTACGTCGTCACAGGACTAGAACAGTTTCACACAGGGACGCTTTCAGTAGTAACGACGGCGTGTTCGTGGCGTCAGTTTTTTTCTGTTCATTGTTATTAGTTCGTATTGAGAGCGAACTAGAAAACGTTGTGCTTTAGAATTGTGCGTTTCTATTATAATTTCTCTTATCATTCTATAATAATGTTGGATAATAATAATTCAATAGTTTAGTGTGTTCGTCCAATTAGATTGTATGACGCATGGGATCGGTGAAGTCGTTCCGGCGCCCATTACTCATATCATTAACCGAACAAAGGATATAAGAAGAAGAAGAACGTAAAATAAAAGTGTTGTCAAGTTGTCTTTCCTACTTTTCCGTGTTTTCTACTTTAGTTGAAATGTGTGACTACTGTTTGTGAATTCGCTTCTTCTTACCTACTATTTGTCCCAGAAAGATAATTACAAAACAACATTAAAACGACGACGGTATATCTTTACTTTTACTTTTCGTTTTTATTTATTTTTTAATAGTACACTCTCACATACACACGCACACAAACATTCTTTTTCAATTGTAATAAAATCAATAAGTCTGTTATTGATAGGGGGTGTATTTTTTGTGTGTATGTATGCGTGTATCATAAAATATTGATATAGCGTCTTATCAATTTTTCCACCGAGAAAAAAACGAATAAATTCAATTAACACAAATTTTAACGTACGTATTACAATAAATTTTATGATATTATCCCTATCATGATAGATTTAACCGTTAACGGAATATTTGACATTTCCTGATAATATCTGATGGTATTTTACCGAAATTACACAACATTAATATGTTATGTGATTTTTATTTTTATCACTATTGTTGCTATAATCATTCATTAGAATAGTAACAATAATATAAAACACAAGGATCTCAATTATTCTCGTTAATTGCATTGTAAATTAGACTAATTACTAGCATCATTCTATATAGGAATTAGATTTATTACACTAGTTTTTTTTCTAATCTTGTACTGGATTCTTTAATAATTTAGAAGAAATCATTGAACAGAGAAATTCTAAATGTATTTGCCTTAAAACCATTCCATTCAATACTAAATTTGTGATGAAATGAATGATTAAAACCGACAATTTTTCAACAACTATTGATTTTAGAGGGGTGAATTTATCATTGAGACTTGTTACTGATTCTATTTTACCATCGTACAATGTACAAACGATGCCGTCTCAGCTCTTTCTCTATTAATTCCACCCCTATTAAAAGCTTCTATAATTGATGTTAGTATGGACACACGGGGTGGGTACTTGTACATACACACAACTAACCAGAAAACACATGTTACAGGATAGTTACAATCAATTTGTTCCAATAAGACAACAAATAGGAAAGTTTTCTCTCTCTTTGTTTCTTTTAACAAATTTAATCAGGTTTTAACAAATTGACACAATTTTTCCTCGATTGTAATGGTTCATTTCATTCTCTTTTTTTTTCCAACTATTAGGACTAGTCCCTGATTTTAATCAGTGAACTGGAAATTGTTTTAAAAGCATCGAGAGAGGAAATAATTATGAAGAACGCTTTTAAACGACTTGACCCTTTTTATATATTGATGCACAATTTTATAAAATAAATTATAACGTCTTATTTCTCACAAATAGTGCCAACATTTGAGGAAATAAATTTAAAACAATCATAAAGTAATCAGAACCAGTAACAAGGTTTTAGTACGGTTAAAATTAAAATTTGCAAAAGCTGTGCTATAATATTAAGCAAATTCTGTTGGAAATTTTCTAATTTCCTCAATTTAAACATACCATTACTATTTACTGCTCACCTCTTGTATAGTTTACTTAGATATAGTAAACATTTTTTTCTTGTCTAAAATCGTTGAGTCTAATTTTATTTTAATCTGTGTGTGTATTTTGGTTATAGGTGGGAAAAGTGGTGAAATATGGGGTGTTTTGGCAGCAAGGACAAATTATCCAAAGAGGATATGGATTTCCTCAAATCACATACACGTTATGATGAAAGTACAATAAAAGAATGGTATAAAGGCTTCAAGGTGAGTGTAAATGTGTATTTTATCGTTCATAAGGGTGCATGAAATAAAAACGTTTATACAAAAATAAATTTTTCGACAGTTATTAACTGTTTCATGATGAAGAAACGAAAAAGAAAAAAAATTACAAATTTTTCTCCTGCTCTTTATTGTTTATATTAACCCGAAAAATTACAGAAACAGTTTATTTTCGTAATAATAAGAATTTGAGAGGGAGAAGGAAAGGAAAAAATTGATTGTGTTTAGAAAACAGTATATCCAGTTGGTTTTATTTATAACACTAACTCATACGCATACACTTGGAATTAGATTGATTTTGCTTCACCACCAGACATTTGTAATTAAAACGCCTAATTTATTTTTTAATTAACTTTTCAGTTAGACATGAAACTTAATTATTGTAATTAGTAGAAAATGTTGTCACTGTTATTATTATTTTTTAATTTCATTCAACCTCTTAGTGAGTGAGTGAGAGAGAGATGAATTTGATGTTTTTGACTGGGTATTTTTGAAATAAATCACTACCCATGATTACAATCACCCTTCTTACATATGGTTATATAATTCAGTCTACCACACCCTTTGTTCCATTCTGTATTTTCATTTTGTTCCCATAAATGGCATAAAGACACAATACATCCATGTGTAGGTAGAGAATAGGTGAAACAATAGGTATTTATGTAGCAAGACATGACATTTGTATGTGTCTGTGTGTATGGTAGAGATTATGATCGTTTTCATATTATTTGAGCCGTACAATAATAACAACGAGAGGTAGTTAACAATATGAATTTCATTTAATGAAAAGTTTGAATTGTTCACAGAGGAATTGAAAAAAATCAATAACTTAACAGATCATTTTTAACTAACTTTTAATAAACAAAAAACAAAAAAAGGTATGATATTGATGATTAGATTGTCGTTGTTGTCCTTATATTAGGGGTGTTGGTGGTTATTGAGGGCGGCGACAGTGCATTTACGCTCATCGAATTTCTCCGTTCCTAATTGTGTTATTTATATTATAAAGGGGTTAAAGTACAGATACATGAGAGTAAGAGACAGACATATACGGAATTCCTTAGCGTAATCATTGAATTTTCGAGCTAAAAGCTTCCATATAATAAACGGAAGGTAAGAAGGCGGAGAGGGAATTGGTAGAGAAATGACTAAACGCAAAAAGGGTGTGTAAATTTGGAAACATTTAATTAAAATTCAGTCGATACTTTCGTTAAAAATTGTGAACATTACAGAATCTCATGTGGGACCAAAATTAAGAATTGATAGGTGGTCCAATCTAGCGCACCCACTGTTTTAACTCTACCTCCAAATTTCAGGCATTTCAATAAAATTAGAACATCATCGGGTCTCTGATTTTGTTAGAATAGCTTGAAGTTCCTCTTTATATTGATTTTTTTTCGCGGAAAGACTTGATAAAATCGTTTTTACCTGTAACAAAATTTGTTAAAACAAGGTTTTTTTTGTACATAAGTCCAAAAATCTCAATTGAAAACCAAGAATCCAATTTAGAAGTTAATTGAAATGTTAAAATTTCAAACTTATCAGCAAAATTCGTTGAATTTATAATAAACATTAAAAAAAATTAAAAATCAGGAAATAAAATGGAATCAACATTTCTAAATCGTTTAATTGTAACTAATCTGTAGAAACTTTTGTTAAAAACTGATGATTCTCTTGAAATTTAGACTAGAAATTAAGATTAACATTGTTTTTTTTTCTTTAAGAGTGGATTTAGATTTAGAACGAAAACTTCTCAGAGCTTCGATTAGAACGAAAATTGTCTGTTGATTAGAGCTCGTTAACATGATTCATGATGATTTAGTGCAAAAAAGATCAAGGATTATACTCCTGAAAATTGTTAAAATACAAAACTAATGATGACGATGATGATGATGTTCAAGAAAACGTGGGTTATTTTTGTGTTTTTATGATCGACAGTTAAAACCGACACCATCTGTAAAACTGATACAACTACCTTAGAATAATAATGAATGTTTGTTTTCGTTGTTTCATTATTATTATTATTATTATTTTGAATATTTGATACGTGTAGAGGAAATCGTCGAAATTTTTTTCGTTAAACTTTTTCGCAAATTTCACTGTTTCCTATTTAAAATTTTTCAGATTTCGCCTGAAATTTTACTACTGGAATTCTCTATTATATCTACACATGTACATACGTATAACAATATTGTGGTTGAATGTTTGTTTTAATAAAATTTCAGGAGAACTGTAAATATTTGTTGTTGGCAACTGTATGTTCCGGTATTATTTCAACAACATTCTACGAATAATAAATAATAACAGTGTTAATAATTACTGGAATTAATAGGATAATAATAATAATAATAATTGTAATAATAACAACAACAATTAAAACTAACAGGAAGGAAATATGAATCTGTCTTTTATTCAAAACAGAATAATAGTAAACGATACATTTTTAGTTTTCTTGTAATAAAAACAATAAGAATGTTTGGAATTTGTGTGAATGTGTATGTTGCATGTATGTATATGTATATGTATATGTCATGAAAGCAATTTCCTCCTGACATAATGTTGTAGTTATGCCCGGAGATAAGGTCATTTAAAGACAAATTGAAGATATATTTATCTTTCCACTATAATATGTCAACATCATGTTGATATTAAACAGTTTACCTGATGTTTTGTTATTTGAACAAATATTGATTGTTTTACCTTTTTCTCCGGTATCAAATTGTTCGAGATTAATTCAAATTGAATTTACAGCAAGATTGTCCAAATGGTCGTCTAACCCCTGCCAAATTCGTAGACATGTACAAGATGTTCTTCCCATCTGGTAATGCTGAAGAGTTCTGTGATCATGTCTTTCGTACTTTCGATATGGATAAGAACGGTTATATTGATTTTAAGGTATGTTCTCCTGTATTTTAAATCCTAGAGTGTTCTATTATTACCATTATTATTAACATGAAATTGCACCGTTGCGTGTTTTTAATGGGGTTAATTATTAATATGTTTAGAGTAGAAGCCAGAAAAAAGAAGTGTTTTTTAAAATAAAAAGATCTACTTGTAGATAAAGGCGTGATTTATTTAACTTTTTTTTTGTTTTTTGGAAAAATTAACAAAATTAAATTAGGTTGATCGAAACGTCATATTATTATTGTTATTAAAAATAACACTGGAATTTTTAGTAGTTTGTTTAATAATTTTTTGACGTCAATCTCTATTCTTGTTACGAACTACTTACATCTATCTATTTCAACTAGTTTGTTGTATTTTTGATCAATAAAGGTGTGATGAAGTTTAACATTTTCCAAAAACTAGCAAGAAAGTTTCCAAGAATATCTGAAAGTCAATATATGAAATTTTCAAAGTTTCTTCCTATACGAAAATGATTGATTGTTTGATTTTGCACACCGTTTCTAATGTAAATACACACCGGTTCGTACATGTTCTTTATTAAAATCGATAAATATTTTCTCGTCATGTACAGATGATGTTAGTTCAATTCCGTAATAAACAGTTTTGACGGCTGGAAAACTACTGAAACAACTTTTTTGCAACAATAAATCAAATCAAATTCAATTTCAATATGGATTTTAGATTATATTCCTGTAAGCTTCAGATGATTTCAAGATAATAAAGTTTTCAGTTCTGATAGTGAACAAATAAGACAAAACAATATCGCTTTATTAGAATTCCAAATTGAATTCTCGTCTGATGATTGTGAAAGTTTTTTCTCATAAATATCTTTAGAGACTTGATTAGATCAGATCACCATTTTTATGAGTTAGGTGTGAGTTTGACCTTATTTCTCCAATGAAATGACAATATAATCTATTGTAGTGCTTTCTTTTATCTTCCATGTCGTCCAAATTAGTGATTTCTTTCCTCCGATATAGTCTATTATTGAAGTGATAAATCGGTAGACCTACAATATAATTTATAAGATCATAGCATTAGTAGAAATAGGTGATAGTTGTATATTTTGATGTTCCAATGACCGGGAAAACATTATCCTTAGGCAAACTATAAATTATTAACGTAGCCATTTATCCTATCCCTTTTATATTATAGGAGTTTCTGCTAGCGATCGATGTTACGTCGAGCGGTACTCCAGAAGAGAAACTAAAATGGGCCTTTCGTATGTATGACGTTGATGGAAATGGTGTCATCGATATCCAAGAAATGACGAAAATTGTTCAAGTAAGTAACATTTGCTGTGAAGTCACGCAAAATAATCGTTATTGAGAAACCATAATAGTGAATGAATCGAAAAATGACAACGGTTTGTTATAAATAATTAGTCATTTATCGTTTCTACCTGTTATAAATTAATTAATTTTTCTATTGTTATAAATAGGCAATCTACGACATGTTAGGAGCGTGTTCATCAAATCGACCAGCTGATTCAGCAGAGGAACGTGCAAAAAATATCTTCGCCAAAATGGATGAGAACAACGATAATCAATTAACACAAGAAGAATTTTTGAAAGGTTGTCTACAAGATGAGGAATTATCCAAAATGTTGGCACCCTAATGCGTTTAAAATAATAAATTCAAACCCACCATAGAAGTAAATTTCAACCAGATAATGTTTAAAGGGGAGGAGTTATTGTATAAAACAAAATATGCGCGCCTCTCTTGTATCGATGTAATTTATTTATTTATTTTTGGCTTTCAATCATCCAAAAACAAAAATTATTGTTCGCTTTGTGTAAACAAAATTCTCTAAGGGACTTAAGCGACCAAAAGTCACAGATCAACAACGGGTACATCGTTTTTTTTGTCTCGCATTATTATCAAACCAAAACATGTGCATTGAGCTTTTCGTATTTGGGCAAAAAATAAAATAAAACAATGTGTATTCAATAGGAAGTTACGCATGAGTTGAATATTGATCCGGTTTTAGATTAGGACGCTGTTGTTGTATTATTTTTCTCTTCGTTTTTTTTTTTTTATTAATCTATTATTGTGCCATTTATTGCGGATTAAAGTAAAAATGTTTACGACCAAACATAATTTCGACCAATTTTACTAGAATTATAGATGGGATAAAATAGATTTTATATCAAATTTGTTATTGATCCGTCCTCCCTATTTCGTAGAAATCTCTTGGTTGATTCGTCTATTTCGTTCATTTATATCTAATTGGAATCAATTTTAAAGTAATAATTAACCTAAGCTTCATCACTATCATGATTATAGTTTTTAATCCGTAATAACAGGGCCACATTCCGGTCAATTTTTATAATTCTGATAGGTAACGTGAATCATTCTAATCAAATCTACAGTTTTGGGATGAAATAGGGCTTCTATAAAAGAAAATAGTAGCACAAACAAAAAAGAATGCACAATCTTGTTAAATATGTATTTATTTATTTATTTGTATTTTATTGGTGGTTATAAGCATTTATACACAAAAAACACAAGGAAAGACTTTAAGCATTTCATCTAGATGTTTTATGAAACCATAAAGGAGAATCTAAGTGTATTTTAAACATTTTAAGCATATCATTGATGTAATTGTCTTTATATAAAAAAAATTACATGAAGGAAAACTGTCATATTCACTCCTTTTCTTCTCTTAATATTAATCGAATTTAAATTTTGGCAATTTTTCCTATAATAACAATAGAGAGAGCATAACGTGAGAGGACCATTTATTTAGGAATATTGCCAAATTCTATCTTATTATCATAAAATATCAATAACAACAATGCTTCATCTATAGTATCCTTTAAAACTATACAATTTATAACCTTCGGGGGTACACAGTTGTAGTAGAATCGATCGAATTCAAAAACGACAATCTTGTGGAATTACAGTCAATTTACATTAAGAAAAACAAAGAGAGATGATTGATATAGGTGGATTCCTTTGTAATGTTTCCCCTCTACTTTTCGAGCAAGTTTAACTTAAAAAAAAAAAAACAGAGTAAATAATGAAACAAATGTCTTCTTATTGTTCATAATCTAATAATGATAGTTGAAAATATTGCACAAAAATTCCAAACATTCTCTTGTAATTTCCTTAGTTTCATTTGTGTTTTATAGATTTTATGTTAATATCAGTCACAAGGTGATTTTCTTTTTATTTAAATATTCGCCCCAATTCGCACTATTGCCTAGTAAAATGTCAGTCACGCCATTATCGTTATACACGAATACACAGGGTGAGTACTTCATTTCTACCCTTGTAGAAGAAAATCTGTTGTTGTTGTTAACGATGGTGGTGGTGACTTTACATTGATCAGTTTTATTGTTCGTTTTAAAATTTCAAAAAATCGGTATTCTGAATCAGCAACAGCAGCGATTTAAGAAAAATTCATCAAAAATGTGTGATGATCATTATCATTCTGATTATTATTATTATAATTATTACTATTATTATGATTACATCATCAGGTAAATGTATTGATTCGATAATTAATTATTGATTAATATTTTTCTACATGCACATATGTAAGATATCATTATCTAGATGTTATTATTATTATTATCATTAATTATAATCAAATTTATATAACAAACAGGTGAATTGTAACGCATTTAGGGGGCTTTATTGATGTTCTGTTTTGATTCAAGAAAGCCTCCTGAATTCGAAGCATTAGATAATTAATGATTGGGAAAAACCACCCACAAAAAAAAACCAAAAGCAGCTGTCTTTCTAAACATATAGGTGATGATAATTTCAATTATTTAAAAGTAACACAAATATTGATGGCAGATATTCTTTGGATTTTTATCACTAAATATTAATGACAATTAAACAATATACATATTTGGTGAAATTATTGTTTTTGATGAATGTGTGTATGTTTATGTGTGTGGCTGAATCTAAGGTATGTTTTGTGATTAATCATTGGAAATTTTAAAATTAGGAAGCGGCATTGAACACAATTTACAATAAAACTAGTCTGGAAATTATCACAAAACCATGGGTAAACAGAATAGTAAATTGAAACCGGAAGTACTCGAAGACTTGAAACAGAATACGGAATTCTCCGGTAAATTTCACTAATTTTCCACAAATTTTTACTGTATTCGTTATAATTTTAGATGCTGAGATTCAGGAGTGGTATAAGGGCTTCTTAAAAGATTGCCCCAGCGGCCATCTATCAGTCGATGAATTCAAGAAAATCTACGGTAATTTCTTTCCATACGGCGATGCGAGCAAATTCGCCGAACATGTATTCCGTACATTCGATGCCAACGGTGATGGTACAATCGATTTTCGAGAATTCCTATGTGCATTATCCGTTACGTCTAGAGGTAAATTAGAACAGAAATTGAAATGGGCTTTTTCCATGTACGATCTAGATGGTAATGGGTACATTTCACGACAGGAGATGCTCGAAATTGTCACCGTAAGTTCTCTTTGTATTTCTCTAATTGTTTTTTCTAATGGTTAAAAATTCAAGGCAATTTACAAAATGGTCGGTTCTGTGATGAAAATGCCAGAAGATGAGAGTACACCGGAGAAACGTACCGATAAGATCTTCCGGCAAATGGATCGTAATAAAGATGGTAAATTAAGTTTGGAGGAATTTATTGAGGGCGCCAAAAGTGATCCATCAATTGTCAGGCTTCTACAATGCGATCCGCAAGCTCAGTAGCGGTTCGGATATTATTATTATTATTATCACTATTTACTACAATTCGTTTAATTTCTTTTATTTATTTTTTAATTTTTTTTATTCTACCGTGAAGACGTGGCGATTTAGAGACATTTATTGAAAAAAGGATACCATTTGTGTTGTGTAATAGAAGACTTTACGTTTCGATTATTTTTAATTTTTTCCTTTATGTGTGTGTGATCGCGAGGTTTTCCGTATTAACAATATCCCAGTTTATCACACTAATAGTGAAATTCTGTAGTATTACGACAGAAGAAACGTATTTATTATCCCCTCATTTAAAAAAGAATACAAAACAAAACTTAGACTGCGGATTGTTATGCTCATCCTCGTATAGATTTATAATTTAAAATCAAATTATCGCATCATCTCATCCTTAAAAAAAATGAAAGTAATTACAATCTACTTACTATATCTTAACGTAAGTTGAAAATATCTCAACTACTCTTCAACATATATTTATCATTGCTATCGAAATTTAAATGTTACCGTTTTCAAAGTTTTTATGTGATTAAAGAAAAGTAACAAAATACACAAAAAAATATACAACGTTAAATGTAGATCGTATATTTTATTGTAATGTTTCCAAAACAAAAAAAAAATGTTATCTCTTAATGGTATAATTGGTGCTTTTCAATACAGTGTTGAATTGTATGATCGATTTTTTTGGCCTATATTTCGTAAAAGATTATATCGATCACATAATTTAATCACTGGATCACTTGCGCATTATTTACGAATCTCATCTCTTGATTTCTCTTGATCAATTACCAAAAACAACAACAATATCTCTTGTTATATGCACTTGTTCTTGAAATTTTAAAATTGGATGTGGTTCAATTTATAAATTATCGAATAATTAAAACAATTGTAAATTATTGGAATAGGCGTAATTTTAATAATTAATACATAGAAAGATGCATTGAGGCCTAAATTATAAACAAAGAAACAATTTTTGCAATAGTTCTAGTCGTCTTTTTTTGGAACTAATAAACGAATATTAATAAAATAATGAGAGAACGTGTGCGAGAGAAAGAGAATTTAGAGTGAGTTTTGTACAACGGTCCGTCCTTATAAGGGCCGTCGCACAAACCAAAAAATTACAAACAAAAAACCTACTTTCAATGTGTTTTTGTGCAAGCACATTCTATAAATTTTCAATTCAACAAATAAAACAGAAATTAAATGGAGAGCAACATTTAACAATTTGTCTTGATCTTCCCAGAAAATTGCGTGCGTTTTGTCGTTTTGATTATTATTATTATTCATTATCAAATGAAAAAGGAATACTTGTCTTACATGTAACATAAAAATAAAATTTGCTGATGCATTAATCAAAGAGTTTGTCTTATAATTTCATGACCTCTTGAAGAATATAAAAAATAGAAGGTAGGGCGAAATTGATTAAAATAACTGTAATATATTTGTGTTATGTTGCAGGTAATTGGTAATATACAACTACGATTTATTGGCTTTATTATCTCCAAATTGTTAGCAATGATAATAATGGAAATTAAACTATAATTTCGGTCAAGATTTACAAGAGAATCGATGAATATCGTCGATTGATATAATTCTTGGAGTGATGTAACTGAAATGCACCACTCAATTTCGTCGTTGTCACCAGTTTAGTATCGTCGACTCGCTGACGGAAACTGTCGATTTTATTAATTTTACTATTGTAGGTTCTCAATGCTCGTTCAGCCCATGTTTGTGCTACTGGTATGTCGCGGCGGACGCCCTTTTGCCGTTTATCCAAATAATCCAAAACGTCATCGTAATAATTCCGTCTATAGTCGAACAGATATTTGTATTGCAGGAATTTTGGCCTGTGGAAAATTAGAGAAAAATTGATGAGCTTAAAAATAGTCGCAACATACAAAATGTTGAGTGATTCATTGTTGGTGTTGTTATTGTTGAAAAATTTGAAAAATCCTCCAGTTAATTGAGTTGCTATTTTTGAATCTTTTGGCCTACCACTATTGTAATCGTCCAAACTTAAAATTGCATTATCGATAATTTTTATTTCGGTTCTAAATTCACCTTCAAATATCGTTATTTTTGCTAAAAAAAAACAGGTGGTTGTCTATAATTTTCCTAGCTGATTTTATGCAAATTAATGCGATTTCACACGAAAAAATTTCCAACAACAACAGAGTCTTTTGGATTATTTTCAATTGCCGTCTAATATTTTAAAAATACCACTCACCTAATCCAATGTTTGAACAAAAGTAATTTATCAGGATCTAAGTACTCATCTTCAGCAGTTGGTTTCGGTTCTCCCTCACCCTCTTTTTTGGCTTTCTCTTCACCAGCTTTGGCAGCTTCATCACCTTTCTCCTTATCTTTATCTTTATCCTTCTTCTTTTTATCGGATTTCTTCTTCTTAATCTTCTTCTCTTCTACTGGTGGTGGTAGATCTTCGGCAGCATCAGCGAACCAATCACCAGCACCCTCATCATCAGCCATCCCTAGCAAAACAACAAATTAAACCAAACAAAAAATTATTGTTTGAAACCAACTGTTTGTTCATCAAGAGACAACAAGAGACTACAGCGTAGGGATAAATGGTGAGTTTAAAAACGAGCGATTAGAGAAAACTCCCCGCCAACCTACACACTTTGTGCCAATCATTAAAACTTTGCTCTTTTTTATTTGTAAAATTACAAAACCACCTTTGGACAAGTGAATCTAATTCGTATTTTTTTTTTGTTCGGTGCTACATCCAGGATTTTGTAGTTTCAGTTGTATTTTTACAGTAGGATCGTTGGTATTGTCTTATCAATTATCAGTATTCGGACGGAACAAAGAAGAGAAAAAATAGAGAACAATCAGTGGTAATCAACCTTAATACCGATCTTAATGTCAGTCGATCTATTAATTGATACAATTGGCAGCTTGATTTACTTTTGGCAAGTATAAATGTTATTTTGTTCATTACAATCTGTACATAAATAGGTAGATGTATGTGTAATTGTTGGCATTATCATATTCGCAAAAGAAAGACTTTAAATTTAATTGTATTAAGATTCAATTATACCAACAGGGAATTATTTAAAAAAGGGATTATTTAACAGTGTCTTGTATAATTTCCAAGTTTTAGAACAAAGACAGACCGAAAAAATTAACAAATCACAAACTATTATAGTTGCCAATATTGTCGATGTTTTAAAAAATAATAACGATAATTGTTTTGTTAATTTGTCAATGTTCAGCTATGGGCAACTGTTCCAAATTAGAATATAGGCCAAATTAACGTGTCTTTTATTAATAAATCAAAACGGTTAGTTAAATATCTTAATCACCAAATAATTAATAAGATCGAGGACATTAATGTTGAAATAGACGTTATTGATAAAACAGGCTCCCAAATTTTGAAATCTTTCGTTGATTAAAAGTGGAGATTTTTAATGGTGAATTTGCCAAACACAAGTTATTATAATTAATTATCATTTAAATCATCCGCAATTAATTCCAATTACTACAAATCATAAACAATATTTCGAATATGTTCGTACTTCTTTAATTGTTTCTGGCTAATCTCCAATTATTTTCGAAATAATTCAACGTAAAATTCAAACCGTAGACGACACTACCAATGTCAACGTAATCCATTATGAATTATTTGATTTATGTTCGTGTAAAATTTAAATGAAATGAAAACAACAATTGTTATTGATACGTAATCAACAAAGAATAATGGCAATTTTCCAAGATTTTCCCACTGTATGAAAAAAGAGTAAGGGGGTAAGATGACTTGACGTCACTTTATTGTACAACAGTTGCCAAAAATTCCAATTTCCTTTACCTTAACAAGCTTGTTCTAACATTATAACAAAGCGTTAAAATTATTTCAATTGTTTATTATCATTATTATTATTTTATATAGTTATATACAATAAAGCAGCAGTTTTGTATTTTGAAAGAAAATGCGATATGAAAATGGACTAAATTTTATACACATAATGATTGTAATTTTATTCCTCGACGGTTTTCTGTGATCGACGAGCCCGCAATTGGACAGCTTGTATGGCCGATTGGGCCGCTTGTGTTTCTTCAGTACTTTCAGCAACTAGAGCTTTCAATCGGGCTGCACGCCGTTCTCTAGCTTGTTGTCGTTCAGCAACAGCTGCCATTTCGTCTTCAATATCCAACAGACGATCTCTTGACTGTTTGGCACGTAATGTCGCCGCTGTTTCCTCATTAACTTCACGTACCAACGGAGTCCATCGTGTTAAATCACCACCATCAGTCTCCTGTGTTGCTGCAATACGTACTGAACGTCTCTTTATTGTGATATCATCATCTAAAGCTCTACGACCGTTATCGTCCAAGCCTACACTCTTTAAAATCTTATCAGATCGGTCTAATAGACGACGTGAATTGATATTGTCGACGGTACTCTCGAAATCAACATCATCAACTGATGAGATTTTCTTATTAGCTCGGATACGTTTCAGGGTTGAAGCAGTCTATAAGTTTAAATATAAAAAAGTAAAGCAGCGAAAAATACAAAACAAACACCCAAACATATAAAGGAAATTACGACCAAAAGCGCACCTCTTCATCGAAATCATTCTCAACCAAATCGATGGCACGTTGAGCGATACGTCCACCACGCGAATCAAATAGGCTCGGTTCAGTGATGAGTTTCTCAGCACGACGTCGTGTCGTTGGTAAATCTTCATCGAAGAATGCACGTTCATGACGTTCTAGCAAATCTTTCGGCAATGATGATTGTCTTGCTCCGGAAGCCCGGGGTGGTGATAATGGTCGTCCGGAATATTTGCGATCTAAACGATCCAAAGCCGGACGATAATAACTCTCGCCGATGTTGTAATTTGCATCATAGACCCGTGTCCTGGGACGGCTCAGGATTGTTCTTCCCGACATGACTGCCTGAAATGTTGTTTTTCAATCAATTTGATGTACGATTTTTAATCCGGAAACAGGTGGGTGTTTAACGAAAATAAACAAGTTCTCTCACCCTCTACGAATTGCCAATTTTAGATTCTTATTAATTGAACAAATCAAGATGGGAATCATCAAATTAAAATTAAACAGTGGATAAACAATATTTATTTATAGTTTATTGAAGAGGAAGATTCAAATTCTTTACTGACCTTCATTTTCTTTAAATTTTCGGTGAATATTTTCACAACCAAAAAACCTAAATTCTATGTTAAATATAGGCCAGAAGGCTTGTTCTATATAACTATTAATAGCAGAAAACGGCATGGCTTGGCAGGTTTTTATTCGTTTTAAACATTCCGGTTTTTTTTCACCTACCATATTCTATCAAATTAATGTGTAATTAAATGATTGTTAATCATGCAAATAAGTATACTCTACTTCCTCTAGTTTAACATTAATTCCTCCTTAAGGAGTTTTTTTTTTAATACCGTTAATTATAGTGAGTCAGTGTAGGATTTAAAGGGATAATTGGTCTGTAATCTCACCCTAGTTTTTGTTGTACTCTGGTTTGGGGAAGAAAATTGAAATTAATGCCTGTACCAACTAATAGACGCCGGGCATCGAAATAGAATGTTGAACAGAAGATGCTGGACTCTCCCACCAAATCTGGGTGCTCCCACTCATTTGATATTTTTATATATTCGTTATATCTGCTTATTAATTTACAAAGAAATCACAATAATCACCGTTTTATTTATACCACCATCCCTTGAACAACAACAACAGGAATGTATCCATTTAATATTTAAATAAACGTCTATTACCGTTGTTAATAGCGTTAAAAATTGAGGATTATTTGAGATATTGGCAATTTTTGAATATTTTGAAAAAATTGTTTATTTTAAATTTGAATTTAGCGCTTTTAGTGGAATTAATTCGTTGAGTTCACAATTGGTGCGCTGTTATATTCATGTAACTATAGTTACATTGATAATCTTTAATTTATCAAATTTTCCTCTATTTAAATAATAATTGATTAATGAATATTGATTAATATTAAACTTAATCTTTAATTATATCGAATGGATTCAAGGTGGGTGTATTTTTTATAGTTGTATTTTTATAGACGTAATTTGAACGTGTGTATGATCATAACCTCACAAATTTCAGCCCTGAAAGCGTAGGAATGGAACGACGACATTCGAACAGTCCAAGCAAACATCGTAAACATAAAAAAGAGCATAAAAGTAGGCATAAGAAACATTCAGTTGATAAATTGGTTGAAAAATCATCATCTTCATCGACAACAACTACAACAACAGCATTAAAGAAACACAAGAAACATAAAAAGCATAAACACAAACAGAGGGATGTTTCAGAGGATCGTTTATCAACAACGAAAAGCGATAAAAACGAATGTTATACACCGGAATTATCACCAAAATCACCAGTAACTACAACTACTCCATCAACAACAACAGTATGTAAAAAAAATGTTAATCACAGTATTAATGGTAAATCTTTATCAGGGACAGGGAAAAGTAACGAATCGATTAAAACCGACATTGACGAAGTTGTTAATTATGTATCAACTGGTTTAACAACAACACCAACAACAACAAAACCAACACCAATAATGCATTCATTAGAAGTGATCTCATCGGAAAGTGAAGATGGTATAGCCGAAACTGAATGTGATAGTGACGCTATTGATATGAGTGTCATTGAGAATGATATGGATTTAGAAGAATTAATGAAACAGAAAGAATTACTACAAGCTGAAATTGCAAAAGCAGAATTAGAAACTTCATCAGTAGTAATAACAACAACAACAATACAAACACCAGTGATAACAAATCGCAATGATAACACTAATAAAAGTGATAAAAAATCTAGCTCCAATAATGTTATTAAAGATAAAAAAATTGAAGATGAAGTGATTCTATTGGATGATTCAAGTAATGATGGTGATACTGATGATATACCAATGAAGAAATTACGAAAATCTCATAGTAGAGAACGTCGTGTTATTATTGAAAAACGTAACGATCGACATGAAACAAAACGAAGAAGTCGTGAACGTAGTAATATAAAAGATAGAAATCATCATGATTACGATCGTTATAATAGTCGAGATATTGATAAAAGGAATCGTGATGATTATCGTACAAATCAACATCATCATCATCATCATCAACACCATCATCATAGTCGCCGATCTAGAGAACGATCACGATCACGTCAACATGATCGTGATTATAAATCACGACATGAGAAAGAGCGACGTTCACGTGAACGATACCGTTCTAGAGATGATTATTATATTAACAATCGAGATAATCAAAAGAGAGATTTCAATATTAAATCAACATCGAATAAAGATCGATATAAAGACGATCGTGATCATCGAAATCGATTAAAGGATCGTTATAATAAAACAAATAAAATTGAAAAACATGATAAATATAAAGATTCATTGAGCGAAGGTATGAAACATGGCGGCGATAGTAGTGATAGTGAAATTGATATTGATATCAATCTGGATGATGAAGAGGATGATCAGAAGATTATTGAGCGACGTAGAAAACAACGTGAAGAATTATTAAAGGTAATTCTTTTTAATTATTTTTATTGTTATTATAATTTTTAATTTTAATAGAGATTGGGTGGGATTAGTGAAGATTCCAATACGAATATATCAGAACCGGGATCACCAAAAACTGATGACCAAAACAATAAAAATCAACAAAATTTCGATGATCAACAAGATATTGAAGAATCATTAACACCACCATTATTACCCAATATGAAATTGAAACTAAATGAAGATCAAGATCAAAATCAAAATAAAGATCTAGAGAAAGATAAAGAAAAAGACAATAATAAAGAGATAAAAATTAAGAAACAAAATTGGGATATGTTTGCTGAACAAGATATCTTTAAAGAGGATACAAATTCACCGAACGCATTAAACAAGAAAGGTAGTTGTATTGAAAATCCAGCTTTAACTGATAATTGGGACGATGCAGATGGTTATTATCGTGTACGTATTGGTGAAATTCTTGATTCTCGATATATGGTTTATGGTTATACAGGACAGGGTGTATTCAGTAATGTTGTTAGAGCTAGAGATCAAGCTAGGGCTAATATGGATGTTGCTGTAAAAATCATCAGAAATAATGAAATTATGTTAGTATTATTATAGTTGAAATTAATTTGAATATAATTATAATTTATGTGTTTGAAACAGGCATAAAACCGGCTTGAAGGAATTGGAAATTTTAAAGAAACTAAACGACACAGATCCGGAAGATAAACTGCATTGTCTACGATTAATTCGACATTTCTTCCACAAACAACATTTGTGTATGGTATTTGAACCGTTGGCAATGAATCTACGTGAAGTTTTAAAGAAATATGGTAAAGATGTCGGTTTACACATCAAAGCTGTTCGAAGCTATACACAACAATTATTATTGGCATTGAAATTATTGAAAAAAACAGGAATTTTACATGCAGGTATTAATTTCTGTGTAAAACTCTCTAATTCATTGATGACCATTATTCTTTGTAGATATAAAACCGGATAATATTTTGGTAAATGAAAGTAAATTGGTATTGAAATTGTGTGATTTTGGTTCAGCTTCGTATATAAATGATAATGAAATAACACCATATTTAGTATCGAGATTCTATCGTGCTCCAGAAATCATCTTAGGAATACCATATGATCATGGTATTGATATGTGGTCAGCTGCTTGTACAATTTATGAATTATATACTGGTCGTATATTATTTTCTGGTAAATCAAATAATCAAATGTTGAAATTCTTTATGGATGTTAAAGGCAAATTTCCAAATAAAGTTATACGTAAGGGAGCATTCCGTGAACAACATTTCGATGCAAATTGTAATTTTCTGTATCATGAAATCGATAAAGTCACAGAACGGGTAAGTTCTCAATTGAGATCGATTTAATTGGAATAAATTTAAATTTTTATCCAATAGGAGAAGATTGTTGTGATGTCTGTTGTTAAAGTAAATCGGGATTTACAAGCTGAATTAGTTGCTGGTCAAGCTCTACCATCGGATCAATTGAAAAAAGTCGTCCAATTGAAAGATATGTTAGAGAAAGCATTGACAATTGATCCAGCGAAACGGATCAGTTTGAATAATGCATTAACACACCCATTTATACAGGACAAGATTTGAGAGAAATAAATCGAGAGTGAGGTAAAAATATATAAAACAAATCAACAAATATAAATATTTAAAATTAAAATAAAAACAGGGACAATTTTAAATCGTAGTAGAATTCATTTTATCAAGTTGTGTGAATATTTTGTAATTGTGTGAATGTACATTACATTTTTCTAATTTTTTTCCTCTTCTTCTTGTTCGAAATAGTGTAAAATTTAAAAACAAGCTGAAAACAGTGAAGCAAACAATAATAGGTTGGTCATGTGAATAATTTTAATTTAATAATAAATCTCTAAATTGTGTTTTGTTATTTTTGTGTAAATTTACAAAAAAAAATTGAGTAATGCTTGCATTGATATTGTTTATTATAAGCTTATTTTTGTTGCAGACTTGCGGCGATTTGTATTAGAAAATCATGGATTTTGGAGATCCTTGATGATTCTCTAATAAGGTACTACAAACAAAACTACAACGAATTGTCGCTAATTTTTAATCCCTTACCTTTTACTTTTTTTTTAAACTTTTACTACTATGTTGAGGTCATTGTTCTAAGTCTAGTTTTCGTTTTTTCAGTGTAGCTGGAGAATTTTGAAAAAAATTAAACTGGATGGTTTGATAACTTTGTTAAGGATCCAGTGGTAAAAAGGTTCTAATTTAAGAAACTTCTTACAATTTTTATTAATTATCTCTTCTATTTATATTATAGAGAAATAAAATTTCTATAAGAAGAATTTGGTAAGTAACAACTACTATTTTTCGACACAAGTCTTCAACTAAACAAAATTTATCAATCTTTGGTTGTATTTTATTGAATTCGACGATATAAATTTCCTTTTTAATCCCGTGGTGTTGGATGGAATTGAATTAATACTTGTGATAATTGTTCAGCTAGATTTTGTGAACTCGCAACTAGCACACGTCTTGAGAAACGATCTAATGGTCCGCCTGATGGATCCATAATGACACCACCAGCTTCTTTGACAATAATCTCACCGGCTGCTATATCCCAAATGTGTATACCGAATTCAAAATAAGCATCAGCACCACCTAATGCCACCATTGCCATATCTAATGCTGCTGAGCCCAAAGCACGCAATCTATTTTACAAACAAGCAGAATTGTTATCAATTAATTCGTTAATTACAATACAATTATTGATAACCTTGATTAAAGATGCGTAATTTATTAGATAATGGTGGCCTTACCCGTGTACTTGTTTCATTAGAATCTCTTGATTAGCGATAACAGTTTTCATCTTTTCAACATCACGACTCGTACCAAATTCCATCATTACTAAAGCATTTTGTAATTGTTGTTGTTTGCTGACTTGAATTTTTTGATTATTTAAATAAGCACCAATACCACGTCTAGCTGTAAATAATTGCTCCAACATCGGATTGTAAATAATACCAATTTCCGGTTGTTTATCAATAAATAGTGCAATCGATATACATGATTGTGGTAGGCCATGTACGAAATTCATTGTACCATCGATTGGGTCGATTATCCATGTTGGTGTATCAGTTAATTTACAATTACCACCATCAGCCACCGATTCTTCACCAATAAATTCATGATCTGGGTAGGATTTTTTTATATTTTCAATCAAGAATTTCTCAACGGCTTGATCTGTTTCTGTAACAAAATCGATGTCACAACTTTTTATCTCTACGAATTTCTCACGGTTGGTAATTTTTTCGCGAATCAACTAAAAGAGAAAATTATTATTATTTACCTAGATGACATTATAAAATTACCTGTCCGGCTTGTTTAACCAATGATAAGACACATTCATAATACGCTTCTGTTGAACCGTTCGTCATTGTTGAAAAATAAATGGAAATTCTAGACAGAAGTTGAAAATTTTAAAGGTTTTCCCCAATTGATTATCGATATTGCACTCTTGTTGGGGGACCAATAGGGCTGTCGTGATAAGAATGAGTATAGCGCCATCTTTCGTATAAAATAATATAAGTTCTCAAATCCAGTGATAGATGTCACTGCAATTCCCATAATTGGGGGTTTTTGGAGTCTTCAGTTGGCTAATCGTTACGTTTGACATTTCTATCAAATTATATTTTGTAATGAAATTTTACGAATTTTCTTTTGAGAAAAATAATGATTTTTGAAAGAAAAACATAATTCGTTGATTTATATAAACGAGGCAATTAATTTTTTATTTATGTAAAATGCAGTTTTATTCCTACAAGTGAAATTTAAAGTGAGGTTAGGTATTTGCCTCTTGTTTATTATTTTTTTCTCTCTAACACAATTGGGTTTGTTTAAATAAATATTTAACATTTATCGTTAAATATCGTGTAAAAATAGAAAATAATGTGGAATTATGAAATCGAACTTGTAATCATTTAATTTGAAATGGTTGCCACAAGAAGTGGAAATGGCAGATGGTTGAAAAAGTACAAAATATTCTTTTTAGTTGGTTTAATAATTTTGATATTTCAAATACTATTGGCTGTTCATTTCTTTGAAATTAACACGAATTCGTTACAAAATGATTGGCAATTACAACAGAAACAACATATTTCGTATTATAATAACAATAACAGGAAATATCAACGAAAAGAGAACACAAGTCTTGTATTAAATTTAGACGAGCTCAATTTTAAACCTGAATGCCAAATAAATGGTAAAGAAGCAATATCAGCAATACATCGTGCTAAAACACAATATTGTAAACAATTAATTGTAAATATAACATGTTTATCATTAAATGGACAACTTTATCCAAAACGATTGCAAAGTACTTGTCCAAATAATGGTCGATTATATGGTAAATCATTGGGTTGTTTTAAAGATGAGAATAATTATCGTTTGTTGAATGGATATTTTGGTATTAATAAAAAATCAAATTCTCCAAAATATTGTATAGAATTGTGTTTACAATCGGGTTTCCCATTTGCTGGTGTCCAATATGGGTACAATTGTCAATTAATTCATAATTTTCAATATTAATTTGGAATAATTACAGAAATGAATGTTTTTGCGGTAATGATGAACCACCATCTCTATCAAAACTACCAGATTCATCGTGTAATATGAAATGTCCAGGCGATAGTCGGGCTACTTGTGGTGGTTATTATACGATAAACGTCTATCAAACGGGGATACTAAGTGAGATTCTTAAGTCTTTTTTTAAGTTAAAAATTGCTAATTTTTGGTCATTGAATTAAGTCATGAATTAAATAATTTTTTGCTAATTTCTTATAAGAATTAATCGCGAACTAACTCCTTATAGGAAATGAATAAATTACATTTTAAAAGATGATAATCTTGTTGTATTTAAAAGAGCGAGCAAAAATCGGCATTAAAAGAAAATCTAATAGAAACAAAGTATAACTATATTGATAATTTTAGAATTTGTACCGCAAATTGCCAATACTGAAGCATCAATAATCGATGAAGAACCAGTTAGAATTGTATTTTTGTTAACATTAAACGGTAGAGCTCTGCGTCAAGTTAAGCGATTATTAAAAATTTTGTACCATCGAAATCATTATTATTATATTCATATAGATGTGGTAAATATTTATTTTCAATAGAAATTATCAATTTTTACCCCTATATTTTCTGTTTTAAGAGAGAAGATTATTTATTCCGTGAATTGTTACCATTGGAGAAACGTTTTCCTAATATTCGATTAACACGTCGTCGTTTTGCAACAATCTGGGGTGGTGCGTCATTATTACAAATGTTATTGAGTTGTATGTCTGGTTTGATAAAAATGCAGGATTGGAAATGGGATTTTATATTGAATTTAAGCGAGTCTGATTATCCTGTAAAAACAGTAAAATCTTTAGAGAATTTCCTAACAGCGAATAAAGATCGGAATTTTGTAAAATCACACGGACGTGATACCCAACGTTTCTTACAAAAACAAGGATTAGATAAAACATTTATTGAATGTGAATATAGAATGTGGCGTATCTCCGATCGACAGTTACCACACGGTATACAAATTGATGGTGGTAGTGATTGGATTGCTTTATCATATAAATTTGTTGATTATTTGATAAATCAACGTGATGATTTAATTGATGGTCTATTGAAAATCTTCAATTACACATTGTTACCAGCTGAATCATTCTTTCATACAGTTTTAAGAAATTCTATATATTGTGATAGTTATATTGATAATAATCTACATGTAACAAATTGGAAACGAAAATTGGGTTGTAAATGTCAATATAAACATGTTGTCGATTGGTGTGGTTGCAGTCCCAATGATTTTCGTCCAGATGATTGGTTACGTTTACAAACAACACAAGCACGACAATTGTATTTCGCTAGGAAATTCGAACCGATTATCAATCAAGCAATTATTTATAAATTAGAATTATGGTTATTCGGTTATGAACGGCCGCCTAAAAAGATTAAAAATATCCATTCGTATTGGCAAAATATCTACCATCATTCGGATATATCGCCGAGAATTGATGATGGATTAAAATCAATAACAACATCATCGATACGAGTTTGGTGTAAAACACTAAATTGTAGTGTAATTCCATTAAGAATATTAGAAATCACATCTTACCATTTTCAAGATTCATATAAATCAACATTAGTACATTTTCAAATCGATACAGGTTCAATTATAAATTTAGAATTATCATTCAAACCAATCAAACGTATAACATATCGGAAATCATCGTCGAATTTGTTAATAAATCACGTTGGTGAATTATCAGTGAGTAGTGATTATGATCAAAAAGAACAAATCTTGAGGAATTTTCATAGAATTCTATCACCATATTCCGATTTTGTTCTAATCTATCGTTTTACTATAAATAATCCATTAAATTTAACATGTTTATGGATAGATCCAACTGGTTTATTGGTGGATATAACTGAAATTATAATCGATGAAAATCAATTAATTGGTTACTCGAAACCGACATTAAAACAACCACATTTACCTGGAATTTGGACAGTTAAATTAATTTATACACAAAACGAATTAATTGATATGAAGTTCTTGATAACACCATTAGAATTCTTTAACGATAATCTAGTGGTGTTGAAACAAGCACGGATAATTAATGGTGGGACGATTTATTCAAAAATTATCAACAATAATGATTATAAACAGTTTTTAATCAATGATGATTATATTAGCAATACAGAACGTATTGAAAATTCATTGAAAATCGGTATTGACCTACAAGATTGGATTGATGGATTGTTTAAACAGTTTTATAAAATTGATAGTGTTTGTGTAAATAATGAACAATTATTCGATTTGTGTAATTTACAGTTAGAGAATTGTAAAAAGACTGCATGGAGTTCGTTTGCTCCAGATCCGAAAAGTGCCATCGATAAAATTAATGAAACAACTGGTACTTTTGATATTTGGTAAATTGAATTAATTTAAAACTAATCTACGTGCAATAATAGTAAAATAATTAATTTTAAGCTCTATAAGTCGTTAAGAAAAAATGTGATACATTCTCTTGAATATTGTACCAGTTTTATGAAATTCCTTGACGGAGAAATCCCAGTTTCTTTCGGGATTTTGTAAATTGTTAAACATTCTTACTACATATAAAGTAAAAGTTTATTTTAAGATATTAGAATTGAATTTTATAAAATGCAATTCAATTTCCAGAAAACCAGACCAGTGATTGAATTATAATCCTCTAAATTTACTGCTGTTGTAATTCTACAACCCCCAATTGATTTATTAAAATTCTAACTCCTATTTTCATTGAAATCAACCAATTTTCGATCAGCTCACGAGCCTTATTTTATTGAATTACAGGATTATCTTAGGATATAAATAAGTACAATTTAAGTATTTATAAAGATTAATATTTAAAAATTATGCACGTGTTAATAATAAAAATTGTGGACTACGTTCAACAAAACTATCGGTAAATTTTTGTTTCCATTGATTAATTAGAAAATTACATTCAACCGAATGTTCATCGTGGTCTAAACTAATCTGTAATCGTTGGAAATTCTTTCCGATTTCTATAAATTGAAAATCGAAGTATTTCACTAAATTTTCACAATTAACCAAATTCAAGTCGGTGATTTGCTCATTTTCAAGCAATTTCTTCAATGTAATTCCAGTTAATGCTGAATTATTTGAGAGATTCAAATTTGTTAAATTACCAGCAAATCTAAAAAATAAACGTTATAAAAATGTTTTTTTATAAAATGATAATTACCGTAGTAGATCGAAAATTTCGTCATCTTCCACGTTGCATTTCGATAATTTTAAAGTTTCCAAACCGAATACTTTCCCACCATTGCCGAATATTTTAATAATCTCCTTCAAAATACCCAAATCGAATGGATTCCAAGATAGATCTAAACATTTTAAATTCGACGAATCTAACCACGAGATAAATCTCAATACTGTTGGATTGTTCAATTGATTACAACTTAAATTTAATTCTTCTAAATTATCAAGAGTTAAATACACATTTTTGTTGTAGGATAAATTGAAGAGATTTCTTGTAAATGAATTCGATGATAAATTCAAATATTTCAATTTGCACACTTTTGTAATTTTCATCAAATATTGCAAACTATCATCATCTAGATAATTATCGCTCAAATCTAAGTGGTTTAATTTACAATTATCGCTAAAATTATCACTTAAAATTTGTAAAAAATCAGTCGTTAATCCTGTACAACTTAAATTTAATTTACTAAGATTTTGTAAAGTATTTAAACTTGTCGATAAATACTGTACAGTTTCTTTAGTTAGATAATTTCCGCAGAAATTTAATTCAATCAACTTTGATTGATGATTTAATGCTCGACAGAATGGTGTCAATACCGTACTAGTTAAGCCTCGATTTGATAAATTCAGATTTATCGATAAGGTTTTCACTAGATTACAAATTTCTGGATCTGGGGCTAAAATTTCGTAATTAAATAAATTAAATATTTGATTGTCGAGGAACTTACCAATATTCATATTGTTACAAATCTCTGTGTAATGTTCATCTAACGAAGCAATATTCCATTTAATTATCCTACCTTCGATTGGTTCAGCTTGTAGTTCTCCTACTGGGAATAGAGAGCTAATTAAATCATCATCATCTAATATTGCACCGTCTTTAGTTTCTAGTTCTAAGGTTGGTTTCATCTGTTCTTTTCTAAATTAATAAATAGAATTATTTATAATCAAGAAATAGGTTTAACGTGTACTTGGCAAATCGATTCGCTGCCTCTTCTGCTAACCACTTTACAGTTTGTGTATTAACTTGCGATAACAGTACCGGAATTCTATACAATTTCCCATTAATTCTAACATCAATCGGTACAGTTGTTTCGATACCAAGACCATCCGAGGATTGATTTTTGGTTTGTGGAGATTTCCTCGTTTTCGGTGAACATGTCGAATCGGCCTCAACAAACGTTCTAGTATGACCGAAATTAGTCAATTTGGCTTGTCTCTTACGTCGCCTAGGTGGATTTATTGACGAATTTTGGGATTTTATTGGTGATATTTTCGTAATATCAACAGTTTGATTATCTGATAAAATTTCATCATCTGATAATGGTATTGTTTCATTATCACTGATTAAAGATCGTTCTGAAAGTGTCAATGAATTTGTACGGCGTTTCTTTGATAATTTCTTTAAATCATCATCCAACCAATTATCACCGACATCATCGTCTGTTAATAGAGCCGGTCGTTTAATAGTCGACTTACGTGTTGTTTTAGACTGTTGACTATAATAGGGACGATTTTTTAAACTTTCGATAACATTACGATAATCATCGGTAATTCTTGATGTACTTGGTTGTGTTGTACTTGTTGGTTCATCTAAACCGAAACTTTTACACCGACGTAAATCGCTAGAATGAAGCGGAGATGTTGATGTCGATGGTGATGATCTCTTCTCTGGCGATTTCTCAACACAACCAATTTTCTCTAAAGCTAAATTAATTCGTTTTATTATCGATTGATACAATTGTTCCGATTGTAGATCGAGTTTTTCGTTACAATACCATTTCTCTAAGAAATCAACAATAGTTTCACTATTATCGGTCTTTACGGTTGGATTAGCACCGTTATTTAACAAGAATTCAACAACTTTTAAATGTCCATTAGAGGCGGCATCATGTAACGGTGTGATACCACCACAATGTGTACCGCCGCGATCATTAATTGTCGCCCCTTTGTTTACTAATAATTTAACAATATCTAAATGGCCATAAATACAAGCTTCATGTAAGGGTAACCAGCCGCAATTATCGCGTACATTAACCGGATGGCCCTGTTCTAATAAATGTTGTACGATATTTAGTTTACCATTAATGCAAGCTGTGTGTAACTGAGTTTCTCCTTTAGCATTACGTTTAATCGATAGTGTTTTTATACGGCGTTTATTTCTCGGTGTTTGTTGTTCATTATCGCTACCATCAGAAGGATCTGAAATTGATAATTTTAATTTTAAAATACAGGTGCCTATAAAAGTGTAAGAAGTTCTAATTTTCTTATTTTCTACGGTATATTTAGCTTCTATGGTGAAATTCTAGAAACTTCCCATTTATACTTTTGATAGGCCTTCCTTTTGCCTCGCCCTATATGGTTAATAGAAGAAACTACCTGTAATATCATCAATATCGATATCTTCACCGACTGTTGTAATCGGTCGCGTATCCGAACCTTCACTCTCACTATCCGAACTAACATAATTCAATTCGTTTAATTTGTCTTGATATTTCGGTATTCGGTCGTATTGATTTTGACGATCTAAATAGATAATACAGCGTTTCACCATTCTGCCTTCTTCATGACGATTATTACCGTTTTGGCAACGTTCAATAGCCAATTGGTACATTTGTAAAATATCATCAATTGAACTATTCAAATATTCCTCCTTTATATCAATAATTTTACAGATTGTATTCAAATAATCTGCTAATTTATTTTCGTAGAGATTCGATTCGATTTCTAGATAATTGATAGCTTGTTCATAATCACCAATATCTTTATAAGTTTCACCTAAACTGTAATAACAAGACGCCAATTCTTGTATTGGTAAATTAGCTCCGATTGCTGCCTCTAACATTTTCTTATAATAATCGATCGCTTTTTTATAATTTTTCAATTCACAACAAGCATCACCCATTTTTTCATACAACAATTTCAGTTCTTTAAAATCCGTATCTTTGGTAACCAATAATTTATCTTCATTGTAACAGATTGACGCTACCGCTTTCAAATTACGCTCAATCATCTCATGTTCTTTATTGTTTGGTAATTTAATCTTGTACGCTTTCAATAACGTGCTTTTAGCACCTGGAAAATCGCCGAGTTTTATCAACGATTCAGCTTTACTCGACAATACGCCCGTCAATAAATTCGGTTTGTTTTTAAGTTTTTCTAAAAAATACGAAATTACTGAATATTTCTTTAGAATTAATTGGTGAATTACTGGCAATTTCGATCGCTAAATTGTATTGTAACAGAGCCGAGCGACTGTCGTTTTGTTTTTCTAACAGTGAAGCTAAGGCAACGTATCCTCGTAAAAGTTGTTCGTATAAATCATTAACTTTACATAAATTTATCGATTTATTGATTAATTCTAACGCTTCTTGGAAATTACCACGACAATCTTGAACTAAGCCTAAATTCGATAGTAATCTAGCCGACATATCAGCATGTTCAAATTTACTAATTTCACCATCTAATCTAAAAATACAAATAGTTTTAATTAACGAAATTAAATTTTAAACTCGTTACTTTTCACAAATAATCCAACTTTTCATAAAAAACTTGTAAGCGTTATCTAGATGGAGATTATCATTATTGCCTTCTAAATGATTCGTTAGATAGATATGACCGATTGTGGCCAAGGCGCGTTGCTCTTCGATTTTGCTATTTAATTGCTTTGCAATCTCTAAAATAACCACAAAGTAATCAAAAAGTTTAACATTAAGAATTAATGGAACCTAAATAGATTTTCTGATGGTGGATTGCTTTATCGAATTGTCGAAGTTCCAAATAGGCTTCCCCAATACCCCGATTGACGATACCATAATTTAATAGTTGATTTTGTTTTTTGTAGATTTTCGAAACGATTTCGTATTCTTCAATTGCGAAATCATAACGACCCTCATCCACGTATAAATTAGCCAAGTCCGTACATACTGTAATTATTTGGGTTTCATTGTTGTCTTTCAAGGCCTTTCTTCTCCGTTTTAACAATTCTAAAAGGTTCGTATTTTAGTTAAAATAATTCAAAAGTAATTACTTACTTTGTTCATTCATAATTTTAATCAATTTCAGGGGTAATTTAAAGGAAAACATAACAAAGATCAACAAGTGGGTATCATTTTGCCTCCATTTGGTAGTTCAAATGTACTTCACATTTGAACTATTAATTATTGAATATTTAATAATCGATGTATTTAAGCATTATTTTCATCAAAATCGTTAATTAATTAAATTCCACAGGCCCAAATTGTATAAATAAACAAATAAATCGTAAAAACAAGCTGAAATAAAAACAAAATTTTGAGGTTAACGTTATAACAGTGTATAACGTATGCGCAAATATTTCTAAAATTGCAATGTTGCCAGCTTCACTATTTTTTCGCTAAATTTTTCTCTGAAATTTTTCTTTATTTAATAGGGCTAGATTTACATGAATTGTAGCCGTTTTACTTACATTTTAGAGTTATTTTGAAGGAAAGGAAGTATGTTTTACAATAATAACGTTAAAAAATAAGTTTAATCTGCAAAATATCTGAAATTCCGAATTTGAAAGAATTCTAGGTTAGTTATTTCGATTTTAGCATGTAAAATCAAAATTGAGAGTGACTATTGCAATAATTTCAACAAATATAACACAGAAATACGTATTTTTAACTCTAATTGTTCGTTTGGATTAATCTGTTTTTTTAATTTTATAAAGAAATTACGTTTTGTCAATTCATCATCTCTTGATTTTGCATTTTTCTACTTGATTATGATTGATAGGTATAATTGTTCGTGGTAAAATGCAAATTACTATTGAACCAAGATTGTAGTTAGTTATTAATCACTAATAATCACTGATTAAGTTTACTTACAATATTGTTCAGTTTATTATACAGACTTTTGAACCGGAATTTAATTCAGATTTTTACCGAAACGAAATCTAGAGGTGAATTGAAAACCGAAAACTGTTAAAAATTGTAACTTTTGCAGAAACAAAGACCGGAACGAATAAATAAGAGTTTGTTATATGTAAAAATTAAAAACAATACATTAATTTCAATTATTTTCGCAATAAATTTAATATATTTGGCGTAAATTGATAGAACAAAGCTCTAAAAATATTCGTATATGATCATAATTCAATTAAAATGATCATAATTAATTAAAACAACCCTTAAAAGCAGTAAATTACGGAAAATTCGTAAATTAAATAAAAATCTACTGAATTTTGCCATTTAAGTCCGGCAACGTCGCAAAATTAGCGTTTCAGTTCCGATAAGTTTTCGCAACTAATTCCATCTCTTTTTAAGACATTATAACCGTATTTGCTATCTTTGTTTTTAGCTTTGACAATTCAAATTTTTGGTTTCAATTAGTTTTTCTAAGGATTTTTAGGAAATAAATCGATTATTTTAATCAAAAAATCGATTATTAATTTACTTTCAACCATAAATCACCGTAAAAGTTACTAATTTTTATGTATAATTGATTATAAGTTCGACACGTAAACATAACCTTGTTTTCAGTAGTCAAATTTTTACAATTTTCGATTTTAATAGCAGAAAAAATGCCGAAACTGGCGGAAAAAGAAAACGTACTATCCAGACGTCTCAACAAAATCCTAGAAAATCGTCTAGAGAACGATCAAGTAACTATAAATTAATTTTCAATAAAATTTTCACAAATTTTCTTGTCTTATAGGATACTTTAGAAGCTCTAAAACAATTATCGACGTTTTACACAGAAAACACGTTACAAGCACGTCGAAATCTGCGTAGTCAAATCGAGAAACGTAGTCTTGATATAAATGAGAATTTCCTAACATCATTTCGTAATGTTAAAGAAACCTTCGAAATTGTTTATAATGATGTTGCTGAAATGAATAAATCAATCCAAGAGATGACGATGAGATTACAGAGTACTAAGATGCAAACGAAACAGTTGTTAGATCAGACGAAATCATTACAAGAGATCGGGTACGATTCAAATTATCACGTTTATAATAAACTTGATTATGTTGTTGTAGTGAGAAAAACGAGATGCAACAAAAGATATCGGAAGCCTTCTTGAAAGCTTTCCAATTAACACCCGAAGAATTGATTGCTTTGCATGGTAATAAACAGAAACGTGACACACAAATAACGAACGAGATATTTGCTGCATTAGATCGTGTACAAAAGATCCATCAAGACTGTAAGATTCTAATGCAGTCCGGACATCAGACATTAGCTTCAGATATAATGGAACAAATGACTTTACACCAAGTCTCTAGAATTACAATCGTCACTGATTTATTCTAATCAAATAATTTGTAGGAAGGCGCGTTGGAACGTCTATACAGATGGACACAAAGTCATTGCCGTAATGTCGATAATCCTAATCTAACCGAATTGATAATCAAATCAATGGAACGTTTACAACAGCGACAAATTTTATTTAAATATGTAATCGATGAGTATTGTACGGCGCGTCGTTCGAGACTTGTTGAAGAATTTATTAACGCTTTAACACGCGGTGGACCTTCCGGTAATCCAGCACCGATAGAACTACGTGCTCATGATCCACAAATCTATTTAACCGACATGTTGGTGTGGTTGAATAAAACCATTCCCATTGAGAAACAGAATCTTCAATTATTGGTGAAATTGTGCGATAAAACTGGTATGCTTCTTAATTTACATTAGAAATGTTATTTTGTCTGGTTCCGTAATTGCGGAATTTCTGCAAGGTTCTAATTTCTCCTATAATTTAGCCAATATGCTCAATTTTTCAATGATTTTCTTACAGTGTATAGCAATTTCAAAAAACTTTTCAAACCCCCAAAAAATTCTCCAATTGTTAATTTTCCAGAAAACACTGCAAGGACTATTTCAGGAAGAATCCAAGAACGTTTTTTTTTATTTTGAAACAACATCTTTCGTATTTATTATGAACTTTCCAAAGCTAAGGAATTTTTGAGTAATTTTTAGGTTCTAATTTTGTTAATTCTTTGAAATATTCTCAGACTCCTTCTAAGATTATTTAGTTTAGAAAAACCACCTGTATCCGTTATTCTTTAATATTAAATTTGATTGTTTTAAGATTTCGAGCAACAATTTAAAGACGTCTTGTCGAGTATCTGTGAGGGTGTATGCCAACCGTTAAAAGTACGTGTTGATAAGATTTTAAATATCCGGACACCAGCTTCAGTATTGTATTCTGTAACGAATTTAGTCCGCTATTATAAAAAATGTATTTTGAAGGTATTTCAATTCGATTTTGTACAAATTTACAGGTAAATAAGCTGGTTTTTGTTTTCTAGGTGGTTAGTGGAGGTTTATTAGAGAGTACTTTGAATGAATTACAAGAACGTAGCGAACAAACTTTTCTAACATCATTACAACAACAAGTAAACAGTATGTTGATACGAATTGAAGCACCACCGAGAGATCTACAACCGACATCGTCAATTAATCAGCTTTTATCAATACTAAGGGATATGTTATCAACGGCTAGTATGAGTGAGGGTCGTGAAATTGATATGGCAAAAGTTTGTAATTTTGCAATTCTATTATTTAAAATTTGATTAAATTTGTATCTGTATAGATAGCTCAGTGTGTTATGGATCCACTGTTGAAAGTGGTAAACGAACAAGCATCCAGATTACCACCAACTGATATGGCTGTTTATTTATTAAATTGCATGTATGCAATGTACACGTGTTTATCGTTGTACGAATTTATGGATGAACGTTTGGAACGTTTACAAGCCCAATCGGATGCACAAATTGATACATTAACATCCGAACAGGCTAGTTCGTTAGTTGCATATTTGAATCTAGGTCCAATCTATACGATTTTACAAGATCATACCCATGGCCCATTATCTGGTATACCAGGAATGGAACCGAGTAATCTAGAAAATTTTCTAGTATAAATCGTTTCATTTACAACAATTATTTTGTGTTAAATTCGTTAATTTTAGGCCAAATTGGATCGTTTAATTCTATCACCGGATGATGTTCTATTACCGCAAATTTCGTTATTATCGTCTTCGAAACATAAGAGATCGATTCAGAAGCGGGCTTTTGATGTATTGTTGGCAATTTATCGGCAATTGTACGAGGGTGTTCACAATCCGGAAAATTTGTACGAAAATCCGCAGAAAATTTTGAATAAAACTCCAGATGAATTGGTGCAGGTTTTGAATAATTTTAAATAGTTGTTAAGTAATAAAGTTCACTGCACGATTAAACTGAATGATTGATTAAAATTTCTGAAATATCGTCCTGAACTGGAGGCTTAAGTTCTCCAGTTCCCTAAAAACGTACTGAAATGTAAAAATTTCCAATTCTATTACAATATCGTTTATTGTAGTGAAATTCGAAGTATTCTGAGATCATTATTGATACTAATTATCACTGTCAATGATTCATTACTTTATCAAGTTTTTTTTTTCATATCTCACTGATATAAAAGACCGATTTATTCATTAATTGTAACGTGTTACGCCTATATTTGTTTTCAGGAGTCCACCATCTTTGTTCTATTACATAGAACTATCAATTTTTGTCCAATTGTACGAAATTTGATAAATTTTCTAATTCCATTTAAAATTGTAGTTTTTCATCCAAAAATTCCCTGAAACAACAATAAAAATAAAATATTTATAAATAGAATTGCAAGCATCCTGTACTAAATTTGAAATATGAATCAAGCGACTTATTCAATTGACGAAATATTTCAAAAAAAAACTACTCCAAAATAATTTACAATAAATTGAACAATTTCAAATAGTTATAACAAAATTTCAAATTTTTCAAATATTGTCATATTTATAAAAAAATTAAAAAATCAAGTAGACTCAACATTTGCCCGAACCACGACTCGATCGGATTTCTCGAAATCAACCGACCGGTTTCGTGCACTATCCAACCAATCACCTGTTGCTGACAAATTAATCAACGACACGATTGCATCTTGTTTTGGTCTAATAGTTATTGAACCAATCAAAGTAGTCGTGTGTATTCCACCGGCATGGCAGTTTAGTTTTTGTTGTAATGTGATCTTGGTACAAATATAGTGGCGAGAAATTCAAGTTTTTTTTCCGTTCAATTACAATTTTATTCTAAATTTATTTCGTTTATTTTAATTTATAACAACTGATTTTATTTAATTGGTTTTATTGTGTTATAACAGGCGATTTTTGTTAGAAACAAACCGAAATCTATAGACTTTCAACTGTTTTTAAGTGATGTAAATAGAGATTCAAGATGGCTGACTCATATTACCAGGTGAGCAATAATTATCAATTTATCAGATTATCTATCGATTTTTTCGTATGTTTAATATTATCCAATGATAATTGGTATGACAACAATTTCTTCAATGATATTGTAAAATTATTTGAAAAGTTTTTCTAAATATTTTAAATTGTAAACAAATATTTGTGAGGTTATAATCACATTTTTCTCTTGTTTCTCATTCTCGCATCTTTCAATTGTTTTATAGTAGTCACGCACACTTGATCTTTGTTGTCTTTTTTTTCTCTCATTAAAAATAAACTTGATTGCAAACATTGACTCCAAGGTAATTTTCATTGTTAATCTTGTTATTTTAGATCAAGTTCATTTTTACTCTTATTCTTATAATACAGGATGTATTACACTATTTCGGCGTGAGTTGGCCATGTTTTTTGGAACGTATCGCTGTAACTTGGTTCATACTTTCATAAGAAAAGAAAACTATATTTTCTAATTACTCATGCTATTTATATATTTATTCGTGATACAGAATTTAATAAAAGCATTACAAAATTATTGAGACCTATTGAGTGGAGGTAGTGCAATTTTGAAAGCGATCTTTTGGGTGGATTTTCTAAACTAACATTCCAATAAATCTATACTTGAAAATGTTTCTAATTAGAATACTTTTGTTATTTATTATAAATATAAAGCCCTATTGTCAGTATTCTAATCTCAGTTTAATCTACAATTAAGGGTGTAAAGGATATAAATTCAAAAAAACTTATATCTGTTTCTCTATTAATCAATAAATTATAAAATATAATTTTCACATATAAGTATCTTTCCATAGACAAATATTTTTCATTGCAATTTGTTATATGGTGTACAATTGTTGATTTAATATTGAATATTCAGAGCAAAAAACACGAAAAATATTGAAAAGAAATCATGTCAAGAACATATACTGATCTTGTACATAACGAAACACAATTTGTCTTCTTTATATGTTTGTATTTATGGTTTTAAATTGAATTAAATTCTAATTAAAATTCCAATCATACTTTGAAGATTTTTTTTTGTGATTGTGTGAATACCTACTATTCAATTTGCAATCTTTTTTCCATGATTTTATGTAAATTCGCAAATATTCCAATGTATATTTATAATCAATTATTGTAGTGTATTGTTAGTTAATCTATAATTAAGTTATTAATTTAAAAATACACAATGCATAGATAGAATTGCTAAATTAAAATAATTATAAATTGTAAAAAATATAATCAAATCCTCAAATGTGATGTAATTTCAAGAGTCCAAGGATTTAATAATAATAAAATTATATTTATTGTGATGTAGTATTAAAGGTACAAATTGTTGTTTTTATCTGCGATTAAATAATTACGCGAAAGAAAAACAATAAAATTTCTATTGTTTTCGAGTTATAATAAATAATAATAGTAAATAAAAATAATTAAGGTTGTCATTAGAAACTATTAAATTATGAAATTCTGTAAAATATAAATGTTTTAAACATTAACTAAAATAATAAAATTAATTCACAATAAATACAATCATTAAATTTTTATAAATATTTCAAATTTATAAAGTGTTAAATATCTGGTTTCTCTTCTAAATGATTCAATTTATCACTTTGTCGTTAAAGGTTTTGTTACTGAATCAATTTTAAGTTAATTCAGTCGTTTTATCCAATTGGAAAATGAATTTGTATCGTTTTTTTTGATGATAACCATTATAATATCGAGTCCATTTGAATCTTTGTTGCATAATTCAGTTAAATTTTGCTTTGCTGCAACATACTAACATGGAGGAGAATAACAAAAAGTTTATCTCCTTTTGGCAACAAGCCCAAATGGGTGGTGTATAATTCAGGTTATGCAGGTCCAGGGTTCAATAATGTTTCTGCAGTATATCTAAAAAAAAACTCTTGGTTAGATGGCGAACTTTTAATTAAACAGTCACAAAATTCGATTTGAATTCTGTTTATTTGAAGTTTCTCCTTGTTTTATTCGTTTGTATTGTTTGAATTTTCTGGTTTAACTGGATTGTGGTTGTTGAATCATTGCAAAGATTTGAGCTATTTTATTATAGATTTAAACAATACGATTATAGTGAATTGGAATAATTCCCAAATCTATGAGATACGTTTATTAAAAATAATAGAGAGAAAAATGTTGTCTAGACTTTTATTTACGTAATACAAAGATTTTTTTTCAATTGTATCCTAACAGAAAATCTATTAATTTGATCATCATTGCCTCTTGTTATGTTACAATTTTGATTGATATTCGATTGATACTTGATTTCTGATAAGATAACGATTAGAACAAAACGTTCGTTATACTTGGAATTGAGAATTATAAAATGACGCAAATTTTATAAATTATAGACGTGGAACTGCTAATTTGTTCGATAATTATAAAATTTTCCGAAGATTTGTGTTTCAAAGACATATTTTCAACTTTAAAATATTAATTAAATTCAAAATTAAAAGTGATTTTCATTTTTTTTTATTCAAAAATATTCACTTCTATGATTCTGTCGATAGACAGTCGAATCAAGACTCCATCCTGTCTGTCTGGAGGGGTTTCTCACTTAGAAATCGAATTCGTTTGCCTTTTACCGTAGTTGATTGCAAGCTCTTGTCGTGATATAACGTATTGTTGCTGTTTTTGTTATTGTTATTGTTTTAGATTTCAATTTTTATAGTTATTATTATTTAAATTAAAATTTCATTAGTTTACCAAATATTGAGAAACATTGCGGCCAATGACATTATAGATGTGGTTTAATTCATTTGATATAAAATGGTTGGTTTTTTGTTAATTTATTTTTAAATAGCTTAGGTTTTTTTTAGCATAAATTAGGTCAATTGAAGTAAATTAAATCAGTAAAAGTATACCTTCATAAATTATCCTTTTTTGAATTGGTAATTTTAATTAAAACAAATACACTAATAATTAGATTAGATGCATGTTTGGTATTTAATTGTCTTTGTGATATTTCCTTTTTTCCAATAATGAAAACATTATAATCATTATCATTATAAATTGAATATATTTATTGTTAATTGAGTGACGGTTGACTTGTAATTGAAAAATAAGTATAGGTATCGAACTTTGAGTTTGTCATGGAATATTTGATCACATGATTGTTTTCTTTAATAAAAATCATTAAACAATTTATAAATAATTGGTACTATTGAAGTTTTCTTTAAAGGAAGATCTAATTCATTGTTGCAACAATGAAATACAATTAATTGCAGTAAATTATTGTAGCGTATTATAATCAAAACGGGTAGCAATTTTGATTTTGAATTTATTATAAATCTTTAACAATACCTATAACCTGTTTATTTTATTGCAGTTATTTCGTTAAAGTCAATTGAACTCATTAATTTTTCAACTGGTCGTCGATTTACTTAATTAATAAATACGATTAAATTATAGATTCTATGCATGTACACATGTACATGCATATTTAATACAAATAATGTTGAAGAAAACTTCAATTAACGCTAAAATTAATGGATTTTATTTGAATTGTTTTAACAACTTTTCCGTTTGTTTAAAGTTTAATTTACAGATGTTTGGTCAATGTTAGGTAGTTACTACAGTTACAGTTTAATTCGTCTGCTATTTAAATAATTCTAAATTTAGAAGTTTACTATTTGAACGATTTGCGTTTAAAACTAAATTAAACCATAAATTATTTAGTTTAATTTGATTATTTTACCATTGAATTAACTTCTGCTATTTTATAAATACATCAATACTAAAATGGATTTTTCTTAAAACAATCATTAGATTTATTCGCTTATTGGCTTAAATATCGGTTTTTTTCCATGTAAAATATCAAAATTATAGATATCGTAGAATTTGAATATATTTAGGAGTGGTTATTTTTCTAGACTTTATACTATATTGTTAAAAGATCGACGATATTGTTTCCAAGTTCATTAAAAGTAAATTGAGGCAATAAAAATGATTCGTCTATCACGGATTCATGTTGAAAATGTTGATGAACAGAAAAGAAATATAAGAGAATAATGAGAGGTCCAACCAAATTCGCGGTCAACGTCTGCGTCCGTGTCCGTGAACTCCATGATCTCAAAACCACCTGTACCACCTTTCAATTCACCTGGCGCCGCAACTTTTAATCTACCTCTACTTACGAACTATAGCTAAAATGGAATCAAATCATTACTGATTCAAAATTGCTAATATTCAGTTTCAGGATGTCTATTAATATAGCTGCTTGTTTATTGATTATGTTGATAAATTTTAAATGTTATAAAAATATTTGGTTTGAATAGTTAATAGTTTCCGTTGGTGTATTTTCAGTTTTTATTTTTGTCGAAATTCAAATTGACATCATTGTGGTTTAGGATTAATGATTCGTTGAATTCTATTAAAAATTATGAATTTAGTATAGGTGAAAATGTGTCAAAAATCCAACCATTTATAATCTTCTATTGCTTTTAGCAAATTTTCAAATTCCAAGTAATTAAATCTCCAATATTTTAATGGAACTTTCTAAAAATATTTGTGTTGTGAATTTGATAGATTCTATAATATTTAAATTAATATTTAATTGTATTTGAAAAATATTCGTCTTTATAATAAAATGTTAGTGTTGAAAAAATCTGGAATCCAATCGGATTCATCAACACATCAACATCATCAGCATGCTAGTTCGCTTAGTTTAATTGCAGGATGTCGAATCTGTTTGGTAAGTCTAGATTTTTTAATACAAAAAAATTATAGGTACCTAAAATATTGAAATTGATAAATCGATAGTTTAAATTAGAAAATGTCCGTCTATATTTCTGGTAACGTTACTTGAAAAAATATCCAAGTTGTACAACGGATAAATTACATGTTGAAGCAAGTCCGTTGTAGCTATCTACCAGTATTAAATCAAATAAGTGAAGAGTGATTTGCAAGATTTTTTATAATAAATTCCCAATTAACAGTTGTTAGATCTCTGAAATTTTATGATTTATGTGTATGAGAATATGCTAATTATTGTTATTAAATAAATTAACTATTCATAAATAAGTAATGCAGATTTTTAGAAAGTGGGACGCTATCATATGAACATCTTCCTTTAGAAATAGTAAACATTTTCTTTCAACCAAATATTAATCCAAATATTTCACTTTATATGTATGTTTATGAAAAATTAGAAAGTCTATAGGTATATAAAATTCGTAAAATTTCTAAAATTTTGACAACATACAATTAACAAACAATTATTAAAACATATCCTGAAAAATTCATTGTTGTTTCTACTACAGTTGTTATTGTAAATAAATGTGTGTGTATATGACACAATGAATGAATGAATGAATGAATGAATCAGAAAGTAAATTTTCAAATGTGTTACCTTTCTAATTTCGATAAACGTCATTGTCATCAGTCTTATTATTTCAAAATAAAAGATAAGTAGATTTTAGGTCAGTCCTCTTTAATTACAATGATCAACTGAAAACTAATGACGATTGTTACAATCGCTATCGTTTTTCGTCTTAAATAGGTCGCTTTTTATAATCGAAAACGTAAATTTCCATCTTTTTACATCAATCATTTTCGATTGTATTTGAACAATTGTTTTATTTTTGTAAATAATTCAATATTAATTAATTATAACTATGTTTGTGTGGGTTTAAACAAGTTTTAAAACAAATAAAATTTTGATAATATCAAAGCTTTTGGAATAAGCGCAACATGAAAGACTCTATTCAAACAACAAATGTTTATCATGGGAAAAAGTATACAACTTTAATGGTTTTCTAACAGTTTTTTTCTCTCTATTAAAGAACCAACTATTAAAGAATTTGAGTAGTCTTTTATTATTCAATAAAATTCAACAATCTCAGTTAAATGTGATGTATAGACTACGTATTCATTACACTTCTTCAAGATTGATATTCAAGTCGAATGGATGATTTCCTGCATTATAAATGAATATACTATACAGATACCTGTTGGTTTAATATCCGGTTATCTTTATTATTAAATGGAAGATAAATTGGAATTGGCTCTTATTTAGTAATTAATTTTTAAATTACTGTTTGTGTAGAAATGTTGAATGAAAGTACGTGAATGTGAAACAAATCGGTGACAGATTATCATCGTTTGTTAAACGATTTTCTTTATTATATTGATGAATCGTATGCACTATTAATAGAGTTGAATCACGATATAATAATATATTTATCCCGTGTGAAAGTGAATCTAATTTGTTTAATTTTCCAAATAAAGCTGATGGTGTTGTTATTTGTTAAAACTTTCACAAGATTGCGACAATTTTTATTCTAATGAAACAGTTTTTATTTTAATAATTATACTAGGTAGTAATCTTAAATGGTTATTCACTACAAATGTAAGAAAGTTGAAAGTTTTCCGAGCATAACAATGAAATTTTCATTTAATCATAATAACAATAATAACAAATATGTTCTAAATAAAAGTCGAGAATTTTTAGAGCGATACATTCGTATTTGTTTTAATACTAGATCGTGCATACTATTTATTAATATGGTGTATAAATATAAGGAAAATATAAAAGTGAATTTATTAAATATTGAAATATTATGATGTAATTATTACCAATTATTAAAAATATTTTTTCAACAGGAAAGCGTTACAATGCTCCCTTCGTAGTGCATTAGTTAATGATCTTATATCACAAATTTTTAGTTTTGTTAGTTCAAAATTAAGGGTGTCGTTTTTAATTTTTGCCTCGAAGGTAAGGGTTACAACGATATTGTTTTGCAACATAATTGTTGTAAAATTTTGAATATGTACCTATTTTCTATGAAATGTGTAGGTGTATATTTCTATGTTGTACATGTCTAGAAACAATTTTATCTAACTATTTATTCATTATAAAGGGTTCTAATACCATGTATATGTATAGATATTGACAGACATTGTCTATAGAAAATGTAATTGAATTAAACTGTATTGAAACTTTATTTATATCTAGTAGTAGGGATATTATTTTGATAGAGTCATCATTACAATTTGGCGGAACTAAATGTGTATGTATACTAAATAAACATACATAGGATGTAACAATGAGCATTGTCTTTTCTTTAAATCAATGTTTCTGTAAATGTAGTGAGATATCAGATATTGCATTGTTTTCATCTTGATGTAGGTTACTATGACATTAGTTAATATGTTATTGTTTATTATTGTATTTACCTACACGTAATATTTATTGTTAATAAGATTGTCATTGAAAAACAGGATTAGAATTCTATATGGTATTGATTGAAGAATTATGATAATCTTTCAAATTATACAACATTATAATAGAATTATAGTGAAATCCGTTTTTCCCTGTCTAAATCATTTTCTATTTTTTTAATTAATTAACATAAAGGACATCACGTTTATCTTACAGTTAGTTGGTGTTATAAATTTAAAATTCTATGAAAAATAGCCATCATTTCACACAAAACTTTAATAATAAATTTGTACTAAATAAACATGTTTACATATAAGTTTATTACGAATTAACTATTTCTATAACTATTATTATATGATGTTATAAAAAAAAAAAACAAAATTTATACTTTCGGTTAAATTTAATAAAAAGAAACAAGAACGGCGAATAATTGACTGTTTAAAAGAATTCCTCTTTTAAAATAGATATGTCAATGAACTTTATTATTGTGAATAAGAATATATCTCCCCGAGACAATAGTATAATGGCAAAGATGTATTGTTGAATGAAACATGCTACAAGGTTTTTAATATATTCGGTTATATTGTTTTCATTTTATTTACCACGTGGATATACTTAAATTTTATCGCCTTTTATTTTATTAAATTAGATTGTAAACACTATTCAAATTGTAGTGATTCTAAAAAATTATCATTCAAGTTTATTTGAATTGAATACGGTTTGATTTTAATTGTTTTAATTTAAATTCTCACGTTTTAAGATAAATATATATACGGACACATTAACAATAATGGGAATATTTAGCGTAGGTGTGCTTTAATAAAATCATCGAAATTATTTTCTCTCTTGTACAATTATTTTGTAATATTATACAAGCTGATCTATGCGATTTTTTCTTTTCCCATGAATATATAAATATGCAAAAATGGCACTACAATTAGATAAACAAAGTAGGAAACAATATTTAAAAGTAAATTTTCTATTTATTGAATCTTCATACAGTTCTGTATTTTAAAATTACTCATTCCTTTTATGATAGATTACAATATGTTTTAGTTAACTGACAATTGGCTATTAGATTGTATGAAAATCTCCTACCTTAAAGGGCATTTTAATGGGAAAAATCCTTCGATTAAATGAATCAAAAACAATTTAGTTATATCCTTATAAATTGAATTAGTTACAGTTGTTATTGTTATTGTCTAGATTATTTTAAATCTGTTTATTGTGTTTTCTTTATGAATATATTTCTCGTTTGCCATCATCATCTGCATTACGATCTTTATCATTTATTCACATATGATGACATTTGCTAAGATAATAATATAAAAATATATTTGAATTCGGTATTTTAAATTAATTTTTGAATTAAAGATGCAAGTATCAAAAAGCTGTATAAGGTCGTTTTAAGTAATTCCAATAGTTGATTGAAAGTTGTGATTTTGTTGTCGATGTTATTTTCGGTAGAATTTATTTATAAACAAACTACATTCATCATTTCTAAAAAAAAGTCGCATATTCTAATTGGAAAAATTATGTCATAATAGTATACTACATCAAATTTAACTTGACATATGGTTAGTGGAAAAGTTCATTGACTTTAGCAAAAATTTAATTTGATGGTTAAAATTTTACACATCTGTCGTTTGAATCATGTACATTAAAGTCAAGTTGATCAAATTAAAATTTGTTTTATTTATGGCAGAAAAAAGCACTACCGTATGATTTTTTGAACTATTCACTTTAATGTGAAATATCGTTTATTTGATGTAGTACTAAATGTGCACTTATTTAATATTCGATGATAGATTGTGGAAGGTTAGTATTACTAAATTGTATTACTATACCGTTTTAGATGACGAACAAGGCCAATTTTAAACACATTATATTTATTATAACTTCTTTATAGGGTCGTTCGTTATAATAATTTGTTGATATAATTTTGAGGAAATTTCTAATTTAGATCCTCTATCTACAATGACATCATCTCTTATTAACAAACCACCTTCCTCATTTAGATCCTACAATATTCATTTTGAATATTGTTTAGTTACAATTCATTTACGTAATAAATCTGTAAATTTACATAGAATTCTATTTTTAAAATCACTATTGTAGTTTTGTTTTATATTCTTTTTAATTTTGGTAGTTCCTCTGTCTTAATACTTGTTGATTGATCTTCATAAATTTTAAATTTAACAAATTACTTCATCATCTATCTATCTTTTTACACCTGTTTGAATATTTTAAAATTTAACTTCGTAAAAATATTTTTTATGTTTTTAATTAATATTATTATTATGTCAGTGTTCACAGTCATTCATTATAGTTTACCAAATAATTATCTGTAAATATTGTTATCTATTTTATCATCTTTTCGTATATAAATTCCATTCTATATAATTACAGTTAGTACCTGTAAGTCATTACAGTGATACAGGTGCTTAATTCTAAAGTTGTTTACAATTCATTTAGAGGGTGTTTTTCTATAGTAAATATTAATTATTTTTTTAAGTGACAATTATGTGGATATGGCAGAAAGCTTGTGTCTATGGCGAATATTACGACGTTAGTATCTTATTGTAGTTTGGTTTATTGATTAGTAGATAATTAGATTGTGGATGATAATTATCGATAATAAATGAATATAAAATTGGTTTTATTATTTAGAAAATTATTCTGTCGTTAGGAATTTTTTGTTTAATCAAACAGCAAATATTTTAAAATTCCTAACGACAAAATAATTTTCTAATATTTATGAATATTTTGAATATACATACATATGCATGTATAAACTTATATCACAATATCACAATAACATGCTAATAAACAGTGATTGAGAGATGTTCTGTTACTACCTATATTCTTTGCTCTTCCTCTATATTTCGAGGGTATTGTTGGAAAAATTTAATTAAATTCAGGCATTTATACGTTTTTATTGTTGTTTATAGTTAATAAAATAGGAATTTCTACAATTATAAATTGTTAGATTTTTCTTATGCATATTTTATTTTCTTCTTGTCTGTCTAATTTCTCAGGATAAAGTTTCAATTTGAATTACTCTAAAGTGAGAGAATGAAGAAGTGGTTTATTGTTTATTTTCTTATTTAAAAAAAAAAAACAATAGACTATACTTAATATTAATTATCTCCATTTTAGTGGAGCAATATTACAAATACTTTACATCATTTTAATTAAATAACGGTTAATTAGATTTTATCTTATTAGTGATTAAGTCTTGAATGAATGTGTAAAAAGGATCGACTGTTCTCACGTTTATTCCAACAAAGGCATTTATTAAAAATAATTAACAATTTTTATTATTGTTTATAGAAAACGACATTTCTTTCTATAATTATTTTAATTAATTATTACAGGGTGAATATATTAAACATCCAGTCCTATATGAATTATCCCATAAATATGGTTTACCGACCGATAATTTGTCTGACTCTCAACTGCCATATAAATTAGAAGAATTAAAAGAGATTATACGTCGTGAAATACGTAAAGAATTGAAAATTAAAGAAGGTGCAGAGAAATTACGTGGTGTATCAACTGATCGTCGTTCATTAAGTCATGTTGCAACAATTGTAAAAAATTCCAATTGGAAATTGGCTGAATTGAAAAATGAACTTAGCGAATTGGAATCACAAATTATTTTATCACAAGGCCAGAGTCCATCAACAAATCTTACAACATCTAATGGTGGTAAGCGTTAAGTTTTTACAAATTATATTTAGATGTTGATCTGTATAATCTGTGTTGTGTGTGTGTGTGTATTTTTCATGTATCCAAGTGGTACCAAAATTCTTCCAACTGTATACGTAGGTGTTAAACGAGTTGAAATATTTTTGTTGTCTGATTTTTTATGTGTTGGCAGTCATTTTCAACATAATATTAATTTTTGTCTATTTTAAACAGTCGGTTTAGTTTCTTGTTGATCATTGAATCCAATTTGTTCAACTGGATTTGTTCTAATTAATTTTCTTGATTTTTTCTATTGGCAGCACGTTTTCTTTATCATGCATTAGATTGGTGTAGATTAAAACATTGACAATTTACTCTCTAATTAATATGAATTGTCATTAAAATTGTCCAACCTAACGGAGAACCACCTTGTAAAATATAAACTTGTACGAATAATTGTTATTATAGCATTCCACGTGTTGTGCAACATCAACAACGATTCTAGTATGTACAACTCGATTATATCTCTCCGTTGACTTTCTTCATCTCGTCAACTTACACTTGTATGCATTTTATAAATGTACATACTACATTCATACATATGTATGCATAAAATTTAATGGAAATATTTTATCCACCTACTTAGTTTAAAGATAAAACGTGAACCTTACCTTTTCTTTTTTCAACTCTACTATGTTAGAAATTCCATATACATGGGTATAAAAAAAAGAAGGAAAAAACACGAAAGAATGAAAGATAAAAGAGAATTTCTGATCTTGATTATTGTTGTGTCGCTAAGACATCGTTTCAGTTTCTCAAGGTCACTGCACCATGACGGCAAACCAAACCGCGACTTAACGGTCTTCCTTTCTTCTTCATTCCATAAATATTTGTGCCCATTTTACTAGTTATACATACCTACAATAATAATTTATATGGATAATCATGAATCTTATTATCACCTGTAGACTAAACCTCTCTGTAACAACAATGTCGTCCTAAGTTGAAGTTCATCAAAAAAAATTCAGGCTACAATACTTCGTACTTTCAGCTCTTATTAACAAAAATAGAAATGAGAGCAATCTTATTCTCACAATTCATACTGCCACTCTTTTGTCATCGATGACAGTCGAATTGCCTGAAATTGGAATCGTTTGATCCTCTTTCTATTAGATATACTTCTATAGACTTTATTCTATTGTAAAGAAATTACAGATTCATTACCACGTTCACCATTGGAAGCTCACAATGATAAAATTAATCCAAATCAATATAGTCGAATCGAGAATTTGGAAAGGCAGTTAAATATAGAATTGAAAGTAAAACAAGGTGCTGAAAATATGATTCAAAGTATTACAGGTAAAGATAAAAAATTACTTTTGGAAGCTCAACAGATGTTACAAGATTCGAAAAAGAAAATAGAATATCTGAAAATGAAAATTACAAAGGTAAATTTCAACAAATAAAATCACTAAATATAATTTTGTTATTGTTTTTTTTTTTGGTTTTATTTAATAATTTTAGATGAAGCATGATATTGATTCGAAACAACGTGGTTCTATGCATGATCTTACAGCAAATGGTGATGTTACACATCATGAATTTGAACCACCATTAGATGAACGAATTGAAGATCTCAAACATCGATTAAGAGTTGAGACGGCTGTTGTTGAAGGTGCCAAAAATGTTATTAAATTATTACAAAATGGCAGTAAGGATAAAAGCGATAAGAAGGCTTTATCAGAGGTAGGTTTTCAATAAAATTAATTTGATGATTTTTCTGAATACACGAACATTGCTGTGTATATTCCACAAAAAAGTTATTTTAACCGATTGGTCTCGTGATGTAAATCATGTCGTATAGAAATAGTCTTTCGGTTTCTTGCCAAGATTTCAATGCTTTAGTTGTATTTGTGCGTTCGGTTGTCGGCGTATCTATCGATGGTTTAAAACTTTTAACTACAATAAAAGTTTACATTGATGATCGTATTTTTATCCGAAATAAAAATGAAAGAAATAGATACAGTAACGCCACCATTAGAGACGTTTCCTTAGTTACTTTAACTACTATCGTGTGCTAAGAATAAATCTTGTTTACAATTAAAGATTGGTTGGTGAATTGGGGAAAGTGCATCGAGCTACCAAAAACTTAGTAGTAATAGTAGTCGTTGAAGATTTCGTATAAAGATTTAATACGTATATTGTTGATTTAGTGCCAATAATAGCATCGCAATTACTTCGGATGTTTGCCAAACATATATTGCGATGTCTATCTGTAAAACGACAATTTATGTGTGTTTTCGTACAGGTGTTAAATTGTCTTCAAGTTGATTCTTTGTTATTATTACCTAGAAAAACTTCAAATAGTAACAGCAAATGACGTAATCTGTAGTGATCGTTTCTATAATAATCATATAAGGTGGCGCTCGAAGTGTTTTAATTGAAAGACAAAATAAAATGTTTGGACGAAACGAGCCACAACAGCATTGGTCTGTACATGCAGAATTTACAATTTCCCATCCTGGTGCTAGTGATCCGGATAATTTACCACAAACGAATACTGAACAAGGTGATAATGGTGTACGAATGACTTATACATGGACATCACAAGCACAAAGTAATCATCAAAATACTAGTAGTTGGTCCACAAGAAGTACACCACCACCACCACCACCGTCACAATCATCATCACAACCACCTCAAAGTAGTTTTCAAAAAGGAAATTTATTATTTACATCAACACCACCACCTAGGAGGCCTTTTACATTGGCCGATAGACATCATATAGGTGTACAAGATTCTGGATATGGTAGTGATTTATTATCACCCAACTCTATAGGTGGTGGTGGTGGTTGTCGTAGACCAATCCAACCATATAACAGGAAATGTCGAAGTACATGTAATATTGTTCTCTCAACAAATGTCCAAGATGAAAATAGAACAACTGAAGATAAAACGGACACGATTCTTCATACACAATGCGGAAGAACACAAAGTTTACGTTGCCAGACGCCCACATTACGTTGTGATCGTAAAGAGAATTATTACGGTTGTGGTGATCCATGGTGTCATCATTTACATTATGGTGATGATTTTTCTTGTACAGGACGATTTTCACCAGTTATGGAAACTTGTGAGGATACATTAAGTAATAATAGTGGTCAAACATCAAAAACTAATACAACAGTTCGGTGTTGTGATCATTATAGAACATCATCATCATTACCACCATTAGAAATCGAAACAAGAAAAGATGCATGTGTACAAACGTTTGAAATGATTGATAAATGTACATCACCATATTTGAAAATTGATAATTTCGGACAAAAATATGAGAAAAATCAACAAGACAAAGATAAGACGAATAAGAAGAAATATTCGTCGAATTATAGACGAAGAACGGAACCGATTTTTCAACGTTCACAATCACCGTCTTCAATAACACCAGATAGTCTTGAAAATCAAAAGGTAAATACAATTCTGATGAGTTGTTACTTTGTCTTACGTTATCGTATTTTAATTTTAAATAATTTATAGATGCCTTTGCGTCGAGTGATTCGTTCACCGAAATCAAATAAATTACAAACGTCTATAATTAAAGAGAAACGAGAATCATCTGCCACCGATTCTAAATCAAATGATCCATCAAAGAAACCGAGAACTGTTCATATTGATGTTTATTGTACAGGAACTGAAATGGAATCTAGTAACAGTAGTAATAGTAGTTCATCAGAATCAACAGATAATGAAATAGTATCAACACCACAAACTGTTTTTGAATCGAAAAAAGTTAAAATTACCCATAAAAGAGCCAATCAACATCAATTACCACATAATATCGAAAAATCACATAGTGATAAAAATTTAAAAACGAAAAACGTTGAAAAAGATGAATCAGATGATGAAGATGCTAGTACAGCTTATCCATCGAAATTAAGTTCATATTCAACAATTCGTGATTTTTCATCGAGTATGTCAACAGTACCACGTTCATGGACGAATTATTCAATGTCTAGTTGTACAGTACCGGATGATTATGATTCAGTTGCTAATACATCTTGGAAAGATACATTTTCTGATATTGATAGTCTATTACAAAGTCGTTCTAGTATAGCACAAACGGATAGTTTAGATTTTGTACCAAGGAAATTATATGAAAAGAATCCTAGTATTGATGAAACACCAGAAATAGAGAATTTGTTAGAAACACCAAGCAATATTAGTTTACAAGCTAGTGATAGTTTTGAATATGCTAATTCTGAAGATCGATTACGTATTAAAAAAATGGAAGAATTGTGGAGAAATAAACCACAACAACAACCGAATAAATCATGGAAATCACCGCAAATCGAAAGGAAACATATGTTACAACAGAAGAAAATTCAAGCATATCTACAGAAACGATTGAGTGATAAGAATTTACCAAAATGGAAATCTAAAGATAGTGATTCAGAAGGTAGTGATGATTTAGAAACTGGCTGGTCGTTTATTGAAAATCAGAATAATTCTAAAATAATTAAAAAAGAACCAGAAAAACTACAAATTGAAACCCCATCAAATCGGGATAAATCAGTCGATTCAAAACGAAGTGATTCAACTAGTTCACTAACCAAATCACCATCATTGAGGCAACGTTTAAGTTTAGATCCAAATTTACGTGCACCATTCACGATATTACCAGGGATTTATACGGAACAACGTGCTGTTGCTAAAAAATTCGGTTCCATTGTGAATGCATTTAGAAAGCCGGGTCATCATGTAGGACCTGCAAAAAATCCAGATTGTCTATGTGAACATTGTCAACGTTATTTTGAAACGTTTCAAAGAAATCGTACACGATCAGTGGGTGATACAACGTTAACAAATTGGAAGAATTCAATGTTGAATCCTCAAACACAGTCCAATTCTAATCAGAGTGTACCATCGCAATTGTACACGAGTTATCAATAAATTTTAACGCGAAATATTTTTTTATTTATGTATTTTTGTAACCTTTTCATAAAAGTATTTTTAACGTGTTTTTCCTATTTTGTTTTGCTTACGCATTGAATTTCGAAGACTATTCTTAAGGTAACTTTAACAAAAGTTTGTTTGTTATTTATTTATTGGTTGATTAAATTATAATCGATTTGGATTCTTAGGCTCAAGACAGTCTACGTGCTAGCAGTATGAAATTAGATTTATTAAGAAAATCATTAGAGATACGTAAATCTGAATTACCTGCTGATTCACCGATGGCTTTACAATTAAAAGAAGAATTAGCAAATGCTCAATCATTCAGTCCAATGTCCTCAGTACATTATACAAGTCTTCAACCATTTCGTGAACAATCCGATGGTAATAAAATGACAACAACCTCATCAACATTTAGCCGGTGTGCAGCTGTTACTGGTACACTTGAAGTACGTCTTATGGGTTGTCAAGATCTACTTGAAGATGTACCCGGTCGGCCAAAGAAAGATATTGATGGTACATCAAGTCCAATGGATTTACGTTTTTTTAAAAAAGGTGTTACCGGTAGAAGTTCATCGAAAAGTTATTGTGTTAAAGATGAAGTTAGTGATGAAATTATGGCAGTATTGAAATTGGATAATACAACTGTTGCTCAAACTAGTTGGCGACCATGTTCACAACAGGCGTGGGATCAACGATTTTCAATTGAACTAGATAAATCAAGGGAATTAGAAATTGGTATTTATTGGAGAGATTGGCGATCATTGTGTGCGGTTAAATTTTTAAAACTTGAAGAATTCATCGATGATGAACGTCATGGAATGGCTCTACATTTAGAACCACAAGGCTTATTATTTGCTGAAGTAATACTGGAATCATTTATCACAACATAACACAAACTAAATTGTATATATTTTTAGATAAAATTCTTGAATCCGATGATATCAAAACGGCCAAAATTGCAAAGACAAAAGAGAATATTTAAACAAGTCATGCCGAGGGCTAAGCAAATGAATATCAATATTGTAACATGGGGTCGATGGATGAAACAATCATCACGTGTAACTAGTCGTCCTAATTTAACTACAGCTTCATCAACTGAAGTATTACATGTTAGTTGAAATATTATTAATTTAATTGCATATTACATTAATTTTAATTTGAATAAATAGGAGGAAGTTCCAACAGAAGATAAACCAGAAACACCAGGCGAAACACCCGATCCACAAGCAGTTGGTTTAGGTGGACAACGTCCCTTAGGTTTAGGTGTAGCAATCTTACCAGATACACCACCACCACCATTACCAACAGTACCACCACCAATAGCTAAAAAACGAGTAGCTGTAACTCCACCACCGGTACCACCACGTTTAGATGCTGAGGTAAAATGTCTATTTAATATCTCCATTATTGTAAATAAAAAATTACAGGAGATAATTTTCTGGTTATTGGTAATTTTAATTAAAGCACTTGTCTTCTCTATTTCACTTTTTACAGAGTGCAGCTGCACTGAAGGAGTTTGATTTCTTAGAGGAACAGGAGATGTCTCGTCCGGGACCTCTTCTGATTCCTACTACACCTGTAGTTGTTCTTCCTGAACAATTGGTTACTCCTAGTCCTCAGCCAGTTATAGAATTTCCAGATGATGAGGTACTTGGTTGAGTCTGCATTGTTTTCAGATTTGGGGGCTATACTGGGGGCCTAGTCTCTCTCATTTGCATCATTTCTAGCTATCATTATTGCTATTAAAAATAAATCCATCTTTATCATTAACGATTTAAAAATGATTCATTAACAGGAGCTGTATTAACTCATAATTCATACTTTAGCAGTGCTTCAAGATTCGTTTTTTAAAATAACTAACTGTGTGTTAACTACTTTTGTGTTTTTATTCATTCATGTTCTATCAATTGATGTTTTTCTTAATTATTCCAGCCATCATTTGATCAAGCGAATGTCGTCCGACGTCCAGTTGCTAGAGAATTGGGCTATAGAGACAGTGCTTATGAATCACGTCGTCATTCTCAATACACCGGTATGAGTATTGACAACTTTAGATTGATTAGCGTATTAGGTCGTGGTCATTTTGGTAAAGTAATCCTATCACAATATCGTAATACTGGTGAATATTTTGCAATAAAAGCATTGAAAAAAGGTGATATAATTGCACGTGATGAAGTTGAATCATTATTATCAGAGAAACGTATATTTGAAGTAGCAAATTCAATACGGCATCCATTTTTAGTAAATTTATTTGCCTGTTTTCAAACAGAAGCACATGTTTGTTTTGTTATGGAATATGCGGCTGGTGGTGATTTAATGATGCATATTCATGCTGATGTATTTAGTGAACCAAGAGCTGTGTTTTATGCAGCTTGTGTTGTATTAGGATTACAATATTTACATGAAAATAAAATTATTTATCGTGATTTAAAATTGGATAATCTTCTATTGGATACTGAAGGTTATGTTAAAATTGCTGATTTTGGTTTATGTAAAGAAGGTATGGGTTTTGGTGATCGTACCGGTACCTTTTGTGGTACTCCAGAATTCTTAGCACCGGAAGTATTAACTGAAACATCATATACAAGAGCTGTAGATTGGTGGGGACTTGGTGTATTAATTTTTGAAATGCTTGTGGGTGAAGTAAGTCCTACTACATCACTTTTAATTACATCATTTTGAATTATTATGTCGCGTTTCTAGTCACCATTCCCGGGTGATGATGAAGAAGAAGTATTCGATTCTATAGTAAATGATGAAGTTCGTTATCCAAGGTTCCTATCGTTGGAATCAATAGCGATTATGAGAAGGGTAATTTAATTTCAGGATATTTTTGAGAAAAATTTGATCCAATTCATAAATTTTTATAGTTGTTGCGTAAAAGTCCGGATCGACGATTAGGTTCCAGTGAAAGGGATGCTGAAGATGTCAAAAAACAGGCATTTTTCCGGCATATTCAATGGGATGAATTGTTACATAGAAGAGTTCCACCACCTTTCGTTCCTAGTGTGGTAAATCATTGATAATATAATGAAATTTTTAACAAAATTTACAAAAACTCTATTTCTCATAGCATTCAATGGAGGATGTCAGTAATTTCGATGAAGAATTTACATCAGAAAAGCCACACTTGACACCTCCAAAAGAACCCAGACATTTAACAGAACAGGACCAATATTTGTTCAGAGAATTTACATACATGGCAGATTGGTGCTGACGGTAAATATGAAACGTTTATGTTTGTTTAAAAACAAATCTGGTTAAGTTGACTAGAATGTTATAAAACTGCTCTAATTAGTGTAATATTTTTAGATTTATTTTACGAACAAATTCGGTTTATTTTGTAAATAAGATCTCAGTATTTTGAAAAAAAAAAGAAGCGATTAATCAAATCTTGCAATTACGATTTTTATACATCAGGTTTTTGTTGTTTTTTATCTATATTTTCTGGTATTATTACTATTATTATTATTGAAAGTATTGTATGTTTCAATTATTGGCAATTGTAGTGAAAAATCTTATTGTTTTGATTGAAATCATAATAATTGTGTGTATATGTTTTAATTATAAATTACAATGTAATTCCCATTAATTGCTATCTATTGCATTTGACTTTGAATACATAAAAAACAAATCAATATATGTATAATCGATCTTCCAATTCTTATCAAAAATCTTTTAGAAAAGAAGACTGTCTATTGTGTTTATGCAGAAGAATAAGCAATTTATTGGAAAGTGCCTGCTTAAAACAAGTAATAAAAGTAAAATTGTGCTCATTTTTGTATATAGTTACTAATAATAATCGTAAATGTATTAATTATAAACACCTAATTTTTGAATGCTTTAAACATACATACATACATGAGAGTTAAAATTATATTTGTAAGCTATGTTTTAGTTAATATTTAGGCGAACGATGATTTTAATTTATAATCAATACATCACTAAAAAACAACATATTTAAACGTTAAACGAAAATAAATCATATTTATCTGTAGATTTTCTAATTTGATGATGATTCCTCCTTTTTCGGTAATGTAATAGGCATCGAGTACAGTGCTGCCTGTTTAATTAATTTACTATTCCTCCTAATTTCCATATCCAATTTTTCCGTTTTATTCTGTTTCAGATGTTTAGCACTTATATCTTCAGGTAAACATAAACCATCCATTATTTGGTAATAGACACATGTTGAATCAGCATTGACAAACACTAAAAACACTCTGAAAACATAAAATTGGACCTCAAATTAATTCAAATTGAGTACATGCAGCCCTCCTGTAACACAGTATCCTCTATCTTATCGTATTACTGGGACGTGTTATAGGAGGACGGTCTGTATAATTCTATTACTTTTGATTATCTGAATCACTGGCGAATTGTAAATAATCCTGTAATTGTTTAAAAGTTAAATTCACTGATGTTTCTATTGGTATAAAAATTGACGGTGTTGAAGATCGGTTTTGTTTCGCTGTCAAATACAATTTCTTTGTGTTTTCGTGAATTTTATATTCAATATCCCAATATCGCTTGACTGAAAATTAAAGAAAAATCTTAAATTGAATTGAGGTTATGTACATTTCTAACCTTCACACAGTTCTAAAAATACTTGAACTGCAATAACTGCATCTTTACGATTTTGACAACCCAAAGACTCAAATTGTCTTATCTGTTAATTAATTGATTGATTTATTATTTAAATAATTATAATAATTAATATTTACAATACCAAATTTTGATCCATTTAAACAAGTAGATGGCGCTCACATCACATCTGTGTTTGATAAACATTTTAACAGTTAATTATACATAAAAATTAGCAATTTATACGATGATTGATGCTTGAAAATAAATTAATAAGATTTTTTTAATTAGAATAACCAATTTTTTTCCTTAAAAATCCTCAGGAAAACTAATTAAAACCAAAAAATTGAACTGTTAAAGCTAACAACAAAGATAGCAAATACGATTATAATGTATTAAAAAGAGATGGATTTAGTTGCGAAAACTCACAGCACTGACGCGCTAATTTTGCGACGTTGCCGGACTTAAATGCCAAAAATCAGTAGATTTTTATTTATTTTACGAATTTTCCGTAATTTACCGCTTTTAATGGTTGTTTTAATTAATTATGATCATTTTAATTGGATTGTGATATTATACGAATATTTTTTAGGCCTTTATACTTTCAATATACGCCAAATATATTAAATTTATTGCGAAAATAGTTAAAATTAATACATTCAATTTAACTCTCGGAGGTAAAAAACCGTTTTTTGTGTTATTCCGGTTTAGGTCTCGCAAAAATTACAGTTTTTAGTAATTTTCAATTAATTCTACATTTCGTTCCGGAAAAATCTGCGTTTAGCGGTTTCACGGTTCAACCCGGATTCAAAGGTATGGACAATAATGGACTAAACAATATTATAAATAAACTTAATTATAATGTGGGCTCAACAGGAATTCTAATTTTACCACAAACAACAGTGTCCATACAATAATAATAAAGTGGTAAAATTCAAAATCAAGAGATAAGAAATTGATAAAAAGTAATTTCGTTAAAAAATTATAAGAAAAGAGTTATCCAAACTGGATATTGGAGTTAAAAATATGCATTTCTCTGTTATCGTATATTTGTTGAAACTATCACAACAGTCACTATCAATTTTGATTTTACATGCTAAAATCGAAATAACTAACCTAAGATTCTTTCAGATTCTGAATTTCACACCATTTTGCAGATTAAACTAATTTTTTAATCATTATTATTGTAAAACATATTTTCGTTCCTTCAAAATAATTCTAAAATTCAAGTAAAACGGCTATAATTCATGTAAATCAAGCCCTAAAGAATAAAGAAAAATTTCAGAGAAAAATTTAGTGAAAAAATAGTGAAGCCGGCAATGTTGCAATTTTAAAAATATTCGCGCATATGTCATACACAGATTGTTAGTTAACCTCAAAATTTATTTTCATTTGAATTACTTGGAATTACTCATAAATTTGAACTTGTTTTTCTGATTAATTTGGTTATTTATGAATTTTGGGCCTGTTGGATTTAATTAATTGACGAATTTAATTAAAATAATGGTTAAATACATCGAATAAATTTGGTTGATGGTAAATATTTTGACATTTTTAAAACTGTTGAGGTTAGATTTACTTTGGTTTTTATTAATTTTTACGTTATTAATTGATAATTAATTAATTAATAATCTTATTTTTCCCACAAAATATCTAAATCTGATCTCGTTGTAACAGTAACCGTACCATTTTTCAAAAATTTCTTTTATTATAGTGACTTCTCTCAATAAATTGGGATTATTTCTAATATTAGAATATGTAATGTAAATAAGAATTGACGAATGGTAATCGTAAATAAAAGTTAGATGCAAATGATAAAATGGTCTCTAATTCTACTAAAACAGAATTGTATATAATCAATAATCAATCTCATGTTTAGTTTCATTACAATTTCTTGATTCTCCTCCTTTAATTCTCCTCATTACTGACATCATTTTTTATAAATTGAGCTTCTGCTAGGGCTTTTAAGATTTCATCACGATAGATAAGTATCTCATTATCATCATCTGAATCAGCAACCAGAATCGGTGTATCACCATCATGTACATTTAATTTACTCTTCTATCTTTTGTACATTTCCTTCGATACACTTCTTCTGAATGAGAAATGTTTTGATTTTTATCGGACTATGTTGTTTCAAGTACGGTTTCAGTTTTCTACATTATCGTCAATTCGAAAGCGGCATTTTTGAAAACATCATGTTCTAATAATCTAACTCACAGTTCTAAGAAATGAACAAAGAATCTAAAATCATTAGGGCATTGACGTAATTGATACATCTTTTGTTTAAATTCTCTTTATTAAAACTGAAACTCACTTGGAAACTTGGAAATACATAAATGAAGGATTGTTTGATCTTAGATGTAAATTTTTTTTCGCAATATAATCATTTCAAGTAGCAATAAGAAGATTAATTTTGATATACTAGCAATCGCTTTTGATTATCAAGAATTTATGAGGCGATCCACTTTTTCGAAAGCAGTAAATATGTGGATATAAATCTCGATGTTTGTTTACTTGTTTGTGTTTTTTTTTTGTTCCGTATTACACTTATAATGCTAGAAATTTACGATGATTGCTTATTTTTCTTGTTTTTTTTTTATTGCAGCAATTGTAGCTCCAATTGTTCCAATCTTTAATTCTTTTAATATCCTCCAGTTTTTCCAATAATCATTCGTTTGATTCGTTCTTTTGTTGGTTCAATTCTATCGTTATTCGATGATCTAATTTGATTTGTTTTCAACGTTCAATATGTTTGTCGGTCTTTTCACCCCTTCTTCATCTATTTTTACATTTAATAATCCAATTATAACAACAACTTGATAAACCGATTCCGATCTAATAAACTCTCATTGATGGAATTGTTTAGTTTTTTTTAGGATTGCTAACGAATCCAGGGCACTTCTGAGGAATACCAGAATGGGATTGGATTAATTGTCTATGTGTGGTTTTTAGATATGCCACATATGCCCTAGAGGATGATTGGTCAAATAGTCCAGTGTGTCGCGCTCTTGGGGTAGGAAAAAAGCGGAGTGCGGTGGAGAGAGGAGAAGTTCAATTTAAATTCTGACCCTACAGCTTTTTTACCAAATCGTATATGTATGTATAGCATAATATTATAGAGGAACGCATTCTATTTTAAAATGAATCTGGCAGATTTGCTTGAAGCATGTGTTGATCGTGGTTTTGACATTCTCTGAACGAAAAAACCATATGTGTGTAATTTTCGTTGTATACAATTTCGAACAAAGTCGTAGATTTTAATAATATTTGAACAATAAACAACAATTACTTGGGAAAAATATTAAATTCTAACAACTGGCGACAAACTGTGTATACTATAAATAAATAGAGTTTTTTTGCGCCTTTGCTTTAGTAATACAGCGAAAAAGTTGTTACAAGTTTATTGACATGTTACGGTCAAGTTTGGAAAGTTGATGTTCGGAGGCTTTAACAGCTTATACGACTCTCTGAATGACTTGCTATTCTTTCTTTACTATTTTTTCCACTCTTTTTCTCTGCCATAAAATATGGTAGCAACACACTGTCACAGATTATATCGTCATATGGTGCCTTAAATAAATCTTTTACACGGACCGTACGGTAACAAGTTGGAGTAGTCTTTTTTCTCCCTCCGATACCCTTCGTTCATGTTTCGAAAGGAAAAATCCCAACTATTATTTGTTGTAATCTTGGACGACTACTGTGTTATATTATAGAAAGGTCAATTCCCTTTACAAACAACTTTCCGATTCGATCGTCCGTATTTCAAACGATTATTTGTAAGGATTTATCCTGAACGGATAATAAGGGTCACAGAAACCTAGAAAATACAACTACTACCAATCGACAATTGACATTATATCTCTATAATACAGATATATAATTTGAAATTTCGATGTTATAAAAACATTAGAGTACCTGTAAATGTTGTAGGGTAGTTGAATTGTCGTCTTTATTATAACACGACAACAACAACCCCTTAATATTACCACTAATTTCAATACGACTATTATAAAGGCGACATGTTCAACCAGCAGGACACCACCAATGAAGAGGGTTGTTGGCGGAATGTCTCCACTATAGTAGAATAGAATTGCCCTCGCTCTATAGGTGACACCTTTGTCCTGATAATCGATTTATTCAACATCACAGTGGTTGATGTATACGGCTTTTGTATAATTGAATTTTAGAGGCAAAAAAAACAACAAATACCTTTAGATATTTCAAGATAATTCTAGAGAATATTAAACCCGATCTAGTTTCCATGAAACTATCAACAACACATTGATTTTGTTTGTGACAGATTAGATGGTTGAGTATACAATAGAAATTGCCTTCCAGTTGCATTTTCAATCTTCGTATTGGTAGTAGTGGTAGCATATGTATATGTATGATTGTCTGTATTGTACCGAGTCTTTACCCTCTTGTATAAAGTCTGTAGTAATAATAATAAGGACGATCTGGTTGCCGCATGAAGGATGAGGATCATTACAATGCGAAACAGATAATGCGACTATTTGTACAATACAAGAAACCAAGGAGAATACGTTGCTTTTGTTGTCTATTTATGCTTCGTATTTGTATGTATGTAGATGATGCGTTATGTTTTGAATATTTTGAAAAGAACCAGTCTATTGATCTTAATTTGGAATTTATTAATCCGCTAAAAATGATGAGTAATTTGGAAAATCTCTCGTTTTCACGATTCATTATCGTCATTTGGAGACGTCCAATTTGAATGGCGCCCCTTAGAGCTAGACGCCCGGGGGAATCAAACCTCGTCTACCACCCTCCTTGTTACACTTCTGCAATATTGTAATACGTGCACAGATGTGTTATTTTAAACATTAAAAAGCATGATTATGATAAATCATCTCTCAATTCTTGTTACCACATACATGCTTCTTGATAATAATAATAATAATTTATAGGGACATGCACGATAAGATGGATTTTTATTATTGATCGTAGAATGGAATTTTCTTTTATCGAATCGAATTTATGTGTGTGTTGGTTGTGCTCGTTGCTCATCCTAGGCACGTCTGTGGCAGTCATTGCAACACTGTCTTTACCCTTTATAACACTTGAAAACACCCACTTTCAAATAAACTTGTTTACTATAAACATTCGTCACAATTTTCTATAAATCACACAATATCTTCAAGATAAAACAATTCAATTTTTATTGTTAATTACGGTCACCGTTGGATGTCCCTTTTTCCATCCCAGATTGGATTGATGGTGGTCTGTCGTTGTACTTTCAGATCTATTAATCTTTTCCCATCTGACACGCAAAACGCATTAATGTTTGAATACGTTAATTATGAAAGTTTCTGGCCGCCTCTCATCCATATACACATCCACAGAATTATAACAACAATATTCAACAAAACTTGTCTAGATTTTAAAAGAAAATTTTAAAGGAAAATCCGTAATGGTCAGTTCTATACAACTCTTCCTATTGTTGGATAAAAATATAATCGGTCGAATATCATTTGGTTTTTTAACAATTTGTCTTGTGCAAACAATAGAAAATTCCTTCCAATTTCCGTAGTTTTCTTCTCATTGCCAGTGCAGACGTATTTTCGAATCGATTCGATTTCGTGAGGCTTTAGGTAAATTTTGATTTTAAATATTTGTATAATTTTAAATTATCATTTCCATTTTTATGTGTGTTTTTATTTTTATAATGGCTTGGTGATAAAAATACACTCCACATAATTCCAACAACATAACCACGTATTTACAATTTATCAAAGAAAAACATTATACAAATGCAAATTGTACATTTATAACGAATTTTATATTAAATTGCTTGAAATGTTTAAATTATTACATTGTGGAAAATAAACCGAATTTGTTTTTCATTACAAAAATCATAGGTTCTTACAATCCGGCTATTACTCTTTCTTCTATTCCATCACTAACAACTTTTTCAAATCTTTTATGAATTGTAGCCGTTTTATTTTATCAAACAACAAAGTTTCATATTCTCTGTCTTTGGCTATTCATCAAAATTTATTAAAGTTCCTTACATTTATCAGACTCATATAACAACAGTTGTATAAAGAAGATGTAGACGAGGAAAGAATTAAAAGCGGAACAAGGAGGAGAGAAAAAAAATGAAACAAATTGAATGCAAAAGAAAAAGAAATGAGACATTGAAATATTCACGAATAAACGGTTATAAGAGGATTAAAAACAGACGAGAAGCGTCAGATTGTTGTTAATTTTGTTTGATATTTGTCTCGTACTTTTCAAAAGCATAAAATAATTGAGAAAAAAAAAGAAAGCTTCCGCTAAAGTACCGGAGCGATAAACGAATATAGGGTGAACTTTCTTTAGAATCATTAGTCATAAAGGGTAAATCGTCTAATGTATTTTTAGAAAATCGTGATCTGGATTTCAGTCTCCATTTCCAATGTTTTGAACCTCTAAAACAACTAATTACGGAAGTTCCTTTTGTGGTAGTAAATATTAGTCCCTTGGCAATTGTATGCGTATATAGATCTTTTTCGTTTTTTGACTGGCTTTAGAAATGTTCCTCGTTATCTTATCACGTTTATTACGAATTGCCGGTTTTATGGGGGTGAAGTATGAAGACCATTTCTTATAAACGATTCATACATGTAGACTCACCAACACTGAAACATGGAAGATGCATTGCAGTAATGTCGGAGCAATTATCTCAGACGAGCCACTCATTTCGTTCATTCTCTGCCATCGTTCTTCCATTATTTCATTTCATCTGTTTAGAAATAATCGTTATAATTTATAGTTTTAAATTCTATTTAAGCTTTTATTGTCTATAGACCAACTTGTAAATCATTTGTGGTGTACATTTAGATTATAGTAAAGTCAAATAGAGACATATCCATATTTTGTAGAGACACAAGGGAAAAAAGAAATACTAACATTTACTCGTTATACAGATTTTGCTGGCAATTTTCCAACGTTCTAGCCCTTATCTCAGGATTTCGTTCATACTCATGTACTAGTAATGACATATATTTTTGAAACTTTACAATGGAGATTTATTATTTTGGACCAAATAAAAATATTCTGCTGCAAGTTGAAGTCCTCTTTTCAAAATACTACCAGCCACCGTTGTAACAATTCTATTGTAAGTAGAGAAAGCTTTCGTGACATATCAACAGGTTGTATAATTCATTTATAAATAATTAATAAATTAAACAGTAAATTGAGGTGATTTTGTCTATATATACAACAACAAACGAAAAATGATACTATTGTCTAATTATAGTACGTTTTTATTTACTTGCAGGTATAATTAAGGCCCTTTTGTGCTTGTAACATGAACTCATAGTAATAATAAAATTTCGTGGGCAACAGGATTAAAGGAGTTGTAGTTGCGAAAGCAACCAAGTTGTTTCTTTTTCGACCTTCTCCTTTTCTGTATGTATATACGTATGCTTGCATAACGGAGATAAGATAATTACAAGGGTTAAATAAAAGATAGAAAGGGCCACCTGTGACCCACAGGACACTAGTTATTGTCAGTCTAGTTGTATAACGGATTGTTTATAGTGGTCTCTGTTCTAATTAAATAAATGAAGCAGATTTTAAAACGTGTCTTTTATTGTTGTACTAGTAGAGCGAATTACATGTGTTTTATGTAAATGTATTTTCCTAAAAGTGTTATTTTTTCCACTTTAGTATATCCCGAGGATCTCAACGATATTCTACGGAAATCTTTCAGATTTTAGAAAAATTATATTTGTAGTTTGAAAATTCATCCTTGGGGATTTACGATAAGAATTAGCACCGATCAATTTGTTTCTTGTTGAGAGGAGCAACATTATCTCTTTTTGCAATGAAATAGAAAAGAGTTTAATTTTGACTCTGAATTTTTGAATAATTTTCTTCTTTCTTTCTTCAATTTCCCTTCTATCTATTTTCGTTTCTGCATTGCAGTGATGCACTATTTCAAGTCACGATCTACCACTGTTTTTGCGAAGATAGTAAGAACTATTGCTACAGAAAATAACGTTTCATTTCAAAATTACTGTAGGATTTATGAAACTTTTTGCCAGTATAGAGACTGAAAAACAAAGCCCGGAAAGAGGTCACACATTAAAACTTGCTGCACAAATGTCGAACTATTTCTTATCCTACTAGTAGCTATTATCTAGTTTAATTTCATACGGCAAATTGGAGACAATACCTTTGAGACGGCCACATTGTCTAATTTAACAAAATTAAATTGAACTTAAAAAAAAAATTGCATTAAACTTTTCCAACACAAACAGCTTAGTGTGGTCTAGTTCAGTTTTGAAACTGTAAACATTGAAATAATCGTAAAATCGTCGAAATTGACTTTATGATAAATACGAAATGGTCAGAAAATTGTCCAAGAAAAAGTAAATAACATCGTAACTTTTCTATAAAAAACTACAATGGACTTCCAACAGTTAAAATCTCCTATTATTTTCCCTCCAACTTAATGGTATATAAATTTCGAACTAAATACGTACATTTAGAAGTTTTTGTAAATGTCATCAAAACTAACTGTGGGGATGAGTTTGGAAGTCAGACAGTAATTTCCCAGCAATTGCGGCTGTGTCATGTCATATTCGGTAGATCGTACATTTTAACGTATGAGAACTTGAGGAATTGTTCCATGTTATCACATATGAGAATATGATGATGAATGAGCCAAGAAATAGTCTCTACAATTTCAACGTTATTATATTTGATGATGCAAAACTGTTGTAGACAATTTGAAAACTATTTGAAATAAATCGTTGCTAGATTATTTCATGAAATATTCAACATTATACATGTATGTACGTGTTTATTGTTGTTTTATACGAAAATAAGGAACAATAGTGTTGTTCATTTCAGTTAGAAGTTGAACATTGAAATCTTCCACTGGATAAAACAAACCATCAACGATACAAAAGTAGAACGAAACTTCTTAAAGCTGGAAAACTGGCGAAAGCTCATCACGGTTCAAATGCACGAAATTCTCGATTTATTTCGTTGTAAATCTTTTCTTTGGAATTGTACAAAACTGTGTCTAGACATTTACAAAGTAGAGGAGGAATAGGCAAAAAGAGTTATAGAGACTGATTACAACATACCATAAGAACAGATAGAGAGTAGTTTAATTCGTGATTTTCGATAACTTAAACAAAACAAAAATAACGGAAAACATTGGAAAAATCATCGCCTATTCTACGATATATTTTCCTCTACAACTTCTCCTATCTTTGTTAGTTTTTTTTCTTATTGTGAAGTTTTATGTAGTGTGAAAGCATTCAATCTAGCGAAACTAGAAACATCCATTCTTTATGTAAATAGACGGCCATTTATGTTTTCTGGGACCAACAGCGACGATTGCTGTTGAGGATTTGGCGGAATTTAAATATTCAAAATAAATATAACCTTTAAATTAAACGTTTTGAACGGCGATATAATAAGAGCAAAAGAAAAACAAAATAGAATTGGAAGAAGGAAAGAATAAAAGAAAAAGAACAGATAAACATCGTTCGATTTTTGCATGATTTATTCATAAAATAAACAGAAAATTCTTTTTGGTACCGTGTAATCCAATGAATAAACAATCATGTGAAGCGTGTGTTGAACAAACAAAATCAACGGCAACTTCCAAAAATCAGTGCCGTCTTCTATTATAAACGATGATGATGACGATGAAATCGTCAGGAATCTCATCAGTGTTGTCAACGAAATAAATCGCTTTCCGACAAAAAGCAATTTTCTTCGAATCGTTACCTAATTGTCTGACACCATTGAATTTTATATAAATGATTAATAGTAAGTCGGAGAAGAAAAATTACGAGTTCCTTGTACATTATTTTTGATTGTCGACTGTTGAACAACGGGCAAATCCAGCAAAATACATCTCAACAAATGGGCACTTATCATTTGTAGCAAATTCATAATTTCACTTACCACTCTTATAATTTGCCTCTAATTAAAATGAAAATACAACACTTATTTAATTCTAGTATAGAATTTAAAACAATTTCAACCAAACTTCTTGGTAATCATTTAAGCTGCAAGTTTACGGATGATAAGAAATCCGTCATGCTGTAATATTTCATATCACACATTTTTCTTCAACGACATCGTTAAAGATTTATCTAAATCTTCAGTGTAACGTTAAACTCGTTACTTTCCAACAAGAACAACAAACATTGCAGTATATAGTAAAGTTCATAATCTTACAGAACAGGAAAACACGATATCACTAAATCTACCCTCGAATTTTTCCTTTTATTTAACAGAACTATTATTTCTCTGCTAATTTTTCAGTACTCGTAAACATACCTTCAAACAAACAAATAATTTCTTATTACTTTGAATAAACGATATTTCTTTATTTAAATAGTTGCTTAATGATTATTGTTGGCTTTTCTGCTTTGTTACAATCTTTGCAACATAGATCCGGAAATTTTCACGCTGCATTATGTACGTTGCACATCTCATTTTTTCATTACTGCAATGAAAGCCTTTTTATAATTCCATGTAGTTTTAATTTAATGGAATATACACATTGAAAATTTCATCAAATATGTATAATTTTAAAGAACAATAAAGCTTCCATTTTATAAATTAAATTCCTTAAATTTTCATATTTCACCACCAATAAAACAAATTTGTTATCATTTAAAAATCAAAGGAACACGTATTTGTTTTATTGTTATTGTTAAATGGCAATTAAATTGTTATTAGGGTCAGTTAGTTTAGAGAAAATTTAAAAGCTCTTCTAGTTTTTCTTAGCATCTTATGTATCTTAGCATATCTATGTATCGGTTCAATATTGAAATCATTCTCTTTAAAATGCTTACAATTAGTACAAAAATTTCTCTACGTAACTCTAATTAATTTCTATTTATCGTCATTGTTTGAAAGTATTCAGGAGAATATTCAATAAATTTACACCTTCTACCAATTTAAAGAATAAAACTCCACTACATAACTCATGTAATAATAATATCGTCGAGATAATTCGATTCGTGTTGTATCTAAATAAATATTCTGTTTCAACGGGAAAGCTCGCACAATTATGCTTAATAATTTCAATTTTTTCTCTTGTTTACATACTGTTTTTTTATGGTTTCTGTAACTGTATCTATAAAACTGTCCAAACCCTTTTAAACTTTTAAGCAATTAATATTGTTTATGGGCAATTTGAATATCAGCAACAACAGTAGCAATAACAACAGAAAAAGAGAAGAAAATAAAAAGAAAGCTCTAATATTTCAGCTACATTTTTTCGATGCAACTGAATTAATGAATCGAATTAATCATCCGGTTATTACGTTTATAAAACGTAAAAGCTTCAGGTATTTACTTCAATTACATATCGTATTATTCTTGCGATTATTTTTAGAATTTTCTAAAATTAACGAGATCGCTATTTTAACTCCATAATGAGGTTTCCTTAATTACTGAACTTGAATATAGTCAATCCAATCAAGCAGTATAAAATTTTAAATTATCTACCAACCTTATAATTCAAGGCATAATAACTTTTATATAGAAACGAGTAGTAAGATTTGCATCTTTACGTTGGTACTATTGACAAACTAGTTATTTGTCTATTTGTCAAACATATAACCTCAAATTTAATTTGTCCTCCGTCTAATACGAGTCTATCTTCCCGTGTTAAACGAGCACGTCGCCTTATGTTGTTTTTAACTCGATTTTTGCGAATCTAATGGAGTGTAAATTCGTATCGTCTCAATATTTTTTCTTATTGAATCCTCCTCTAATGTGATCCCCAATTGTTGTTATTTGTTGGACAACTAAAGCTTCGATTTGTGTGCCAAAAGCGCCCCTATTTAATAGAAAGAAACAGAGCCTCAGACGAGCGTATAATTATACACACATATAAAAGCGAGATACAGATATGTATAGTTGAAAATATATGCAATAGGGTATAGATACCTATTCGAATGTGGCTAAAACTTGGACGCAACTCGTATTGCGCACACGATCGAAGTTTTCATACACCAATGTTGAGAAAGTGGCGTCAACTGGTGGAGGCTTCTTGAACACGAAAATGTCGACGACATGTTCTCGGAGACGAGTAACGTTGTAGTGTAGTCGTGCCGTGAGGCTCTATCAACACGGATAGTCTCGTGTTTTTTGAGTTGATTGCGCTCTATTCTATACAATAAAATCATAATAATAAAACATAAATCTAATATAGACGGATATTATTGTTATTATTATTATTATTATTAGTAAAATTATCAATATAGCGGCAGTTATTTTCTTGTTGTTTTCCAATTTTTTAAATCAACAAAATTACGAATATTTGAAATATTTTAAGATTGTTATTTGATCGATCACCGGTTTAATCTAATCGTGTAGCCGATTATTTATTTATTTATTTAATAAAGAAATTAATTGAATGTGAGAATATCAACGATACAAGTGATTTTTCTATCAAATTTTTAATAAAAATCCGTATAATTAAATGATAAACTAAATAAAACATATGACTATTATCATCTGTTAATCGATTAATTAATAAAACAATTAAAACACCCGGGTTGTATTTACAAATTCTTGTGAAAGAGAGGTTAGAAAATACCCGAAGATGGTTAAACGTTGAGACCACAACAACGTGACCGTGTATAAAACAGAAAATGTTTTATTATCATTATTCTTCTTATTATTATTGAATTTTTACAATTTTTCTACCGGCTTTATTCAAAATCTACTAATTTATTATCATTATCATTGATTTATAATTGTTATTATCATATCTACATTATTTTAGTGTTGTTGAATCTGTGTTAATTATCCACGTGTGCGTATGTATATTTGTGTGTATGTGTGTGTGACATAATTGTGATAATAACAAGATTTACCAAGAAAGAAAACGTTCAATCATGGATATATTACCGAGCGTTGGTATCTTCAGAGAATTACAGGACATCCACGATACCGGCTATTTTTCAGCACAACCATCATTAGACGATCATTGGCAACAGGTAATTACCAATTTTCAATTAATTTGCTCATGTTTTTGATTAAAATAGAGTCGTACGTTATTCTATTCGTCATTTACTTACATTTTTCTCAATGAAAAACAACCAGCCAACTTTAAATTGTTACAAAATTGTTGTGTACATCCTGTACAGATAGCGCGATTGTTCTCTGAAATTTGAACCTAATAGCCGACTTTGACTTCAAATTAAAACAAAAACAGAAGAATAGCCGTAAGCTAGTTAGATTTCCGGTTGTCAATTTGTAACGTAAAGCCGTATTCACACTTGTTCGTCCCCTGTCTCCATTCTTTTTACAGGTTGTATTGTTTGGGATTATTACCACAACAACAACTAAAGAAAGTTGTTGCGGAAATAAAGGGGTGAGTGCTTCTATTTATCGTATAGTTTTCAACAATGATACCCTTTATTATAAATTAAACCATTAGTTAGACAAAGATAGATGCACATTGTAGTAATAGAGAGTAAAACAGGTGAATCGTATAATAATAATAGTAATACAAGGTCATAATGCGATTTTATAGTATTATGTGTTGGGGCCAATAAGATTGCATTTCAATATATTCAATGGTTGATGACCTAGAAAATCATTATACAGTAAATTTCCCCTCGCCCCCATTTATGCTTTCAATTATTGTTTATTATCAACACTGATAATGACAGAATTTTATCTTATCGTTGGGTGATTTTATTGACTTGCTCTAAAAGTGTAAAAACGCTCTAGTTTTTCCCAAAATAAATCACCTGAAATAATGCAGAAAAACTTATATAAATAACATTATTTTAATGGTTATTATTCATGCTTATTAGGTAGATAATGTTGACAATAGTAATTATTATAAAATTTCTTTTCCCTTGAGTATGTGTGTGTGTGTGTGTGTGGTATAATTCGAAGCACGGGATATTAATGAGATAAAAAATTATATTTTTCACCTTGACGGTGTCTTGTTGAATCAACCTATTATAATATTAGGATAATCTTAAGATAAAATTGTGTAATTCTTATTTGTTTATATTATACAGGGTGAGCCAAGAGGATGGCCTGTTTCAGGTATTATTGACAGAAATTTGGTGTGCCTGGAAGTTTAAATTTTGTAGTACTTGATACAAATATTCATATCTTCGAAAATATTGTTGCTGCACAATCTAAATTTGGAATTCAAGCAGTTCAAACTATGTACTTTATGTCAAATTTTATAGAATTGAATTATCTTCCAGTGTTTAGCTACCACTTTTAAAACATAGTAACTTTCTTATTTTAAATGGAACAGGATATTTTTCTTTATTCTACAATATTTAAAATAAAAAAGATATGGTTCGAAAATGACATGAAATTCGATATTAATTTCAGCTAAACGCTGAAAGATTATTCAATTCTGTAACTTTTGATAGAAAATACAATATTTATTCTGTTAGAAGTCCAAATTTTAATTATTCAAATGCAGTAGTTTTTGAAATATGATTTTTTTTAATCAAGTGCTATAAAATTCAAAATTTCAGAAAAAATCAAAGTTCATGAAAAACTATCAAGACTAGACCATTGGCTATATTACTTTTAATCTAGGCTCACCCTGTATATTTAAAATATGATAATCATATAACAAGAATATCCAAATTTAACAGGTAGCACTATGAAAATGATATCAATTCTTGATTGATTACTCTTATTTAAGATTAATTGAAGGGCAATTGTGTTTACATCGAAAAATTTTATTTTGAACGGAATAACATTCGTATTCTTGAAACTGGCAATGTGTAAACGCAATTATTCTGATTGTAGTAAATATTATTTTAGCTGAAATATGATTTTCAGTTTATTTATTCAATGTCTTATAGTTACTTGTAAGCAACAGCGCAAATCTTTATTTGAATTTTGTGATGAATTCGAGTCGATTTGGGTCAGGATTGACGTAAAATACTAAATGTACTTACTATTAGAAAATCGTGTAATAAAGAGGTGATTCAAGCAAATATAAAATAGGTACATAAATAATACTCTATTATTATTTATTTAACAATAAAATAAATGGAATTTAAGATAACGATACATCATCCCATTTAGAATATAAATATTAGAAGTGCTCGTGAACTCGTTATTGTCTTGTATATTAAGCTCTAATTTTTTTAACCTTTGGGCAGGATTTGTGGCAAGAAATTTTATTTTAATGGCGCCTGATCGAAAGTTACAGTTCGAATGTCGTTCACTTTTATTGCTTCATAAGTGCAGATTTTTAGTAGACACTTACCAATTATAAATGTACTCGTAGTAGAAACTAGAGAATTGTTAAATAAGTTTCAAATAATTACGAAAATTATCTTAGGTTCTTCCAATTTTGATTTCTATTATCTAGAAAAGTTGTGAATGATGAAAATCTGCCACCAAAACTAGTGAATTAAATGAAAACTTTTAAAATTCCGTTTTAGAAATGCTTTATAATTACTACTTACAAACTGTATAACTTACAAAATTTAAAATTTTTCGGATAATTATAAGTTTTAAACGAGTTAATAAATATAATAAAAGAAACAATGTGATAATGGTGAAAATTAATGTACGTCTAAGTTTTAATTAATCTGTACGTTTTAAAAGTTTTATCTACGATATATGGCGAAACTCGAAATTATTTTACAAGTGTACATGTTTTCGACTATTATGAGACTCATTTTACACGATTTCTATTACGTTTTAAACTTGGAATTAACATGATTTTCGTGGTCAGATTTGATCGTGTTAGATGGAAATTTACCACCGCATTTACGGTGGAATTGCCGATTAGTCTTTCTGCTAGTTTTAACAATCACCTTTAAGATTTCATCGATAATTCGGTATTAAAATCTAAAAGGTACTTTAGAATAAACTTCAATTATTATAATGGTGGTATTAAAATTGTTATAATGTATTGTGTTCGAAAATGCTTTATAATTTAATTATCTTTATTTAAAAATGTTTGACTGATGGTTAACTGCTGTATAAATAATTGTGTTTAAATTAAATTAGAATAGGATACGCTTTAATTTGTAAACCATTAAACTAACTGCAGTTTTAACGGGCATTTAGTTGTTTCTTTTAAATTTAATAAATAATTAAGAAACGTATTCCTCCAATATAGTGAATTGAACAATGGTTACAAATTACAATAAAATATTCTTGTTTTCGAATAAAAAGCGAAACAATCAGCTAATTTATGTATGTTTATAACAGATGTTCAGTTTTCATATGAGCACGTATATTCGTGTCATCGTTCCGTCAAAGTTAATAATTCTTATATTTAGCCATTATGTAATATTTATGCTCGTAAATAACAACAATGAACCTTGATCTTAATTCAACTATCAATTGATAGAATCTACAAATTCATTCATTATACATTCACTAAATAATTATACAAATGTAAACGTTTTTAGCTGAAATATTTTATAGGCAATCTTCTCCAATGTGATCAGGTTTCTGTTCAAATTATGGTTGTAAAGTGTGAACGGCATCCAAAAATAGCAAAATATGACATCAACATTTCGAAAAAAAGTCGAATATTGCAGATGCTCTTTTGTGGAAAACAATTTTCAAATCAACAGCTGTTGTATTGCAATAGTGTTAAAAAATAGATATCCAGTCAGACTATTGATAATTAACAATTAATATTTTCATCTCCCAAAAACAGTTACAATGTAGGCTAATTGGTTTTACAATTTTGTTGCTCAACAGTTGATGATCGATAGCTCTTAAATATTGACCTTTCCAAAATTCAACAGTCTGTATTCTCCTAATTTTTTTAGGCGATTAGTTTTTAATAATTTCTCAGCATATTTAGAATTCTCCACAACGATGAAAATATTGAATCCATCCAATACGATTAAGAGGTCAAATATTGGCCAAATTTTTATTGTACTCATTTCAGATTATTTAATTTTTTTAATTTTACGACTTTTATACTCTATGATTTGAAGACATTTTGCAGGTAACTCCAAAAAAAATTACTTCATATTGAATCAGTTTTTAGAAATCTTTATTAAGTGAAATTTATTCAACGTTGTGTTATTAAATTAGTAAAATAGTCTCAATTTATTATTTATTGAGTATTGAAATTTACAAAAAAAAATCAACGATTCTAACGAAAAGACTTTAATATTTTCCTCGTGTCTAATTAAATTCTGTAAGTTGGTAATATTTATGGTAGTATGTGGGCTTTTTTTAAGTAAAAGAGTCTGTAAGATGACACTTTCGTAATCAGTTTACGACATCAAAGATGGAAATTATTATTTATTCAAACGATGATCAAAAATTAATAGTTTTCTTTTGGATTTATACTTTCTGTAGAAAAGGATTTGATTTTTCTACGCGTGTTTATTAATTTACTTAAAATTCTATAATTATCGATTACTCGATATTATTTTTTGTGTATAGAGGAAATTATGAATACATACATATTTTTGAAAAATCTCGGACCGTAAAGCTATTTATAAATTTATAAATTTTAAATACAATAGAAGTTGTTTGATAAATTTATGTAATAATCAAAACAATGATTCATTAATATAGGAATTTTTCCCTAATTAAATTATTATTACTACTGTGACCTTTATTATATTTTGAGATCAACATTGGTCCATCATTATCATCATTGTTTATTATTAAATGATGATGCTTTTTCTTCCAATTCGTATGCTAAATTGTGAATAAATCAAATCATTAAATTTCTATTATTATCGTTGTTCTCACTGTTGTTACAATTTGCATAATTACAATTCGCAGTGTATCACTACTTCTCCACCACTTACCCCCGTTCGAAACCCATCTAAAAGCTGAATTCTCTCTAAAATCACATGCAGACGTACAAAATAATTTATAGCTTGCAATTGCAATGTATTCAGTTGTAATTTGTGGACAGACAATACACACACACACACACATACACATATGGAGAATAATTATTGATTCTTCGCAATAATTATCATCAAATTGTTTTACGAGTATGTTTAACAGGGGCGTAACAAGGGGTTGCTACTGAGGGGTACTCTAATACAATTAAATTTTTATTTCGAAATTTACAGTTTACAATGTTCAATAAAAAAACCCGTTTAGATGTAATTAATGGAATAAAAAGCTAGATAGTTTATTAAAGATAATTTGGGTAGGAGAATTCTTGAGTTTAATCTTGGATTTGGATTTTTGACATTAAAAGTTAGTTTTCCCAGCAAATTTTTCAAAACAATGGACCAATTTTGGAGAGTTTATTACGTTTTTGTCTAAAATTATCAATTTTTAACAAATACAACATTGTATTTTGATATTTTTAGTAGTTCGACTTGAATTTTCGATTAATTTCTAGATAAAATAGAAAAAAAAAACGGATTTCGATATAAAACCACACTTATATTTGTTTAGTCATTTGTGCGGTTACACACAAAGCTCAAATTAGGTTTCTAAGTATAAACTACGATTTTATTTTTCCACAATTGTTTTGTTAGATATATAAAAAAAAAACGAGAAAAATACGAAATATGTCATAAAGTAATTATTATGATTGACATTTTGATAGATAGACCCTTTTTCGAGTGTTTTATTGAGAAACTATAGGAACAATTGTGGCAGCTGGTGTTTTATTAAAAGAAACAGTATTTATGGGGGAGTGTTTAAAAAAAGAATTCTAATAGAGGAAAAATGGTGGAGAAATTGCTAATTTATAAGACGGTTTTGTGCCCTTTATAGATTAATTAATTGTGAATAAATGAGAAATTCATTCGTTGCGATTCCGCTATAGAGTCTTTAATTTTATGTTTGTTGCGTTTTTATTATCTAGACCTTGGAATATGAACATATTAAGCTAAATTACACTAACTATACAACAACAAAAAAGTGAATGTTTACTTAAGTAGTGATATCAGGCAGGTAGAAATTTAATAGAAAATCAATCCTCTTTTTTTTGGAGTCAATTTTTTCTCCATTATTAAAACGATGCTTGATTGGTTTATTTATTAAAGCTATCTACGAAAATTAATCCTTAGATAAAATTTTAAATACTTACAGTTTATTATTTCTATATACAATCGTATATTTCTTTTTATAATCGATTAAGAATTTATTTGGAATATTCAGACTTGAATAAAATATGATACAATTTCTTCAGCAGACATTTCAGTACAAAGAGATCCATTTCTAATAAAATAATTTCAGATGGAAATTTCAACCAGTTATAAGAAATAGAAAATTGTTATCTTTTATAAAAAATTTATTGCATATTAATGAGACGATAAACGTGCCGTTATCAAAGAAATTATAGTGCATTAGTAATAAAATTTATTATAGGTATTTAGTTTGAAATTACTCAGCAATTCTAAATTCTGTCTTTATACGGACACATTCAGTAATAATAAAAAAAATATTTCTATATGAAGAAAAGGCTTAACTTGAGATGATTCTTTAACAATAGATGACTTTTTTAAATATCTTAAGACATGACAGACATTCATTCATAGGTGGGATATATTGATTTTAACCTCCTATTTTGTTTCTTTAAACTAATATAGTAAATGTCATTCAAAAAAATGAACTGTAAATTCTTGATAGTTGGTCGTTTAGAATTTGAAGTCCAAAAAAGTATAGAAAGACTATCGAGAGAAAGTGTGACAGTCCAATTATGAGCTCCTCACTATGGAAAGTCAAGGTGATCAACTACATATAGACCCTGTATACAATTCAATCTATTTGAAACCACTTGTAAGTTTCTTATTATTTTTCTCATTTGATTTCCAACTCTTATTATTCCTTTTATCTTCTTATAGAATGAATTTAAGACATTATAAGTGATTGTTTTTTCTTTTAACTTTTTCAAAAATAGAAATAAAAATAAAGAAGAAAGAACTCACCGGTATTTGTGTGAATCTTTTAAAAAACTTGAAACATAAAGTTTGATTGTTTTGTAATTTTTAATAAACTTCTCTTTTTATGTGTATAGGAGAAGCAAAAGAACCTTTACTAGATTTTAATTTAAAATTGTTACATAAGAATTTCTAAAGCGGCATTCTAAAAATATCGTAAAAAATATGATGATATTCAACAACGAAAACAACATAATACCATTTCTACTATAATGAATATACAAATTTTTCGACTAATTTAACTATTCCCTTTTTCCTACGAAAAATAATTCGTATTTATTTTTTATTAATTATTTTTATTATAATTATATGAATATGCATGAATTTGGAATAATTGGGTGTTGTTCACTGGTGAGTCCTTTTTAATTCAAGGTGTTGTAGAGCTACAACTAAAACAAAATTAGACGAAAGATTAGAATTTTACAAATAATTTATTTGATATTTGTCAACTGTAATTAGCCAACACTTCAATGTTTGATTAATATTTGAAATGACCCGTTATTTATTTTTTTCGTCTTCTTGCTATCTCTAACGATTGTTTACGGATCATGTCTAACGACTAACTAAAAATAAACGATTTAATTTATTTAAATAAATTTTAATGAATTAAAGGCTACTGTTTTTTCATACTTTTTTATCTTCTTGGACCGTACGAACGCTGTTAAATAACAACTTTCGCTTTTATAAGAACCTTACAACGGTTGTACGAAAAATAATGTTTGTATTGTTTGAATATTTTCCATTTTTCATTGTATGAATCATCGCTCGTTATACACGAACTATTGAAATTTTTAAAAGATTAGTTGGCAAATCTTATCTAGATAAGAATAAGCCCTTTAGCGTAATTTAAACTTTGATTCTCGACTAATGACGTGAGCAAGTGTGACGAAAGAATTACGACAAGTCGTTAAATCAAATTTTCTAAATTTAAAAGTTGAAACCGTAATAATGAAAGAATTAGTTTAATTAGATGTATAATCGATTATTTAAAAACCAGAAAACTGATTAATTCCTATTAGAATTTTGGGTTAGTCGGCGTTTTCGAATATCAGTTTTCATATCGATTCAATTTATAGAATTGTGGAAAAATCCAATGATAAGGCTTTTACTGAGAAACTATAATCGTTTTAATATTTCTGGAGTATCACCTAATATTTGATCGATTAATACAGCAGTTTTTTTGTCGATTGAATTATCTTTTTGGTTTCTATTGTATAGAAAAAGCTGTTTAACTTGAAATCAATCACTGACCACATTACGAATAATCGTGTTGTGTTTGTGTGTGTTTAACGATCATTACCTCCGGTCTAGACAAAAGTCTAAGTTGGGACTTTAACCTTTCCACCCGAAAAATGACGATAAAATTCGTTTCTTCTATTATTTAATAAAAGAGAAGGAAAAAATCTAGCCTTTCTTCGGTTTATTTTGTTTCGAAATTTCGTTGAAGAATTCACCAACCATCTTTGAGAATTAATTAAGTCAACTTGTGAAAAACTTTAATTAAGGAAAACGAATACATAAAAAATATAGCAAAGTACATTTAAATTGGTGTTTTCCATCCAATTAACATATTGAGTAGGTGGACATTTTTTTACTTTATTTCGTAAAAATTGCTATTTAGATATAATCAACAATTATTCTATAAATAGAATTGAATTGTTGGCATGATGTTCCAAAATAGATATTTGTGTTTTATTGTAACAATCATGCAACGCGACAATAACAGAAAATTAATGAACAAATGTATCACAATTCTTCTATAAATATTGTATAACATCACAAGCTTAATTTCAATTATTATCAATAAATTATGATAAAAAATCCTTTATAATGGTGCTCCATCACATAATTCTTATAATAAACACAAAACTGGCAATACGTTCTGCATAAAATCGCGTTATAGAAGACATAAATTATCCATCCAATATTAACACGGAATTGCTGGAATTTGTCGATATTTCCTATAGTGAATAAATGTCCAATAATGAAAACTGATACTATTCGTCGCGTTATATGAATTCGTGCTACAAGAGTGCGCTTTATATTTGTACATTTGATGCAATTTAGCTTGAACTTAAGTACCTATTTAATAATTAATTTCAAACTATTGATAATACATTTTTATAGTTCGATTATCTTGCATTAATCGCCTTGACTTTCAAAGTGAATATCACATAAGAGAAATAAAATGGGTTTTGTAATCATTTTATAGCTTTTGTTTTAAAATCAAGTAGATTACGATTAAAGTAGACCAGTGTTTCTCAACACGATTACAAATATAACTTTGTTTTTGCATTAAAAATTTAGCAAACTAGTCATTAGGGTTGCTTTCCTGTGTATATTCGAATGAAACGGACCTCTTTACCTGCTCATTATACAAACAATATTCTTAATTTAATCCTATTTTGATGTCCTTTTTATTTATTTATTTTTCTATATTGTACGTCATTTAAACTTTGTCAGGTTTTAATTAACATTTTAACTAATTATAAGTTTTTAGTGGAAGCACAATAATGAAATATTAAAAAAGCTTTTTTATTATATTAGTTTTGTAGTTAACTTTTTGGTGTATGTAATTATTAAATAGTTTCGTTAAAGGTTCAAGATTATGCTAAAAAATTTTACACTAGATGCTTTGTTGTTATAATTAATTAATGTTAATTTTTAAAACTATATTTCCGCTCTTTTTCCACGCTTCTTCTTTGACCTTTAACTGTTTACGTTACAACTACAACCAGTTCATTCAATTAAATTAGCAATAGTAAAATATTCAATATGACGAATATTTTTTATAAATGGACGAATATGTAATTTGATTAATGAGTATTTATGAATGATATCAACATGTGATTGGCTCATGTTTGAATATTTTGGAAAATTGTCACTGAAACGTTCTCAATTTTTGATAAAAACTCATCAAATGTTTGTGTACAGCCAGAAACACTTTAGATTTAAATTTAAATGTCTGATGACTGGAATGTAAATAGATAATTACCCCATTCCAAAGCTAATGTTTCTCAAATTATTTATAATCTAACCGAAATATGTCAAGAATTTTAAGATATACACACACATTTTTTGTTTTGGGTTTTTGTAGTAAATAGTTAGAGACAAGACACATTAAGGTCTTTTTTCCCATTTACGGTATCTTATTGTCATATAAATAAACAATTTTTTTTTGTAATTTCAACACGAATGATAATGAACAGGCCATAATTAGGAAAGTTGTAACAGTAGCAATACCAACAGGGGTGGCTCGTTTATAACAGCATTACGGAATTTCATGCAAAATAATAATAAAAAATTAATGTGTAATATAATGGATAAGAAAGTTTTATAATTTAGGATTTTAACACAATTTTGTTATTAACCATTGGCTTTTCTAACGAATTTTCTTATTGCATTTTAAAATAGAAAGGATTTTTAGACAATTTGTGAAGATATCTTTGGAAGTTTTTAATATTTTACATTATTTATTCCTTCTTGATATATTGGTATGTTGCATTATTTCTTCTAATTTAAAAAACGAGCCGCCACTGCCATAGCAGTGGTAACTATCAAAAATGTCATAGTGTACGTGCGTATGCATGTACGCAATCAACAGGAAACCGCTATCGTTATTCCATCGGAGGAAAAAAAGCAACACATCCGTCTGACATTTACCATCATCACTATCCGAGGAACGGAAAAGACTTGACCATTTTTGATGATTATAATAATAATAATAATAATGTTGAAATATAAAAATGTTACTTGTTTGGTGGTATGCGGTTCTGTGGGGACATACCTATAAAAATAAATTGAATTTTTTCTCTCTATCATTGCCTATTTTGTAGCCGACAATACTGAAATATAATTAAATTTTCTTTGGTGATTGTTGATGGATTTCCGGTTTCTCTATATGTGTACATATTTGTTCAACATGCAAAACGCATCAAGAATAAAATTCCTATAATTGCCTGTTGATTAGTACGATTAAATGAGATTCAATTAGTCGGTTTTGATTTTCGTCGTTTTTTTCTTCTTGAAGGGAAGTTTTATATGACTGTAAAGTATAAATACTACAATTAGGGTGGAATCTATATTAGGTGCAACAACAAAGACGATCCCTCATTACTTTGTGGTATATTTTGAACAGCTAGCAGCTTACATGTATAAGTTTTCTTATATCTGCAAATAAAATTGTAATTGGCTTTGCTTTCTTCTTATGCATAGAAGATCAAGAAAGTAAAAAAAAAACCACCGAGTCACATCTAAAGGAAAGCTAGGCTAGATAACTAGCAAATCAGTCTTTTATCATTTACGAGCCAGTTTTCAGGATGTTGAAATCTATTCAAAAAATTCTTTGAGCAGAAAGATATCGCTTCAATTAACAAGATTTTGTGTAATTTTTGCTGTGTATGTAGATTAGAGATGTTACCGATTTCTGTTCCTGCTTTCGTAATTGCGGAATTTCCGCAAATTCCGTTTCTACAACTTTATAAGCAGATAGATTACGGAAATTACTAATATTCAGATTTCCAAAAATTCTCCAATAAGTTAGTTTTCCGGAAAATTGATAAACTTGAGAGCCTATAGCGATATAGTATTTGAAAAAAGCCAATATTTAATAATCGATATCTCCCTTGTTTAATGACATATTGTAATGTAGCATTAGAAAGGGCATTTTAAGGACTCCCTGAGCGTTTTTGTTTTCGAAAATTTGGCCGAATTCTGAACTACAGGACAATCTTGAAGCATGTGTTCTAATTTTTTTCGTATTTTCTCTTATAATCTAGACAATATTATCAACTTTCCAATGATTTTCTTACAATATAAAGCAAATTGAAATCGTTTTCCAAGTCTACAAAGGCTTGTTTTCTAAAAAATTGATCATAATTTGATAATTTTACTATAAGTTTTTTCGTATCTGTTATCTCATTTCTGTTTCTATTTCCGTTGAACTACATTTAGACAAATCTGTTTCCGATTCTGTTTCTGTTCTGATACTTCACTAACGTCTCTGGTGTAGTTTATCGAGAAAAGAATTGATTTAAATCTTTGGCAAATAGAATTAATGTTTATAGTTTGAACTTAAACAAATTAGAGATGACTAAGAATCTAAACCATTTGGCCATATGTTCGTGGGGAACTGTTTAGTTCGGGATGTTGTAGGAGGGTATACAAAATAAGGTTTTCCGTTACTATTTCTAGATTGTGACGTACAAACAGACACATCAAATACTACTACCACAAACATACAATGTTTGTATGTATTGACGTATACATGCATATTTCTGAATTTCAATGGATTTTTCTTTTATAAAGAGGTATATTAAAGGTTTTTGCTGAATTAGCCAATATAAGAAAACAGCTGGTCAATATAAATGTGTGTTTGTACATAGGAGATGAGTCGATTTTATTCCACTTCCGATCGGTACGTTTGAAATTGTCAATTTTGCTGACATCTCTATATGTGCTTTTTTGCCTTTAAAAACCGATTGTTGTTTCTGTTTGATATTTGTTGTTTGTTTTGGTTGTTGTTGCTGGTGCATTGGAACGAGGACATTCACCGGTCGCATTTTTGACGACAATACCAACTCCACAACACAGCAACATCCTGCATAATTAAACACTTTTGTGCAATAACAAATTGTATTATGCAAATAACGTTTTTTTCTATGTGTGTGTGTGTTGTAAAGAAATAAAAAAGGAGGTTATACGTGTAGGTTTTTTCATGTTCTTTCTCTATTGTTTTAAAAGGGAAATATTTTCATTAAAATTGACATGGAAAAATTCGAATTATGTTCAAGAATCACGTAGGTGTATTGTTATTATTATTATTATTAGAAAACTGTATGCTGATAGAAATCAGCATATATTCGTAATAAAATATCGAAAAATAGTGTAAATTAGAAGGTTTTGTTGATATTTTAACACAATCTTCACTTTATTACAGTTGAAATTTAGCCTAAAAATTAAATTAATAGAATATCCGGACGGAAAATGTGGAATTCAATTGATACTCGTTGGAATTTGGCGGATGAATTTTAATTTTGTTAATTAATTTAATATGAAACATCCGTATTGCAACCTTAACCTTTAGATTTTTATCACAAGTCTACTAACCTGTTTAGCTACTTCCTGATGTTAACAAACCATCCTACAAGATGACCTCCTCTCATTCTCTCAACTAACCGCATCGAAACTTTACCAATTATTATGGAATCGATGATGATTGTATGTAAGTTAGAATATGGTCATCTATCCACATAGAAATCCCTCTATATCACAGATTTAATTCAAAATTTTCTATTAAAATTAAAAAGAACACTACTGAGACCATTCGAAATTATTCGATTACTTAATAATAACAATAATCATGACAATAATAGCGGTAATTAATTTCAGAGATTAATTGTTGAGTTAACATTCTTTGAATTAAATTGACTCTTCTCAATTAGAGATTCCCCGTTTTCGTATAATAAATCATGGTTAAGATAATTTCGCCTCCTTTTATTTACCTTTGCCCTTCCATAGGAAACAATCAGTTTTGGTTGTTTATTATTAAAAATTCGTTTTCATTTAAACAACAAAAGGGCTAAAATAAGACATTTTTTATTTATGATTGAATTCGTTAGGATATTTATAAATGATGGTCGGTTTTATAGTTTGTGTAATGAGCTAGGACCCTAATTGCATCATAAATTTTATTTGTTATGGTTTGATTTAATTAAAGGGTTGATTTTCGTTGTTTTCCATCCATAAATACGTGTGATTCTATGAAATTAGATAGAGTTATAAAAATAGGAATTATTGAAATTAAACAATTAATTTACTGTTTGCTATCTCCACCTTTTTTAACAAACACAAATACGGCTCAACTTGTCGCATTAATCAACGGTAAATATTGATAGAATTATTGGAAAAATATTCGAAATGTCAACTTGAGAAAAATACACAAAGATAACTCATATCCGTTATTTTGTTTTTCCAATTGAATTTACAAATGAATATTATAGGAAGAAATTGAGTACAATTTATTATTTGGCTTTTATAACTTCTCTTTAACATTCGGAAATCATATAAAGAAACAAATTCGCCCTCAACTCTTTCGGTTTCCATTTAGATTTATTTGACCGTTTCGCTTTTCAATTTGTTTATTACTACAACTATTAGAGGTAGAGTTGTTTAGAGAATTATTAGTTTCCGTTTGAAATTTGCTTTTTTGTTGTTGTAATTTTCTTCTTTTGACTTGTAAATGGCTACATTTTGGCAGTATGTAAAATCACAGTAAAATAAGCGCTGAACCGTATACCGTTTATATACCTGGTTCAATTCAAGTGAAATTGGTAGAAGAGAGATCAAAGGGCACCAAGGTCTGTTCTGCTTCTACTTTATCAGTGTACTGTGGCGGCGGCGGTGGTGGTGGTGGTAGTAGTGATAGCAGTGTTATTTCCCAGGGATTCTTGTGTCGTCGACAATGGAGTTCCACCCGCCTTTTAGGCCCTTAGGGGCTAAAAATTCTGTATGCTATTGCTTTGCTTGTTTCTTGTTTTTTCGTTGTGTCTTTCATCCACCATACACTACACCACTACTACATTCTCTTTGTCAAATCGTAAACACAACGTTCAACATTCTTATTTCAAATTTGATCCCAAGTCCCTTTTGTTTTGTGGGTGTATTGCGTGAGCGTAACTAAATTGAATTCATTTTTGAAATAACTTATATTTAAATGTCTTTATTTGAAATATTTAATTAAATTGAATATGCTATTGCCAAACAAATAAAACCGGTTGTAAGTTAGAATTCAAAAAATTGGTAACTATTGTAGGAAGGTAATCTTTACTGCATCAAAATATTTGCATTGCAAATAACGAACCGAATAACCGGTAATAACGATATAGTTAGTAGGAAATACTGTGTAAATTATACATGCATTTTTTAAATTTTACATAATTCAGTATTTTATTTAAAGATTTCTTATTTTGTTTACAACAAAATTGGCAAACTGAAGGCTGTTTCTAAATATTGTTTTCTTCGTCTTTGCTCCAAACGAATAACGAAAGACACAACAAAATTGTTGTTTTAATGTTTAAAGGAAATGCTATTTTCTCATGAATATCTGTTAGTCGTCGTCGTGTGTATAGTCTTGAGAATTGTTATTGTTCAAGACAATCAAGTTTAATTTAATACAATTCTATTATTTTCTGTGTCATATATGAATATGGCAGGATGACTAGTGTTGTTATGCAATATAAAAATATTATCTAAGGTATATTTATTTATTTATTTATTATTTTTCTTATTTATTATCTTTGGAATTATTTCGAGATAATCGATATTTGCGAAATATTTAATTTGAGAAATTCATAATCGAAATGATGTCATCAAAATTGTGAGTTTTTATCCGAACCAATCGAGAAAAATCGACAAGTTAGTCATGAATTTTTCACAATATTCCCATTAATATATTAGTAATCGTTATTACCCATTATAGCATGAGTAATTTGTTAAATTTGATTCAAATTAATTCCTCTGCATGTTACTTTTTCTGGTTACATTCCATTCTAATTATGTGGGATAGAAATATTTGTTGCAATGACCGTCATTGATGATAATTCGTCTATGTTAGTTGACCCTTAAATTTATTTATCTGCTGGGAAATAATTTAGTAATTGTCGGTTATAAAAATACCAAATAAACAACATTCCTCTATTGAAAGTTCAAATGTTGAGTTATTCTAACAATAACAGCAACAAAAACTGGGTCTGATAATTTTTAGTATAATGGCAATTCAGGCTCCCTAATCTAATTTCACGGTCAATAGAATTTGATAAAGGAAAACATTTTTAAATAAGATTAACTGCAGGATTCGTTGTTTTAAAAACAAAAAAAACAAAACAGAACGGGAATTGAAAAGGTCGCATTTTTCGTGTTAGTTTCCAAAGTAATATTTCATGGAAATTTTCAATTATTTATCTACATACCTATCATCGCCATATCAATAAATTCGAGATTTTTTAAAATTATTTTGATAATTGATGGAATTGAAACGAAGCAACTATTATCTCAAAATAATTTTCCTTATTTAAAAACGATTGTATCACACATAATAATTCCATCAACCTTGATATTGAAATTTTATTGAATGAAAGAAGCGAAAGTATCTTTCATACTTTAATGGGAATATGCTTCTTTTTCTTTTATTTTTTAATTGAATGATTTAGAGAATTTGACGAGGTGATTCATTAAGAAATCACTCCAGGGCTTTACTATTTCATAACGTATTCTCTTTTATTTACAACCAATGACGACGGTTCGTGATTTAAAGAAAGACAAACAAATTTACTGTAGCTTTCGGGGGTAAAAATTCAGAAGTGGTGCCCTTAAATTTGGATCGAAATCGATCAAATCTTTAATGATTCAACAGCAAAATTTGGCTCAATATTATTGCTATTTTTGGAAGCTGTTGATGAATTTTGAGTGGGAAAAGGGGTGTCTTTGTTCCTCAATATTTGCCACCTCTGTTTACAACCACTAGAATTGTCTCTTTTTTTTTTTTGTAAATTATAATCGGAATATTCAGTCGACTGCAATCAAATTTCAGTTTCAACTGTCATCATTTGGCGAGCAATTCTAAAAATATTCTAACGATTTATAGAAGTCCCTCGAGATCATTTTAGCAAAATTTGAACTTTGTAAATCATCGGGAAATTGGTGAAAAGCGGCGTCAATCTGACAATGCCGCGAAATATATCGAAAATTGACGTTAAACACTCTAGAATTAGGTACAAAATTTCATTTTTTGTTGATTTCCATCATCTTTTTTGTATTGTAATTGAATTGCCCACATTTATGTTTCGATAAACTAGAGAAAAATAGAAAAATTTGATTGTATTGTTCGTTATAAACTATGACTTTGATACATTTTAGACTAAACGAAACAGAATTAATGAAAATCACATTCTGTACCTCAAATTACAGGCAATACAGTTTCATTTTGAATAAGAAACAATTGAGGCTAGTTCATGTCTTCGTCACAGAACGTGAATTTGAACCAATCTTGGCCACACGTTCTGCCAATACAATTCATAAATCAATGTGGTAGAAAATATTTACATTGGAAATACAAAATTTATTTGATATTTGTGAAATTCGAAAGATTAATTAAAAATTTTGATAAATTAAATGTACAGAAAGGATTCTTTTTGAATTCTGTCACGTTTTTCGAATATTATAATTTTAAAGGAAATTCTCTCAACAAATTGATTCTCCATTAATAAAATCGATATTGATGAACGATTACGTTTACAACTTTAATGACTTTGAAATTACCATAAAAATCCATTGCTCTACTTTTTTGCTTTAGCATAATGATGATGAGGATGATGTAACTGTTCAGATTCTTGTGTTTTTTCTTCTTCTACTTCTCCAGCTATCGATAGATATGTATTCAAGTTTACCTCGATCTAATAAAACGAACATCTGTAATTCCGAAATAGAATAATCTTGCTTAGAAATCAAACGACATCATCAAATAGCGATCAATGTTGGTTGGTTGGTTGGTTGGTTGCCCCCCTAGAACGATGTCTTAACGACGACATTAACTATCATAAATAATCCGAACGAACTTGGAAAACCGATAAACTTTCAACTAACCTTTTGTTCTTCATTTGTATACGCTTGTCCCTTCATATTTTCGATTCTTTGTTATTATAAATGTTATTATTTGTGTATATTTCCGGGTGGACTAGACTTCAACACAAAAACTGGGTCTTTGGTTTTATTAGTTGTAGTGTATGAGTACGATAGAGTCATGATGTCGGGAGCAATATCCTGAAATTAATTAATCGTCACACACACGGGGTGGAGTTAAATGAACAAGAAATATATGGGCGAACCGGTCAGCGGAATTCTTGTATCTATTCCCTATCCTCGTCCATTTCACACCATCTATTTCATTAGCGTTTAATAATCGCATTTTTATATGAAAAAAATTGTATTTTATTGGTAACGTCGAAATCGTCTTATCTCATCCTTACAGAATAAACCGTAGTCAACATCTTTACTCTTCTCATATGGCTGTCGGTTTACCGATTTCAATCAGATTAATCGATGGGTAGAGGTTATTGTTATTAAAGATCTATATGGCAAGTTAAAACTGTCATTGATTCATTGCTTTTTTCGTTTTTGGGGTGTTCTGTCGATTATTTCACAGTGAATTAACCAAAATCCTATTGTTGCTCCACTATTTCGAAGAATTGGAGAAGCATTCCTTTTTCTATTCTTGTGTTTGTCTTTAAATCGTTCATTTTAAAAATTTAATTGTAATCTTATAAATTCAAGTGGAGTTAAATTGTATGATAGCCGTTTTAGAATTGTTGTCTATTCGTATTTGTTGTGAGATAGAAATTTTCCATTACGGACCGGTAATATTTTTCTATAGCGATCTTTCGAGATCATTTGAAATTCTACCATCTTTTCGTTTACTCTCGTCTCTGTTGGAGTTTGTTGTAATGTTATTAGTGTCAGTATGGCCGATTAACCGTTATCTTTGATCTTAAGTCAAACAACCATAACGTCCATCACGACTTCCTCATTGCATTTGTATAAACAAATTAATTGTTAAGCACGGCAAAGTATAAGATATAGCATGTTGGTAGCCAATTCGAAACATTGTTTTAACGGATTTTTCTTATACAGGGCTGTTGAACTGAAACTAAACGGTTTATATAGAAAATCCTAATATTTGAAGAATTAGAGGGAAGTGATCATTTGAACTTTTCGTTCAACATCTCTGTTCTTGTACTGTTAATAAATAATCAAATAGATTTTATGTTAATTGAGTTTACAAGAAAATTTTCTATTATTAGTATTATTAATGCATGAATTTATATTGATAAAACATAAATTTCCATTAGAATATCGAAAAATGGTAAATAGGAAGATGGTGAGAATGAATAAATATACATTTCATTACTAATACAATCATTATTCTGTTGTATATTTTAAAAGGAGTGTTATATGTGTTTCATAACAGAATCCAAGTGCCATTAAAGGGCATATGAACTAAACAACATCCATGCGATAGCCGTCCTCACTATACCACCACTACCACCACCACCTTTGCCGTATCTAATGGAACACACAAGGGGTAAACTCATGATCAATGATAAACATAACGTAATGGCACGTGTGTTTACTCACAGGGGTTGAAACACCTGAGATGTTGTCTCTTATATCTCGTTCTCTCTTTTACCAACATCATCTATCCCGTGCTTTCATTCTATTTGAATGTTGATGTTTTCTGAAACTTCAACGCTAAAAATATGAAATTTTCTAAACGATATTCATACCACTTCACGCTGTATAATATTAAAACCTTTAATCATAAAAGGGAGAAAATGGTGATCGATTATGATCCTGTTGGATTAAATTCAGATAGGGTAAGGGAGGGTGTGTGTGAATAAAGATTGGACAGAAAAACTAATACGATAAAATTGCAATCTGTAAAGTGGATGTTTCAACTTGGATTACTGTTGTTAAATTTTGGATAAACAGACAGAGAGTAACTTCAGTAATTAATTAATTTTGATCGTAAACTACTTTAGAATACAGGGATGGTTTCATATTTAAGTGTAAATTTACGGACCTTGTCGTTTGACCAGATAGAATAGGATTTAAATTATATCTCGAAGCGATCCAATTTTAATTAGTTTACTATCAAGTTGGTTTAATTGTATTTATGACAATTAGACTTCAAATAATAATCGTCCATAAAATACACACCTTTACAACAAATGTCCGTTTAGAATCGATAAAAATTCTTTTCCATTCTGACGATTACTGTTAATAATGACCTCAATTAGTCTATTTGACAATATCATCGGGGTGTGAGTCGAGGGATAGAGAGACAGAGTAATATGACCATTCTATTTATAAAGAGAAAACTTTAAATTAAATTTCATGGGAGAAGCTCAATTAGGTAAAAGCATTAATCAGCTTAATTAATGGCATTTGGAGGCTTAAGTGGTTCATCAAAACGTACTGTTGAATTAACAAACGTTCAAGATATAGTAATAGAACGAACAATACTCGAATTATGTTGTATGTGCTGTCGTAGTGAATATGGATGTCTATGTATACAGTGCGGTCATACAATAACAATGCCAGCACAATTTTGAATAGGAAAGAAAATGTACATTTCATATCCATTCTTATTCCTTTCAACTAAAAAGACTACAAGAAAACCCTATTAAAGATGGTCTAAGCTAAAAATGGGCAATTTTTAAGGTTACATAGTATCGTAACAAATGAAGTTGTGTCTTTGAGTTTGTATAAAAAGAGCAGAAAAATAGTTAAAATTGTCCAACAATTTAACTTTCAAATTTTACCATTCATAAGTATTTCCAGCATCTTTTTCTCCTGAAGAAAACCAAAATTGAAGGGGCGCGTAAAGTTTATAGGATAAGATATAAAAATGTTATAAGTACATGAAATTCAACTTAAGCAAATTCCTGTTTTACCAAAAGGAAAAGCCTATCCTTTTAGCTATTCAAAGGCTTACAAAACGCCAATAAAATAGTCAAGAAGATGCTCTTTTGCCTTTATGGCTTACAAAACGCCAATAAAATAGTCAAGAGGATGCTCTTTTGTCTTTATGGCAAGTAATTTATTCTTTAAAGTGAAACACGCTGTATAATCGAGTAATTATAGAGATAGGTTAGTATTGTAGAGAATTATATTAACGAAAGATAACAACTTGTATATTTTTCAAACAGACAACGCTTGACATTCGACTTGGCATAACTTAATTAGTTGAAAATTAATTAAAAAATAACTCACGTGTCATCATAATTTTTGTCTTAACAAGCGCTCATCTGTTTAAGAATTTATCGTTTCCTTATTAAATAAAAAGAAAAATCTCAACCGTATTGTAATTTTAGATTTAAAATGAATTTTTCAAATTGCATTTAAAACGACAATTGGATCAGGGTGAAATAAGCAAGAAAAAAATAACAATGAAGACTTATAAAATTTATACTGTTGTATATTTCTAAATCACCAAGTATGTCATGGAAATTAAATCTAGAAAATATTGTCCCTGAAGCCAAGAATTTATTTCCCATTTATGTGAATGATGTAATAATAATAATAGTGATGATGCTGATGATGATGATAATGATGATGATGGCGATGATGGCGATGATGGCTTAGAATGCATTTTAATACTATACCAAGGCTTTCTTCTCCATTAAAACTAAATAATGATAATAATTATTGTAGTACTAGCGGTAGTAAATAATTTTACCATATGGAGGAAAAATCCATACTGGGATAGGATGACATTGTTAGAAACTTGCGTTTTTTGACCAACTTCAACTATGAGCTACGAGGTTCAGATTTTGCTAAAATGATCTATGAATCCTTAAAGAATTTCTTAAATTGCTCGCTAAATAACAGTTGCCATAAGACTTATATGCATTAATTTGGATGATATGAAGGGTGGAATATTTGGATGCAAAATTTACGTTGTATATAGTCACCTATAGAAATGGGGATGTTTTATTTGTTAGTGGACATTTTCCACATTGACAATCATCCCAACTGCTACCACTATGTAGATATTTATCATGGTAACAATGCGCTTTTGTTAAATTACTGTGGTATAGTTGGGATGCTGTCAAACATTAGGGGTAGATAAGAAGGCCATCTCACTATTATCATCGCTGTTAAGGTGGTAGTAGGAGAGATACCCTAAAAGTGTCATATTTGACCCTCTTAAAATCGACCTCACATTTGTTATTTTCCCTATATCAATTTTCAAATAGGAATTATTTCCGTATTTAAAATATAACTTGTTGGTGTTGATATTTTTTCTAATTCTTGACTTATTTTCTTGTTTCAGGTAAGTCGAAGACTCCATTTTACACCCATAATTGTAGTAAGTCAATGGATCATTGCTCCCAATTAACAATCATCTATTCACTATTAATTTCGTGTAGAATCAAATCCTGACACGTGTGAAGATTGTTGTTGTACTAGTGTTGAATGCAAATAGATTTCACTTTATGACTGTTAAGATAGATTAAAGATGGATTATAAGGTGAATATGCGGTTAGTTTTAACGATCAATCAAAATATTAATACCAGAAATTATTTACTCAATCGTGGTCGTTGTATAAAAAAAGAAATGACAAAATCTTTTTAAAGATCAGAATCAACTTTACGTCATTGTTGTTAATTGGTCTTAAAATGCAACTCATTAAAATTTATTCTCTCAAGCAACAACAGCAGCAACGGCGGCAAAAAATAATAATAGAAATAAATAAGGTTAATTTGTGCACTCACTAATTACATCAATCAACTTAGAGCATTCAAGAGAAGTAATCGCCTTAAAAGCTGATTACTTTTGCTGCTGTTATTTTGCTAAAAGTAGAGCAGTAAGTTTTAATATATATATAGGAGGAATAGGGGATAGTTTGTGTGCTATTTTCGTTGGAAATCGATATTTTACACAATTCCATTTATTTGCTTGTGTACACAATAATGTCTGTGGTAGTCTGGTAGTGGTGGTGGTCCTTGTCTCTTCTTCATTTTCTTCTGTCTAAGGTTATTTGCATCGTCATTCCTGTAATTCCCTCACTAATGGAAATACCTGGATCGAAGCGAGTATCCTCTCAACAACAGCTTGATATTACCGCGTTCCAATGTTTTGTTTCCATCATCGTTCAGTTATAGCTGTTTGTGACTCGGAAAATTTTAATATTTAGGCAAATATCTTCATTAACTCTATCTATAGGGCTGCTAAATTAAAAGTATCTGGTTTATATGGGAAATTCTATTATCTGATGAGTAATTTAAAAAATATGTTGAGAACTTATAAGAGAGTCCCTAGAAATCATTTTACCAAAATTTGAGGCTCGTTGTGATCTTTGAAATGACTCAGAATGATCCAAGGATGCTGTCACATTTTTTTTCATTTTTCTCTATTGCATTCTAGAATAACATCTAGAAAAAAAATCAATGCTAGAAGCATCCTTAAGTTCTTCTAACTCATCTGATGCATGTAACTCATTTCTGCAAATTTCGACTTTTTCACAAACGGGCAATTTTTGACTAGATTTTTAAAGAATGATCTTCAGGGCCTTCCTAACAATCCTTGAAATATTTTTCAAATTACTCGCCAAATAATAGGTTTTTCCAGATACATATTTAATTTAACACCATGGTAAATAGGTGATATTTCTGTTTTCATCAACCATCGTTTTCGGTGTTGTATTTTAAAAGAACATACAAACCATGTGGTATACATTTGCTTGTTAGTTTGACAAAAGAACTAAATAGAATGTACATTGGAGAGATCAAAATAGAATTCAAATATCGGTGGCGTGTCGAAGAGGAGTCCCAACACGTTCCCAACGTGCCGACGTTGTCTGGCCAATGCTCCTTCCTATCCTAGTCCATGTCGTTTTGTAAAGAAAGACATGGATGACGACAGGGGCTAGGAAAAGAGAATACAAGGGGAATGGTAAAGGAGAAGCGTCTGTAGATGTCTAATATAGGACATTGGGCGACGGGGATCGCATTAATAAAGGCTCGCGATACGTGCGGCGTAGTTATTGGATTCCGGAACTGTTCCATGCACACATACATATAGAGACAGGGATTCTATAAGCTTCCTCCCTTCAACACATTAACTAAATTCATTCTCTCTCGTTCTATTATACTCCCTCCTATTGATGGTGGTGGTGGTGTTCTCTTTGCTTGTTTCACAGTCGAGAATATCGATTTTCAAAATGGTTTTTCGCACTACCCACCATTACTGTCGCCACTATCAGTAACGAAAGGGTAAGTCTTTACATTACACTACAATAGCAATTTTAAACGTTGTTCCTCTTAAAACCACTGAACAATTTTATTTTTTTTCCATGGTGTCGATCCGTTTCTACTCGTCCGGTATTTGACTGTTTGATTTGACATAACAGTGGTTTGTTGAAACTTTTTCTCTTGAATCCTATAAGAGAGAATGAAAAAAGGGAAAAACGAGCCAGTATGATGAAAGATGGATTATAGTAAAACTGTAAATGGATGGAGATTTGGCAGTGTTGATGGTGCGCTATATGCACTACTTGGGATAAGTTGATAATTAAAGTGTTTTAGATTTAGGAGAGGAACTTGTTAGTTTCGAGTGTCATTATAATTCGAGATAGTAGAACAAAATGAAGAAATTACTGTAAAAGATTAATAAAATGCTATTAAAACCATTAGTTTTTACAACATTAGATAAACTCGAAGCGGAATCGGATTCAACCAAGTTGAATAAATTCGTTGCCAAGGCTGCTATTCTCGTGAAGTATTTCAATACTTTTATTGACTCAAAGACGAGACAAACAAACAGAAATAAAATTTGAATCATTAGTTAGAGAAGCTGATTTGTTTCGCTATTTTGGCAATTAATGGATTTCGACGACGTTTATAATAGAAATGTTTCCATAGAATTTCCAAGCTGAGTTCCTTAATTTTCCGTGACTTTGATATAAATGAAACAATCCTTGAATCTATGCACATGTTTAAAACATTAATAGAACAATAACGTGAAAGCATTGTAGCGTTTTTTTGTATTTCTATTTTTTTTTTTTTTTTTAATTCATCACCATCAACAGTCAACACGATGGCTACCGGAAGGGTCTAATTTTTTATTCTGTTCACATCGCATATGGATGCAGGCGGTAACATTTTCCTCATTCACCTCCTCTATCTTCTCACACTTCTTTACCCATCAGTTTTGTTGTTGTTCTTGCCCCTCTTCTTCATTGATTTTTCTTCGTTTTAACCGTAGCCGTCTTTCAAAGATCAATCGTGTTGTGCTGAATTTCAGATATTTTAATCAACTTTAAAGCCATCATCAATAATCACTAAAACTATATACTTTGTCACTAGAATATCCGACCAAAGATTTGAAATGGTGAACTTTAAAAGGGATTCGCGATGTATTTGGGATAAAATGAATATATTACATCAACATTAGAGAAAATCGGGAAATGGGAGAATAGGGGAGACTGTATTTGTTTTTTTTTGTCTAATAAATTATCGTCAAATTGGGCTTTTCTGTTTCTTCAGTGATATATTAAAGGGCGAATGATGAACTTGCTTCGTTTATGGGAAGTTATCTAAAAATTCTATCAATATCCTTCGATACCTAATTCCTCTTCCCTTTTATATTGTTGTTGTAAACACGCAATCGTTTTTTTTTTCCTCCTATATATGTATTATTGCTGCTTCACCATCGTTTTTTTCCGCACGCTTTTTCAATAAATTAGTTATCGATTACAATGGGGAATTTTCGAAATCGACTATACTTAGATATACCACAATACGCCCACACTTAATGTCTGTATAAATCAAATTGATACGAAGGAGGAGGTTTATTTTATGATTTTTTAATTTAAAATTCAACAAGAGGGAATATTACAATTCGTTCTCGAACATCTACAGTATTGTCGCCAAATCTAAAAATTCCACCACAATACGTTCAAGTTTGTTAATATTAAATTAATTTTGATGAATTTTGAATATTGTGGCATAGTTAGTATTAGACTATTTTTCATCAATGGTTGAACAATACTGAAATTGTATGCATGTAGATATTTATAAATTTATATCTCTGTTCCAAAGTGAAACTTGATTAGATTTTAATTAAAATAGATAATTTAGTAGATGCAGTTTCAGTTCGGTTGAATTGTCACGAATTGATGATTTTATAATATCATTGCTTTATTGTTGTTATAGGATTTAATTTTTATTCGATTTTTAACAATTTTTTATTATTCTATCATTTAAATTATAATTTTTACAAATTTCATTATAGAATTTCCAAAAATGGAAAATTTTATACATTTTGCTGCAATTTTCGAATTATTGAAGTCTTCGGTCTTGTAACTAAATGTTATTCACTTGAGTTTAGGTCAACTCTATAATTTTTCCAAATTTTATCAAAATTTAATTTTTTGTAATTTTAATCAAAACTACATAAAGTAGTAAAGTATTGTCAAAATTAAGCAAGGCTTTACAAATATTGGAATATTATTTCAAATTTTAATTATGTTCATCGAAATGTTTTCAAAATAAAGTAAAATTGTTCTTAAAATCTTGAAATTTTTGGATTAAAAGTGCTATTTTCTTAAAAAGTCCCTTCAGAATCCAATAAATCAAAGCGGCTCAATAAAAAACGAATTTTCCGATATAAAAATGTTCGCCTTAGGGCGGCCCATACCCTTTAGCCCTTGGCCGAACGCTGATCATATAGGAAATTAATAATACAGCAAATAGTTTCGGTGTATCCCTTTTGGAAACTCCCCATACATTTGATTATAAGGGTTGATAATTCAAGTTTTATGTATCGCAAGTTTATTTAGTGCTGTTATAAAAAGGGAAATAATATCTTTGTGTATTCATTTGAATGTCAAAATTAGGTTTTACTGAATAGACTCGGTGAAATATAAAGTTAGTTAATTGCATGTCGTTAGTATTATCGTATAATAAAGTTAGTTATTATTATTATTTAATGTTACCGGATTTAAATATTTCATAAACTTCTGCACGTGGTTTTTAGTTCAAAGATACTGAAAATTTCACAAAATTGATGAACTTTTTCTATGGGGAAAATTGTTATTAAATATGTACGGGATATGTGGAAATAATCTTCATATTTAGAGTATTGTATTTATTGTTGTTGAGGAAGCAATAAGTATTTTTTTTCGTTCGTTTAGAACTACAATTTTCCAACTTTGTTGAGAACATATTCTGTTTCGCAATTTATTTTATATCATGAAGGAAAAAATCCAACGAATATAAAAACTAAACGGTATATTCTTTTAAGAAAATATTGTTTCAATATTTGTTGTATAAACTTTAAACATAACAACCATCTAGAAGAATTATTAAATTGTTTCTATCGAGTCTACAAAATTTTCATTATTTTTATTTATTTGAATGGGACTTTATTAAAGTTAAAGGTTTTTTTTTATCTATTACTACTAAAGTATAATTTTCAAATCATTCAGTTAGCTTGTATGCAGTCCTCTTTTGCGACATTCATACTGTAAATGTTTGTATGTATAACTAACTAACGGTTTAAGGTGTTGTAATGGTGAAAGGGCCTAAAATCATGTATATTTTACGCATATTATATATCGTTAGATAAAGGAAAGGAAACGGAGAATATTAATAAACTTCCTAATTCTACAGTTACACAAAGCTCTGAAAGACATGCAGATACTGGATTATAACAGTAGAAATCTACAAATAAAATGTTTATCATTGATAAATCCCATTCTCTCCAACAATTCTATTTATTTACTTCTTGATAAATTATTATTGTGAAGATCGATTTCTTTATTTTTCCGTTATAACTAAATACCGATATCTTTTAATTGACATTCTAAAAAGTAGAGACAAAGAGGACGCCATTTAGGATTATTGGATGTTTGGTATTTACAAAAATATAAAGTTCCAATACATTTTCTCCAAGTTTACTGTATGTGAAAAGAAAAATCTTTTTTCGTGTGTGCTTTCCTTGAACTTATAAGTACTTATCGGATAAATTTTGCATAGTAGTTGAGCTTTTCAAAAGAGACGGTATGCAATTTTGTGGATCATCTTTTTCTCTATTTGGCTTAATTTGTGATGGCAGTTATGAAAGGGGGTAATTTCTTTAAACTGTTGACGATTTGGAAAATAAATATGTTAGATATTGTTACTCTTATAGAAATTATTGGGTTTATTTGTTAAACTATTACCGGATGTTATATTTTCAAACAAATTAAATATTGTGCCTTTCTCTATCTATTCTAGTGAATTTCCTATAATTCCGGTAAATAGTGTCAAATAGTGGTTAGAGGGTGTTTGAGATTTGATAAGAGTCAATGTATGTTATTTCCTTTACCGGAAAACATCCTAACCAACAGACTCCACTACTACCGCTACTACTACTACCACAAGAATCTATGTTGTTGTATGAGACATTTCTATTACTCTGTGTATGTACACTGATAAAATACGTACGAGTGTTGCATGTTTTACAAAATATATTGAGAAGCTTTCGTTAAACCGGAAATTGTATGTGTATGTGTTGTGTCATTTCACCCTAAACCTTCCTCACCATCGAGTGAGGAAATACCAATCATTACATCCCTGTATATTATTTTTATTTTCTATGATTAGAGATGTTAAGCACTTCTGCTTTTGGCTTCGAAATTGCAGAATTCCCGCAAAATACCATATTTTCCCCAATAAATATTTACAAGTTTTCAATGATTTCCTTACAGAATAGCAAATTGAAAGAAATGCTTCGATAACGTACCTGAAAATTGCTAATATTTAATAATCGATATCTCCTTTGCTTAATGAGATACTGTAATGAATACAATAGCATCAGAAAGAGGATTTTAAGGAGAATTTATGGATATTTTTGTTTTGAAAAATACCCGTTGAATTTTATGTTACAGAATACAATCTTGGAGCACGTCTTTTTTCTGTTTTTTTTTTCCATATTTTTGCCTATAACTTAGCCAACATTCTCGATTTTTAAATACTTTTGCTACAGTATAAAGCAATTTGATAGCGTCTTCCAAATCTTATAGGAAATTCCAAGTAGGCTTGTTAGTTTTCTGACTACAAGTTTTCTTTATTTTTTCTCGTTTCCGGCCCTGTTTCTGTTACGACACTTCCTTAACATCCCCATCCAAGATAAACATCATTATTATTATTTTTTCTACTATTGATAGAAAATTCTTTTTTATTTGTTGAAATATCTTGCCCGCATCTCAATATTGACACAGTCTTCAACGCAATTTATAGCCAAACAGATCATCTAAAACAGTTTGATAACCATGTCAAACACACTCCAGACCGGACTTGTTTGGTGGATGATCATAATGATGATGATGATGATGATGATGGCGATGTACTTGAAATTGACTATCTAGTAGTAGTGGTTGTTGTAGTAGTAGTTGAGAAACTTGGATGCAGATTATTATTGAAGTTACTTGTGTGTAAATTAAAATTGGAAACTACCCAAATACTGGACAAACTATTGTTGTTTATCAAAAAAACAACAATAGAGAGGAACCAGAAGAAGTGACAAAGAATTGTATGAGTATCGATTATTTACATGACTTTTTTGATAATAACATATCATTTTTCTTTATTATTGTATATGATACGATTTTTAAAAAAATACCATTGATAGCTGTAGTGACATACGACACGTTCATTGATTGCATTGCATTTCCATCACAACAATTTACAATACAACAGTTATGATTAGAATGGAATATCAATCTTATACATACATTTATAGATAAATACTGATAACAAGGTGTATTGGACATGGTCGTTTTATATTATCGATTTATGCTCCAAGGTTTATAAACTAGAGAGTGAATGGTCTTTGAATTGTGTTTATCAATATTGATCTTGACCATTGGTATCTGAATAGATCCAACGTTTTAGATATTATGTTGGCGCTCGAGGCTAGAATCAGAAGTGGTGCTCTTAATTTTTAAAAGATTAGATTAATAATGCTCCTTTTGATGATTTTATAGCAAAATTTAAGAACAAAAGGTTCAAAAATGTTGATTAAAAGTCGAGAATCGAGTTAGAAAATTGATTAAGTACCAAAATCTTAACCTTTGTATTATTTATTAGTTAATTTGTTGAAAATGAATCAGTTAGGATAGGTATTTTACAAAAATTGTTGTAAAAGTGGAGAATTTATGGAAGGTTTCGCAAAGTATCTCATGATATAAGGCTAGAAATTTGTTAATTCTCAAAAATGTTTAGGATCAACCTTTTTTTAACGCCTTTATAGACGAATTTGTTCAAGATTTGAATAAAATTCTCTAGAAATTTTAAAATCTCCTAATTAATTGAAAATTACCTCGTTATAAAACATTAATCGGTCCCATTTGGGATGAAAATGTTGCCCACCATCTTCTTGCTACGTTTCTGATGATGGTGATGATTATGGTTTTTCTTTTGAAATAACAAAAAGAAAACTGCTATGTGAGATGATGAAATGTAAAAATGAATAGAGAAACAACAATATCATCAAACATAAATCAAAACGGCCTTCATATTTCATAAAGAAAGGATCATAATTCATATATGTATGTATATATACATATAGTTATACTGTAAAAAGTATAGTGATGATGTTTTCTGAAATAGTCCACATTGCTGCTTGGAAATTTTGCGATTCATTTATCTTTGAATTGTTTCTAATATCGATTTCTCTTCTAAATCTTTTAACTCGAAATAAACACGCTTTAAATGCTTTGCTTTATACGATACGAAAAAGGATCAATATACAGAATGTTTCAATTAAGAAAATTAGAAAATCAACACAGCAATTGTCTGTTTGAATGAAACGTATTGTATAGAACTGGGTACCGTTGGGAATACTTTGAATAATATTCCCTTTTATTAGATCATTTATGTTCACTTAATAAGATAACAAAAAGATAGACACAAAATATCTATCTAAATATATATTGTTTTATATTAATTGCTTCTACGTTAAAATTTGATTAAAACACACTCCAGAGAACTGGAAAATATGCTGTCCGTGTTAATGAAGTTCGCATCAACAGTTCTCTATGAAGTTAATTACTATTTTTTTTCTCATGCAAAATAGCTTTATAACGAACTTTAAGGAAAAAGAAGAAGCACCGGGGACAAAAAAAAAACAAACCCCCTCACCCCAAGCGTTGCTCATTTACAAAACTGGTTTAATTTTCATTTTTCATTTAACCAACCCGACTAGAAATTGTGAAAAGAAAATCAACCGACATAAAATTGTGTCGTTAAAGTTACATAGTTGATGAAATTAATAAGTACACTTGAAATTCTATTATTTTTGATTGTATTTTTCGCATCTCTTGCTTCTCTGTCTATGTGGAAAAACATGGAGAAAATTCTTAATACGACTTGTTAACCGGTTTACAATCACATACTGGAATAAGTACGCCTTTTAGGTTCCTTATTTGTTTAAAATGTAAATTTATAAAATTATTTCACAATAATTGATCGGTCGTAATGTTGGACAATCATGTTGTTAATCGGACAGTTGATGTATTGGAAAGTATTTCAATGAATGTTGTTGGTCTTTTTTGGTATTCTGTGACAAATCGTTGGGCAATAATGCCCATTTAAAATTCTAATTTAGAATAACTACAAGTTGATCCTATAGAAATAGACATAGTATAGAATTTTGTTTAGCAAATCGAAAAATTTCTGCTTTTCGAGGCATTTTTTGTTTTGAAAAATTCCAATAGAATTTTTAGTTACAGAGGAAAATCGTGGAGCACACAAAAATCATATTTTCTCCTACAACTCAGCAAATGTTGGCGATTTTTCAATGATTTTTTCACAGTATCGAACAAATTGAAAGTGTTTTCTAGAAATATTCTCGTAAGCTTGTTAGTTTTCCGAAAAGCTGCTAATTTCACTCCAAGTTTTTAATATCTTCGTTACTGTTTCCACTTCCGTTTCTAGGCATTTCCGCAACATCTTTAAAATAGTTTGCTTATATTTGGAAAAATCGAATATGCTCTCCCGGCTATTATGCTGACCGTTATAAATTTCAAATAATCTCGAGAAATTAACTGTTTAAATGTCCAATATGTCGTTATCTATCGTTTGATAATTGTATTATTTCAACTATGGGCGATATTGGAAATTTGGTAGAATTATTAGAGAATCAATAATTACTAAAATGTTATTGGTAGTGTAAACTATTATTGAACTATCGGCAATTTTAAAGATATGCCGTCAACAGATGTTTAGCTAAATTGTTTAATAGCATAGAATTCTGTTTGTGAAACTCATAGACAAGTAAAATAAATAGACGATTATAGAAATAAATAAGAATAAATATATTTATATTATGAATGTATATTATGTTGTTATACATAAAATTCTGCAAGTGATATATAAGCTATTTACTATTTGACAGACGTTATTTGTATATGTCTGTGTGCTCAAAATGGAAGACAAGATGAACAAATTGACCCAATTTGATTCGAATCGTTTTAAGATACAAACGTTTGTTGTTCCCGATCAATGTTCAACATCAATTCTTTTGACTTCTAACTGTAACTTTCCTGTAGATTTTCTGATTTTATCTTCTAGTTTCTATAAAAAGCAACACAACTCATATAAAACGTAGAAGAGAAAAAGAAAGAAGAAAAACCAGATGTGTATGCATACAAACACTAATAATTTTTATTAATCTTGTAAAGGACGAAAGAGAAGTGTTCTTCTAATCAAGATTCAAGAAATTAATGAAAATTCTTTTAGAATACTGTTAGGTATTTTTGGAATAAAAAAAAAACTTATAAACTATCAATATTATAAAAAATGAAAAGCTAAACTTATATCTATTTCGATTCTACATGATGTGAAAGGCAATTGAAAAGTTGTATTTTTTCCGGGTGCCGTAGCGTGTAATGTAATTCAACGGATGGAACATCCGAGATTTAGAATCCAGTTTTCCCATTTATCTCACTTTTTCTTTTACACATAATCTGAATACTTTAATCTATTCCATGTTGTAAAGGTATGCATGTAGGGGGGCCTCCACTTGGTCTTTCATCTCAAGTAAAAAGCTACAGAATTCTCTTCACATTTACATAATAGAGATTAATTAATATTACTCGTTGTTATTTATTTTGATTTGCAATTTTATGATTTTTATCATTGTTGGTATATTTGAATAAAAATCGTGGAAATTAATGTGTTAGCAACCAGATTCTGTTTATAGATGTACGTAAACAACCACCAGTAAATCAGAAAGCTTCATTCTAAATGGGTTTCGATGATCAATCAATCAGACTGCATCGATTAAACGCAAATACCGGATAGGGAAATAGCTTGATATATAAACGTACACTACATAAAGAATGAAGATAGGGAGCGAAAATCGAAGATAGATAGATAGATATTTATATTGAATGAGATTTGGGAAATGTTACATAGAAATTTGTATTGATGAGTTGTTTATTTAACGTAACCGAATTTTATTATTTAACATTTAATTAATTTAATTTCGAAAGACAACAACAGGAAAGAGTTTTAACATTTACATTCATTTCGTCGTGTGTGTAATACGGTTCGCAAAAGAATTCTAAAACGGTACATCATAAATTATTTAACCAACACAACACAGGATATCGTTTCGTTCAGGTTTATTTTCTCTATTCCTGCTGCATGCATACATGCATGCACACCGATATGCATGCATTTTCATCTTCATACAACTACGAATATTCAATTTATGCATTTCATTTGTTATCAATAGAAATGTGGTGCTGTATCGATTGTAAAATAATATGGAAAAAGATAAAAGAAATCGATATTGTTTTCGGTTATAAAAATAACCATCGAATGTACACACACTGTCACGATGTTAAAATATTCTCTCTGTCTAGTGTTTAATTTTAGTTCAGACACTCGAAATAATCTCTATACTTATGTTGATGAACACGCGCCTAAACGGATATTGCTTCGCGGATCGATCTGTACTACAGAAGAGTATATGAAAGGGGAAACCAACCCAGAAAAAAGCAAGCGAACAACAAGACTAACTTTATTGCAAGTTGTTTATCTCTTAATTTTATTTATGCATTACGATTAGAGATTAGAAATTGAATCGACAACAGATTTTTTAAATTTTGTTTCAACGGAAATAGACATAGAACCTACAAAAATGAATTAACACATACAAAAAAACTTGTAGATTACTAATTTTTCGTCAAATTTCTGGCAAACTTACAAGTCCTCTTGAGGGTTTCTAAAAGATTTGGAGACATTCCTAATTAGCTTTATCCTATGAGAAAATCATTGGAAAATTGAGAATATTACCCAAATTATAAGGAAACGCTATCTAATGCTACTGAATTCATTACAATACGTCATTAAACAAGGGAGATTTCGATTCTTAAATAGTGGTATTTTTCTGACAGTGTGTCAAAAAAAGGATATGATATAACTTCAACTTTCTGTTAATTTTCCGGAAAATAATAAATTCGTTGGATGACTTCTTGGAGATATAAAGAGCGTTTTCAATTTGGTATATACTTGAAGAAAATCATTGAAAATGGATAATACAATTTGTTAAGTTAAGTTAAGCCTTCAAAAGCTCCTTAAATACTGCTTCTTTGCTATTTTATCTGTTGTACATCCGTTCAAAACGATGTAGAAACAGAGGTTCTGAGTATTGCGGAAATTCTGCAATAACGCAACCAAAAATAGCTCTCTAAACAACAGGATTACTTTATTGCCGGTTGTTTTTCAAATGTTATTTATGCTTTTCATCGCGATTAATTGATGATAAAATCGATAATTTTTATGTTTATAACTATTATTATTGGATTATTGTCGGCTATACGATAATGTTGAGGAAAGCAACGGTATTACTTTACAGAAAGTATTTAGAACAGTAATAGGAGATTCGTGAAAATTATTTATAAGAAAGAAGTCACAAAGTAAAAGGAAGAGAATAATGATGGGGAAGGTCGCTTTAATATTAACAGTGCAAGACGACGACGACAACAACGATGTTGGATATCACAAGAAATAAGATAGATGGAGAATTTGTTTGGAATTTTGCAAATAAACGTGGAAAAGAGGGAATGTTGAAAACTATGTTTAATGTTACAAAGGTATTTTCTATTTGAATTGAATAAGAATCAAATTTACAGCTAGAAAATTATGGTGAATTCGTCACAATTTTAAACAATAATCGTTAACGATTGAGAGAAATTGTATCAGCTTGTTTCGTTAGTTTTTCTCTCTCTGTTCGGTTCGTTCTTTCAGTGAATAAGTTAACTGACAATAGCTTCCCCTGTTCCATTTCCTAGTTGTGTCTTATATGCATCGATTACTTCCGTGAAATTCAGTCGTTGACATACTGTCTCATATTTCATTTGAATTATGAAAGTGTCAAAACAGATGAATAGTACATAAACAGTGAGTTGTATGTACAATAAAGACAAAAAAATGCAATTTTCTTTATAGAACAATGCTCTATAATTAGAATCTTATTGATTCAAGACGAAATTTTGAGACAATCTCAAATCATGGAATGTTGCTATAGAATTATCAAAACAAGATATTTTATAGGTTTCTGGTTTTAATTTGTCATATGATAGTCCTTGATTATTGTTGCGTATTTAATTTAAATAACAAATTTGTTGACTCAAATTTATCTACTGCAATATCATCTACGTAATATTTGCTAAATACTCCGACAAGATGTTTTAAATTAAGTTATCGTATATTTCTCTTTTCATATGTTGACAAAGGAAATTTATTCAAAATATTTATTGTACAACAGAAGAGAACGTAATAACGAAAAGACATGGAAGAATAAAATAAATTCAACGTTTTTACATGGAGGAATTAATGAATAACACGTGATTGTTTCGCAATCGAAAAAATCATCAAATAAAAATTCAATTAAAATTTATTACGGTAATTCTCTTTTATTTGTGCTCCCTTAAAGTTGTCTTCTTTTCGTCTACTTTCAACCATCCACTAGCATGGTTATTATAATTTCATACTAATGGAATTAGATTTTTTGCGAGTAGCAGCCACGTTTTATCTTCAATAGAATTTGAAGATTTGATGTTTTCCTTGGGGACACTTTTTTCGGTGAAAATTTGGTTAAATTTTGACTTCTTAAAAACTTCCATTAACATTCAATGATCGTATAAATTTTATAATTTCGCTTTTAATTTAATTAGTCTCTCCTTGATCGTACTCCTCAGACTTTTATTATTCAAACTTGCAATAATTAGATTTGTATAGAATGAATCATAATAATAATAATGGTGATCGAGTGTTAATGATTGGAATGTGAATGTCGAATATTAATAATATAATGAATGAATATTTTATTTATATTTATATAGAATTAAAATGATAAGCTTATAGATAATGAGGAAATGACTGTAGCTGTTAGTTATGCACGATTATCTACGAACAATGAATAATTCTTTTGTAATTTCGAAAATTTTATAAATCATCGATTGTTATTTTTATTTATTAAAATGTGACTCCCAATCAAAATAAATTCTCAAAAAAAAATAATTAAACGAACTTTTTCAATGTAAATAAAACTTTTTCCATCCAATTATAATTAAAGTCACCGTAGTATAGTGTATGTAGTGGAAGTAAATTTACTTTACTGATTTAATATTATATGAATTTCCAATTTGTTTTACAAATTTTCGTATTTTATTTAGTCTACCAATTTTAATATTTTGAATGCGTATGGTTATGGAAAATATACAAAATTATACCTCCATTTTTCCATAAATATCGCTAGCGATTAGTTCAATTGATCGCATTTCAATATTTACCGAAAAAATTAGCATTTATTCATTTGCTTGTTGTAAGAGGCGAACAAATTTGTAAAATTAGGCAAATTTAAAAGATTTTCGTTTCGTAAGAACGTTATTTTAAGTTTGTATAGTTCCTTTGCTTTCTATAGTTCAGAAATTTTCCTTCAATGTTGTTATTCGATTCGTGTTTCTATACATTTTATAGAATGTCCAAATCAATTATACACGATACAGGACTATAATCTGTCGTCTGTATTGAATACTGACTGAAAGAAAACTATCTTATCTTATGTTTGAGATTCAGAGACACATTTGTAGATAGTAACATGTTGTTGGTCACGTAAATCGATCAAAGATAAATTGTATTTTCCTCTAGACATTCAAAAGTATCTATTACTCCATTGTAGAGGATCTCCTGTCTTTTGACAAAAAAGTCACAATTTACCCTGGCATCGATATAATAGTCGGGATGCTTCTGGTTCCACAACTGCGGAATTTTCTGTTTCTGTTTCTGCACCGTTTTAAACGGAAAAATTCTTTAAATATGTACCACTTCGTCTTTTTGAATTCGAGTAGGTAGAGCTAATTTGAATTGTTTTAAAAGCGAATGCTATTCTTGTTGCATTATGTCATTGTTATTTTTTGAAATTATGCAATTTAGAAGAGAAATTTAATTTTTCCAAATAAGACTAAATAATTAAAGCACAACATTTCTACAAGCACGATTCTATCATATTTCTACAGTCTGTTATTTTTGACTTGAATATTTTCTTAAATTTAACAATTTCCAAGAAATATTCTATCGAGAAGTTGGTTATAAATAAAAAATTAATTATTGCGTTGTATTTAAAATGCAATAAATTCAAGAATTTTTTTAAGACTCCGTGTAGAGATCGCATCGCGTCCCCCCAAATTGATGAGGTAATCGAAAACCACCAACCAAACTGGTTGTCTATTTTTGGATCATTAAATTTAATGAATTTTTTCTCGTATCTGAATTGTGAATCAATCGTGGTCCAATAATTAACAATCGAAATTTGTTGCTGTTTTTGATAGGAATTTAGATGGAGATACATTCTGTTGTTGGTGTAGTTGAAAGTAGTAGAGTTGAGGCAGGATTGTCATAAATTTTTGAGTAGGTCGTGTCGTTGAATCTTTAATGAAACACTGGCCTTGGCGTTGTTGTTTTGCTTGTGAAATTTTGGCAACGGTTATGGCGTTTTACGAATTTTTTTCTCACCGATCTTGGTCGGTCAGCGTGTCTGCTCGATTACATCATAGAATAAGGAGAGACTCGTTGACTGCTTGACATTCAGAAAAAATTCACAAACGAGACTTCTGAAATCATACCAATTAAAGGTGATTTGTGAAAAATTTTGCCCTTTAGCTGTTTAATTATAGCCTTTATTATACCATGAAACTCTCACTTTTACTGTAGTAAATGATGTTTCGATTTTTAGCCTGTGGTCAAGTGTTGTTTTAAAACGATTAAACAACACCTGTAGTGTAAGGGAACCAGTTTTTTCGAAAAAGAAAACAACGTTTTCGAAGAATTTAAATTCATTCAAACCAAGCATTTAGGCGGATTTGTGTCAATTGGCTATTTTATATTCTTACAAAAATAAATAAATAAATAAAACTGAAACAAAAACGTTAAAAAAGGGAATGATAATTTGTAATGAAAAATTGATGTTCGGACGTATGGTTTGATTTAAACCGCCACGCTTCAAATGCCGGCAGGAATTTTCAAGCCAATGCTCTCCAACTGACCGCACTCCTTCTGTTTTCATATTTCTCTTTGACTGTTTATTCTGTTTAATATGTCAGGGGTCCTTTTAAACCAATTTCAGACACTACCATATTTAATTTTTAACTCTAGCGATTTACCACAATGCATAGCAGTGGTGTAGAAACATTTCCTTCTGCCATCTATAAACAAAAAACAAAAAAGAAATACAACTAAAAAGCAATTTCCTGTTTTATTCCTATTTATTACCACTACCAATATCTCGGTATTTACTTCCAATATAAGTTTTCCAGTTCTTGTAGTTTCTTTTTTAAAACAAAGTTCAAACTGTACTCTAATCCTCAATATTTGAACTCGCCTCACTTCGTCTACGCCATCATCATCAAATAATTGTAAAATTACCATCGATTAGATTTCTAGTTCCTGTACAATTTCCACTACCATTTTTCAATTCACAAATTGTTTGTCAATACGATTTTCTTACAAACGCTATTCGTGCTCAATGTTTGGAGATAATTGCTCAATTTAATATCGGTTCTGATATGGGTCTTTTAAACAACATTGACTAGAGTTGTAGACTGGAATCGATTTTAGATTGAAATGATGAGAATAACGTGGAAGGGGTGGCATTAGATGGATGTTGACTGAGACGCTTCGGTTTCTCTAAGGGTGCTAGTCCTTAATTAAACAGTTCCATAATTAAAATAGGCCGTAAAAGACGTTGTTCATATTTACTCTTGCTTTCAAAATTGGCCCTCTCGTTTATTAACTATTGCGTGATAACATCACTGACTAACAAATGGTTCAAACACAACGTGCCAGATCTTTTTATCAGTTTAAACTCGACTAGAAGATTGTGTTTAAACAGGAGCCGAATTCTTCTCCATCAGAAAACTTTACTCGTTTTTTTTTTGTCGGTTGTTGTTATCGGCTCACCAATTTTCCACTTTCATTTCGTTTTCACCCTTGTGTTAGTCCTCTTTTTTTCGTTTTTCCTCTAAAATGAGGATATGATGAATCGTTTTGATCGATCTTTTCCATTCTGTTTGTCCATTATCAAATTTTAATAATAGTTGTTTATTCCCCTTTTTCTTTTGGCGTCAATTTTTCAACCCTTGGTGTGTATATATAAGATGGAATTTTAGTCGTTGTTATATTAAGTGTAGCAAAGGAGAAAAGAAAAGAAAAATACTCTTGTTAGTTGTCGATTTTTATCAAAATTTAATAAGAAAAAGTGTTGAATTTTGTCTCGTTTCCCTTTCCAACAGTTATGCGATTTTATCAGTTTTATAGCTTTTCTTCTACATTTATACGCAAGATGTTTCGTGCTTTTTAACATTGTGCATTTCAAACATTAGTTTTATCACTTTTAATGTCGAATATCGATAATCTTCGTTGTTTTGTTCCTCTTTTTAACACTACGAGGGTGAATTCTGCACGCTTGTCTCTCGATTTCAACACCGTATACTTTATTCAACATATAAAATTTGTAAATCTGCTGCATACAAGAAAATAAAATGAGGTGTGGTTGAGCTTTTATGAAAATGAGGATGTCATTTATTATTTGCACACAATTATCATCAACACTTTTCTTCCTTTTTGTTATTTTTAAATAAACACTTTGCATTTTAATAATGTGTATGCGCTGACAAAGAAATATTTTCTAAATTTCAAATGATTTAAAGGCAGAGATATTGCAGTATTTTTTTCTGTTGACTTTCTCCTTTTGTATTCGAATTGTAGAGGAATTTAAGCCACATACGGCATCGAAGTTGAATTTTAATTTATAAGCCGGTTATTCAGTTTCAGAATATATCAACCAATAATTACACAATCAACTTTCCAATATCGACGCAATCTGAGTAGAATTTTCACAGATTTTCACTGAAATTTCATTATAAGATGTCTCAATTAAAATTAGAGATTAGTAATAGAAGCTCCATTTGACCTAGGTCAATCTCATATGTGGCCTATTTTAATTGAATAGCTCAATTCAATGGCAATAGAAAGTAGTTTAACACTTGGGAAATAATACAGAATAGAGTTGTATTAAAATATGGAAAAAAGAATGAGTGAATGTCAATAAATTATTCGATTACATGATGCGTTTCTATTTAATATTGTGCGTTCTATTTAAAGGTCAAGACAATCATATCGAACTGGATCGACTAATAACAATCACGAATATTTTATCAATTAATTCCCCCAATAGAATGGGAAGAATTGTGGAAACATTTCCGATTGTTTTCAGTAGGAGAAAACGAGATAAACATGTCAAATTTGGTAGATTTTAATTTGATTTCCACCCACTTTTATTATCGAGTTTGACTTTTTGTTTGTAGACTAATTGTTTTGAAAAAATCCGAGCATATGTTTTCATCGATAGCTTTATTAATGCACCCTTCTAGTTCTTCTAAATTGACACCAGCCCCACAACAAAATCAAATGATTCAACCAACATATGTTTGAATTCTATTTATGGTCATGTCTAAGCACTAATCGAATTCGAAACGAACATTTTTAATGTCTGTACGAGCCGGAAAAAAAGGAGTTTAACGATGACAGCTCGACTTAAAGGTGGAGTTTTGTCTGAATCAAGTTGCTGATTCATTTATAAGTCTGATGTATTCAAATAATTGTTTTCTATTAATGCAAACAACTATGATGCAGACGTATCTCAATTATAAGTTAGTGAAGACTTTGGCTTTATTAACATTGTAACAAGTAACCTTAAAATAAATTGTAGGTAGATAGGTAGGTTTGATTGTGAGATTGTCGTATTTATAATAAACTGTCACATTGTCTAGAATCGTTACAATGGAAATGGGATGAGTTATAAAAGCGGATTAAACACACCTTCTCAACAACAAAATCACATCAATCGAATTTTCAGGTTTTCGTTTTTTACGAATTACAATCGGTTTTGGTGTGCCAATTTTGAAACAAGACGAATACCAGCCGACATTGTATTAATTGTCTCAGACAGAGAATGTTTTTTCACCTTGAAAACACAATAGGCGGGCATTTCCTGTTGGCTTCCTTCAATTTTCGTCTTTCATAGGGTTGTTCTGTTCAAATAAATTTCCAACTTTTTATCTGGCCTTGCTTCTAATAGGTGTGAAGAGTATTATTGATATTCGATCTAATTTAAATGCATTTATTCAATTACAAAATCAACCTTGATCACAGTTGTGTATAAGTCTTGTAGATGCATGCTCTCTATACAGGTGTGTGGACTGTTTATTATTGCATTTTGTAGAATTAATCGAAGGAATATTCCAGTAGCAGATGTTTGAATTTATCTCTATAGTCTCATATTTTACAGTTCTAGTAGGATTGATGTTTAAAATTGCTTAGGTTTTTTTTGCTTTTTCTCTTTTACTCCTCAATCATTTTTGTTGTCTACGAAGGAAACTAACATTAACATCAATCTTCTCTTAATATTATCGTCACAATTTCACCAATATTTCTTTTAAGCACCGTCTAGATTACTTGCAATAAATCATTTTTAGAATATGCACACGTTAAACGAATTATTTTATACCCTCGTTTTTCAAAATTGTACACTACGAAAACGAGGATGGGTTCAAATATTTGTTGTATGTTGTGGCAAATAGAAGAAATCGACAACAAACGATAAAGATAAACGCAACTATTCGAAAAGGTAGAAGAATAATCCTCTTTCAAAATTTATAATAGGGTATTATCTCAAAAGTCTAGACAATATAAGACTGGTTATATCTTTGGATTTTTATAAGACGACTCTTCTATTGCAGTATTGCATTTTTGTGTGTTGTTGTCGAACTATTTTTCTTGAAATTCCTGAATCTACCTACGATTATTACAACAAATATTGAACAATAACCGCTTTGGATATTAAATTTTTCCAAGAGGAAGACATAAAAACAAAAGGAACGAACAAACCGCACGCACCATTGAAGAAAAGTGTTCATCATATCGAAAGAATTTCATGCTCGTCTAAATATAAACTGGCGCAAACATAATTGTGGTTTAGTTAATTATAGTTCATGGTCGAGGCGAATCATCCTAATATATCCCGTTTAATTATAAAGACGCTTTATATTTTCCACTAGTATTAAATCTTGGATTATTCTTAACGGAGTTTTTGAAAAAAATAATACCGTGGATTAGCTACAAGTTTTTGTCGTTTGTTGGAGAGAATTACCATAACGCTGTTGGTAATATGCAATGTTTCTTGTGTATGGGGTTATAATAACTGTCTAGTACAGTGCATGGTTTATGTCTCATTGGAGTTTGTTGTAAGTAAACGTATACGACTACTGCAGGATGCACAAACCACTTCACAGATCGGAGTTTGTGGCGTTCGAATTGGACAAAACGTTTCTTCTTCAAGGAAGTTTGTACGGTTGATGAATGGTACAATTGTGTGGCTGACATCAATTTTAGTAATTTGTTTCAAAATTGGTCCACCAAACTAGACAAAAACATGTCTGTTTTTAACATAAAAGCACTACCAATATTTGTAGATGAAAATTAAATACACACAGTGAACTAATTATACATAAACATATAAAATTGGGAACTTGTGGATAATATAAAAAATTATCGCAATTAATTCAACGATATAATCAAAACAAGATATACAGTTTTATTTATAATTGAATGGAATCTTTTTAAATGGCCAAGAATCCGGTGAATGAACCGTATTTGTGTGTGTATGTGTAAGTTGGATAAACGTGAGTTTGTAGAAGAGGAAAAAAGGCGACCTCTCTTGGAATACAATGGAAAATCGTCTACAATCTTGATTAAGTTGATGTAATAATAATAATAATAGCGACAATAATAATACAGATAATAAGGTCCGTTATTTTCGGTGAAAGTTCTAGGTCAGTAACCGAAATTGTACCCATTTTTATACGTCTTTATCAGAGCCATAACAAACAAAAATAGCCATTTAAAAGCAGAATATCAGATTATCGCCCACTTGTGACGCCTCTGATTATTTGTCTTTCTAATTAGAAATGATCACTTTCCATATTTATTAACTAATATCGATGTAATTTCTGTTTTTTTTCCCGATCTACACTCTCCTCTTTTCGCTATTGAATTATTCAATCGAGTTTATATAAAATTGCCATATGGTGGTCATGGTTTGAATTAATTTGATTAATAAACCACATAATTACCAATTTTATTCATTCATCAATTTTAATATAATAGAAATTATTGATATTTATAAAGAAATTGAATTATAATTGAATGATTTTCATGTAAATTAATAAAATTATAGACATGTGGTTGGAACTGTGAAAAATACTCTCATTTCTTTTTCTTATTCGCTCAGAGAAAGAGAGATTGTGAGACGATCGAATCAATTAATAAAAGGTAATTAGTGGAAAATAAAAAATAAAAAAAAACAAACGTAGAAATAATTAAAAGTGAGTAATGACAATATAAATGAAGTCACCTTGTATTTGTAATCTGTGTAATATGTTAAATGTAATTATAGTGAATCATAATGTTGTTGTTTATTGAGGTTTTGTGTACAATAGAAAATTTTGTTTTTATAGTTTGTTTAATGGAAATTTTCCACACGAAAAGAAAATCGGATAAATTCTTTACAAAATTTCGCAATACATACAATACGAGTTTCACATATAAAAATTTCATCGCTTGTAGAAAGTCTGTAATAAATGTTGTTCTCCTGAAAGATACTAGCACTTATTGTTTATCCAATTCTATATTGAATATAATCGAAAGGAAGATTCGATGAAAATTTATTGGTTTTAAAATACGTTGAATTCGATTTTATTCAATACATTCTCCTTTAAATTTATTCTATTCTTATTTTATATTTAAACAGCAATTTAGTTAGCATAGATAAAATTATTAGATTTTGAATAATGCCGTGTTTAAATTTGTAAAAATTAATAAGATTTTATCAATATTACAGTTCGTCGTGTCAATATTTATAAATTCCAAATGGTCTCGATTAAATACCTCCACTTAGACCGTCGACTTTCATTAATTTATTTAGAATTCTTTAAAATACGAAATCCAATGTTCACCAGCCGTTATCGATAGAATGTTGTTATTAAAATGCACATCTCAACGCTGGAATTCAGTAAAAAAGTCCGATTTGGGCCCAGTTCGGCGCTCTTAAAAAAGGTGAAACCCTGTTGAAAAACGCTCGAAATTATTAGGTTAAATTAGTGAAAGTCCGGGAGCTTCTCTTTTGGGAGTCTGAAATTTTATTGTTGTTTCAATATCATTTATCTTGTTGTTCACGTTAGTAACTTCCGGTTGTTTGCAATTTAAATTGCATAATAATTTTCTCAAGTCAGGTAATGTGAAATAATAATAATAATAATAATAGTAACAAAAAAATAACACACAAAACACAGACTTCGTGAGACTTTTAAACTCATTATTACGGTATGTACGGTTTTAACAGTATACAATTATTGTTTATTGTTGATTAAATGAATATCCTGTTGTGTTTAATTAAAAACTAATCGTTTCAATTTTTAAACAATTCACCTTTAATTGATTGTTTTTTTTTTGGAAGGGTGAGCTGAAGAGGAAAATTACGAAAAAATCTCCATTCGTGAATGCTGAAGGAAAGAATACAGCAAAATACCATCATCGGTTTCTCATTTTAATTGCTTCGTATCGGGCATTGTTCCGCTATTTTAATTCCAAGACAAGGCGTACGTTATAAAATTTTAATTGCAACATTGTCCTTGTCGAGAGGGAAATCCATTATTATTATTATTTTACAACAATATGTGTTTTGTTATATTCCAGAATGTTTTAATTATTGGCGTCATTCGAGAAATTCTTCCGTTTGATTTTCTAATTATTTAATTAATCCTGGATAAAACAATTCCAAATTGATTGTAGAATGGCTAGAAATAAGAAGTTTTATTATTTTAACGACTACTTGTTTAAGAGAATGTTCATTTGGGTGCCATTTGAAGGGGTTGAAAGTAAAGAAACACCACCTTTTCACGTTGTCAACACACCCCTTTCAGTACGTTTTTTTTTTTTTTAGTTATTCGTGGTGTATTTCGTTGCCGTCCTTTGTGTTGAAGTCAAGGGCTGGCAGCAGGTCCTTGAGTGGAACACTGCCTCTTTACCCTAAAAGAGTTCATTATGATTCTTTAATTTTAAAACATACCTTCATACATACAAAAACACACAAAATCAAGTACTTAAGTTTACTTTTTCCTCCCCATTTAGAATAGTAGAAGAAATCAAAAGTAGTCAAAATTGTTTACTTATTAATGAGAAAAATGGTTTCTTTATCCACAATCTCCATCAATTATCGTTGCACATTCCATTGAATTGGATATAAAAGGCCTTGTAGTAGTAGTTTTAATCAAAAAGATTTTATTTCTCAATTGAAAACAATAAAATGTATAGTAATGGAATTTTTGCTGTAATATGAATGAAATTTGATGTGTTACTCCCAATTCAATTGTAATCGGAATCCGAGTTTTTCCCCTTCAATAAAAGTTGATTAATCGTTTATTTTATAATTGAATTGAAAAGTGGAAATTGCTATAAAATAGTTAATTATTTTTTCTTCCTACATTATCCTTTCAAACTGTAAACAATATCTAGTCTGATTGCATTATACGATTTTACTCCAATGTTTTTATTTGCGTGTGGGGATATGACGCCTACATTATTTACATTTACCTCAACATTTTTATTGTTTTGCCATTAACGAGACGTTAATTCGGGGGAGATAAAAAGAGTAAATAAAATCGTAAAGAAATCCTCATCTAAAATTTGATTATTATTATCGTTATTATTATTACTGGCATTTATTATTATTATTATTATTTTGTGTTGTAACTGTGTTGGAATTTAATCAGGGCGATATTGTCGACGCTATAGGGATAAATTGCATCTGAAACACGCCTCTGACCTAGAAAATTTCAACATAATTTATAAACAAAACTAATAATTTATCATGAATAAAACAAAACATTCTAAATATGTTGGTTTACTATTTATTATCAAGTTTTCCTCTTTTATTTTCATTAGAATCCTACTAAAAATGGATAGTTTATATGGAAATTTCTAATATTTGGCGAATAAATCGAAACATTTTTCAAGAGTTTAAAAGACATTCTCAGAAAATTTCGTAGATCATCTGAAAGTTGCCAAAACCGCATTTCGGACAATTCCGCGATTCTCATCAATCAATTACATACAACAAACAACCAAAAATTGATCCTAACGTTGGTTTCTTCGTTCTATTTCACGGAAAAAAATAAAGTAGCATCTTCAAGTCATTCTGGGCAATATTACCTAAAAAACGTTTTTGGCTAACTTGTTGCTGAACTACAAGGTGTAAATTTTGATAAAAGCATCTCCAGAAACTCTCCGGTAAATTCTTGAATTATTTGCCAGATCACTCGTCGGATAATAAGACTTCTTATCTAAAATGTATACTTTTAGTTCAGCAGCTCTGTATTCATATTTAGAAGTGTTATATAATCTTGGACATATTATTCATGCTGAAGACAGACAGTTGATTGCTTTAGGAGATGAGAAACAGTGTGGAATATGACAACGGTTATAGTGATCCCAGGCTATATCAACTTTACTATGCTGTTGTATGTGTGTGTATAGAAGACCTAGGGACTTTATTTATATCTTCCTCATAGCACTTTCGACGCACACACACAATTCAAGTTTGGAATACCGATTTAAGCTTTCCGTCTGAATTAGGATTCTCTTCTAGATTCTTTAAAGAAAACTTTCATCCTTAAAAGTATTATGTGTTATGTGTTTAAAAAATGATTTATCAACGATTTTATGACATAAATGGAGGTAAATTGAGTAGAAAAGTCGCATTTCTAGTAGCCGAAAAATCTAATTCTAAACATACATTTACAACTAGACATATTTTAACCGTGAGTAATAATTTTGCATTAAAGTTTACCTGCTGTTGTAGTACCGAAGCGTGGAAGAATTTCAAGGTTGGCATATGAACAATAATTAATTACGTCATACTAATGCAATTCAAGATGAAATAATAATTTTATGGCAAAAATTCTCGTATAACAACAATGAGAAAAATTATTACAACAACGGAGTGTTCCATTCTTTTGACCTTGTTGAATGCACGGAGATGACACATTTAATTTTAATTTTGTTGGGATGAAGTGAAAAAGAGAAACGTGAATAAAAACAACAATTAAACAAAATTCGTACACTACTACGACTATCATTGTTACCGCCTGAAAAAATACAATTTCAACTGACCAAATGCTTCCCCCATGATCCTGTCGAACCCTTGTCGAAAATTTGATTTAACAGGAAAGTAATTTTAGAGCTAGTTTTATACTATTGGAATTGTTTTCTTTTGTACACATTCTCGATTGCAATTCAGTTCACTCGTATCAAGTCGAAATTTCAGAATTTCATTACAACAGAGGCGTAGACTAGTGGAACTATTGAAATTATAAAATACACATTTGTACACATTTTGACCGGTTGAGAGATAATCCATCTTCTTCTTGACAATCGTAAGTCTCGAAACCACCTCATATCATCTATTCTATTTGGAAGCAAAATTTCGCTAAAATTGGGCTACTTTCCACATAGTTTTACGAAAAATTGAATATGAAATTGAAATTAGTACAATTAACAACTGTAGTTCTAACTTTTTTCTATCAATCTGTTTCTATTTCACCTTCTAACACATCTTCTTTTAATGACGAATGGGATTTTCTGGAATTTCTGGAAAGTACAGTCGAATTTTCTAAATTCTATGGGGTTACAATTGTAGAGATTCCTATTCCGAATCGATTGAGATCCGCCATTTCGATATCTTTCGTAGTTTTCGAGATACTTTAGTTCTACTGTCTTATGGAAACGTTTTTTTCGAGCGAGACACTCAGTGGAGAATAAAGATGTTGGATGGTGCCCTTCGGGGTCGCTTCCTTGCTCCGTCTCTGTTTCCCAACATTTTAACATTCTTCAAATTCCAACAACGGCCTTTATTAATCGGTGTGGTTGATGCATTTAGTGAGGATTTAACCGTTTTCAGACCGTGCAAATAAATTGAAATCATTTCCTGCATCTATCCTGTTTAATTGATAGAGTCAACCGTATTACCTGATCCTGTTAATCTGTAACGAATTGAGGAAATTATGTGTGTGTTTGTATTGGATTTGTGTATGCAATACTGAATTCACTCGATTTGAGTTTAAATGGTTAAAAAATTGGCGTAAATTAATCAATTATTTAACTAGAATTCCACTAATTGACGACGAATATTATTATTATTGTAATTAATGTATAAATTCAACTATTCAACATTATTTCTTGATAAAGTTTTATTCTACAGTGTAAAATGATAATTAAACATGGAGAGAAACAAGCAATTAGTAATGAAATTTAAATGTAAAGATAAAATTCGACTTTTGTCGGGAAAAAGTTGTGTAGTTTCCTCAAATAAATATCTAGAGGCGGTTTCTCTGTTCTTTAACTTCAATTGATTTATCTTTTTTGTTGTCTTAAAACTTTCAGTTAACTTTGTTTTTGTTTGTTTCAGGTAAGGATGCGTTTTAATTTGCTTGTTAGAAAAGTTTTGTGAGTATCATTGTAACTTTACTTGTCTTGAAACAAAATCGACAATCTCATTAGATTGGAAAAATTTTGAAAATAAGACTTCTATTCTATTCAAATATTGAAGTGAAAATTCAATTTTTTTTCCCATATTTGTTGTCTTGGAACGAAATTAACCTTAAAGAAGGAAAAGGGGGCTGTAAAATCTTGCCTCAAACCGATTTTAAATATTTTAAAAACACTCCTCATTAAAAATTCTATCGGTCTTGTAAAAATTCCTCTTTATGTACTTCTACCACCAACATAAAAATTTCATGATGATTTATTCTCCCCCTCAGACATTTTTCTCTGTTTCTCTCTTTCTCCTACAAAGAATTCCTCTTCTGATAAGTTTATAGTAGTGGTCACCCCTCTGTTACGGTTACTACTTGCTTTGATTAAAAAAAAGTTGATAGGGTGGATGGATTTACCGAAATTTCTAACCTCAAAGCTTCAATCCATCTTTATTTGTATTTTTCGAATATTTTCAATAAAATCTAAAGTATAAATCATCGAAGTGGAAAAAGGAACACTTATCTGAACAAATATTTCACAAATTCTATAAATACAGGCACAATTGATCTAATTTGGAATTGTAAGGTTGGATATAAATTTAGGTACCAACATCAATTGGGGAATTTGGTCATACCAACCTAATTGTTTAAAGAGCGCGCAATTTAAAATGTTCAATTCGACCAATAGAGACTGAGAATTTTAAGTTGCGCGCCAGAAAATTGAGTTGGTTACAAAACTCTAGATATTTTTCTAACCTTACAATTCCAAATTGTCATTCGCATTTGTATATCTGTTGTGTTTCTTTTCCTGTTTTGAAGAATTAGTGAGTTATTTGCACAGGTAAATGTTCTTTTTTCTATTTTAGTGATTTTTGATTAAAATAAGCCATTTTACTCAATTAATTTGATATTTTTGATTTTCTATACAAAGAAAATTCTATTTTGTACACTCATTTTAAGTATCTTTTTAAAATTCGAGTAAAGAATTCTATCTGTTTCCAGTCATTTGAAAATGTTTATTAAGCACGCATTGCCTTTAGCCAGACATACTTATTCCGATATTATGTAGAAACGACGATGGGGGTTGTTGTGAATGTCTCGTATAATCGTCAGACTGAACGTTGTGCGACCCAAAAACGATAATTCACTCACTGGTATGTTTCCCCTTTCTCGTGTTTGTTACGAGTTTTAGTTCACCCCTAACTTTACTGTAGTCTGGCCAAAAACGAGACATATTCGATTTAAGTTTTATAAAGTACAACAACTTATTCGAATCGACATTCTAATTGAATTTTTCCAAATTATTTCGAATGTTTATTGTTCTTTTTAATCTCCACCACTCTCCTTATCAGATGATCGTTATGTTTTATTTCATATTCTTGTTTATCGACTAGAGGAAATAACCATTTTTAGATTGTAATCTTCTTTTATATTTTCACAACTACTGTCAGGCATTATCGTTTGCTTTTGATTCCAACTTGAATTCCCTGCGTTTTTTCTGCCATTTTCTTTTCTTTCTGTTTCTGTTATATTATTGCTATTGTATTCCAACTCGAAATATGTTCTACATTAGATTTGAATTAAACAAAACAATCTCTAATTTATCATGAATAGAAAACATATTGATTCTGACAAATATTATATAGACATAAAGGGTGTACAATGCTATTTCAGTTCGTCTTTATTACATCAAATTGTACCTTGGCTCCTACTTTATTAGATTTGGCATTTGCTTGAGGGATTCTTCAATAAAAATAAGCCGCCGAATTAAGCTACGTAACTAAAATGGGGTGAATTTGTACAAATTTTCAACCAATTTCCAACCTGTTCCATTGCAGGTATAAAAGGAGATATAAGACTCGGTTGTTAATTGATTCTTTTTAAAATTAAACCGTTTTAAGGGTGTATTATGAAAGTGTGATGAATTAAATTTTCATAAAAGTCCCTTTTCTATACCGTTGGAGTATCGAAATAAAGCCCTCAAAAACCAATAAGTTTCATTTTTTAATATGCAAACAATTTGATTTTTCTCCATCCATCCATCCATCTATTGTATAACTTCATTAAAATTCTTCAATTATTTTTTTAAAAACGAGGGTAGAGTCAGAAGAAAAAAAAACAACTTGACCGAATGAGTGGTGCATTATTCGCTTAGCATTCGGTTAAAAAGGGGGAATTCAACAATTATTGGTCCTTATGTCATATATCTCGTTTTGTTATTATTGTTGTTGTTCTGTAGCAATAAGGGTGTTTTTTTTTTGCTTTTTGACGTTGTGTTAACACCTAATCAATAGAGGGTACTTGTAAAGGGTGTTTTTGATGTTATTCTATTTGACTTATGCGGGTTATGATGTACATACTGCATCTCTGACCCTGATTTATTCTAAATTTAGCCTATCAGTATTCAAATGACTAGTCTCACGCCTATAAATATTATGATTTATAAATTCTGAGGGTCGTCATAATCATTATCATAATAGTAATGATAATGATGATGATGGGGATGATAATAATAATGTTATTATACGATGTGTACTCGAACAAAATTGTCATATTATAAATTTTATTTAATTAAATATGGAAATTTCAATGATAGTATACTCATAACAATTTTAATGCATTATCGTGTATTTAATTAACTTATAGTGTTAAAATTGAACTGTATCGAACACTCAATGGGCAGATATCTAAATCTAAGACGAGATTTAGAATATGAAACACACCTTAATAGGGATGTGTTAATTAATTTCTCATTCCGGAAAGTTTCTACAAACCACCAACAAACTTTGTGGAATTGATTTAATTTAATTAAGATACAAACACTCACTTGAAACAACGATTTCGAAAATAATCGTACAATTTCATCGATATTCTCAAATATTAGTCTCGATAATTATCTAAAAAAAAACACTATTCTTTTGTAATTTACAAGACAATACTGGAATATTAACAAAGAATTGTCTATACGTGACAACTTAAATGCCAAGGTTTTTGTTCGATTTTCAACAAATTAAGACCGTCTTAATTAAAAGTTGAGTAACTGTGGGAGAATTTTTCCAAAAATTAGGGCTAAAGCCCCGTTCACCACTCGCCGATTACGCCATTGGTCTGCTTTCAATATACCGGTGAAAGTTGATAAAGTATCAATTTTCACAAAATATTTCCGTTTTCTATTTTCTTTTTTCTTTTCATATATGAAAGTCTCCACGATTATTTTATTAAATTTTTTTTGTGTCGTTCATTTTGTATCCGTGATGGAATAAAGTAGAAATTCCATATATAAAATCAAAAATTTGCATATAATAATATATTGAAAAATAAGTTTCAGAAGTCCATGATTCCTGCACGAGACCAAAATTAAAAAACGAGTGCGGTAGCACGAGTTTTTTAATGGTCGAGTGCAGGAATTGACTTCTGAAACGAATTTTTCATACTATTTTTCCTATTTTGCGCCCCTTTGTACCCTTTTTTAATAAAAATTGAACCCTTCAAATTTAGGGAATTTTGTAGAAGTTGGTATTAAATAAAACAAATGAAAGTTCTACTTGACGATATTCAACTTTTTGTTTGTAAACAAGTTGATTTTCAATTGTTTAAGTCTCCATCTTAATTATGACTTTTAATAAAGTAAAAATGTGTGACAAATTATCGTGTACTCCACCAGAATTACGTGATATTGTTGAAAATGGTATCAATGATTTACTTCCCGGTAAATCAAAAATAAAATATGAACATTGTTATCAAAATTTTCAAGAATAATAATTTGAAATAAATAAAAGTTGTTTTCACGTTAATCAAGTGGTCTGCATTTCTGTCAAAGAATGACATTTGAGATAGTCGACAGTGTTACCAACTTCGAAAAAATAAATTATCCCAGATTTTCCACACTCAAAGTAGTTGGGAAATCTCCATTACATCACTACTTTTAGTGTGGAAATGATTTTATTTCCAAAGCAAAATAGGAAAAATTCTTTATAGATTCGCGATGGAAATTTAATCGGCGATATAGCGCAACTAATGATCGAGGATCTAAAACCGTATTATATTGTACAAGGCAGATTTTCTTTATGGTTTGAATTTTATTGTCATCACTTTCATTATATGCTCTCAAATTCTCTCAATTTAGACCCGAATTGAAATCAAATTCCTTTAAATCTACCATTTAATAATCCTCATTATTATTATTGTTATCAAATTAACTGAATTCAATTACTAGTCATTCACGTCTATATATATTTAAATGTTTTACTCATTAGCTTTCACAAAATTAAATTGAAAACACCCTCTTCATCTATTTTAAATTTAATTATAATTAACGTTTAATTACAGCTATAGGCAGATACACATTTAAATGTTAGTGTTAACAATAATGATAATAAACGATATAGACAGTCTGTGGATTTAGTTAGAATGAAAGAATTCCTTTAGTGACAGCAGCTTTTTATATCCATGTTAGCAATTTTTATAATGTTGGCGTCGCGACGCTTACTATATCTATATACACATATATAAATATATAGCTATAATACACTATATATGTACAATTTTCTAGGCTAATCGACGCCACAACGACCCCATAAAAATATAATTTTAATACACCAACTGATGCTTAATTAAAATGCTCAATGCAGTACAAGTCAACTGTACATCATCACAGAATATTACCATTTTTCTACTGTTTTATAACAGTTTAACAATGCGAAAAGTGCTTATTTGTCTCATTTTTATAAGTTAACAATGCCCACCTTGGTATATCTTTTCGTCCAGCATTGAAGATGATGAGAACAGATTTATCCTTCGTTTATTTTCTACAAGATTTATCGTATAATGCCAGGAAATTCGTGGGCTGTAAATTTTAATCACTTTCAATTAATCAATCATTTTAATTACTCGTTATTTGTTTATTTTAAATAATTATGATAATAGTAATAGTAATTGAACATAATTATGAATAATTTATGGCATTAACAGAAACACCCTCTAAAAATTAGTTTTATTAATTCTCTTTTTGTATGGTGGAAAAAATCGTTATAATTGCAGAAATTACCGTTCAACGAATTGAATGGATCACGCAATAGCTTTTTTCAAGCCAGATTTATCAAAATAATCATGGTGAAATACGAACAAAAGGGGATAGAAGTAGAAGAAGAAAATACAATAAATTTTATAAGGAAAAAATGACATTTTGGAAATTATTGGAAACATAGTCAATCAATCAAAAATTAATGGAGTATAGCTGCTTATAATCTCGAAATCGTATTCAGTTTTAACGTTTTATGTGAATTTCTAAGATTCAAGACGTATATCGGTTTAGTTACGGATTTATTGTAATTTTTTTCTAGAGTCAAGATTATTTTTAACAGAATGAAGCGTTCCGTTTTACGATTCCAAGTTTATTATGTCCAGCAACAAACATTTGATGTTTGTTGTTGTTCCATATAATTTGAAACACGACTAGTATAATCTTGAAAGTATATTCGTATAAAATTTCGTTCGTATATATGAAAACTTTTTAAAATCTTGACAGCATATCAACTATAATAAGTTTTTATATGTTCTGAAATGTGTCTATATAAACACTACTAAAAGGCGTAAATCACCCTAATATATTTGTCTTGTTCTGTCAAACTCTTAAAACTTCTCTTATAAGCTCCAATGTGTCCGTATATAGGATGTCTTATTTTAAATTGGCTCCTTATATAGTAGACTTTTGCGAAATTTTTGCCAATAATAATTAAATAATTCACTATAGCGTGAAACACTCTGTATGTTTAATGTGTTGCAATTCTCCACTCATTTAGAAAATAGTTTGATCTTTCAGTTGGAAATTTATGGTATGCACTTAAAATTGAAGAGTTAACGAGAATTTCTTACTATTTTTAGATATATTTATTAAGTTTAACCATATTCGCTTTAATTGCAAAAAATAAAAATCTCGAATCAATCAAGAATTTCTAATAATAGGACTAGACAGACCTAATTAGCTCCAATTCGAATAAATATACGCCATTCAATTATAAGCAAAATATCACTTCAACAAATGATTTATTCGAAAATTTTGTAATTTAATTCCCTATTAAATTTGACACAAATATTTCTAATCGAAGCTGAAATTATTAAACTGGATTTGAATTTTTGAATTAATTCTATTTGAAAGCTGTGCGTAATAATAAATCATTCGAAAAAGGAGAATTAATTGATCGAATGTAAATTTTAATTAATGAATTTTCTAATTTAAAAAGAAATCTATTTGTATTTATTCTTTGTGGAAATTATTTTAAAAAGCAATCTCACGCAGAAGGTAATGAGGAAAATGAGGGAATTTAAATTGAATTTCCACATTAGAGACACATTCTCATTTTGTTGAAATGTTTTAGATTCAATTTTGTACAATATCTAGTAGTGTAGGTATGTATAAATATTAGAAATGCCGCATTTCTACGTGGATCTTTTACATTTAAATTTAGTTTTCCACTATAACGCCCTCGAATTCTATTACATTAAATATAACAACAACACAAATCTTTTATATTCTTTTTGCATTATTCAAATATGAAATTTAATGGACTGTAGAAAGTTCAAAGTTCTTGTTGATATTTTTCTAGTAGAAATTAAAGATTTTGATCCTCCACAGCAAATAAAATTAGCTCTTTTGGTTTAAATGTAAATCTAACAGCAAAACGTGTCTTTTTGCAATTTTTTTGCATCAGTTGTCTCCCATATTAGCCAGGATTGTGTCATTCAAATATTGTTTCATTAATGACAATGATTAATAATTGTTTGGCAGCACAAAAAAAGCATGACAGATAGACATTATCTTCTAACATGTACACAAAATACATTCAGTCATTGCATTCACAAAACAGCTTTATAATGATAATGACTGACCATGAATGTTTTATGTAGTTTATCATTTTATGATTGATATGAAAGACATCATTATTGTTATTATTATTATTACATTAAATTCGGGTTAATTTCTACCTGCTCTTACGGATTTCTCGTTTCGTAATTGCCGAATTCTCGCACAATTGGGTTCTCTTTCTGCACCTGTTTTCGCACCTTTTTAAATCTTTGTATAACACGAAATTATTGAACCTTAAAAGCCCAATTTAACAGAGGAAAGTTACAGGTTACAGAGGAAAATTTTGGAGTACCTCCCGATTTCAATATTTCCTCCTAGAACTTAGCCAATATTACTGATTTTTTAATGATTTTTTCACAGTATATGGCAAACTGAAAGAGCTTTTCGAATCTTCAAGAAATCCTCCAATAAGTTTATTAGTTTTCCGGAAAATTGACAGAAACTTGGGAGGTTCTTTTGTACCTGTTAATTAAGATTTTCGTTCCAGTTTTCGCTTCTGCTTTTGTTATGGCACTTTCGTAATTTTCATCATTTCTACTTACTCGATGTTTCCATTTATTTTTCATTTTTAGCGTAATTTGTGGCAGAGAAAAATGCAATTCTATTTACCCCAGTATAGTGGTAGTTGTACTGTTAGTTGGTGGTGCAACAATTTAAATCTCACGAGAATTAATTAGTCCAACTTTTACTTAATAATGTTGGTATACAATAATGCATTAATTACTGGATAAAGTAAAGTTGGTGTTATTTTAATGGGTTTCGCTATATAAATCTTACTAAATATAGTATTTTATAGATACACACATTCATATAGAAGGCTTTAATATTGTAAATAATTACGGTTCTCTCTTTCTCATAGTCGTTCATTTTAGGGGTAGTAGTTTCGAATTTACACCACCGTTTTTCTACACTTCAACAAGTATAAATATTAATTTATAGATCGATGCATTCAGAAAAAAAATAAAGCTTAATAATAGTTATTAATAATAATAAATGACGACAATAGAAAAAAACACCATTTTATGTAAATGTGTTGTTTCGTTTGTTTGGAAAAATAAGAAAAGAAAACAATAAAAACCAACGTTATTTTTCCAACTTGTTTTCATATTTTTCTCCTCTCTCTGGTTGCTCTATTATTTAGAAAAACAAATATTTGAGACAATAGAATTTTTTGAACGCAAAGTGGCGTCATTCTACATAAGAGAAAACCTAAATGTACCCTATATAAGGTATACAAGACGAGAAAAATCACACAATATACACAAACGTAGAATGGGAATCAAGTGGGACAAGAAAAAAAAAGAGATGTAAACGATAGGGGTGCTTTTTTTTCTACGTTTACAAAAAGAAAACCGGTATTTTTCTTCTAGTGGCGTTGTTCCTATACTAATTGTCAATTTGGGAAATTGATTTTGAAAAGGGGTCGAAAAACGCCTCGCTCCCAATGGGAGCATTTTATTATTCTTCAGATTCCTCCATTGGAGATTGTTTTTTGTATTTGGAACTGTATCGTTTCTAGGATAAAATAGGGGAAAATTATAAATTTAATACTCTTATCATAATTGCTATTCAATATAAGTTTATGGAAATATTGTAGATTTGTTTAAATAGTCTGCTTATTGACGTAAAAGCCCAATAATAACCAAAGAGCAGACATTATTTGTACAGTAGAAACATTAATAAATATTAGGATAACCTTGCGATATTACGTTATATTACCCATTCAATTAAACAAAAATAAAAATGTCTTCAAACGTATGTTCGAAATTGTTTTCATTCGCTTTGAATTTCGTTCAAATGCTGACATTTTACTTGATTGTCTTAATTGGCAATTTCGATTTGTTTAGTAATCACATTTTGTAGTGTTGTGTTAGAAAGTTGATGAGATGTGCAAACCCATTTTCTCCACACTCTTTCTAATTTCTCCTCTTATCTAATTTTTACAATATTAAACGCCAATAAAAATAAACAAAGTTATAAAACGGCGAAATTTTCGACTAATTTTGGGATTAATTTTAAATCACCAAGCGAACTTGAATGCCCCATTTTTTGAAAGTATCCCAGAATAATAACTGATTTTTTCGGTTCGATCATAAAATGCTTAGACTATAATAACTTTCCATTTCGTTTACGTTTACCAAAGCTTTCTTTTATAGTGTTGTTTCCAACTATATAGATTTTACTGTTATAAAGACTATAAAACTGGACCATATTTTATATACGGACCAGATAATATCAGAAAAATGTGGAGGTATTTGTTAAAAATTTATTTATAAATACAACGTTGTAAAAGTCATAGAATATATGTCGTTTTTTTATTATCATTCTTTCCTAGCTGTCGACATTTGTAATTAGCTTTAAAGTTGATCTAGATCGTAGTTATGACTTTATAACTGAAGTAATTATTTTATGGAATGTTAATTAAAACAAATAATCCACTCTTCTGTTGCTCGTTTAATGCTTAACAAATGTGGATTTTGATTAATTTGATTTTAGTTTTATTTTTAATACCGATATAACTGTAATAGAATAACAACATTGTTTCAATATTAATGGTTAACCTCCTTAATATAGTAACAACCTTTATAAAGTCATCATTGTTGCATGTTATTGTTGACATCTGTGCAGTATTGCAACTTCTTCATCATTTCATCAGTTGAAAATCTGTGGTTTTCTTTTTCTCTTATTTTCATAATACGGTGATGTTATCGGGAATTCTTCACATTAATCATTCAAATCTACATTTATTAAAACTGTTTATTTACTGTAGTAAGCATCTGATGAAGAGATGCGGGCTTGTAGAGATGCTGAGTATATTCTTTCTATCTTCTCCTTTTTTCGTATCATTCGAAATAAATGGTTGGGAAAAATAAGTGAATCACCATCAATTATACCAGTGTTTCTCCAGTTTTCTAATCGGTTATTGATTGTAATTTGGTTTAGAAACACTGGATTAGACGGTGCGATTTTCAAAGCCATCCCGTACTTTAAGTATTGATTTAAACCATTGTTTCGCATTGCATATTTTACCATCAATAAATATTTGCGATTTCAAAGAAAGTGCAGTAAAATAAATCATCGCCGTAGACGACGAGCACTTTAGAAAAATGCAATCGATTGTAATGGAAATATTATAAATTGTGATCGTTTTTTGAACGATTTAAAATTGTGTATCATTTCTAATGTATTTCTATTTTTAAAATTCCATTGATCTTTAAATTAATCATATTTAACCTTTGTTTGTTGTTAAATATGAATGAGTAAGACTCTAACTAAATTATCTTACAATTTTATATTCATTATAATTACAATATTTGGTAGAAGATACCGTATGAATGAATCATTTTGTAAAGCTAATTGCCGCCTCCAAATTGTGTGCCCTATGATTCATATAGGGTCGCTTACTTTAATGATTAACAATAGACTTCCCTTTTCGTTTACTAAAGGTGTGGGTATGTGTGTGTTTAATGCATTATATTCTCTTATATTTTCGAAATACTATCACAGACTTATTGGTTTTTGTATACTAACTACGTACATCCATTCCAAATAGGGCTATAGAATCGAAATTCTGTCACGTTACACCCTCCACAACCCCCCCTATTGTTGTTTTCGCATTATTGAAGGTATAGGTACACAATAATAGTGTCCCTATTGGAGATTAACACCTACACATTAAACATTTCAGATAGAGGCCCATGTATATATTACCATCTAGATGATATATTTGGACTATCTTAATTATAATGTAGTACAATTAATTCAGTTCATTGGCAATTAATTAAAAATATCAAATTTCCATCTATTTCGGATGTAATTATTTTATATTTGATTATTATTATCGATAATAATGAGGTTAAATTTAAAGCTATAATTGGCCGTATAGGTATAAACAACTTTGCCTTAGGTGATAATCATGAATAACTATATCATAACAATAGTAAGCGAAGTAATTTTATCAATATTACAATAACGAACAAAGCAACTAACAATGTGCGATTGGATTTTCATAATGAAATAAATTCCATTAACTTATTATTCGAAATTATAATATTCCAGAGAATTGTATTTTATTATAACTATTCAATTAGATTATAAATCTTTTATTAAAATTTCAGCTAACAATAAGGGTAGATTAAGTTGATGTCCATTCTCATAGACGTTTACAGCTCGAACCTGCATAATTTCCACAATAAATTCCTTCTTTATTGGAGAAATTCCGATTAAATGTTTCAATAATAGAGCGTCTAGGTCAGTGTTTCTCAACCTAGTTTCATTTTATTAAATTATTTCATAGCATTAAAAATAATGAGATATACCTAAAGAATTGTATTTAATCCTACGATGCACTCTTTATTTTGATTAACAGTTCGTTTTTGAAGCTTTTTCCCAGTTGATTTCTCTATTTAATTTATTGTGCGGTTATATAGTGACCAATTAAATCTGTTTTTTTTTTGTGTGTTCTGTTTCCTATAATGTGTGATTTTCGTAGTGGAAATATACGTTAAACCACCAATAAAAGTAAACATGATGAAATAAGAAGCCGTCTGTTGCGGAAGCTGTCGATAAAAGAATCATATTTCAGTAGTAATCCTACTTGAAAAGAAATACTAAACATTCATTACAGTCCTAGCTGATGAAGTAAAAAAGTATAGTACAGACAAAGAATACCATCAATTTAAACTTCCTCTATTGTCAAAGCTCAAGTCTAATTTAAGGAAGTTTCTATTACGTTTTGAAAAATTGCCAACTTTTTAAATTATTGAAAGCCGTCAATTTTCACCAACAAATTAAACACCTATGGAAATTTCATAGAGAAATCGAAGCAATTCATCTTTATAATCTTCGATATTGTCACCAATATTAATTTCAGAATCGGGAGAATGGTTGCTCTTTTAAAAATTGTTGGTTTAATTGTTCAGGCGATTTAAATGATTATTCTTCATTATATTTCACTTTGTGGATGTATTTTAGAGATAATTTATGGAATAGTTCGACTATTATGTTAATATTTCAGCTTATAAGGAAGCGGAATTGTATTAAACCAAATTCTTTAGTTTAACAATTTCTGATTGATCGATATAATTAAAATTTTGCAATTAAAGATATTGATTTCGGTTTTTTTGTTGTTGGGGAATTTAAAGTTTTCTACTTGAGAAATTTTCCAGAATTTATAATCAGACTATTCTGAACTTTTATATAGTTGAGTTGTTCTTATAATAAATTTTATAGATTGCACAGTATTTCTCATAGACTGCTTGTAATTTTTCAGTTTTTATTCCTTCAACTATTTCCTGAAATTACTGGAAATTTGTTATAGTTGAAGAACACATACACATCTTTTATGATAAATTCAGCAATGTCCTTTTGAATGTCTCTCCTCAACCACTAGTTTTGATAAATTTGAAAAAATTAACCAAGCATATTTCTTCTCTTTTCTCCGATATAAGTGCATATGTGGTTGTTTCTTCTTTTCGAAATTTTCCTTCATTTGCATTCATTTATCATTAACTTAACGATGCATAAGTGCCTAACATAAAGTCGAGAACGTATGTAGAATTCCATCCTTGATGTTTTATTTTTCTTGTTATTTACCAGAAAAAGAAAAGAAGCCATTAAAGATGCGATCAAGTTTAAATCATAAAATATGGCAGCTACATAAAATCCACTGAGCCATTCATTCATCCAACATCCCCCTCAGAAACGACCATACTTGTTTTATGAATTTCAGATCTTTACGGTTTCCACTATAGACTTTCATTTGTATAAGAATACGATTATGTGTGGCGTAAAATGAAAGAGACAGACTAGAGGGTGAGGAAAAAAAAGTTTTTAAAGGACAACCATACCGACCCTAATCGTAGCGGATTATAATCAGACATTACAAACACATTTCTACAATTCAAAAGCTGAAACGATTATTTAGTTCGTTTTAAAGTTTATAATACGATAAGGTAGCAGTTTTAATAATTTTTTTTTTCGGCCTTTACTATTGTTGCCGACTGCTTAAAAATCTCCACGTTCGTTTTTCATTGTCATTACAATTGTTGTTGCATCCCGTCTTTCAGTTATACACACTGAAAGAAATATTGATTGAATTTCCAAAACCTTTTTTCTTCTTCTTTTTACTTGATGTTGTCGCTGCTGGATAGGTTAAAGTTTGTGTTTCGTTCAGGGAGTTACAAACGGAAACGCGTGTTGAAAAGAACGGAATTCCCCAAAGAGAACGTGTAGTAGAGAAGTCGTGGAAAAAATCAACATTTTTAGAGAAAAGCAATAAATGTTTGAAGTAGACGAAGGTAGTTTTCATGATCGAATCAACGGTAGAAGTCACATATGTATCATTGATATACACGTGTACCTTGACGGAAATGAAATACGAACGCTTTTATGTGAAATACTTTCCAAATGAAACAGTAAAAAGCAACATGGAGAATTTGAATAGAAGATAGACGGCAAACAAATTGAAACGGAAGGGAATTTTAGAGAACAGAGGGGCGATATATTCGACAAAAAGGTAAAGAGAGGAAAAGGAAAGAAGAAAAAACAACGGGAAATATTTGCCTCTTATTTCGTTTGGATGATACTGAAAAGTGTCAAAGTAGGTGTTTAATGTTGGAAACTCTACCAAACGGTTGCTGTTATTATTATTATTATTTTCATTTTGCATTCTCTCTTGTTTTGACGAAAAATTGAAGCTTTTGTTGAAATCTAATAAAGTGAAATTGAAACATTTCCAACATAAACTGCTCAATTGAAAAAGAGAATTATTTGCTTTTTCTTTTCTCTTCAAAATTTAGCAAAAGAACGGGTGATTCAATAACACAAAATTGGATGAAAATTAAAGTTCTAGATTCTAAGAAAAACAGATAATTATCGATGAAATTGTCTTCAAATTTGTAAACAATCTATACTTTGTAGAAATGCTGTTTCTGGTTCCGTTACTTGCGAAATTTTGGCAAAATTCTGATTAAAAATCCAATTAAATTTTGACTTACAGAGAAAAATCTTGAAGCACGAGTTTTTTCAAAAGCTGTTCATATTTTTCTCCATAACTAAGCAAATACAATCAATTTTTCAATGATTTTCTCATTGTATATAGCAAATCGGACGAGATTTTTAGGCCTCTATGAAATCCTACGATAAGTTTGTTAGTTTGCCAATTTTTAGTAATCGATATTTCTCTTGTTTGATGAGATACTGTAATTTTATTATAATGTGGTAAAATGAGAACATTTTTCAAAATTTCTAGAAATTTTCCAGTAGATTTGTTAGTTTTCCAGAAAATTAGCGAAAAATTTGTAGTTTTTATTGTATCTGTTACTTATTTTCTTCGTTTCAATGTCGTTTCCGTTTCTGTTTCTGTTATGGCACTTCTGTAAAATTTCCAACGCTAGTTCGTCAATATCGCTAGTAAACGACAAAATTTGTTGAAACACATGTGATTCTAATAATACTAAAATGAAAGACGTCTTTATATATTAAACTGTTATTATTAAACTAAATGAACAACCAAGAATGAAGTGTTTATTCAATGCAGTTTCATTGAGTTGTAATTTTTAAATTTCATATTAAAATTGAATTATTGGGAATTTATCGGGACATAGAGGATGGGAATAGGAAGAAATGGGTAGAAAAAAGACAAACATAAAAGAAAATGTGTGGAAATAATCGAAAACTGAAATATATTGTTGGCAGTTTTGAGAGTTTTAAAACTGTCTGGCTTGAATTGTTGGAATATTTTATATGAAAGTGTCTAATCGCAAAATCCTGGCAAAGTTGCATACAGACATGTAGAGCAGTGAATCCCTAAATCAACTTTGTCTTTGTGTATGCACCAGAAACATTTTAAAACTTCAATCTATGTATTTTTCATGTTTTACTTTATTTTATTTTACCTCCTCCTGCTTTAATTTATTCGACAATATTGTCTGGCAATTATCACATACGCTTTTGACATGGTATTATTATGATAATTTGCTTTTTTTTTTAAAGAAACATGCACTGGGTCGTTGTTTCATATAGGTATCTACCGACATTCCATTGTAGGTCAACAAGAAAAGATATGGCAATACAATAATAACAACAACAACAGCGACAAAACGCGGCCGCTGTGCTCCACTGCTTTTGTGGCCCCAATCTCCATAAGAAAATATGTAAATCTTCTCTGGCTTGTCGTAAAATATACACACATATTGTATGCGTATACTCCACCACTATCCTTACACTTCAACTTGAATCCAAGACTCAAGAACAAAAGATTTTCCGAATTGAAACAAATTATGACAAGTCTCCTCTACTACGGTAATATAAAATAAAATGCGTGCAAGAATTATTGTTGTAAAGAGAGAAAACAACGTTCTTTAATTGGATGTCAATTGGTGATAATAAAGAGATAAATTTCGTTGTTTTATATTGAAATTGGAGAGGAGTTGAGTGGGTGATATTGGAAGGCGGTTTCATTCGTTCTAGTCCCTCATCCCTCGACCTCTTATTCTATCTTTCTCACTCACTCTCTCAATTACGATCAGAAAATAAATTGATTCGAAAAGTATCCTATTACGATGCTTTCTATAAAGTGGATGGACTGAATGTATTTTGATACAGGCAAACAAACTTTTATCGCTTAAGGAGCGTACTTATTAGTTCATTTTTGAAAATGTCAGAAACAACATTGACACTAGATCGTGTTGGGGACTTCCATATTTTTGTCAAGTGCTAAAATTTTAATTATACCCAAAATACAGGGTGTTGCAATTCAATTATTAGAAGGAAACAATAATTGTAAGGGAATAAGTTCTAAATAAATGTTTGAGACACTGTATATTCGAGCTTATGTGTACATCTGCAAAGGGAATGTTTCAGTCGTCTTGTCGGCTCAAAGGCAGCTTTTCAGGTCATGTAATGCTTTTTCAATATGTGAAAATACGATTCTATGCATGTTATTCTTTTCTTAAAAGTAATACAACTTGATTATTGGCACTTTTGGTGTTTTATTTGCTGCTTTATAGACACTTTATGTAGTCACAACAACAATGAAAAACAATGTTTTTCTGTAACAGTAGAAAGTTTTCAAGGGATCGTTTTTCCGTTTTCCATCCCCCTATATACCATATAGTGGTGGTATTATCTCAAAATCACACTGTCATCTGTTCACCACCTACTCTCTGTTCGTCTTTTATAAAATCGCCTATAGAACAAACAAAACGAGTTTCAAACTACTATCAGTCGCAGCATATTGAAGCATTCAAACAATCATTTGTCCAAAATCCCGAAAGTATGGAAATGTGCCTTAAGGTAGTAAAGTAGTGGTGATGAAAAAAAGGACGTATACTTTGTCGTCCTATAGGTATCGCTTAACGACTAATACAACTACAAAATATCGAAGACTGACGTGATTTTTTACATGGGAAATGCATTAAGAACAGATGATGGGCCTTTTAGCAGTCTGCATTAAAAACCACATAACCGTGACGATTTTAATTTAAAAATTTTAAAGAAATATTGCGGTAGTGATGGAAAGTTTGCTTATTTCTTTGCCTTTGATTTGATTTGATTTTGATGAAAAATTAATGAGAATATGAATGCTAATTATTTTCAATATCCAATCCATATTTGTTTTGTCACAGAAGCTGTTTAAGTTTCTCACTCAACTTTAATTCACAATCATGCTTTTGATGTTTTCCCGTAATGGACTTTTACAAAAGGCAAGAGTTTCCTTATTTACGATTCCGTATTAGTTTTATTTGAGACAAACAAGTTGTAAATGAAATTTTATTTCAACTTACACTCGAAAAAAAAACGCTAAAACACCAATAGACAAATTCTGTTGGACTGAAAGTGTAGAAACTAATATTGGTCTATTGCTTTAAAAGGAAATTTCACCAAAAAAAAACCAACAAATGAATAGAAATTTTTCAACTGTACTCTTGCACTAATGTGGTTCAGTTGGTGATGTACATTTTTTCGTTAGTGTCTTCCACACAAAAAGTTTTAAATGTAGTTAGTGTTGAGAGAAGAAGGCGTTCGAACTAAATCAAGCGCGAAAATTTTAAAAGCTCTGCCAAATGTAATCGTAAAAGTTAACAATGAAAACCTCAAAAAAACGAATTGTATTTTCTCTATACAGCGTGTTTCGTACAAATGTTTCTAGTCACTATATTATTCATCCATGATCGATCTTGAAGAGCAAATTTTCTCATTTTTCCAGGATTCAGCGATGAAAAACTAACGAAAAGACGGCTTCCAAAGGATCTTCTTGCTTTACGTGCATTTTGTAAAAATGTTCTTTAAAAATTCTTCAAATATTTTTCGCTCGGTTTTTATTAGTCGAAACACATTGTATTGTTGAAATTTCTCTTATGTATTTACAATATCGCAAAAAGCGTTAGTCTGATTAGAAATGGTAGCGTTATTAACTTGTCAAGTTTTGTTGATAATAAAACCGTAATTTCACCTGCCATCACTCGGTTTGATACCTATTAAATTTTACAACTTATCTCACTTTATTATATGGAGCAAGATGAAATAAAGGTCGTCTTACGGGTGAGGTTTTACTATAGACGAAAAACGATAATATAACATCAATGGTGGTGTGTTTGTGGTGGTTGTAGTGGTAGTAATGAAGAACGAGTATTACTGCTCTATATAGAGAGACGAGAAGGTATTTTAACAGACCCTGATTTCTCTGATAAGTGAACAACACGACTGCTACATGACAGCCTTGACAAATTAATAATACAACTTATCACAAGTCCTGTTATCAGACCACTGTGTAATTAGTGGTTTTAGGTTCATATCTGTTCTTCTCGTTTATATCATTTCGGTTGATAACGTTAATCGATTAATGTTACTAGTAAACATGAAATCCATCAAAAACAATAAAAAAAAGCCTACAACAGAGATGATAATGATGACGACACGTAATAAACATTTTAAAATATTGCTCTTTGTGGTGCTCATTCTGAATCATTCCAACATCTTTTATTAATTCGTTATAATGACTTGCTCATGTTTTATTGAAACGAAATCGTCAAGATGAGGTAAGTAGGTGGATTAAATGGAATGGAATATTGTTGTATATCTTATCTTTTATCTGAGATTTCAAGTGCAAGTCTTTTTATATTAATACATACAGCTTTTTATCTTCTGTTGTTGTTTCTTTTTCGTCATTTATTATCCTCAATGTATAAGTAAGCACACAATACACGAAAAGTTTTGAAATATAAAATAAACGGAATGAATAGAGAATATTACGAAACTTTTTATTAAACCAGTTACCACTATAGTCAGTTGAAAAATTCTCTATTAAAATTAGAAATATGTCATTTTAAAATATTAGTCTTTAATTTATTGTTGACATTATCATCGAATATTTTCAATAACTCCCATTAATGTTCGTTGTCTTTAATGATTTTTACTTAATTCCTTTTATAGTTCAATCCAATAAATCAATACCGATTACTTGTAAATTATAAACGTAATTGATTCCATTGACACACTTTTCAATGGTTGCAGACTTTGTGTGTGTGTGTGTTTTTTTTTTTGTTGAAATTATTGCATTCATATCGTGACTAGTTTCCGTTTCTTTCCCCTTCGTTCATTGTAAAAATAATCAGTAAACCGTATCTTCTTCAGTCTATAATCAACAAGGTGAATGAATGGATAATTCGCACACTTTACCTTGTGCATTTTCAATTACCTCTCATCGATATACTTGTAGCTAATCTGTGAATTGAAGCTTGCTGTCTTGTTCTTTAACTAATAATGTCGTATTTCCTTATTTGACTATTATTAATTGTAACTTATTACTGTGTAAATTATAGTAGTAGAATTGTATTGGATTTTCCAGAATTTGCGGTAGAGTTGCGTGTCTATTTATTCACTTTATAGCTACAATCAAATTTTCCTGATAGTGTTATTTGTTAATCTTTTAAGTAAAGATTCGGGTTTTCAAGGAAGTGCCGTAAATAGAATCAGAAGCAGCCACAAAACGAAAAAAAAAAACGGAATGGATAAGAACAAAAAACGCTAGTAGTGATTTTCAAGAATTTTCGCTCGTGTGTGGGCCAAATTGTTAAACAGAATTGAAAGGTTGTAGCCCAAAAAAAGCAGCTTCAGGCTACTGTATGTTGTTACAGTAATGTACATGAAATAGTTGTTATCTAATTAAAGGCCCAGAAATGGTTTTGGCTGCTGTTTAGTGTACTGGGTAGGTAACACTCTGGTGGTAGTAGTATGTGGTCACATAGTCGGTTGATTACACCCGTGCGAAATTTCGTGAGCACTAATGGAGCAATAAATTTCATTAATGTCCAGTTGATTTTAACTTTGATAGTGTGTCATGTCCTTTGTTATTGAATCAAGAATAGCATCAATGTATAAATAGAGAGAAAATCCATGTTGAATTTCCCCGAAATTGTTCGATTGTGACTAATACGTTTGAGTCATAGTTTATTGAATCAAGTTTTGTTTTTATTCTTTTAGTGGTTGTTTGTTACATTTCCAGGTTAACAATCAAAAAGTGGCTGTAAATAATGGGACAGCTATCAATTTATGTTGAAAACAACATTGAACCATAGAATATTTGTAATCTTGTTTCCCGTAGTAGCAAATTGCAATTTTGTTGAATTTATGAGATGCGAACAAGACGATATACTCCTGTGCAACAAACAGTGTTGTTGCAAAGAGCGAGCAAGTCTTGATACAATAAAAATCCTAAAAAACGTCTAGACTTTACCCGGTGCTGTAACTATTACGGAACCTTTTTGAATAAAACGGAATGCTGTGTGTAGGTGTAATAATGTGCAAGAGAAAGACGACGGATTGTTGTTGTTGTTGTTGTTTTTTCTTCGTTTTATTGTATGGTGTTCCTTTCTGTTTGTTTTTTGAAATGGGAAAACGTGCAGCTGTGGTAATGAAACCACAAACGTACTACTATGTTGTAGAAGGAGAAGTTATTGGCCTGGTCGTTTTCGTCGAGTTTTAGTACAGTTCACTGAAGAGACGACTACGACTACGTCTATGTCTATGACTATCCTTTGAAATAGTGATCGAGTAAACCGCTTATACCAGGAACTATTGACTTTTCAAATATAAATTCCAACAATATGAATACGTATATCAATGGTACAGAATTTCGTTCATATTTAAGATACGCCCGAGGAAGATGTTGGTTGAATTTACACAGAGAGACTCTCTACTGTTGCATTCGCATGTAATAAAACCACAATACCAAATAGTACGAACTGTTGTTTAATGCAAATAATACGTTTTATAGAAGTTTCAGTTTGACGAGGAAACAACCATTCTACAAATTAAACTCAAGCTTGAATCAATAAACCATCTATCTGTCTATAGATTCTTTTACCAGATTTCCCGGCTATACAGCAAACTCTCTTTTTCCCTCTTTCTATTACAACTACTACTACTCCACTAACAGTACAGTGTATTGAGCAGACGTTAATAAAGTATCCTACGAGACCCATAATTTGTATGTACGCCCAACCCACAGGGCAATACCCACGCGAATTCATTTACAGACAAACACATAGATAATCATTGGAGAGTCATGTACTGACACAACAGCACACACACCCGTCTCTAATCACCAAATTAGAAGTATAGAAAACGTTTTTGTATTATTACAAAATTACAACAGTCGATTGATTGATAACGTTTCTTTCTTACTATAAAACAAAAATTGTTAGATTGATTGCCTTGGAGCAGATTTGTCTTATAAGAATGACGTTATCGTTTATCGGGAATCTTGAATGTTTAGAAGATTGGATAAAATCAACCAGAACATATAACTGAATTATATTTGGAGAGAAATAACAGAAAAAGCATACAATACACAGAGAGAAAAGAACGAAGGAGAGAATCAACAAAAACAACAAAAATCAATATCCCATACAACATACAATTGGATAGAATGGATGGATTAATAAGGATTATTAAATTTCTTATTTTGATTTAGATCCATTCTTCCACTAGTTGCCTCTTTTGTACAATCTTTTTTCGTTGTTTTTTGTCGTTGGAAAATTGTCTAATGCTTTAAATGCTTCTGTAAACAAATACACAAAGTTTACAAACAATTCTGATGCATTCTTGAGGTCAAACAGACTGTAGGCCACAAAGACATTTGCTGTCTTTTGAAACTAACAAAACTTCATCAAAAATTCACTCAATGAAATACCATTTTATGAATCATTCGTAGAAAAATGCGTTTAATTAAACATTGATGTGTTTACTTCAAATTTACTCATCGTATTAACTTACATAATTGTCTACAGTAATGACTAATTCAGTTGGAATTGAATTCACCAATCCGAAATTTGTTGAATTTAAATTAACATTAACTGCGTCATATGTGACATCTTTAACCCTTTTATCTTATTATTATTATTATTATTATTAGTATTATAATCTTTGCTACTACTATCTTCCCTTTTGATATGAACGTTATTATTATCATTATTATTATTGCAATTAACTTGAAACTATTGACTGAATGATGGGGCAGAGAGGTTCGGTTTGTTTGTTATTCCATTGTAGTTGTAGTGTTGTTAAACAAAGAGCAAAAGTTTGCTTATGCCCTTAAGGGTAAAGAACTAGGTACGAGCTTACGCAAATTCGTCTCTTCAACAACGAATCTTTGTGTATTAGTTTGCGTATTTTGGTGGAGGCGCCGGGAGACCCAAATTCGATAATTTTTCTGTTTTAATTTTTCTAAATAACCACTAATAAAATTCGAATTGTGGTTGAGAACTGAATTGAAATAAAATCGAATTGAAAATATTCGTTTTATAAAACCACATCAGTAATATTGGTGGCTTTTACGAACTTCAGTTCAAAGATCGACGGGAATATTTGTTAGTAAGACGAGAAAATTAAAAATAGAAGAAATGTACTCTAGTCTAGTGTCGACTTGTAGAAGAAATGAAAACTAAGCAAAGCTGTCGTATGATTATAGTTTTGCTGTATGTTGTGTCACTTAAGATTAGCATTTTTTGTTCCAGTTTTAACGTCATTCCTCAGACTGATTATGTCAGTTGTAATAACTTATAGAACGTTCTGTTTGGCAAAGTATATTTGATAAAAAGTTGCCCATCCTATGAATTGGAAAAGTCGTATATTTTTCGAACAACGATTGTTAATCCATTGTTGACGATAAAATATGAAATTTTCAGTTTGCCGACCGTATTGCAGATTCACTTCTTATTGATTTGTAGAGAATCTATATTCGTTTGTGCTCTTAGCTTTTCTATGCATGTATACGTATAAAGAAACGCTTATAGATATCTCTGTTTCGAGCGTTTATGAGCCAATAAAACTAATTTTTCGCCCCAGTTCACCCGGCGGCTTTTTACAAGTACAAACTTTGAGTGACTACCTTCTATTCCAACAACACTCATCTAAATTTTACAACTATTGCAGGTATCGTTGTGGAAAGACGACGACATTGAGAATTCTGATGTGACCGAAAACAATCTTAGTGTTGGGCGAGAAAATGAGTTTTCTTGAGAAATATTTTCGAATAGTCAAAAGTAAAATTCAGTTCTATTCCAGACGCATCAATAAGTAATGAGAGTTGTTTGTACAATTGCGGTTGACTATAAGCAGACTTCTAAGGTGCACTTTTTACAAGTTTAACAGATCTCCGGAAGGATCGTATCAATTTACATTAACATCTGTGAATCGGCATATGAAATCTCCATATACAAGGCAGATTTTCTGTTAGTCACGACATATTTCCAGCCTTTTACAAACACTAGAGTGGCAATTTAGGTATTTAAACAGCGAAGTTTACCCTTTTTGTAGTTGAATTTTTCAAGTGTTCGTTGTGAGAAATTGTGTGATACTTACTATCAATAATGGTTTAATAGAATAGAGTGGATTTGTGGATATATTCGATGTAGGTGTACTCTAATATTTGTTCAAACTCTCGAAAAGCTCCATTGTTGCATATTACTTTGAATTAACGCAATTGAATATGGTTTAATAGCAAATTATTTGTTTTTGATCCTAAACAATACTTTAATGTAATAGGTAAATTATTAGTTTAGTAGCCCTTTATAAACGAATATTGTACGTAATATAATTCGATATAATGCATAAGTTTGTGTTCACATTTATAATTAGATATCTCTTGAGCTCACTCAAATAATATGCAGAGAGCAAACACGATGAAACAACGACCTCTCTTCACAAGGGTAGTAAATAGTAGTGATAATAATTATTTAAACTTGTCCCCTTTTCATAACTTTAAATTGAATAATTAGTTGTAGATGTAAAATGTACTAACAAATATTATTACTTGGAGTATAATCGTTATTATAAACTTGGTGAAAGGATATTAAAATCAAAACAATATTAGATTATCTTTATTATAAACTACATACATAAATGATAATAAACAAGCGACATGAATTTCAGCAACAATAAACCAGTAACAATATTATTATTATTATTACTGTATCAGTTAGTTAGTTAGTTAGTAACTTAATTCTATATTGCATGTTCTATAGCTCTCCTATTTAAGCTACTGAAATTGATACGACCACAACATTTAAGAGCTTTCCGTTGATTCCCTTTTCGAATATGTACAACGCTACAAGAAATGAATGAGAAAATTTGTTCGACGGCAATTTCACTGATTAGAGAGGCAGAATTGTTTCGATTACATTCCAATTGCGAGTGTTCAAAAGTAAGAATCTTGACACGGGGGCGAGAAAAAAAATCAAAAGGCGCCGTCATATAAATGCGATGAGGGAGTCGTGAATCAATTAACGTTCAAGCAAGTTTGTAGGAAAGTAGTGAATATATAAAAGAAAGCTAATGTGAAATGAAGAGGAAGAATAAGAGGGGAATTATATACTACATTCATTACATCTAATTTGGAACATTAAAGAGAATGCGTTGGAGAAATGATCATCAATTATTCGATGATTTGTCGATTTGCGTATCCTGAAATAGAAGAAAAGTGGGATTTTTGCGGATGGTAAATGCGAAATTCGATTTTGTTTCGATTGAAAAGTCATGATCTTGCTTGGTAGAGAGATTTCTTTAAGGACGGCAAAAAATAAATGTGGAAACTGTTGGTGATTTGTGGTTCTATCCTAAGTTTCTATTGAATTATCAAGATTTTGAAGAAGACGAGAAAATGCAACTAAACAAACAACAAAATTGTGAATTATCCGATAAAACAATCATCAATTGATAGATGTATTTTATTTATAACTCAATCGAATAGCGAAAAAAATCTCATCACAGTCGTCTTTTAGATGATTCCGCATTGATTTATGAATATTGTATTAGGATCGAAATATTCGTCGTTTCTCTATCTTCTATACAGCCCTAGCGGATGGTCTTTCCAAATGGACCTTGCAATCAACCCGGCTTAGACACGTGACCGGACGTGGGGTTTTAAAAGCTGATATCCAGTTGACCGGACTAAGGTATGGTTTTGATTTTCAACTAGGAAAATTACCAAACATTCAACTGGACAAACTTGATGATTTTTGACCAATATACGGCTCTATATTCTTAAAGCGCTTTCCTATCGAATTGGATGTTTGAATAAGGGGAGAATCGTAAAAATACTGGAAAAGAAAAAAAATTGTATTCAACTGAGATTTGTTGTTCAACACAGATGAGATTTTCATGCAAGTTGAAATGCTCGACGAAATTTGATAATGTCACACACATATATGAAGAGGAAAATGAAACAGAACCGTATTATTTTCTGTTAGATATTCAGGAAATGTGTTGTGATAAGATTGCGGAAATCCTACTAGTCTCATTATTCCAACTTACTCCAAATACAAATCAGTATTTCTAATATAGAGAAAGCTTATTAGTTTTGAATCTAATAAGTAATTACAGTTGGCACATTTTGCTATCATCGATTCTTAAGACTGTATACAGAGGAGCTTTTGATAAAGCAACGATATATAGAAGGATGGATGGGTGGAAATAAGTGGGAAAGAGAGGAAGCCTCCGATTATGTATACCATCTAGTAATGAATCGAATTTTCGGTTACCAGTCAGCTTACAACAACACTCTGTGTTAGAAAACTTGATTACGCTCGTCTTGAACAAACTAATTACATCTCAGCTTTAGTTACGAAATGTATCTGACAGGGATACCCATTGTAGGAAAACATGGGGCTGTATCTTACGATTTTTATCATTAACATCTTCAGCTTTATTGATCGTTGATTATTAATTGAATTAACGCTTCTGAACGACTATAGAAAATATTTAAACTTTACATATGTTGAATAATTTCATAATTCGATGATTATCAACTTTTAAACTCAAAGACTGCCCCTTAAAGAGTAGATAATTGTAGTTTTTGAAAAATATTACAGTTGTACAATTTAATTAAGCAGCAATTGTTGATAGTCAAAAAGAAATGTTTACAATTTAAAAGATTTCAGAAATTGAGTTTAACATTTGAAGAGCTATCGAAATATTCAACTCCTTTATAACGGTTCAGTACACTGAATGGAATACTTTTTTTAAGTGTAGTTTATTTTCTAGCTTTACTAGATGTTTCTTTCTAAGTATCTACTTATAAAAAAGCCATTAATTACGTTAATTTTTATTATTACTAGTCTTCTTGTAAATTATCATTACATCAGTTGTTTGTTAATTAGGGCCGTTTGGGGGTGGTACTTTGTTATAATAGAGAAGAGAAACTGTCATGGGCACAGATATTGATGCGTATTAAACCAGTTTAAATGTGACACGGTAGTGGGTTTGTCAGGTAGGCGGCCGATTGCCTGGTGCTTTTGATATATAGTACATGATTCAATGATGGAGAACACATTTATAATAATTTTCCGTTATTGATGTCGCAACGGTCTCCCACGTAAACAACGTTCCGTAAACGGGGTGAGAATGATTTATTGTTTCTTCATACGTCGAGACCCTTGGCAACCCCAAAAAAAAATCGCTCTTATTTCTTCTTCCCATTCTAATTCTACTTATTGTAACTATAGAGCTTTCGTTTCGTTGCCTTGAACTAATATAATAAAATATAGTTTTGTAATAGTTGTAATCAGTTTCTACAACACAAGTTTTTACTTTAAACGGGCGAGAAAACAACTAAAGATTGAACTGCTGGCACATCAAATTGAATGTAATTAATCATTTAGTTACTGATAACAGACAAACAAAATGTCGCGTCAATAATTATAGAAAATGACATGCTTCCAAATCAGTCTTTGTCAGCGTTCTTCTAAATTATTTTAGCATTCAACATTTAGATTTCTGGCTGTAAGTTTATTTGACGAGCGATTTGAAAAATATTTTAAGCATCTGTAGGTCGGTCCGTAAGGAACATTTTCCGAAAATTAGAACCTCGTAGCACTTTTCATGGTTGGTCAAATAACGTTTGCTTTTATCAGTGTTGCAATTCTCAAGAATGAGATATGCACTAAAATGATTGGAGGATCATTCCAAAATTAAGTTGTTCCATTTTATCGAATTGAAAAAATCCATGTTGAGATGATTGTTGAGTCATTTTGAGTCATGCTTAGCTCATTTTCAAAAATCCCTGTAAAAAATTCTTTTATTGGTTTCCAAATGAGCCATGTGGCTGTAATTTTGCTAAAATGTTCTCGAAAAACTCCCTCATAAATCCTTAAAACATTTTTCGATTTACTTAAGTTGAATAACGCTGTCTATGCAATTCAATCTGTATTTCTTTTTGCCTCGTTACCTTCTAATTTATGATTATTATCTCCGTTTTTGTTATGATTACTAACGAAATATCTATCTGTATAGTAGAGGGCCTGTATTGGTAAACAATAGAACAGGTCTGCATTTGTCATTTTGTACGCCTAAAGTAGACGATGATGAATGAGTTACCTTCAATAAGGATTGATTTGGATTGAATGACATCTTCCAATCGCACACCGGTTGTCGGATAATGAGGTCCTTTGTGTATGTGCATTTTTCCAGGGTGGTTAACGTGTTGTTGTTGTTAGCCAATATTGTGTGGGCAGTCGTTTAAACGATATATAGACCTATACTTTTTCTACTCATTCTGTATCTCTCTATCTATCCCTGTCTCTCCCCAACCACCCATTTGACATATTTGATTGATTGGACTGATTTCAACGAGTTTTAGTGAATTATTCTGTTTTGGCTGGATATTTCCACACAAAAACTTTCAATCAATAAAACGAATTTAAGATGAAATTGTGGGGAAGAAGCGTACGAAATTTTGTTCTATTTACATTTTTAACAAAATCAAAAAAGACAATTGTTAAAATATTATTACCGGTAATTTTTAATGTAAAGAGAACGTGCTAACTTTAGTGACACGTGTCCAAAATGGATTTCCTAACAATAATTCCACATCTTCTTTCAAACACTCGTTACCAACTTTCTTTTGCAAACACGCACCGCCTGGACAAGTGTCATCAGAGCGCCCATTTTAAGACGAGAATTGCACACTAACGCGCAGATAGGTCGTTATAAGAGATTATAGACGTCCATACAAACAATAATAGTCGTCCTCTTATCGTATCCTTCAACTAGAATAACAAGAATAAAATTTATTAAAAGGTATAAAGAAAAGTAGCAAGTTGAATGGAAATGATTAACACATAAAAAATGAGTAGAGAAACGTTTTAAACAAATTTTCCAAAGCTTTCATGTTATCCTTTCAATTAAATTTCTAATTTCAACTTTTCGCCCTTGTGAAATGAAAGGATCAAAGCCTCTGCTATATACGTGACATCACTTTAGGATGGAAATTATCCTATTATTTTTGTATATATCTTAATTTTTCATTCAAACTTTCCAACATCTTTCCAAAAGTTTCTGATGGAAGAGGAATCCTTCAGTAGTACTTAAATGGGCGGAATTAAATTGTATTTTAATTTAATTTCTTTTATTTTTTGTATAAACAATAAGAGTTCGCTTCGTTGATTTCTTCAATCATTATCTCTCTATAGTTGAACCGATCTTATTACTGATGAAAATTTTCTACGCGCCTATTGTTGAAGGAGAGGCGATTGTTTTATCTAAATTATTATCAGAAAATGTTGACGATCAAGTGGGAGGCATACGAAATAATGAAGCATTTGTGGTGTTATATAAGGAATGCCTCCAGTCGATTTAAACGAATTATATAGAACATATTGCAAAGAGAAATGCTCTTCAAGCTTAAACGATATTACAGTCACAATTTGAGAATTTTAACATTCTTAATCTTATTAACTTAAATGGAAGGAAAAGATGTTGAAACGACGACAACGACTATACTCCATTCATTCCAATTTTCTTTTTCTTCATCTCTTCTGACTGTATTAATGTCCAATTCGTATTCTTTACGGTTTTTTTGTCAACTGTTAAAATTCATCAACAATCGGTTTAACATTGTACAAGACATTAAAATTACAAGATGAAGATTTAAACAGTAGAACACGAGATAAATGTGTAAATTTGTAACTAATTTAGAGGATATTTGCAATTGAAATTTAATTATCACGTCATTAACTGGTGTTTTAAGTGTTGTCGTGTTGAAATACATAAAAATTTAAATTGTATACAGATGTGTTGTCAGTAATCTAGGACTGGTAATAAAATGAATCGTAAAGCCGGTCCGTGAAAAAAATACTGCAAAAGGCATGAAAAAGCAAATCGAAGCTCTAGAAATTTGTTAATTTTTGATGTTGTAGAGATTTGAAATAAGCAGCAAATCGTTCTGTTGATTCTTAGTGTTTTTTTTTTTATAAGTTAACGTAATTTTCGATAGAATCACAAATCGAATTAGTTTGGACAAAATAGAAAAAATTCTGAAAATTTAATTCTGGAACTATAGATTGAATCATAGATCGCTGAATTTCGATTATATCTAATAAGACCTTTAACAATGATCTTTCTGAGTAAGTCCAGTAAAACTTTGAGTTATTAACAAAATACATATGAATTATAATTTCATGACTACTGCTTATTACGTTCGTTAAATTCGATTGTTTGTTTAGTTTGGTTCTTTTCTCGACGGGATTTCACCAAGTAATTGTCTTATTGTCTTGGGGCATGCAAACATAAATTACTGGTGTAATAAGAAAATTTCGGCAAGTTTTTTTTTTCGTACGTTCACACACGTACAAAGCTAGAGCCTCAAATACTATCTCGATTTCTTTGTGTAATTGAATTTCTTCACCCCCTTTCAGGTTCTTGTGAATAGCGACTCGATTGCGTGATAGTTGATAAAAATATTTCCAACTAGCATATTCTCGGTAGTTTCCACTATAGTAAGTTTCCTTTTCGTCTATATTTTGTTGTTGTTGTTGCTGTTAACACACGCTACATCTTCGTGTGCTTAATGCACCACTATTTACAAGTTTAGCCGCCATCTGCTTACAGCTTCTGAGATGTTGATTTAATTTTCAAAATGCACTCACCTAGTACAAATACAAATCAACTCCATCTACTCGTTATTTTTAAAACAAAAAATAATCTGTAAATCCCCAACTGATAAATTGCTTACATTAAAATCAAAATTCTTGTTCGTCGTTCGCTCTTCTGCATCCATCAACTTGACATAGAAAATTTCCTAAAATTTAATCGAATAAGAAAACCTAAATAGGTTGAAGATGGCACGAATTGAATTTGCCCCAGTCAAAATACACTTTATAGGATTATCATAAATTAGACGCTGCTGCGTGTCCTCAAGATCTCCACGTCTCTTAATGCCTCATTCATATGCGACCGGTGATCGTTCCATGTTGCGGCCATGATGAATATTTAATATTTATCCTATCTTTGTTGGCGCATACAATGAAAAAAAGGAAAAGAACAAGAGGACAACGACTATAGGTACGGTGACGGCTATTATTGCCTATCTAACTAGAAATCATCAAATAAAAATAGAATTTTAATATTTTCTCCTTCTTGTTGTATTTGTATAAAGAGAGAACAGTATATTTCGATTTTAAACTGAATAAAAAGTCATAAAGTTGTACTACAACGACGTAGAAACGGGATTTTCACAATCTTGTTTCTGTTTTGTAAAGTAATAGTAAGACTTTATGTATGTTAGAGAACTCTCCTTCTCGCCCTCTCGCTATGTCTGTATCACTTTATTCAATTTATAAAGTCAATTTATTGAACATGCGAAGTAAAAGCACACTTGCACATACACATAGAAACGTGTATCTACAGCGAATTTTGTATTTTGTAATAAATACTTTTACATATTCTATCCATAAATTGTAATACGCACTGCAATCATTCAATTTTCCAACGCTTTAATCGAGTAGAAATCAATGTATAACCGAGGAATACGCCGCGCCCCTTATTAATTTATTTTCAATTGACGAAAAGTCGATACCGAGCAGATTTAGTTTTTGTCTAGAATTCTAGTACGGTGAAGATGACGGGTCTAAAACAGATGATCATAGGTCCACCCAGATGATCACAATAAAGGCCAAATTTTAATTGTATTTCCCCACAAAATATTCAAACAAAAACTTCCCTTGTCGTTGTTCAAAAATGGCTTAGTTTTGTGGTGTTTGATGTTTAATAAAAATTTCAATTATCCGTATAGCGTGTAATGAAATACCCAATCCCAGCCGGGATTATTTAACGTGTTTGTTTTACTGTGTTAATCTCCTTGTTAGATCGGATTAGCAATTACTGACAGGAAATGTGTGAAAACATGCGTAGATCCATTATATTTTTTGATAGCCTTAAGCTGGGACCAACGGAGATATTTTGTTATTGCTCTAAAAGAATCATCCTCGTGAAAAACATCCAATAATAAAAAATTTCGCATGTTTGTATTTTCAGTTGACGATAAAAGGAAAGAATTATTGCCCTAGGTATGTCCGAAGTGGAAAATCGAAATCTCCTCAATGCGTAGACAATAAAAAATTCGAAAACTAATCCGATCGCAGGTGTCTAAAATATCTCGTTTCAAAGATTCACACATCCATATAGCTTTTAAACGAAATTTTTATCACTGTGTCTATGTGTGTGCAACCCGAATCTTACATCACATGTAAGGAATGTCACGATACGATCCTTTTCTAAATCTCTTTCAAATTCAGACTTTCAACATCTTTGAACTGACGGGGATTTGCGCCAATAAAATCGTCGTCATTCATTCAACGTCATCGGTGATTGGAGAGAATTAAATAGAAAACCGTTTTTTTGCGCTGTCTATTCGCAACTATTCTCAACCAACAACTTTGATGCAGCCAAAAAGGAATACGTTATGCTCGGTATTAAAAAAAAACCCTAAATCGGTGTTTGTTAATTATTTTACTAAAGGATTGGCACAATTTTTCTGCAAACTGGCACTGCTTTAAATTATTTAGATTCGATAAGAGCGTATTTGAATTTAATCATGTTTGGTTCTTTCCATCTGCAGAAGTCTCCGTCTAACATTGCACCACCGCCGTATTTTCGTATCTGTCAACTTTGTAAACTTTCCTAGTTTGGATAAGATTAGAAACGGCAAGTTCACAAACTAGATTTTCAATACATCTAAAAGTAGTAAACGAAGAGATAGTTGTAAGTAGTCGTATAGTTTTGAAAGACGACATGAGACGCAATTTTCAATAGTTCAATATTAGAAATTGGGTGGACAACAACGTAATCTCAAAACTACTTACATCTAGAAACTGAATTACATACACAACATGCCATTCCGAATTTGGTACAGAGTCTTGACGGTCTGGCACTCTTGTCTACCGCTCAATTTTATTGTCCAATGAATAATGCATATTTCCACTATTCAATTGTCGTTTCCTCTATAGTCTTTCGGTCTGTCTCTTTATATATGTCCATGTGTTACATGATTACATTTGAAAATGAATTGCTGGAATTCCGATTTAATTAATCAAAAGACACACTACCATTTAGTACTAGTAAAATCAGTTTTTTTCGTCTTGTAACAGTTGAAAATTTAATTTTCTTGTATTTAACGAAGCGGCTATAAACTCTTGAATATTGATATGGTTGTTCACATACAGGCGATCCATTGAAACGAAAATCTGTACGGAAATGTTTCAAATCCGTTCACTGGCGTGTATTTGAATGTTTATACAAATCAGTATACGAGTTGCTCTAAACGTGAATATAAAATTTTCCTCACAAACTAGACGAATATGCTGAAACTGATAGGCATTGAGATTTAAATAAATATTCGAGCATAAAAGATGAGGAAACATAAGGTAAAAGTTTTATGATTTTCCAGACAATTTCGATTTTGTTTGATTTTATTGAGAGTATTGGGAAACGAGATGCAATCATTTAGTAGTTTCACTAGAAGAATTCCAACTCAATCATTCAGTAGAATAGAGTATATGTATGTATCTATATACTGAATTATAAATTATGTATGTATAGTGTCTCCTATATTTGTACAACTATAATTTTGTTCACATCAATTCATACGAATAGTTATTTTGTGATATTTGAATTGTTCAATTCGTATATTTTTTATCGATATCGAAATGTTGACCCTATACTAGGATTGAATGTTGTCTATAACTTTCCAGATCCTTGTGTTACCCATAAATAACAATAAAATCGAAATTTTCAGAGTTTTATTGTCAGCCTATGGAAAGGGACCTTTGCCAGAAATGTTGCCCCATTTTCTCTCCTTTCAACGAAGCAGTCTCTTTAAAGATACATTAACTTATACAGCTGCTTTTATTTCCTTTTCATTTATTTTGATTGGATTTCGGACGGCAACAATACAACATTATAATTTTCTAAAAGTCAATAAATAAACAATTTTCACCAGCCAGCTTTTCGATTTCCCATTTCTCACTGATATTATTAAGGATTTTCAACTATTATAAATTATGTTCTTTTCACCTAATGCGCAATTTTTACGATTTCCACTCATTCGTCCAGGCTAACAAAAGGTGCTTTTCAAGATTTCTTCCATACAGTCCTGTGTGTTGTGTCATCTAAGAGTAATTGACTGGTTGAAATGACCGTCGTAACTAGCCTAGAATTGTGTGGGCAATTCACATCAAGTCTTGGGAATGCTCTTAAATAGACAATTACCCTTTGAGACTTCGAGAGGACACTATGCGTTATATTCTTCAGGTATTCAACTGGGATAAAATCGTGCTACTATTGACACAATTCTTAATTTAACAAATGGCAAAAATTGTCGTTTTATCGCTGAATAATTCTGATGTTAATTATAAATATTTGCAATTGGAGACGTTTATTTATATTCGGTTTACTTTTACGTTTTACGATACTGTCGTAGACATGTTTTATTCATAGTCCAAGTTAAACTCGAATAGTCGATTATACAATTCAACGATAAAGTTTAAACTAAAAGCAAACCATTCAATGAAATACAGGTAACGAAACTACAACAATTCCGTTGATATTTATGTTTATTCTCTATCGATGATCTTGTCGTCGCCGACGAGTATTTCGATATAACATTTTCTTCAAATATAGTAACAACAGTTTTTCTTAGAAAATTAATAAAGTTTTTGAGTCACGTACATTGTACATTCTGGTCGCTATCGTTAATGGCCAGAATTTGAGCAAGTAATGTGTTGGCAATTTATCTTTTCGACCTGATTTACTCTAAAAGTTCTCTATCGAAGCTACACTCTTCTTTTTCCTCCTTCTCCCCGTTGCAACGCAAACCATTTTAACTGTTTAAGAACAACAACAAAAAATTGCGATTTCTTAAAACTAATAGATTTTTTTTTTTGTTCTAGGTGAGTTTCTACAAAGAACTAAAATGGAAAGTCTTGTGGAATGTTGAGGTCGATTTTTTTTCTGTATTACTTCAGCATCTCGAAACAAGAAATTGTAGTGGAGGTAAAAAACAATAGTGGAAAAAATGACTATTACCGTGTCTTCAATTCCTGTTAATCTATAAGAACAGAAAAGGATTTCTTACTGTGGAAATGGTCTAGTAAAAGGTTTTCTTTCACATCCGTTGTGTCGAACTTCTAAATCCTGTTATATTAAAGACACGTCCTTTATCTACCAACGTTATTTGGATTATACGTCGGTCATTAATATCTTTCTGTTTCACCCGCGGTGCTAGATTTTTTTCAACACAGTTTATTGATAATAATAGCTGAAAATCGTCTTCAATATGTATAAATTTAATCCCAACTATTAGGGGTAGAAATTCTAATTACAACAAACAAGTATCGGAAAACTCTATTCTCGTTTACAATACCCGGCAATAGTGGGTAGTTCTATCTTAGAATTACATTGTGACAATTAATTAAATCGCATAGCAGTTCACAAATCCCTTAATTATTATCACGTAAAATGGTGAAACTTTAATGATTTATGTCGTCTGCGGTTGTAGAATTTGTAACGTTGTACTATTAATATAAAACAATTGGGATTGAATGTTTAATTTGTTGTTCCACTGAAAATTGTACAATTGTTACAAATCCTCAATACTAGATCGATTAATTTTTGTTAAATTGATAAATAGTTTGTAAAAACGACAATGACTGACGGAATCGGACAATAATAATCCGTGGCCTGGTTAGGAATTGTACGTTTGGCAACCTTTTTCTTCATCATTTTGTTGTTGTTGTTGTTGTGGAAAAGAGCAGGTTTCTCTGTTTCATAAGAATAGAGTACTTGTTCGCACAAGTATCCGTCTTACTTGTTGTTTACCTGTTTAACACGTAGAACAATACAACGATGGCAATGTTTAACTATTCAACAGCAGATTGTGTTGTTGAATTTAAGTTAAAGTAAACTGTTCTAGAAATTGGGCAATAGTTTTGTGAAAACACTTAACACCTACTTGTATATTTATGGCGATTTTCTTCAATATTACATCCAATTATCTAATTGGAGAAAAACATCTGTGTTTTTCTTTAGTTTATTGACTTTTCCCAAATAGAAAATGTACATTTGTTTAATGGGAAATTTTTGTAATTTCTCGTAAAGATTGACCAATGACTATGGGTGTGAAATTGGACAGTTCTAAAGATAAGTGACAGGAATGTAATAAATAACACTATCAACAGTACAAATTGAATTGACGATAGATTTAATCGAAAACGATAGAATTACAAGAGAACAACAACAATTTAACAACGCATCCAGTCGAAAATGTATTCGAACAAATTGAATCACTAATGAAGAACAATCGGTACTTTTCGATTGGACGTCGGAAATCGATTATTTTGTGTTGTGGTTTAATGATAAAATAGCAATAGAAACAAAAACTGACCGTCCGAGGTCATTTTTTATCTTAAAGAATTCTAACTGAATTTTGAGAAACAGTGCCAATTTTTAAGAATTGAAAACTCCCTTATTTAATGAGATATTGTAATAAATGTGGTAGCATTAGAAAGGGCATTTTAAGGAGTATCTGTGAGCATTTTTGTTTTAGACAAACTTGGAGCATGCGGTTTTTCAAAAATGTTTTATATTTTCTCCTGTAACTTAACAAATATTCTCAATTTTCTCATGATTTTAGAATAAAACAGTAAATTGAATAGGCTTTCCAAATCTTCCAAAAACTTTCCAGTGAGTTCGTTAGTTGTCCGAAAAGTTAATAATTTTACTTCAAGCCTCTTGCACCTGTTAATTCTATCTTCCGTATCAGTTTCTGTTTTCATTGAAATAACTTTAAAAGATTCTCTTGATCCTCATACAAGTAATCTGGCATTGATTAGATCAACTTTATAATTATATTCCACAATCTTGGTAATGCCATAAACTATTATTACTAAACTATCGTCTTCTATGTATATCATAATTAAAGGTATATGTAATCAGTCACATTGTTTATTAAGTTTGTAATTTAACAAAGTTCTCTTAGCATGCTGTTAGTTACTAATCTAGTTACGTCCAGTTTGTCGTGTTTTTTTTACCACCAATCTCATGTCTAAAGGTGTGGTGATTGCATTTAATGACTCTAGAGAAGTTAAATACCTGGAAGGCTTACATTGTTTCCAATTATGTTCAATACTTTGATTTAGTATGCAGATTTACACAATGTTCGCTCTCTCTTCATGTGTGTTCGTTGACTAACAGTAAAACATTGGAACCATGTTATATGTAGTTTTATTAGTTTTGTCAACTATTGGCACCGTTTATTTTAAAACTTATTTACATTTATTATTTAAATATTTCTTGTAAGTAATAATAATAATGGTACGTGTCCTTAACTAACACATTTGTAATAAAAATGAATAATCGAATAACGGGGAAAACTTACTTTAGCAGAATTTCTTTTTATTTGTTCGAAAGAGGAATCATCGGAAAAAAAATAAAAGGTTTATAGCAATTCAGCAATTCTGAAATACCATCGTTATACCGAGTTTTTCTTGTTTGTTTTTCTAATAGACCCAGTAAACTTTGCCGTTATAAGCATTTAAACAATTCTTAAAAGTATCTGCCTTGTTTTTAATATCACAAAAAAAATTCATCTAGAAGTATTCTATTCCAGGTAGGATTTTTGTCAACATTACCAAATATTCCATGGATTATTTTGTTAGATATAGAAAAAATATTGATACAAATATCAAAGTTTTGTCGGTTGTCGTAAAACAGGTTTTCAAGTATTCCATTTAGTTAAATTTGTGGAAAATATCAATATCGAAAGGTTTGTTGTTTATCTTAACGTATAGCAGGATAATTTTCGATTTTCGTTTCTATAATTTTGCTTTATTTATGGCTTGTTGATTCGTTATTTGATTCAAATAACAATATGTGTAAATATGTAAATGATTGTTAATTAAATTTCCAACATATCTGACTAAATTCAAGTCTAATAATGAGTGCATCAGCATGTTTCTAATGCTACTTAACAATGTCGATGATGAGAGAAACGTTGATGTAACTGTTTCCTATGCAAATACTTCTAATGAAAATCCAATAACATCAACAGTGGTTTGACACTATTGCATAAAACATTAGTTTATAACAAACTGTAGATGTTGTTAAGTAATTGACTGACTGAATGGCCTATAAATCAAATACCGGTATTAAGAATTTCTATTTGTCATTTGAATTTCGTCCAGTGAAACTATAAAATTGTAAAAAATTTAGAATTGCGGAGGGTGTTTTTAATGTATTGGAATGAAATTTCAGTTAAAGCGCCATAGATTCCATCAACTTCACCCTGATTCTGATCAAATACAGAATTCGAAACTAAAGAAAAACCAAAATAATTCGTTCAATTTCGAATGTCTCTGAATTCCGAAGAGAATTGATCCGTTTTTGAACAACCTCTTGACCCAAACAAACACACACATGTGCCTTTTCACATTTCCACATGTCAACGTCATTGAAAATTTCCACCAACACCATCATATTTCTTGACTTTCCTTCTCTATTGTTGGACTGGTATCGAATTTCCAGGATTTCGAATAGCAAAGGCCACAGTCGAGTTTTGTATAGTTTATAGCCCTATTGAGACATGTGAACGTGTCAGCGTCATGTGTGGTTGTTTCTATTTACGCACACTAAAACTCAGTGCTCTCTAGTCCACCCTTCTATTTCGAAACTCTTGGGAATTTCGCTATGTTGTCCAATCGAATATGTACGGAGTTTTACTGCTAGCTAGTATTTGAAAATTGATGAAATGTGGCAGTGGTCATGGCGTTTTTTTGCCCTTCTTCCTTCCTTTCGTTTGTTTCTAACATTACATTGATAATAAAAATGAAACAGATACAGAAAATCCAGATTTTATACAGTCATAGTTACGTGGTCTAGATGATTATAATCATTACAGAGAACTATCAGGAATAAGAGGATATTAAGATAAGTTGATACTAAAACATTTACAGTACAATAAATGGATTAAATCATACTTATTTTTAGCAGAAATATTAATCTGTTTTATTAACACGAAAAAAACACAGTTATATGAGTCGTTTAATTCATTTTCAACGAAATTACTATTATGGTCAGCAAAAATACGTCCATAAAAAGACTAGAGAGTTCAATAAATATACGAGAAAGGCTGTTGTTGGTTTCCTAATGGACTTCTCATTTAGTTTGAGTGTAGCGTAATCATAACGCCAGGCACGTCGTATACTCGGCTTAATTAATACAGTTTGTTTCTCTTTCTTGAAGAAAACTTGATGAATCTGATGAAAAAGTACTCATCCAGTAAAATTAAAGGCGAAAATATTTGATAAAACGATTCTTTTTGGGGCACACCAATAGACGAACTTAAAGGAGGAAATCATCATCGAATAACAACCTTTACAATATTTACATTGCAACATGAGTACCTATCAAGGTGTGTAATTCGTATCTAGAGTTCACACACAGAAATTTTGAGGGTTGTAATTTGAAAAATGTTCGTTGTAAGGTAAGTCAATTGCATTAGCTGTTTTCCACTTGAATGGACTTTAGACGAAGGGGGATGATGATGACGATGACGATGATGACGACGAGGGTGTTTGAGTTACTGTAAAAGATGAGAAGATCTGGTGACGACACCCTCTGTCGAACTGAGCTAATAAACCAACCTTTTTCTGTCATCTTGGATATAAATCAGGAAATTCTCGTAAATTTGAAAAGTTTTCAACTTCTGTGCAATGTCGTTAGAATAGCAAAAAGTGACTTATGATTCTTGAATAGTCGTGGATATTCAATAATATTTTCCAACATATAAAACAATCCAAAGGAACTAATGAAATTCGACATTAAATTAGAATTTCATCAATTCCATTGACAGCAGCGCACAGCCAAATACAAAAAAAAAAGAAACGAAATCTTTGAAGCGTTATTAAAGTTCTGTCGTGGCCGCCACCGCCCGTCTTCTACTTTTCAGTAAGATGGAAGGTTAATTTGAGAAAATTTTGCTCAAGTTTCAAGAGACATTTTTCTGCCAGCTTTGAATTAATGGGAATTCTTCAAGAGTTATTTCATTGGGTAGGCGAACCGAGACGTTGCATCGATCAAAGTTTGTGTGTGTTGGAGTTGACATGTCCCTCTTCAATTAGCTTTTACTGGAAAGTAATTTTAAGGACCGAAAAGTTTGAATTAACACAAGAGTAGAAGACGCAAAAAAAGTAGAAAAAAATTACGAGAACGCCCGTCTATCGTACACTTTCAATATTGACTGTGTTCTAGTTTAAGTAAATTAAGATTCAAAATGTGGGGTACTTCACTCCTATTACATTTGATTGTCGTTTTGATAATGCCTTTTCAGTACCCTCATTTCACGCACCATCATGTTAAGTACAATGCTACGACAATTTCTAATATTATCCAATGTTACTACCATCATCATCAACGACATCGGGGACAATTCTGACTTGACACAATTAGATTGAGCAAAATTTTAACTTAATCTAAACGCTTAAAGTTAATCAAACGAAAAATCTTACAAACAAACTTGGACAGAATGCAGCGTCAACCGTCACAGACTTTAATTATGCTATTAACATCTCGCAAATTTTGATTACATTAATTAATTTAATTACAATTCATTAGAGAATCTTTCTTTAAAATAGAAAATTCGTTTTTACCAACAACGGTTTCTTTATAACATAAAACAAATCACTCGTATCTTTTATGTTCAAAAATATTGTCTTTGGATTAAATTCGCCTAAGAATCCATATATTTGTTCTTATTTCAGCAATAGATATACGACTCAGAATGGAAGACTGCTATCAAAATTTGGTCTGTATTTTTTTATTGTTGAGTCCGTTTTCGGTTCCATTTTGTAACGTCTAAGTAAAAGTTACAAAATCACTAGACCGTAATGTTACAAGCCTAAAGTAGAGAACGTAATAATAGTAAAATTCCTAAAAATGGAAACATTACAAACATAAATGTATATGTTGCATTATATTTATATACCAAGTCGATGGAGAAATGCCTGTGGATTTATCCAAAGGGAAATATCAAGATTGGAGTAGAGAAATCGAATAATCTTCGATATTGGTAGGAATAGGTGTAGTAGAAATTTCTCAAAAATAACATGTCTATTCTTTCGCCAATTCAATAACAACAGAAACAGATAGAAGAGTGTAGAAATATCCCATTTAATATTCGATAAATTTATAGTCTTCTTCACCTATCCTTTTCCTATTCTTATGTGTTGAATAAACATTGTTAAAGTTGGAATCAAAAGAAACAAATACTATCATCGTTCGTTCAAGTCGTGGGATCTAAAACGGCTGTTCTGTCAAGCAAGACGACCGACAGCTTACAAAACGGAAACTGTTGTTTAATTACCGGAAAGCATCTCCTAAATCGGAAACGTTTACACTTGCTATGCTACCAAACGTTTATTGTTGGAGTTGATTTTGAAAACATTTCCCCTTATCATTGACACCTGTTCTTATTTTTCTATTTGTCTATTATTGTTTGTATTTTGAGTAGAATTTAAACGAATAGAGGAAAGGTTTCATGTGAAATATTGTAAAGCTTTTGTTTAGACAATTGAAAGACAGTAATAAATAAATTAATACAACATAGGCTTTGATGAAACGTTTGTTATACCCGGAAAACGAAAGGCATTAAAGAACAAAACATTGAATAATGAATGAATGGATAGATGGAATGGATTTCATCTCACTGTCATTGAAATTATCATGCAAATTAACCTTCCATTATCCATTCATTAATGCATTTCCAACCATATTTTTATCGTACCCAATTATAAATTTTCCAATATGGGTCAATTTGTTTGAAACTTGAAATATTTTCCATCTAAGTGAAACGTGTAGTTGTTGATTCTATCGAGTTAGACTTTTTCAGTCAACCACGTACGTATAGCAACAGTAAAGCCAATCAAAGATTCTAATGCAATTTACTTTGTGAGAAGTTGCTTCATCCAAAGTTAAAGATCTCTAGTAAGTAGAAATAGAAGTAAAAAATAGAAGGGGGATGCACTGACGAGAATGTAGCAATCGTCCAATTACTGAAACGTTGGTAACGAAGCAGTATTTTCCTGCAACGTGCCCTCACTTTTACGGATTTACTATTTCTCGATTTTTCCGTTTTCCTAATAGTAAATGAAGTAAAGGAATTTGCGCTACTTAAAACGAAATATTTATCAAGAATTAGAGAGTAGAATAAATAAAGTCTTAGATAAAGTCGTGTAATTTGTATGCTGGACTTTATTTCGCTCTAAAATAAATCCTTGCTATCCTAAAATTTCAATCCTACCTTCAACTATAGATATAATCCGGACTAACTAACAATAATCAGAATGCAGTAAGCAATAAGTTTCCGGAATGTATTAATTGATAATCTGATTTGGAACAACCACTGCATATTGAATAATTTAACTTAAGGTTATTAAGATGGTGGTTTAATTTATATTCGATGGGATTTTAGTTTGTTGTTTACCCAGGAAGAATACATCAATTTTATGAAAAATGAAGCTAATTGATGTTGCACCTGTTTCCGATAATAATCTCATCATAAATCCGTTGTTGTTCCAGTTGCAATCATTATAAAAGATGATCGGTTATTAATCTTTAATCTTACAAATAACATCTTGTATATAGATATTGTAGTCAAGTTGCCGACCTTTAGACGATTAATAATGATCTTGGAGAAAGGTCTTTTCACGTTACCGTCATGTTCAATACGGGTACTGTTAGTGTGAAGGAACAAAAACTAACGATAGTGCAAATCCTTGTAGTTTCGAATAACAACCAGACGGAAGAGATTCTCATACTTGCAACTAAAATTTTTTCTATTACAAAATCCTGCTATTTTGCAGAATATCAATTCATCCAAACTAATTGTCTTTAACACCTCAGAACAAAAGGTACATTCGAATAACATAAAAAAATCTAATTGTAGCCCATGAATTATTGTGTGGCGGCTTTTTTTCTACTCGTAACATTCCGACTGGCGTAACCAATTAACCGGAGGCTGAATTACTAACGAATTTTATGTTTATAACCGGGGGCTTACTCTTTTGAGATTCGATATCGCTCCATTCCACTGGAAATTCCATTGTTCATCCCCCTCACCCTATACACACGTTCTTTTTTCCACTGATTTTGTACATTTATCACCATTGAAAACGTATCAACTAACTAAATTCCTATTCGTAATTAAATTTGCATTAATAATGATTGTATTTATGTTATATATCTGAAACGGGTTGGATTCGAATTGTTGTTGTTGTTGTTGATAATGATGATAATAATATCGTTAACATCGTTTTAATTTACAATGGAATTTTTAGTAATCAACCAGGGGAGATGGAATTTTTTCTATGTTGTTCCCGGCGCATCCACCATATTTTCACGTCATCTGTACTAGTTTCTGGTTCTACATATAATTGTAAAATTTGGGAGCCTGTTTCTGCTTCTGTTTCCGCACTTTTTCAACGGACGTATAACGGAATTTGCTAGTATTGGAGAAATACAAATTCATTGAAACTTAGGAACTGATAGTACCAAATGAATAAAATTCTTAGTGTGGCGTATTTTTGTTTAAAAAAATTTAAATTGAACTTTGAGTTATTGAGGAAAACCTTGTTTTCTTTTCCAAAAAAAAAAAAATCATTTTCCTCTGTAACCTAGGAAATGTTATCGATTTTCCAGTGATTTTCTTACCCTCCAAGAATTCCCACAAGTTCTCCAGAAAATAGACGAAAAATTAATGGTTTTACTAGTTTATTTTGTGCCTGTTAATTCATCTTTTTCGATTCTGTTTCTGTTAGTACTAACTGATAAAATTCGCTTTGAACAAACAGTCAAGAAGAAAGGCCAAACAATTTATCGTGCAATAAAATTAAAGAGTGTCTGTAACGCTAAGCATTTGCACCACATTTCCTCATCAAATAAACTCGATTCACACTTGCATGCATATTTAATTTCTATGTTACGTCCAGTGGGAAATCCATAGTATATGATGAAAACATTAATACGACAGAGTATTATCAAATTTAATTCAAGTGCACATGTGGGCTCACTAGATAGAATATCACCCAAATACAACATGTATAGAGAGAATGAGAACATTTATCCGACCTAGTCTTCTTCATATTTACAACGGTTGTAATGCTTCACATACTATAGAGTAGTAGACTCAATTATTAACGAAAATTAGTTTAGTTGTACCTCTTTAATATTTAGTGATGAAATTACTCAACTAGTCTATTTGTGTTTAGTTGATATGTTTATCGAACTTGTAAACTTTATTGTTGTTTAGTAGTAGAAGCGATTTAATAGTACGAGTTATATTATGTTAACAAATCGAATTTAGAATAGAGTGCGCGTTCTTTTTTACTATTTATCTCCTCTAACCTACTGATTGTTTAAAATTTAATTACAAGTCCAACATTAAGTGCGTTATTTTAAAATTTCCATTGTCTAGAGAGAGGAAAATTAACTTTCTGGCACCTGTTCAAATTGGGTTCTTTTTTTCAATTATTCAACCCACTATTAAATATTCTTAGTTACAATTTTAATTGAACATTTTAATTAAATTGTCCAATTTGTAACCGGTTCTGGTTGTTTGCAAATTATTAATCGAACCTCCCAAAAAACGTTACGAATTGGAATAATATGATTTATGTATTGTTTATTATTAAAGGAGAATTGAAAATAGATGAAAACATTTAAAACGAATAAAATTCAAACTAGATAAACAATTACATTACGTTTGTTTGTTGGATTCATTGTGCAGGTAGTTTAATTTGCGCGAATTTAGTTGATTCTGTCAGGTTTCCTTTATTCGAATAGAATCGTGTTTTATATTGCTTTCTTAAGTTTCATTTTCAACGTTATTTAAGAGAATAAAATTGGATGTATGTGGCAAATTTGAATATTTTTTCTATTATGAAATCATCTTGATTCTCCACCAAATGTTAAATTATACTTTATTATTATTAACCATAAAGGTTAAACGAAAATATCCATAACATTAACAAACAATTAAGGATAATATTTGCAATTCATAGATTGATTAACTGTTGTTATTTCGTTGATTAATTAATGGAATGTGTATTTTAATGAAAATCAAAGAGAAGGGAAAACAGGATGGTAGAAGAGATTTTCTGTTTTGTTTGTATATGGCACGTGTATTTTTCATTCAACTTTTTCTCTAAATTTAGTTGGTATGGAATTAATGCCAATTACGTATACGAGCTTGTAATATTTGTCGTATTGCAGTAGTAATTCTACTAAAACTTGTGTTCGTGACGATGTTAGTTGCACTTTCACCTAATGACGTCATCCATTCAACCTACAATAATATTAGTCCCTCATTCAATAGTCGAAAATACTACACGCAAACTTGCTACTTTATATTAAACAAATCATGATAACAATCATGTTAAAATGATTAACGCAACTTTAGCCCCTTTCGAAAAAATAAAAGGGCAAATCTATCTGATAGTATGTTGAACTTGTTTAAATATTTTAACGTTCAATTAGATGTTGGAGAAAACGAAGGGAGAGGTTGCCGTTGGAAAAATGATCTCATTGATCTATTATAATGGCTATTGTTGCAGAGTTAACAAGCTTTGTCTTGGTAATGAAGTAAATCGTTTATAGTCGTTGTGCTTGTGATTTTGACTTCAGTTATCATTTTTATTATTCATAAGTATCTAAGAATTCTATACTGATATAATTCAGTCAATGAATAAAAGGCAGCCTTTTGTTTCTGTAAAATAATCTCCGTCTTTTAATCAAATTCATTAATAATGTTTTTCGATTTTTTTTCCTCTCTGTTCTTTCATTCTTCTCGATTTTTAAATTCCTACAATTTATCATAACGTATAATGAATGTATTATGTGAGTGTTTGTGTGTATAGATTTTAACCAAAAACCTCATTAGTGTTATCAGTGTCATTTAATAAATGTGTGATTTCTAGTGCATAGAAACCAAAGTAATTTAAACTGGTCGTTTGGTAATTTATTGGAAACGACTACCTACATTCGATGTAATTCACTATTTACATTATCAAAATAGAAAGGATGTGTATTGTCCATTATTCACATACATGTCTGAGTGACCGACCATCCTGATTGTCCATTCCTACTAAATACATTCAATTTTAAACAGTAATTGAGGATGCACAGTATTTGTTTGTTTGTTTGTTTGTTTGTTTGAAAGGAAGATACAACTTATTGTAGCTAGTTGTTAACAATAATCAAAGGCGAACTTGAAGTTTCAAATAATCTAGGAATAGAAATGAAGAAGAAAACTAGCACAAATAAAACAAATCGTCTTTTTTTCGACTGCCTTCTACTATCTAACAAAAGCAGAACAATAAATGAGTTTCTTTATCGTGAATGTCATAGATCAATAGGGTTGACGTTGTACTTTCTACAGTTTGTTGAATCAAAAGGATAACAGAAAACTGTGCTCTTTAGTGGTGGTGGTCAAACCGAAAAAGGGAGGAAAAAATCGACTGATAAAAAAAACCCGAGAGTATCTTGCCAGTAACTAGAACATATGGCTGCTTTCCAACATTAAACCGGAGTATTTAGGATCTCTAAGAAAACTTGACTGAAACCGATTTTATTAGAATTGTGTTATTTGGAATGGATCGACATAGATAGAGAGTGAGGAAGGAAAGGAAAAATCGCGTTCTTCAAATGGATTATTTGGACGTTTACCAAAATTAATTATCCAAGATACGGAAAGAAATTTATATGTGAACATGTTTGTTTTATAGAGTGCTATAACAAAAACGGAGCTTTCAAATTTTGCGGAAATTCTGCAATCATGCGACCAGAAACTGTTCCAATATTCGACGATTTTATTTACTCTATGGCTCATTTATTATTGTCTATCCGTTAATTTAGTTGTGAAATTAGATTAGAAGAAAACAATGTGCAACTGATAGATGATAGCTTGTGTGTGTAGAGAAAGAACAATAAACACATGATTAAATTGTTCGACAACATCCACAGATGCGTACAGACAGTACAGCCTCCGGTTTGTTATTTGTACATACGTACACCCGAACGATAAATCAATCTGATTGTATTTACTATTTGCAGGTGTGTTGATTTATTCTCGAAATTAGTCCAATATTGTTATTTGTTAATAATTTCTGTTGCACACAAACTCACAGTAGTTGTTTTGCGTCTTTTTTCCTGCCACATTCGCCACGCTCTTCGTACACCTGCAAATTCGATAAAGCTTCGAAATGTGCGAATGTTGACAGTTATTTTATTTTGTGAAATTCCTTCGTTGTTGTTTTCTGTTTTTGGTGTTGTTGTCACGTCTTTAGATAGAAATTGAGGTGGTAAATTGCCAAATTTCTAAAATTCCACCACTCTACAACACGTCTCTTCAACATCAACCAATTTAAACGGATAAAATCGATCAATGGCTGTTATTTAACCAATGTGTGGATGTTGTAGTAGTAGTAAGAGTAATGAAACTTTCGTATATTGTTCTCGTATTTCAGTGCTTCCCAATCGCAATGGAAAAATTCTAATAAGCCCTGAATTTTTGATCTGTATTTCTCCATTTGTGGACAGGTTTTTCTATATTGGTGTAAAAGTGTAAATTTTATACGGTCACTGTTCCGATCTGTATCAGTAAGGATGATCGTTATTTAATCCGATTTTATAACTCAAAGGCTGCCGCTTCGGTAATGTAATTGGCCTTTAATACCAACGAAACGGTACAGCAACATTTTACCTAATTAAAATATAGCAAATCCAGCGAGGATTCGTCTTGTAATTCACTTATATTACTCGTCATCCAGCTCTCACACCCATTTATAAAATACAGACCGGTCGGTCTCGTCTCGGTTGTAAGTTTTAAGTGCACAAAGTTGAAACACTAGTTTCATTCTTCCTATACGATTACCGTCAACATTATTTACTCATTTATTTGATTTAAATAAAACTACAATGGATAAATGATTTAGAGATAAATTTTATAAACAATAGGTAGTAGTGGTAATAATAATAATAATAATAATAATAATACACCCTTTAGTCTAATCGGTGCTTTACGGTTAGTGGTTTTACACACAATAACAACCCTCATTCCTTAGTGGTTAATGTGTTAATTAATAAAGTCCAGGCCGGATCTGCTAAGAAATTGTTTTACGCGTATTTAACAATCCGTAAGCTTGGGGAGACTGCTTGTTTTCGATGAAGAACAAACCCTTCATTTGAGTGAGAGAATATAGTCTTTGTTTTGACTCGATATTATTTCGTATTCAAGTCCAGTTAACGTACCGTGCATCATAGAATAACTGTTATATTGTTGGAATTTACGTTATAATTTTATAAGATTATAGTTTTAAACGAGGGGGAAAAACTAACAAGTTCTAGTAGTAGGTGGTTGTTGTATAATATTAGGGTTTGTATATTCGCTAAAACATCAAAGCGATTTTTGTTTCAATTCACATGCAATTGAATAAACAAACTTAAAATCTCTGTACGTAATTTGAATTAGTTTATATGCGTTTGTATTTGTGTACAGTTACAAAATCATTATGGGATTTGTGTGTGAGAGAGTTGAATTAATCGACTTCCAAACACACGGAATTGTTGGCGTAAATCAAATTAAAATTGTATGTGTGTGGAATTGTTTAAATTACGTTATAAAAACATAAAAATAATGATTGTTTTTAACGGCCATTTCTTCTACCCACTAGACCATTTCGCACGTCCTCTTTCACTGGATTTATTCGAGTCGTATTAAAAGAACAGAGAGACCGTTCCGGCAAACGCCACCATCCAAAGAAATATATTTGACAATAGAAGAAAGGATAATAATACAACACGTATCTAGAAAGCACTCCAACTGTATGATGTATGATTGTATTTTAAATCCGAATATTTTGAAGAAATTCCACATCTTCCTCGACATGAAATCTACCAAAAATTAACACAACCACATAACAGATGAAATATATTATGCGTGTACATATAATATGGAAAGAATAATAAATTTTCAAGTAGATATATTCCCCATAGTAATCCAGTAAAATTGTTGCCTTCGTTTTACGGAGATTTCGCGTGAATACCTGACATGTATCTCTTTTAAAAGAGTAAATCATCGAAAATCCACATTTATATCAACAATTATTCGTACGCGTTTTTTCTTTCGTATGATTTTACAAATGATGATGATGTCGCTGGTAATAACACAAATTCTACGCAAACGAAATGTAAACATTGTCAAATTGTTCTGATTAGTTGCAGTCTGGTTGAATGTGTATGTACTTTGTAATCATCAACGTATTTTTTTATCGTTTCGCCCTTAATCAAATATTTAAAGGAAACTTTTCATTGCTTTTTTTGTATTTGTTATCTCGCCCCATCTTGCCCCCGTTGCCTCTCTTCTTTTCGAACCAGGAAACTTGGTAGAATTAAACTTGGAACATCCGATTAAAATGTATTACATTGATTAAAGAGAGAGAAAGACTTTGGCAAGTTTACAAGCGATTTTATAGTGAATTCGTGCCCTGATGACGACGGTAAATACGAATATCGCCCCGTAAACGCTTCAATCGTCAGTAAAACGATATTTCAACTGCTAGATGGAGGTATGATCGGTGCAATATTGCCTATTAAATAATCCAGTTGAATTTCTTCAAACATACCGTAAACAAAATTTTGTATTTATCCTCCCTAATTCTATCCCCCGATTCACAAGTTTATTGATAATAAAATCGATTTTAACACATCTAAACGCAGCATATTACTATGTTTTTAATACATACAATGTATGAATGGTATGCTGTCATCGTTGTGGTTTTTCCTCTTTCATTTTCCCCCGGTTACGTTATATCTAAACTTGATAAGGATTTTCCTCGAGTTGTGTTGGATTTTTAAATACAGCAAAATTCCACAACCGTTTCCTTTATACCCATTCAACCTACTGATAAGAATACTACAAGTATTCAAATATACTACCGTTACTTGATCTAAATTGACAAAATTATCATAGAAGGAGAAGAAGAAGAAATCTGATTACTGCATGTCGATTGAATTTTAAAGATTTTTACACGTGTTGTTATGTTGTTACAAAGAAAAAATCTTGTCCCGTGAATTTCTAACAGCCGATTGCGTTTATATAAAAGAAAACCACTTTAAAAAGGTAGCATAGGAAAATTTGATCGAATTTATTACCAGAAACGGTTGAATAGATGCTCCAAACTATTCACAATATTCTTTTGAATAGGGACAGAGGTTACGGTCTATAGATGTGTTATAGGAGAAAATGTGTAAATATTCCAGATAGGACCTTTTTTAGCAAATAAATTGATCTGTGAATGTCCCTTGCTTTCCTTTCCACAATGCATAGGAGGATTGAAATTGTTAACTTCAAATTAGTGTGAAATTTGCAAATTTTTGTTAAAGCTTGCTACAATTCTAGCAATTTGATTCCCCATTAAATTGTGGTTTCATTTCTAGAACCTAAAAGCCATACATCATCCCATATAAAGGACATTTTCACAGCTATATGTTCATATTTATTCTTGATGTTCTGCATATGTAAGAACAATAACAACTGCCAACATTTTTCTCTATTACTTTTTCCCCCTGTCTACACCAACATATTTGTATGTTGGACACGATTATCGTTTATTTTTTCTCCTCTCTTTCACTTGCCTAATGTGAATAATGATATTATTGGTGGTATATCACCCCTTGGAAAAATAATGTAGGAAATGTTGAAAGTTTGACTGATGAGGAGATAGGCACATGTCAAATAAATTTAGGGAAAGTTTTCGTAGACCCTCCCCACATATGTGTCAGTTTATATCACCTTTAATAAATACACCACCACCACTAACATCACCCTTCCGATTATTATTCAAACCATACCATTTACGCTCTCATATCTTATTATCAAAGCTAACCTAAATACGTATTCATGTTTGTTGAAAATTGGTTCTTATACACTCATTGGGAGGATGTTCTCAAATTTGGAATCATGATGAATTGCCAACAATAGAGGGATTGTTTCTCACAGTTTCACTGACTACTATTATTTTTTTAATTGAAAAGAATACTCAGTTTTGTATTGCAGTAGTTGTTTTAATATAAACAGGGATGCTTACACGTATTGTGTTCATAGTAGTGGAACATCTGTAAAACTTTATTGCCTGTATAAAATACAGAAGAGGGGTGAATAAGATGATGGTATATAGTTGTGTATTATTATAGTTGTCTGAACATGGAAATAGCATAACAGTGTCGGATTAAGCAATATCTAACTGGGATAAATGATGGAATATAACTGTAAAGTTCCGTTGATAAAGCATTGTTTTCTGTCAAGCAAAATATTAAATGTCATCTGGCTTTTCATATTGTACAACACTATGTGTATGTGTGTGTGTGTGTGTGTTGTGTGGGTGTTGTTGTTGTTGTTGGCGTTGTTGTATACCTATTTCTTGCTTCTTCATCATCCAAAACAACTCAACTAGAAACGTATAATATTCGCTACTCTTCTCCTAGTAGTATTAAGATTGAACAAAGGCCCAGTTAAGTGTGCCAATTGTTACAACGACCTTGGCAACCTTTGTTAAGTGGTTTAAGGGAGATTGATGAAGATACTAGACTATTTACTGGGTATAGTCTGTGCTGTATATTTATTAATGGATCTTGGAAGATACAGACTTGCGTTTGGAAACAATGCATTGACGTAATATGGAAATAAATTATATTGCTCCGACAATATTCTATGGAAAAACATTGAAGCGAAACCATTGAGAGAAAACAAAATATTAAGAACAAGTTAAATTCTTCAACAAAACACATCAGAGCTTATTTACCACCCTTTAACTACCTGGAATTTATCAATTTTTCGAAAACCAACATGCTCACCGGAAATTTTCTAGAAGAACTGGCTAAATTATAGAGCAAAATATAAAAAAAAAAACAATAACAAAACAATGCTACCGTATCTGATCAAACAAGGGAAAATCGGTGATTAAAAATTAAAAAGGATTTTCCGGAAAACTAACAAACCTACCGAACGATCTCTTGCATATCCAAAAAGCCCTTTCGATTTGGTATTGACTATGAATCGATCTGTATACTTCACTCTCTACAATTACATTCTACATTTAGGAAAAAAATGAAGACAGATTCCCTGTGTTATTGTTATAAAAGCCTCCAACACAATCTTAAATAATATTGTTTTAAAACAAAACAATTAATTTCCTTTTGTCGGCAAACAATTGGTAATTCAGTTGAATTATCACAATGAATTTAAACTGAAACAACTAGGATTTATTGAAATTTATTTTCAGCAATTGTTGCTGAAAATATTGAAAATATTTGCATATAGAACGCTTTCAAATATATTTCATCGGTTTGTTTCTGTTACTATTTCTACTAAGTTCTATTGTCGAGCGGAAGCTGCTTAACTTCTTCTTTTCCCAAATACAAGTATTATTTGTCGATTGAATGAACAAATGGGGGAAGAACTATAAATTTTATTGTCAGAATTGATTCTGTTATTTTATTTTGTAGTGGAATAGATTTTTTTGAAAAAAATACTAAAGTAATAGAATAAAGTTAGTAACTTAAAGTAGCTAATAAATCAAAACAGGACCGAAAATTTCAATATCTCGATAGATTTAAAAAAAAAAGGTCAAATTTCTAACTTTAATCAAGTTTTATTCTTAATTATTCGTTTTTGGGCAATTTTTCGAATACTTTAAATAAAATAGTTAATTTCAATGCAAAATAAGGAAAATTAAAAAAATAGATACTCACCTGAACAATTCGAAAACTCTTCAAACACCACAACAGCACCCAAAGAGCACTCACGGTAAGACTAACAATCAAATTTGGAATTGTAAGGTTAGAAACAAATTTAGGTACCAACGGTAACTGGGGGATTTGATTATACCAACCGAATTCAAAGTGTTAATTCAACCAATAGGAGTTGACATTTTGAATTGCGCACAAAAAATGGGTTAGCTACCAAATTCCCTAGATGTTATTCTAACCTTTCAGTTCTAGTGGATTTCATTCGTATTTGAATGTTTGTTGGGTGCTGTTTTTCTAGTACTTTGAAGAATAGGTGAATATGTTCAAGCAAGTACCTACTTCTGATACCATTTTAAATATTTTTGATTTAGTAGTAGCAGATTACAAAATTTTTATCTATTTTAGTGGACAAATCATATTTTACAATTGATAAAAAGATACAAACAGTATTTTAGGATTCGTTCTGGTTTGATTCGTTTAGAGTTTTGAAACTTTTCCACATTTCCGCTTATGACGACGATGGCGACGTTAATATTTGGTGGTGTCTTTCTGTTTATGTATTAGTTTTATATGTGTGTAGAGGGTTTGGTATGGTGGTGGTGGTGGTGGAGACACAGCAGGAGGCATTGTACAGTTCCCATGTCACGTTCTAGTGCTGGCGGCGTACACTTCGTAAATCCCACGAGTAACTGGAAAAGTTATTATTTTTCCAAGGGGCTTATATCGTCTCTCTCTTTCTCTCTCCAATAGACGTGTCTAGTTTTTTTACAAAATATTTAAAAACATTTTTAATAAAATCTTCGATATTTTAATAGGCAGTTTACCGATTAGTATGTTGCGAGTAGTAGTAGTAAAGTTGATGATTCTTGATCTAGGACCGGACTGAAACGATACATGAATATTTATTGCTACCTTTTACCGGTAATTTTCTAATTTATATTCAGATTTTACTTACTTTCTTCATTAATTAACTCAATGTTTTATTTTAATTTCTTCAGTTCCCTAAGGACTATATCTATATGTGTATAAAATTTATATACATTTTAACTGTTAGTGCTGGATAAGTTTTCTGTTATTTATGGTGCAAATGAAACTATCAAACTTACAATTTTCACTGAAGCTCAACCGTTTCTCTCCCAACAATATTGTACATTTTAGTTTAATTTAAATCGTTTATCGAAGAAGAAAGAGAACATAAGTTGCATTTGTGGTTTTTACTCTTTTTCTAAGTTTTATGTATTTTACGAACAATAACATTTTATGAAACGATAACTTCTCCAGAAACTGGGTTACGATTATTATTTGTCCATTTAATAGTTTGAACAGTGCTCTAAACAGTTTAGAAACTACAAATACAGATGGCTGCTATAATCATCAGGGAAACTTTGATGCACCAAGCAAATTCCTTATGTTATGTCATTAATATTGTTTCCATTACTATACGCTATGGGAATACTTACTTGTTAATTAAAAGTACACAAATTTGAATTGTTGCAAACTTACATATCTTAATCGATATTCAAGCGCGATTTCTTTTTTAACTCAATAATCAAGTTTCGGAAGATATTTTAATAGAATTTTGTGCATTTATCGATTGATATTATCGGGAATTGGCGCAAAGATTGCAAAAATTGCTAGTGACATGGTAGGTGGGTACAAATGTGAACACTGTACAAAATATTGCATCAGTAAAGGCTGTTTCAGTTTCCAACCACTAGTAGTAGTCGTTGAGTATTCCCAATTCGGTCGTATTTCTCCCGATTCGCTCGGCTTATTCCTACGGGAGTCGTACTATCCTCTAATACTGGAGCCAAGGTGAGACCCTCACCTAATGTGTTCTTTATATGTATTGGGAGTGGTAGGAAGGAAGAGGTGCCAATTATTTGCAGCCGTCTGCATACAAATACACTCACACAAGTTTCGTTAGACAAACATGAATGCATAAAATACAAGTTTTCCATTCTAACGGTCCTGTTAAATTAAATTAAATTTTATGATGGTTAATTTTAATTAGTAATATCCTGAATTATTGACAATGTGGGAACGTTTCGAGTGATTTATGTAAAGTGGAATATTGAGCCGCTTTTTCCACAAATCCTCCAACATCTGATGTTGTATTTTCAGATTTTTCGTAACTTTTTTTATGAATTTTGCCAACTCTAAACTTTAATAAATCAATTTTCTGATTGAACTATCGCCAGAGTTTTTGCTTGTTCGACTGTCAAAATTCTCAATCAAATGGAAGCCTTCATCCCCCATCTGTTTCAAAATGCTACGCCCGTTGATTAAACATAATCAATTTTATCAATTTAAAACCGACTGCCTTGTCGTTGTAAACTTTAAAGTCGAAACAATACTTTTTAAAACAATTGTTAGTCGGTGTATTTGTTTGTTTTGTTTTTTGTTTTTATTCTTGTCCATTTGGAGTAGGTTTTCTTCCTTTTCTGTTGTTGTTGTTGTATTTAAAACGAAACCTGTTTGTTCGGCTTAATTGAAAGTGAAGTTGGAGCGCAATTAAAACGTTGTTTGATAACAATTCTTATAATTCAATTATTCGAAAGTTGGACAGTTTTCGTGAAAGCCTCTTATTCTTTCATCTAACAGGAACTAAGCAATTCACTCTGACAGATACAATAGCCCCGTTAGAAGTAATAATTTCATTTTTCCCAAAACATATAGTGATGAAGAGATTGAAAACTCTCAACTTCAACTTGCCATATTACCGATTGATAATCGAATGGATTTGTGAAATTGTTGTGTGGCGCTTTTATTGCGGTTTTCGAATATCATTAAATGGAATTTTATCCGCAAATTGTTTGTCGTTATTATTTTATACATCCCCGTTCATCTCCCATGTTTGTATCAATATTTTTTCTGTGTGTGAAACATTGCGATAAAAGTATTTCGATAATGTTTTTGATGTTTTGTCATTTAATATTTTGTAAGTAAACAACCAACATCATTTTTGTATAAATCAGTTGAAAAATCATCGAATAATGTCAGAAATACCAGTGTGTATTCATGTTTTCCATCCACATCTCACCCCTATTCGAATGTCATTGGAATTCAATTAATTTGCCCGTTGATACCCGATTGGTAAGTTAGTTAAGGTAATTAGTGATGGAAAAATGGGATATTTCGAAAAAAAAAAACACCAATCGATTTCTATAGAGAGAGTGTTAGTCCATTTGAACATGGAACTGATAAATTAAGTGAAATGATTTGTATACGTGCTCACAATACCGTAAAATCTAGTCTATTAATCGAGGTAATCCCCTTTCCGCAATGACTTCGGCAAACAGTTTTATTTTAACAGTCAATTTACAATGGGAAGACTTGATGTTCGATCATTATTGGAAAAATTCAACCAATAACGTGAATAATGAGGTGCGTACCGTTTAGTCCTGATAACGGCATTTTTATTGGTTGTTCTCATATCGAATTTATCCGGCGAAGAAAATTGTGAAGAGAATTCGATAGTTTGGCTGCTTCCATTTCGAACAACGGTTGCTATTTTTCCAATAAACTTTTGTCGAGTTTCAAGATAAGGCACGTTTCTTCTTTCGTATTATTTAAAGCTTTATAACTTGAGTTTATTGGTTTATGTTCAAGTTTTCTGTAATTATAGCGTGGATTATTATTTTTGTATTAGCTCGAAATCTATGCGCAAGGAAAGGATAAACTCTAATACCGGATGCGAGACTCGAAAGCTTACACCATCTACTTATATCGTCCTATTATTAATCCTTTGTATGCGCAATTTATTGTCACTGGAATAAAGTAGTTCCTCAATTTTTCAACTCTCTCTCGCTCTCACTCTTCTGCCGACGGAAATTTGATGAATTTGGTAAAGAAAAGAAAAACGAGATTATGGAAATTTGGTTTAGACGAAAAGAAAAAATATAGCGGTAGGAAATTGCCTGACAAGTTTGATGTCAAGTTGAAAGCAACTGACCCAAACAAATACCCAAAGTCTGGATTAGTAATCGTTCCATACACAACACACACACACAGATATTCGGCGGGAACAATGCGGCGGTCATCAGCCTTGGTTCGATCCGGAAGTTAAGAAACATCCAAATGTCGACAACTCAAAACCAAACTCAATAGGGACCTATCTCAACAAAAGCTTTGTGGTTATTTTCATTGTTTGACCAACATAAATTCAAACGTTCAACAATGATTACTTTTCTTAGGAAATCAAAACTCAATGTTTGGATCTTTGTTTCTCAACTGGAAACTTTTGGCCCAAAAATAATCGAGGTTGAGACACACTGATACAGAATCTTAAAATTTTCTAAATTTTTTGGATATTTCATGAAAAGGTAAAATGTTGAAAATAGAAAATTCTGCTGAATTCTGAAGTTTTATAGTGTTTTGCTTTACTTTATTGGAAAAAAGTTTGATATAGTGAATTTCTAAATAGTAGAGATTCGATGGACAGATCAAAGTTGATGCTGAATTCGTTATGCGATCCTATAAAAGGTCGTTAAATATTTTCGATAATGCGATTATATTTATGTTATTGTGAAGGCAAGCATATTTTAATTAAAATTCGAGTTTGTTTGTTAAAAACAATCTGAACACATTTACATAGACACAGGCCTATATAACTCAACCCCCTATTACTTTTGAATATTCCATGAAATTCTCGTTTGTTGTAATCACCTTTGTGTTTTACATTATGGATATTCGGTCTACAGGCGACAAACTTTGATGAACAACAAAGAATTCTAAATTTGCAAATATATTTATATGCTATTCAAAATGAATTTTCATATTTTGTTTAAACTAAAACGTTGTTCAAAATAATCAGTTTAGAAATTTCAACAATTATAATAATAATAACAATAGTAACGAACGCAAGATTCATAAATAATTACTAGTTTCCTAAGTAGCTTTTTAGTAATTCCAGATGTTTACGGGCATTAATATTGAAACAGTACTCGGTAATTAATTATTCTGTATATAGTCCTATAGACGATGGAAAATGGTTCGTATTTCAAGTATGATTCCGACTGAAATGTCGTTTTAACATCTACACAACATTTTGAATATAACAAGATAAAAACATGCCGTCTCTTCCGCAATTCTACCATTATCAACATAAGATGGAGAAGACGACGACGTTTTCGTTTTCTTTTTCGATCTTATTATTCACATCTCGTTCTTAGTTTGTCAAATCCTTACATTATATAGTGAGTGAGTGAGTGTGCCATATTTTTCAACTATTTTTCATTAGATCACAAGTAAAGCTCATCTTGTATGCATTGTCAGGCCACTTGTTCTTTATTAGAAAAGAAAGATAAATTAAAATGGCTGTGGTGTGTCTGACATGTGATGTGTAAATAAATGCAGTCACTTAAAGAAGAAGGGGGGGAGGTAATGTCGTCGTCGACGTCGTCGTCGTCGTTTCGGCTCTTGACAACGACGCTAGAAACGTAGACGTCGTTTGTTAAAATTACCAACAATACTGCATAAAGTGAATTGATTGTTCCTCTATATATATTCTCTCGTTCTCTTTTAACTTATATTAAATAAACTCACCCCTATTTCTATGGACGCTTACATACATTAATCTAATACAAAAGAATTGAAATCTCATTAGAGGCTTGTATCCTCTTATATACTCTTGTCTGATTCACTATTGAAATACATCCCAATGGCCCCATTTTCTCTTCCCTTTTACCGATAGTTTCCAATATTTCACTTCTACCCTATTCTAAGCAATTTCTATAAATACCACCGTCTACCAACTCAATCCAATTAAGATATTATATTTATAGCCAAGTAGTTGTACATAGGACTTTCCTATATCAAAAATACTATTCTATTGGTAATAATTGTTGGAGAAATATAATGTGGAAAGGTAATAAATAGACATATACACATGTACGTATTCTTGTTGAAACTATTGTCTCCTATAGTGGTGGAGCTTTATTATTGTTAGTGTTGCAATAGAGCTCGATCGGGGGCCTAAGTCATACTCTCTCTCACATACTCAATAATAGAGTCCTGTGCATACTACGATAACATTGTTGTCAAAACTACAACATCATAAAGGAATACCTGCCCTGTTACATTCATGTCTGCCTATCAACATAGAAACTGAATTCTGAAAACAGAACAATAGTTGGGAGATTACAATTATTACTATTTATTCTCTTCTGTAAAGATTGATCTGAATTTCAACTGTACTTGTTGTAATTGGCCCATTTCGTGGAAAATACCCAAAATAATTGTCCGATAATTCATTAACAATGTGATTGATGATGATAAACGTGTAACAATGCAATGAAGCATCCGTTTTTCATTTCAATAAAAAGAGAGCTCGGAGCATTCATTTTTCGAAATTTTATGTACATAAAATTAGCAAAAACTGTCTATTAGGGCTAATAAAAAACAATAATTTTTGCTTCAAGGAACAATGTTTGTTAGTCATAAATGTAAATGCTCCCTGAATTTTCCATTTTTAATTAAAACGACTACCCTTTAGAAATCACAAAATGGACAGTTTATTTTGAAACCGAGTCTGGTGTGTGCGGTTAAGAGTTTTTCAAGTTACAAATAAAGTGTAATTAAAGCGTTGGCATTTTTCTGGCTATAGAACATTATAACTTGGTTGGAATCCTTATTCAGGCGTTTTGTAATTAATGCTTCAACATGAAATGTACAGTAGAAAAATAACAGCAACAATAATATTGTCCACAAGTTTAAATGTGTGTATGTAGACGACTATGCCCCCATTACAAATGTTCAGACAGTTTCCGCTCTAGTGATTTTTATACACGTCAAGAGTCAACTGAGTAACACAAGTTGGACTGTTCTGGGCACCTATTGTCGTAGTTTCCAACACTGTTTGTAGTTCTTCTAATGGAAAATATCAAATGGTGCATGAATTGAATTCAGTAGAAATAGAGGCGAAACTGAGAGACTGAACGATAAAGAGGGAATTTCCAAATAGATTTGAAATTATTACAAATTTCACAATTGTGACAAACGAATGATGGATCATTCCGTCACTTCAGATGAGAATAATACGAAACAATTTATATTTGAGCGTTTGTAATTAATGAATATTAAAATTATTTTAGTGATAAACTATTAGATGAGGGTGTGTGTGTGTGTGTAGAGGTGGTTGTTTTCCCACAGAAGCATTAAGCCTTTGCTGGGTTTCTTAATGACACCCTTGTCGAAAATCTCAAAGGCGAAGTTTAGCAGTTGTAGGGTGAAACGTCGTCGACGATAAGACAATTGGAGATGTCTTCCCTTAACCCCGGATATTAGGTCATTAACAATCGACCAAGACCTCCGGTTTCTACTACTTTTGCTACAGTTTATTACCCCTAAACTAGGTCAAATGTTGATTAGATTAGATTAATGTTAAATACAAAATAAATAGATAAAATGATAAAATAACAATAGAAATATTCAATTGTTAAATTTAGTTTGTGTTTTGTAAGAATTTCGGTGGCGCTTCTGACGGTGCCAAATGGCACATTGCCCATTATTATTTTGTTTGAGCTATTTCTAATTGTAAGCAACTATCAGTGAGCTAATCGAGGCAAGTACAGAGAATTGTGAGACAGACAGTCTGTCGCCTTTCTAATACACATCATAACATAACATAACGTAAAAGATTACGCCGCCAGTAGTAAAATACTTTTATCCATTTCCATATTCTAAAACTTGACAGTCTTATCTAAGTGTGGTTTTGACAGCAGCGTCTTATTGGAAAAGCTTCACAAGTATTTGCTTGTTAAACAATTTTCTACGATATAAAGAAAGCTAATCTTTTGAATCGTCATTCTGTTGCAGACCTGTTATGAAATGGAGCGCTACCTCAAAGATGAACCAAAGATGCAGTCGTTTAAAAAGTTACCACCGGACATGGAAAGGACTTGGTATGAAATGAACTGTATAGATGAATATAGTGATCGTCAATGTGACACATTCAGTTCGGCTAGTTCACCATGTTCATGGGATGAAGGAGCTGCTTTATCTTGTGCTGTATTAGTAAAACAAGAACCAATCGATGATGAAGAAGACGACGATGAAGGCTATGAAGGACAAGTGCATACAGATACCGGTGATGCGCTACAATTACGTTTAGTTACAAGGAACTCTACAACATTAACACCACCATCAAGTCCTGAATCAGGTCCGGGACATAGTAATGGTAGTTCTAGTGCTAGCGAATTGGACGTTTGTGGTTTAAGAATGGAAGGTGTACCAAGAAATGCTATTGTGCGAGTGCGGGGACTTACCAGGTACATTTCTGTGTTGCCACGTGCCACCGCCAGTCCTGTATCATCATCATCATCAACATCATCATCATCATCACCTGCTTCCACGACGGCGTCAACGACGACGACGACGACAACTACAGTCAAACACCATACACGATTAGATCATTCACCAGACTCTAAACGGAGGATACACAAGTGCCAATTTCTTGGATGCAAAAAGGTTTATACCAAGAGTTCGCATCTGAAAGCCCACCAAAGAACGCATACAGGTCAGTCATCCTATGTCCCGACAAACTTACAGAGATTAAGCAGTTTTTGGAAAATTTAATGTATTTTTCGATCTTGGTAGCAGCTATCGTTCATACGTACAGTCTACTTCCTTATAGAATTTTCGAATAATTTCAGATAGACTTGCTTATTACAGTTCCCCTTTAGAACGAAACTTGTAATGTTGAATTTTCATTTGATGTTCATAGTTATTGTATTTTCGTAGAATCTTTGGCAATAATAGAAATTTTCAAGTATAGGTGTATGTTTGAGATAATTTCTCCATTGGATCTTCAGAATTTCAAGTTGTGTTGGCAAAGACTTGTGCTGTTAATCCTTTATGAAACAGCCCCAAATTGCTCCATTTATTCAACTACAAACGGTGCTTAATCCGCTTTACATTACTCAATGTGTTAGTATCTACCGTTTAGTAATCCTTCTGTAGAGATTATTTTGTATTAAATAGCGACTGCGATACTATGACTCGATACTATCCACACTAATAGTGGTAGTAGTGATGATGTTAGTTAGTTAAGAGCAGTATGTCCTAAAATACAATAAATCATGCTATAGTTACAGTAGTAGTTGTAGTGGTCACTATCACACACACGCCAATTACCATATTGGAATTAATGTGCATTTTCATGATAATACCACCAACAATCTTTTATGTTAATCTCAATCGACATTGATCCATTATTCTGTTGGCAGTTTTTTACCTAAACTTGTCAAATTTCCGCAGATTTATTTGCTAGAAGACGCCAAATGGAAATCGTAAAGGACTCTTATTAATTCCAATTCCTTTACTAATTTCTAGCGCATTGTTGTACCATAATTTCCTTCTGTATTCGCTTTGAATGGATGCCACAGATGCCGTTTCCACCACCATTTCGCCACATCGTTTTTAAACGATAAAGAACTGTCTTTATCTCTCCTGCTCTTCTTGTGCCTCTGTTCTGGTTCACTACTTTAGAAACATTCAAAATACAATTTAAATTCATACAAATACAGTTAACCGACATCTTAAATGCGTATATGTAGGTGTCTATGTGTATTTAATTGATGTTGATATAATTTTGAGTGTGTTCACGATGCCAACAACAATTACAAATAAATTGACTCCAAGTGGGATTAAATGACAATTACGGCTATACTGAAATTACACGCTGTTTATATCGGCACACTAGCTACGCATGTCTTTGGGACTTTAAGATAAAAGCCCCAATTTTTTGCATTCTGTGGACTAGGCAAAATTGTGTGCCTGGTGGCAAAATTCACCCTGTATATGGTCCTAAAATAAGATTACAACGGACGTGATGGATCAAACTAAAATAAAGTCGATTTATGGTGCGAACGTTGCCAACTTTTTGAATATTATTCGTCTTGTTCTTCAACTTTATTCCTCATCATCGTCTTGTTCTTCCTCTCGTCAACTATTTATATTTGTTGAGTTATATGTGCGATAATCGATCTACGTATCTATCTACATATACGAGACGAAACTATAGAAAAATATGAAAACTTCTAGGGTAATATTCTATCGGATGCAGTGGCACGATACCAACATTCATATTCAACAGCCAAGCATGTCTACACATCGTGTTTGATATTGATAAAAGACTATTCGATTCTGTTTAAAGTTGAAACTTGCATAATATATTCATTTCTCTGTCGTACTGTTTACCGTCTTGTATGAAAAATATATTTGCTTGGCTTGAATTTATGATAATAATTTCGTCTCGTTCAACAATCTCCTTTATAAAAACTCTATATAAGCTAGATTTAAGTACAAATGTAGACTTTGAAAATAATCTAATTAGAATGTTTCAAGATTTGTAATTGGCACACGAAACAATATTGCAACGAGAATAAAAGCGAAAGATATCAAAGTTGAAGGGAAAATCAACATACACACATTCATCACCATCCAGTATTGTCTCAAAAGCCACAATGAATATAGAACAGTGCGACTTAAATCTTCAATGACAGCAATGAAATTCTATTCCCCGTTGACAGGATTTTAAACATATAATGGAAGCTTTCCAAGTTTGCGGCTGGGTTTTTTTTTATTATTCCGCTGTGAAATGAAAACAAGAAAATTCGTTATTCATTGAACAATTGATGGACGCGCACACAATAGAATAACGATTGAAATTATTGATTTAGCCTCATTAATCAACGTTAATTTAACGGTAATCTATTTGCTTAGAGGGGTCGGTTCACTATACATAGAGATATGTAAATAGCTTTATCTCGAAAACTACGAGCATTGAACAGTTGCAATTCCACAGCAACTGAAATTAATGGATCTCCCTCACGATCAGTTGAACATGATTTGGTTAAACTACACTAGTTCCACATATCTCTCAACTCGAATTCAAATCATCCACAATTGCAGTAAATTCAAACATATTATTCAGAAGCGGTTTGTATCCAATTTCTTTTCCTTTTTTGACGCTATTATTTTTCAAAAGTCTTATATTAAAATGTATAAAATTAAAGTGGCTCTCTCCCTTGTGCAACAATTAAGTACAACCGTCACAACAAATCAAGAAACCCTAAATTATACGAACGGGGTGATTACGTCCGGATTAGCTCGCTCGGAAGTTTGAACTGTGCCCGTCCATTAATTCAGGAAAGTGAGCACATTTTGACTGGTCTTTGTTAACAATAAAAGTATTAATTAAAGCAATGTTTATCAACCTTATTGTAGTCGTGAATTTTTTTGTTAAATCTTACAATTCCATCTTACTTACTTTTTCAGTCGTTGCCAACCATCCAGTGATTATTATTACAATATTTTTCTGGAAATAATTAGAGGATTCCATCATATAAAGCTTTGCTTCATTATTAATTTTGTTTGGAAATTTGTTGGTATTATCGAACATTATTTCTGCTGTTGAGTTGAAAAATGTTTTATTCGTTTCTAGGACTTTTCGGCACATCCAGCTAAAAGGATCAAAATGGAAACTTTTAAGACTTTTATACGTCTTGTTTTGTAAGTCTAGTTATGAAACACTATTGCAACTTTAACAAAGTTTTTACTTTTTTTTTAAACTACCATCATCAATTGGGTTATTTATTAGTGTTGTTTTAGACGGAGAAATTAAGAAAAATCGCCCCTGTTTCCGGGTCAATCTAATTACAATTCATCCAATAAAACCCAACTATCATCATTGTGTCTAAATCGGCGACATACAACGGACGTACAATTGTCCCCATCAAACCCCAATCGACCAATCAACCATTAAATAGCCCCAACAGATGTAGCCACAGATCGAACGTCCGTATTCTATACAAAATCTCTCCTTTAATCTCACTCCCAACAACATTGACGTTGTTGCTCTATTTGTTGTATTATAGATAAACTTTCATCCCTGCACCGTACAGTTTTGATTGACGATCTGTACTCGTGTTGGTCACCTACCCCATCAGTCTTGTCTTTTTCATCCATGAGAAAAAATTGTAAAAATACTATGGTCTTTTTCGGCTCCTTATCATTTGTCATTTTTTCTGAATTATATGAGACAGTGGTGTGTTTGAAATTCCCGTCGTCTTTAATTTTTTTCATGTACGTTTCTCTTAACTTTGCACTTTTTCATCAAAAAGAGATTTCTAACTCAACTCGTGTCCTCAATATAATTAATCCAATTTCGATTGTATTTTAAAGAGAAGAGTATAGAAAGCTAAACACACATTCTATGTCTTCTATGTCTTTTCAAATTTCCTACCTTATTCCCCACGTTCATCTAAAATGCTTGAACATATCCCAGCTTTCTCTGTGATATTATTATCGTGATCATAATAACGGGTGACAATCTCTTTATGCCATACTCATATCTATCGTATAACTGTTGTGGTATAAAGAGGGGTGGTGGTAGTAGTTGTGAGCTTCAGGCTACTTGCCCGGAATGTTTCAAACATCCTTTGACGATGTTTCAAGCCGGAAGCTTGAAACCAGCTCTCTTATAAGGGAATGCTTGTGTTGTATTATATTTACTAAGCGTAACGTGTTTTTTTCTTTGCTGTAATTTTTAAATAAAACACTGTTATTTTTCAAGATCCCTCTTGTCGTGTATCATTTAAAATAACGACTTGTCTCTATCTAGTCCCCAACAGTTTCCGTAATAACACAAAAAACTACATGTCAATCGTAATCGAACTCGTATTCTTTCTACTGTGACTGCATTCAATAAATCTTCAGGGATTGTTTATTTTGTTTCGAGAAAATTTTGGTATTTTAAACATTAATTGATTTTCCACAGTTGTTGCCTTACTGTTACTACTACTACTATTGCTGCTGCTGAACTTTCCTGAAATTGCAATATAGTTCTTCGTGCTCGACAATATTTAATCGATACAGTTTCAGTTTAAAAAATAAATAGAAAACATATCGAGTTTCATTTTTGATGCCTTCACAACAGTTAATACAATGTTGGTAGAGAAAATAAAATAAACTCACTTGCTTAGTAGTTCTGATGAAAAACTTCCGTTGTTGGCATTATTGCCAAGATTTCCTTTTCTCGTCACATATAAACTAACCAGGTCACGTGTAACAAAGTTCATACGTTTGTATTTATGTTTGAAATGAAAAGAAGAAAGAAATGGAGGTGGAGGGTAGGAACAACCATCATCTACAATTCTATTCAATTTTCAAGTTAAAGCTATTGAAGGGCTGACTTTATTAGTTGTTGCAATGGTGTTTATTGTTGCTGTTGTGGAAATTGTGTAGAAAATCATTGTGAAAAATAGTAAACACTTTAATATTTCTTTATATTTTGAATGTAGATTTATATTTAGTACCAGAATTTGTCAAATTTCAATATATTTAGTCGATATAAAGAATAATAGTTGTAGCTTGAATAAGAGGCTATAAAATCATGTGAGAATAATGACGATGCTGATGGCGACAGCGATGAAAATTTCTTAAATAACATTTACGAGACACGGCGATAAATTTTGCAGAATTCCTCAATCCATCTTGAAAATCCGCTCCAACCTTTTACGAATTCTGATGCAGCAGACATCACCGTACTTTAGTATCAGCGGATTATCATTTTAAATGTGATCGTGATATTTCACATGGTCGTGTGTCCCCTTTTTCGTTATATAATCCCCTAATTCGTTTCTACGTTCACTCACAAACCCGTCATACTACTTTAACTAACCATCTTCAACACTTTAGTTGATATAGAATGTAGTAGAATGTGTGTATGTGTGTAGAAAACAGATCAAAATGTGCGTGAACATTTTAGAATTCAATTCACGAAAACTAACGTGTCAACATTGACCATCGTCATCTTTTCTATTCGTTGAATTCGAGAAGAGTGCAAACATGTTGGCAGACGAGGATGAAGAAGAGAATTGTGCGAGACATTTTCGCTGATCTAGTATTACCGATCGAGCTACGATGTCGGTTAAAATTTATATTGGAGCTATATATTTCACAAGGAAATTGCAACGGACTGGAGGCGTGACATGTTTTCCGAAAAATGTACACATACTTCCATTTAGTGTACAGTTCAACAAAAGGAACACTTGAATTTTCGCTAAAATTTCAGAAAGTTTCCGTTTTGCCAACACAAAATTGTTATAAATTATAAATATCACACGACTTGGTAGTAAAATTTAGACTGCAATCTAAATTGTAACATTTCGTGTATATTTGTGTGTTGTGTGTGTGTGGTATGCAATGAATGCACAATGTCACAATTTCCGCTTGCCCTGTCGTCTACGAACGGAAGTTATGATTCATGTCACGCTATTGCGGCTTTTTGGTCAAAAGTCTCGCCAAGTGGAGAGATATATCGTGCAATTGTTTGTTCAATCCTCTCTTATTTACAAATAATAAGAACATAAACATTATACAAAATTATGTGGGAAATTCTGGGATACAATTGTATGATCAAATTTAGACAGGAGCATTGTTTGAAGATCTTCACCGAAAACAAATTTGTTAATTAACCGTAAACATTCCACCTATCTTGGTATAATATTTGTTTTTCTATGTTTATATATGTATGGAGCCTATTTATATTAACAAAACCATGAATAAAATAACAAAAATTAAATAAACTGTAACATTTCTTGTACATACATAGATGCAAATGTATCATTTCAACATACAGGAATAATTCCGTGGATTATCTAGTTGGAAATTGTTTCCATATAGCGTTATGCATTTCAAATTATACAAATATTATCATACAGAAAAAGTAATCTATTACAGTTTTTGCCTTTTACAGTATAGCGAATATTTAAATGAGAAAGTCCATATTGATTTGATCCTAGTTACTGAATTTCGCAGCATATACCATACGGCACGGTTCACTTAACTAGTTCTAAATGTTATCACGTATTATTTGATAAGAGATTAGAAAAATATTTCAAGGATTTATAGGAAGATCGTTGTACCAAAATTGTAGCTCATCGAAACGTTTTAGAAAGTGTTGCGGTTTTCTAATTGGATCTAAACATGTCAAATGGTTTACTCAAGGATACTCTTCAAGTATTTCTTCTTCATTCTAACTAGAAAAACGAAAATCAATGCATTTTTGAGTAATTTTATGTGTTTTTTGATCAACTTCCTGTTGAGCTCAAGGTTCGAATTTTGCTCAAATGCTCTCCAGCGTGTTCCCTAAGAATCCTTAAAATATTTTTCAAAACGATCGTCAAAAACTAGAACCATTTAAGTGAACCAGGCGGTATATAATTTAAATTCGTTTCTTGTCTCTTTTACTGAGCAAATTCGACGGATTTATTACTGTTAAGCCCAACTAAATATTGGGAATAATAGACAGAAAGTATACAAAATTATAAATCACAAATAAGCTCCTGATTGCATGTTCAACTTTGTCGTATCACGCTATAAGTTACGCCACTGCGGTTAGCCGAAATATTGGGCAACAAACCAATTTTACAATTATAAAAATTGAATTTCCTCCAGTTATGATTATCATAACACACACACACATATACATGCATAGGTATATTTTTCCATCGCCAAATATTCGAACAAATTTCAGGTCAACAACGCCATGGAAAATAAACCGAGCATAATAAAAGCGATCGTTTCGATGTTTGTATTTGACAGACTTAATAAGAATTTCGGTGAAATTTTATTAATAAATAAAGAAGAAAAAGGTCTTTTACGCTATAAAATACACGAAAATTTCGACTTTTACAAGAATTAAGTAAATTTTTATAATAATTGACTTGTTTTATTTCTGTTTTATTGTCGTGTATTTTAGAATAAATTGAGTCGCATTTCCAGTTCGATTTCGACCAATTTTATACCGCGTTTAACATTCAAATACAAGTGTCTGGATGACAAGTGAAAATTTTAAACGACAATCCCCATATCAATCGAAACCATACACACAGACACACAAACACATCCACATTTTATATAATGGCTGTAATATTTAACTGCAACGACCATTGCAGATACGTGAATGGTTGTGTTTTTGAAATTTTTAAGCAATTTAAAGATCTTGCAGATGCAATTTAAACTGACTATTTTCAAAGCATTTATATCATCTGAATCGTTCAACTGCACAGTGAACGAACGAAAATAGATTTTTTTTAATAGTAGTAATAATAAAATGGAATTGAATAGAAAAAAGACGGAAAAATTACAGTCTTTAAAATAGGTAATAATAACAAGTAGCCCCTGTCTAAAACTGGTGTACACTCACCAATTTACGAGCTTATTATGCGGAATTGTTGGAATCGTTCCATATAATGGTTGGCGCTTCTTATATCCGGTCTTTCTTGGTGACTGAATTATTTAACGATTGTTATTAAAACACCAGGTACAATTCGAAAAATTTCCCTCTTCTTTTCCAACACAATCTTTCGTATAGATCTAAAAATAAAATTAACATAATTAAATGAACAGATAGAGAGTTTAGTTGATGTTTGTTTGAATATAAACAGAATTTAGTAGCGATTCTAGACGCTGGAACTTCTCAAGGGAAGCACACCAAACGGCTTGTTCGTATTAAGTAAATCTGGTCGTTGTAATGTCTCTCTCACACACACGCACAGTTTAAAGGTTTCCAGCCTAATTATGTAGGCTTAATAGTCGACCTTTGCATCTAACCAACAGTTAACATTGTTAATAGTTAACGATTAAAATTAACTATCTGAAAAATCATAAAAGTCTAATTGGACACATTTCACATCCAGTTATTAATCGTTAAAAAGTTAATAGGAACGCGAATTTCGTCAAACAAACAATTTAAAATTTAAATTGATTCCATCAAAGATTAATTGATAGAAAATTAGTTAAAGTGCAACCGGTCAGTTAGTGGTAAATGTACTTGACTGCATCTATAAACTAACAGAAGGTGTCACAAAAACAAAATTACCTAGTACTTTACAGGGTTTTTTTTTTAATCCCATCGTTTGATGTTGGTGCTTTTGTAAGAGTTAAATCTGATTTAATAATTGAACGCTGTTTGAAGGAAATCACCCGAAAAAAGGGAGAACCGACATCTCTATAAAATCATCAAATTCAAAACAGTAGACTCTGTTGTTTCTCTTTTTTACATCTTTGTCTTGATTTAGTTACATAATAACAGAAACTGAACGTAATAAATTTCGACGATTCTACGTGATGTGCATAAAGTCTTGGTTTTGTTACCGCTACGAGTTATAAGAGATGAGAGAGTAAAATCTACGCGAATGGCATGTTGAACCATTATCCAGGGATTTGTCCTGTATATACACGTTCATTAAGGAAACGGGAGTATCACAAGGACCTATCTAATTGAGGCCTTGGCAAATACGCGCAATCAAATCAACAACTGAGCTACCACACTATCGGTTTTTGTTCTTACAAACTACTACAATTTTGTTTTTGTCGGCAAATCATCATCAGTTGAACAAGAGTAATTAATTTATTGGAATTAATTTGAAACAACACTTTTGGGATGAAAAAGAGGAATTTTTTATCATCGATGACCTCCTGGAAATTTGCTGACAATAAAAACCATAGATTTGCATTTCTCTCTTTTGCTTTTTGAAGTTGTTCAGTGTCTTTATTTGGTTCGGGAATTTCCAGCATCATATTTTCAACAAGACCACCGCAAAAAACCGCTTATTGACAGTTTTACGATGGTACATTGCTGATAATTTACAAAACCAACGGATATGACCGATTCTACCCCCGTTCCAATTGGAGTTTGCCTAGCCTGATTTAATCATGAATATGTATTAAATTCGACTTTTCTCTATTGAAATATACAAATCAAATAGTATAAGGCTAGAGAATTAACGCTATGAAAAATGCTTTTAAAAAGTTTATAATATATTCTGAACACCAACCACCAACTTTACTACGAAAACTCTAGAAATGTTCGATGAATTTAATTATACGTTATGCTGAACAGTTGGAAATGAGTTCGGGGTGGATTTATTAATGTATGCAATGATTCTATTATTCCCTTACGAATTTTAGTGTCACGTTCAATCTACTAGCAGACATTCTACAATTAAATAGAATTTTAAAATTTAATTCCGTCCATCAACTAGAAAATGACACCACTAAAACGTCTAGTTGAAATTTGCAATCTTTAACATCAATAAACAAAAAGTCGAAATTCATTAGAGCAAAAGAACCGGTATCAAGTTGGTCATACGGGCACGATCTACAGATAGAATTGCTAAGAGAAAATTTACTGGGAAACAAGAGTTGGAATGCCATTTCCGGATGTCGGTCTTTCTACTTGTCAGTTCACGATAAATTCTTTTCTAGAACGTGGATAGTTTTTTTCTGTCTGCCCCTATTTCTTCTTCTTCCACGTTTATTCTATTTTTAATAGAAATTTAGATTTAACGATGAACAAATTCTGTTATTATCCTGCATCGTTTCCAGTAAAAGATGCCTCATGTTTACCTATTGCCTGCTGTATAGAATGAACGCTGAATTGATTGCAGGAAATTTATGAGGAAATGGAATTACATTGAGAGAACAAGAGCTTTAGGAGTTTCTTCATGATTCCATACAACTATCATCTATTATAGAAAATAGACAATAAACAAGTACAGGAGTTGGGAGGAAAAAACTAATCCGAAAAGTATTGATGTTGGAAGATTTCGATTAAAGTTATCGTTGATCCTAGCTGGCAGTTTAATATCGCTCTATTGTGCTGGCTAGAAGTAGGAACGAATTTTTTTCTTGTGTTAGTATCCATTCATCACAACTATTTTATGGAACTGTATTTGCGAAAAAAATCCAACGTCATCAACAGAATCAAAAGGTCAATTCTGATTGTTGAGTATATAATTTATTTCGTTTCGGATTTTTTCTTTCGGCCACAATACAAATACCCACATATTAAATTTCCTCGGAATATAAAAGAAAATGAGATAAAGAACGACCACTTTAACTCTTATTCTTTAGTATTATTTTTTCTACTCCGTCTTCTGTCTTGGTCTTTATAAATTTTTATGAAAATATCGTCCCGACAATCGGGATGAAAAATACGAGAATGGCGCCAAAGTTGCTGTATTTATGTGTGTTAGGCATTTAATCAAATTTACACCAAACGATAAATCTCTATAACAATGCAATTCAACGTCAGTTTATTGCACTTTATTCACGTTCATTGAATGTGACATAAGAAATGCAATAAATTGCATAGTTGGTGCTGTATTGGCATATTTGTTGATTTATTTGTTCGCTATTAATATCGTCCTGGTGAAAAAATAGAGTTGGTTTGCTTGAATTTCATCAACTCCATTTGAATCGAGTAGGTTGCACTATTATCATTACATTTAATTTGACATAGAATAGTGCAACCGGCCTAAAAGAATGCTGTAACGAATCTTGTTAACGAATTAATTACAGTTTCTATGGTTAATTTACTCTATAGTAGGAGTAAGGGATAGAAAAATGTACAATTGTGTTCCGGTTGTTTTGTGTTCGTTGAAAATAATACAACGACTTTCAAATAAGATCGTCAATTACAAATTACAAGAAGACATCCATCGATCAAACTCCTTCATTATATTGTTTCAAGATGTTATTATCTCAAAGTTTATAAGTTGCAATTTTAACATTAAACAATGTCGCTCAGTAATTATTGTTATAAATAAATCTCTTGTTGCTGTTATTGTTATTAAGTTGAAACTTCGAGACGATACAAGTAAACAAGAGATTGATGATATTTATTATATGATTTAAAGGCGTGTACTAAAACTTCAATTCAGCTCTACTTTAGAATAATTACAACAACGTGCATAAGTTGTTTGTCATCATAAAGTGCATCTATTGCTGATAAATTAAACGAAACTTTACTCCTCCTCCTACTTTACCATTAAGCAACCAACTCTTGTAAGTTTAATTACTTCATATAGAAGATTACGTCTTGTTACCACGTAATAGAAACACTAATACATCTCAGAAGTATAATGAGATTTGTTTGTATATATGTCTGTTTAATTAAACATTCCATATTAAATATACGTGCGACAATGTCAAATTGTTATAATTTTGTATACCTACATACGTATTTTAAATGGAATATGTAAATATAGAAGAGAGAAACGAAAGAAATTGGAGAAATTTGAATAAAGGCAATGTTGGAACAGTAATTATTTTTTAAAACACACAACAGTAGTAATAATCGTGATGGAGAGAATTAAAAAATATAAACAGAAACACATTAAACAGTTTAAATTCTAAAGCGTATTTTTCAAAAATTAAGCATTAATTTAGAAGTTATCGAGTTAAGTGGGAAATCCTGTTAAAAGCATCTCGTAAATTGGTCTTATTTATACAAAAAAATAATTTTATGTTTTACAACGTTCACAAAACAGTTATAAATTCATATAATATTTTAACTCAAATGAATTATTAAATGCACTTTGTAGTGACGGAGACAATTTATTTTCAAAATTGTCTACAACCCAATTTGGTTTTATTCATTATTTAAGACTCTACTGTTGTAAATTCACCACCAATTAGCATAATTTTAAAATTGTATTCAACAACATTGAAACATCCTAATCATTTATTGTTCTATATTCAAATTAAATTGGGCTTTGATTTTGTTTTTTCCCCGTATAATAGAAGTACGCAAATTATCCTGTGATGTGGTTAACGTTTAAATCAGTCAAAATTCAACTGGGTGCATAAAACTTTTATGATGTCGTAAAATTCAGTGTAACGTGCAATCCCAAAATTCCACACGACTACTGGTAGACGGGATGCAAACTTTATGTTAAATTATTACCAAGGTTCGGGATTGTGTGCGATTTAAGTTCATTTAATCACGTACAAACAGGTTTTTTCGAATCGATCGGTTTCTGTCGTTTAGACCGTATATGATTAGCAAACAGAGAGTGGAAATCATTTAAGAGAGATGATTTTTTATTGTTTTGTCGGTTGGAAAATGCTGCAAACAAGCTATCAAACACCACTTTGATCTATTTCGTGAACTCCTTTCGCTCAATAAATATTTCAAATAGCAACTGTCACGTTAACTTGAATAATGCTCCACCAATAAATTTGTCCATCGTTTTACTAACGGATTTATTGGCAAATTTTAATATTTATGGACGATGGAGCACGATTTATATGCGAGCTTTTGGCTAAAAATGCTTAATCTGCCTCTCTATCTCAAGTTTTTTTTCTATCGTAAATCCATCTATCGATACAAGTGTGTGGTCTTCTTTCCTCTTGTGCTTCACTATTAAATATTTATCGGCGGTTTTTTTTTTATAATAAATTTTCCAATTTTATTATTACCCGTCTAGTATACAGGACGGTTGTTCTAACAGCATCTGCATCCGTTTCATGAATATCCATGTAGATTTGCATATCTGTATCACCGCAATTTACAAGCAGTGCAAGCAACGGCTGCGCCACCACCACCACCAACCGCCACCTGCATACCAAATTCTAAAGGGGGTGGCTGTTTTATAGTGTGCGTGTCTATATGTGTATGTGTATGTAGCAATACTGGTGACAGACTAACGTTAGTGTTGGTAGGATTTTTGCATTTATCTGTGTTAACTTCACCATGTGAGAGGATATACATAATCATAACTAAATTCCATGTATTACATTAAAACGCGTCCTATGCGCTGAAATATACGACTTTTGCATATTACATTTACCGTAAAATATACTACAGTCTGGCCATTTGTTATTGTTGTTGCATTTTTTTTGGAAAACATCCAAATAAAAATTATCGATTATGTTCATGTTTATTCATCAAAAATTTTGGAAATTGTTTCGAACAAAGTGCGTTTCTATTGCCGAGCAAATTTCATCATCATCATTATTGCCACGCTAGATGAAATAAATTCAATTTTAATTGGACAGTTTGCTGAATTGTATCCAAAACTTTATTCATAAAGATTACATTTTGATATGCTCAAGTTTGTTAGAATTGGAAACATAAATTATCTGAGACGTGAACAGAAATATAGAAGGGGGCACAATAGCGCAACACAAAACATTTTTTTTTTTTTTAATAATTCAATCAATTTCTCAACTGATTTTATTGAAAATACTGGAAACGTTGCCAATTAGATTCACCGATAACGACGACGGTGTTGATTTTTCCAAAAGAATAACTGTTGCTAATTACCAATCAACTCGGGGATTTTTCAAAATCGTTGGCTTCTACAAAACAAATTCAGTAAATTTACTTTACAAAAAAAGTTGTAGAACTTTTCAACAAATTACAAACTTAATTATCTACCTGCTTCAGGGTGGAGTTTTTAATGTGTTCGACGATATTAAGAGGCCAGTTTTAATAACTTATTTCCTTCATCTTTTTTTCTATAATCAACCCCTAGAATATTGAAGTAAATAGTAAAAGTGGAATAATTCCCTTACAAGTTTCTTGGCTGGTTTGATTAGCAGCAGCTATGAGTAGTTTGAATTCCCTTCGGGCCCTTGTAAACGTTGACAAAGAGAAGTTTGTACATCAATACTAATTTCCTGTATAATCCGATGATTTTCCAGCTATATTCATAGGACGAGACCTCGATACTAAACAGGGTTAGTCTAGAGACAGAATCAGTAAAGGTAAACAACTTAAACTAATCTGTCTCTAGTATAAATTTCTCTTCTTCCATTCCATGATGTTTCTCCACTCGAAACAATCCAATTAAACTATAATTTAATTGTTACTAGCCGTAAATAATACCCCAAAAATACAGAAACATGCACGTTTTGTTGTCTAGTTGCTGTTTTAAAAATATCAAGCCTTTAGGCTCACGTTTATCAACGTAATTTGTGTCCTGCCATTGTGTGTGTTTATTTAGGATGTAAAAATATTATCCCTTTTTTCTCTGGCACAAACAACGTAAAACACTCTGCAAATTATTACATTATTCTCCGGGTTTTTTACTTTCTCTCTCTGCCTCTCTCATTCTTCTACTCCACACTACTCGTCGTCGTCTGACATGTTTTTCCAGAAAAGGAATAGATAGTGTTTTATCAAAGTGCGTGCCAGGAATGGGGAGACACGTAAAAATTACTGGCTATTTTTATATTCTAATACCGGGTAGTTGTTGGTATTTTTTTTCTGGTTTAAAGTGGTGCATTAGTGGAATTAATTGCCAAGTTTACTCTCTTCCTCTTCGTACTTTCATCTATGTATATTGCTGTATAAAAACTAACAAATGTTTAAATATAAATACGGACAGTTTTTAAAGTATTGTGGAATTGCTAATGTTAGCCATACACGTAGAATTTATACAAGAGACAAAAGATATGGTTGCTGCATATTCGCTTCGAATAAATGCAAATAATAAACAATTATTTAGATGCATTGTGCATGTATGCAATATAAAAACAATGGAGAATTTTTTTTCTTCTCCAAATAGAAGCTTTGTTGTATCTACCTATACATAGTATAGGCGTGTAGACTAATCAACGCTGATATACCAACCTTTAATTAACATCTATCTGATTTAAAAATGAATAAAACAATTAGTAATTTCATAGAGTCGCCTTACGAAAATTTGTAAAGTTTCCATAAACTTGTCGTTTTTTAGTATTCTTCTCATTCCAACACTTATATCATTCCTGTACAGTTTTAGAAAAGTTTTAACAAGATTACATCGAAAACTTGGGTTATAGTATAAATTTTTAAAATCGCATTAAAGATGCAGTTGAGCCTCAGTAGAATTATCTTTTTAACATCAGAACGAACATGTTTCTGATAATCATTCTCAAATCTCACATATACCGAAAACAAGTTTACTTTTAAATTATAATTCACATCAGACTTAACTCAATTTCACTGACATTTTAAACCAAACAAATAGCACAGTATTTTCAAGTTTTAATTTCCGTTAAGCTAATGGCTTTACTTAATACCTGTCTTTTATTATATTACGTATGGCTTGTCGGATGGACCTTTTCTCGCCCTTAAATCGTTCCACATTAAGTTACGAATCTCTCTCGTCTAGCCCTCTATTTGTGTGTGTATGTGTACTTTAAGCTTAAAACATCACCATTGTTTCGCATCAATCTTTCTTTCAGTTTCACAATGTTCCGGTTTCATTACGTGAAAGATTCATCTTCTGGACGGCCCGGTTTCGTCTCTTTCCCTTCTATCGTCTATCTTTATATTGCATCCAATTGGCTTGAATATCGTTGTCGTAGGGATTTTAGTGTGGAATCTCTCTATCTACTACCCGTTCCTCTTCCTACATTCAACTTTTTGCTACCTTAATAAAAGATAAGGCGTCAGAGATTGTTTTTGTTTGATTATCTAAGGAGTATAAAGGGAAACTTGAACAAGAAGACGAGAATAACAAAAAAAAACAACGACGATGACGGATATTATTGGATAAATTTTCACGGTGAAAGGACATGTGTTGACAAAGTTTCAACGTTGAACAAAATAATTGGAATTGTTATGTTGGCAGTGTCTTAAGTACATCATCAATTTCCGCGACGATTCATCAAAAAATAAATAAAAAAAACCCTTATTTTAGGATAATAATTTTGAATAAAACAGGGGTAGAACAATACTGGTGGTGCCTAATACTATTATTTCTGAAGAACAAAAACCTTTGGAATTTAAAGGGATAATTCAATTCATATCGTATCATTTCCTACATAAAATTGTAGTCATATCATTAACAAATATATAAAATGTCACATCTATTAAATAAAATTCGAAATTTTATAGCATGTAAAGTTAAACTTTTTATTGGTTTAATATGCGATATGTTTGCCATAAAATTTCACCATAAAAACATGCAAAATAAAACGCCATTTGTAAATATAGAAGATCCACCACTATCGTGTGTATCCTTTCTGATATTTCAGGGCGAATATCGAGGGAATTTATCGTCCATCACTTATGTTTTCAACGAAATGATATAAATATCAAATAGTATCGATTCACTAATAATTTTTAATATTATAGTTTTTCGTTGAAAAGAAAGCTTAAAATTGAAAGTCTGTAAAAGTTGACGCGTAGTAAAGAGAACGCTGTGAATAGAAATGATAGAAATTAGGATATTCTTTAGATAAGAAACAGGAATTGCTTTGCTGGAATTTGTGAGAAGGAGAATTAAAGAATTTTAGGCGTAATATTGTTGTGATATTAATTATTTGCAATTTTATTAAGAATGTAAGGTGACCTGAAATGTTTCAACATTGTCGTTGTGGGTTTTATGTATTTTTTAAGATGTTTAGTATGCAATAAAATTCTCGTCTTCGGGTCGTTTTATACAGGAAAAGTCTTTAATAAAGTAAGTACACTTTCCTATGTGCACTCTAATAAACTTGATGTAAGTGGATATCTATAAAGTTTTACAATTTCCATATTAAAAATATATTTAAAACACAACGAAAAAACTGGAATAGAACATATTTTATAATGTAAAACTCGAATTTATGTTTAAACTCTCAAATTTTGTATCGAAAACTATACTATATGTCTGTACAATATGAAATTTATTGTTTTATAGGTGAACGTTATAAATTCGTGTTAGCATCAGGATTAAAATATTATTATCAGTTTTGATGTATCGCCTGCCAGTTTACTATTTCGCCGATTAAAATTCAATTATGGAATTTAGCAATTAAAATGGAGCTTAGCGCATTTTGGTAGACATTTCAATATAAAATGCTTATGAAAGAAAACAATGCTATAGAAGAATTCAAATTGATCTCTCTTTTTGAGTTCCAATAACGCGAGTTTTAAAGATAATAAAAAAATAGGACTGTACCTTGTGCCTTGCTTGTTGATTCCACTCGGATATCTTCAAATTCTACTCAGATTTCATTAAAACTATCATCAAAGTTGTCACCATCATTCCTCTTAGTTTTGAACAAGTTTCATCAGGTAAATGACGAAGAATTTGTCTTTCTCTCTTTCGTTCGTTCTTCGCTTATAACACGGTAGAAATGTGTCAAATGACGATGTCTCTTAGGATCATACACGTGCCCCGTCTAGAGAACGAACGGATGACAGTGTAGCAAAACGACATGAATATCCATGGCTGTATGATGGATCGTGTTGGTTATTAATGGTGCCTGGATTGCCATTACACAAGAACGAGATCTGTCCTTTTAAAAGCAACCGTCATACCATCATCATCATAATCGTCCTCATGAACCGACTCATTCCTTATCGTGTTACAACTTCCAAATTTTACAAATTTAACAGAAAGTAAATCTATTCATCAATTTGTTTCTTAGTTGGGATTCGGTTTCTTTGGGCCGATTATAAATAATAAATTAAAGCGCTCCATCTTAGCCTTTTGTTGAATCAGTCCCGGATGTAAGAGGGTTGTCGTGGATTAAAAGAAGCTTCTGAAAAAAAATACACAAATAGTGGGTTGGAAATTAGGATATTTTTGTTCGTAAATCGCTGGTATTATACGAAATTCTACAGTTTAAAGGCATGAATATAAATGGGGATTATCCGTTTTTAGTGGTTGTCCAATAGTAGTTTTCATAGTAAAAATAAATTAGAATGTCTTGTCACACGTAAGGATTAACAGTTAGCATATAAATACGTATTTAGATGGTACCATTTGCAATGTGCACGTATTATTTTTATATGTTCACCATCACTATTACTACAACTGGCATTGTTGTTTATCTAATGATATTCACCTGTTGAGTTGACAGTTGGGCTTACACACTTCACATATACCTGTACACACATACACAGAATGCCTCGAATGTGAGAGACCTTCTAATTGCGTAAGCCCTCCCGATCCGGATAAGCTTACAACTGACCGTGTCACTACGTTTAACATCAACATTTTCTCATGTTTGAAATTCAAAACCTAACTTGACAATTTCAGGATTATCATCTTAATGTTTCTCGTGCTAGTAAAGTTTAACGTATTTTGCTTTATTTCTACAATGGAGGAAATAAAACGACAAGTTGAAAAAAAAACAGCAGCACAGTAAGAATTTGCTTGCTTCCTCTCTATGTGCATGCTTAGATTATAATCTTAAAACAACCGCGTCTCCTCTGACAGTATCAAATTCCCGTCGTGTTTACTTGATAAATTTCGTTCCAGAGTTACATAGGAATGACAAAGTTGAAGAGGAGAGGTGAGGTGAGGTGGTTGGTAATTTTAGATTCGGATCGTTAGCGGTGTTCCGCTGATTGCCTCCAGTGGCGACGCTGTTTGAATACCAAAATGAGGTTGTCTCTTATTTGGCAATTATAGATTGAATGGGAAGAAAAATTGCGATAAAACAGGCCTATATAAGATGCTGTTGACGATGATGATAATAGCAAAAAAGTATTGATTTATCGTCTATAACTGGCAACTTTTAGGTTTCTTTTTCTATTTTGGCATTAATATACGATTTTTCATTCGATACTATAAGATATGTATGCAGATTTTGTCCAGCTTTCTGCCACAATTCGAGGGAATTCTGGAACCAATTCAATATGAATATATTCCATCTGCAATTCTAAAATATATGAACAACAACGGGTTCTCCCTGGTGGTGGTGGTCGTTGGTATGTTGAAATAATCAAATATAAACAGGAGTTATACGGCCCAGATACAACAGAGATAATACGAAACAATTTACATTCCTGATTCTATCTTGCTAATAATTCGTTTGGTAACTAGAAATCCTCTATATAGCCATTTATATAAGTATGTATGAGTTTATGGATAAATCAAATATTGATATTCAATCGATTTTTTCCTCTATATTATAGACGCATGTAATAAAGTCGTCTCATTTGCATCAAAACGCTATTTAAGAATTTCGCAAAAAAATTATACCCAACGACGATCAGCCTTGACTGAAACGATAAATTACCCTTTTCTATTTTTAAACCAGTCCAACCCCACGCAGCTTCATTTCCAACATGATATTGTTAATCAAAAAAAAAAAAAAACGAGAACAGGGCATGAGTGGAACTTGTTTCTTTTTGCATTTTGATTCTAATCGAATATCAAACATCAAGTTCGACCAACAATCACAATTTCACACTCTGTCATCTCTTGTTATCGTAGTGGAAATAGTGAAGATTAAAAACAATAAAACATAAAAAGCTTCAATCAATTGATGAATTCCGTTGATTTTAAGCGATATTTATGCGGCATGTGCTTTTATGGAAATGCTTTTCCATGCGTCACATTCTTTTCTTGTATAATAAACCAGACAACAAGGCGACGACGACGATGACGACAACAGCAACGCTGTTTCCCTTAATATTGTGAACACAGGCAAGCGGAATAATTTCCTTTTTCATTCGTAGATATTTGATTTTTCCTCCTCTCGTCTACATTGACGAAATCATCACAATGTCTCTAACAAATGCAACTTTGAAGAATGGGAACGAAACGTTAATTTTATTTTTAGTGCCAAAAGCAAGAAAAATCACGTAGTCTGTAATGAAATTTTTTTAGTCCACACTGGTAGAGACACTGGTACGATTTCATCAATCCAATTCGATATAGCGATATTTACAAACCAAACTGACCGGCATGCGTGTCGAAATTTAAATATTTACATGTGAAATATGAACAACTAGTAGTGAACGTACGGGAAGAAGAAGGAGAATCAATATGAGTTTTTTCTTTTATGTAAATTGCGTCAATATGTAATCGTTAGGTCAGGATCGGAACAGTATTGTTATTATTTCAGTTATATTAGAAAATATTTGTATGTGGATCGTTTGTAAGCTTTCTAAATTGATTTGAAAAGCACTTCATTACGGTTGGTGTTCGTGTGAGACTGGTTGATTGTCGGGACATTGACGGCGACAAAATAGGTTAACTCCAAGGGGATCCAAATGCTATTTTAACGACATAAATGTACCCCAATGTCCATTAAGGCAAGAGTCCGTATTGTACACAACATGCGTTGTCGTCGTCGTCTATTGATATGATTCGCAGCGACGTTCAGCATAATGTATCCTAAGGCATAACAAACTCACTCCCTATCTCTCTTTCACTCTATAGGCAATATTGCCTGTTTGCCATTTGGATATTGATTTTCTGCTTCATCGGCTTGTTTTATAGGCAATGAAATTGATGCCAACTGAAATAAAGATAAATATTCGATTGAATTTTGTTTTATTTTTATTTATTTTTTGTATTTTAGATTTGCATAAAAATTTTAAAAATTTTTTCTCTCTGTTTATTGTTGCAGGCGAAAAACCGTACAAGTGTTCATGGGAAGGATGCGAATGGCGGTTTGCTAGATCAGACGAATTGACCCGACATTACCGCAAACATACAGGAGCTAAGCCGTTCAAGTGTCGCCATTGCGACCGATGTTTCAGCCGTTCAGACCATCTGGCCCTGCATATGAAACGACACGCTTAAACGGCCTACCTCTATGCCGCATCACTGCCAGTTACCGCTAGTGTACATACAAATATAAACACAAAAATAATAAAAAAAAAAAAACAAAGTAAAATAAGAGGAAAACCGTTCAACAATAGAAGAATAGGTGTGTGTCTGTGTCTGTATGGACTCTTTGAGCAACAAACACAACATTATTAAACATGGAGGGATTATTTTTTGGTTCCTCAGTGATGTTCTATCCTGTGATCGATTAATATCAACTAGGTCCGAACACACTCTGATATACGGAAAAATTAAAAATAAAACTACACGTGTAGCTGTACAAAACAATTCTCCGTTAAAAGTTTTTCTAAAAATAATTTTATTTAAAACGCCCCAGGGCGTTAAAACTGTATAACTCGCGATTTCTTACCTTTTTATTATCATTTTTCAAATAGATTAATTCAATTTCTTAATAAAAATCAAAAGAATTTTTGGATCGTTTGATCGATAAAAACAATTAGCGAAACAGGGTGAGATATCGTATTGAAAATATTTTTCTTATGTTGAAAATTTATTATAATAATGATAATAATGGAGATTTGTAGATTTTTACCCTTTTTTTAACCAGCAACAACCCTCAATTCTCCCTCCTCTTCCATTCGGATTTCTTTTCTCTATACGTAGATTGTCGTAATGTAAAATTAAGTTTAAATATTTAGTCTTGTACGAATGTGTCAAAGTATTAAAACTGAAGACTGTGCTAGGCGCACACCGCCACAAATATTTTAGGCTAAATGTCATTTATTTGTATTTGAATTTAGAGAAACCAGAATAAAATCAAAAAAATTGTAGGTGTAAAGAACGTTTTGTTTTTTTTTTTTCGTTTTTTGGAACATAAACTGATTATTGAGAAGTATTAAAGAGATGATTAATAAAAATAGGTAATTATATTTTTTGAGAAAGTGACCTTGGATGAAAATCTACTTTTTTCAAAAAAATAAAAATGCAACGATTATAAGCCGTGTACAGTTGTATTTAACGTGTACATTGTGCATTTTTCTTAAATGGCACTCATGACATCATCTCCTATTTTTAAGAGATGATCGCGCCAATTTCCTCAGACGCATTCCTTCTCTATGCATTCTATATAAATATATTTCTACATACATCATCATCCCCTTAGCCCGCCCCTCAAATCCAACCCCATGAACCCCCCGTAAAACTGTGTGATTGTTGTGTGCGATCAAAGCCCGTGTGTTGTGTATAGAAAAAATAAAATTAAAAAATAAATTTTTAGTGTTATATCTCTCTTATAGCATTTTGTACAGCTCTGCATGCTTTGTTAATTAGTTTATTAATGCATTTTATTGTCGAAAAATATGATGTTTGGTATCAAAAAGATGATGGCAATGCTGTTTGTTGTTATCGGATTTTTTTGTTGCCAATTATCGAACGTTTTGTTAGAAGAAATCCAGAATTGAAAAGTTGCGAACGAGCTTGGTGTGGATGTTATTTTGTATAAATGAATTGTCAGATAAAAAAATAAATTAGAGAATGTATGGAACAAAACTAACAAGTTCTTGTTGTTCTTCCGGGCACTTTTTTTAGTAATTAGATGTCTCAGAGTAATATATTGAAATATATTAGTTTGTAACACGAGTTTTTTACCTGCTGGATACGAATGTTGTTGATGTTTTTCAATTGATACATTTTTCTATACGGCAATTTTTTTGATCGCCGCTGCCGCTCTTTATTTATAAAAAAAATCTTGATTTTCGATTGTCGTCGTCGTCGTCATCTCCTACACCACCACCACCACCGCCTCCTACATCTTGTCCATATCCTTAACTAATTGCCGAACCGCTGCCACCACCACTCACAATTATCTTAAAACTGAAAAGGAATTGATTTTTGTAAACAATTTTCTATTCAAACAACCGATATAGCATAGTAGACAGCTTTTTTTAAAGAAATAATTGCAACACGGTTCGACTTTTAGCTAACCGAATCCTTATAGAGAATGTCTAGAAATACTCTTCTTCCTACATCCCAAGCCCACATCCCGCCTAAATGTGACATTATTTCATGTTCATGTTGTCTCCCAGAGCTTATCGTAAATCACTGAAATCAACGAAATTCTCAATTAACCGTTGCGCTAATTGATAATTGTCCCCTTTCTACTGCACCTTTAGTGTAATTTATAACAAAACAACACCAACCAATTAGCGTTTTTAATTAGATAATTATCAGAAAAGATGTTATTATTTGATATACAAATTTTACTTTGATCATTTTTAAAGGACATTATTTGGCTTGAATTGGCCACATATTCGGGTGATTTACAATAGGCTCTGTTTTATTGTCTCTTTTAGTTCGTACGCTCGCCGGCTTTGCTGTTCTGCAGGCCGGGAAATGTAATAGTTTTTAAGATGAGATTAGGAAATATTCTTATCATTATTAATTACGATTATTGATTATGATTATTACGATTATTATGTGAAAATATAAACGAAATATTTTGCCAATGGAAGTTGATCTTCTTTAGGATTTTCAAAATAATATTTCTATACCAATAATTAATTGATTGATTAATTAAATTTAATGCAAAAAACAATGTATTTGTAAATGTATTTTAACTATTAATTGAATTCTAGATGATCCAATTTGTATATAAAGAAAATGAAGAAATAGTGAAAAAAATAATTAAATGGTGAAAACAATTGAGATTGTTCTGATAATTGTATAATTGAATTTAAATTTTGTAATATTTCCATTTTATATTTCTTAAATGATGATGGTGATAAATTTTTGTAGTCTGTAAATATTTATTTGAGTAAATTAACGGATTGAAAAAAGAATCAAGAAAAAGAAGATGATTATCCAAAATCTATATGTAAAATTAATCTACATGTATCGACGAAGAAGATGAAACAAGAATTTTAGTAAACAATTTCAACCATTTTTCCTAGTCTGTTTCTTTATTTTATTCTTTTTTTTTAATGTATAATTTTTATATTGAAATTTGGTAGAAATTGTTAAAGTATAAATTATAATTAATTAATATATTTCTGTTTTATTGTGAAAAATTCATTATAAATGTTTATCAAAACAAAAAAGAGACAAACAGTCGGCGAGATTTCGTACGCTAGCTTGTATTTCCGCTCAGTGCAAATAAACGTACGTTCCTGTTAAAATTAACACATGTTTTTCTTTAATATTACGAGTAAATACCCACGATATAGAAACAAGCATCTTTACAATGGACCATTTCGAATTAACGTCGAACAACTCTGAATACGCTCATTTTAGAACTAGCGAGAAACAGCTACAAAAAAAAAACACGGACGATTTTTACGTTCAATGAGAATCTGTTCAGTTAATTCGACAATTTTCATAGAAAAAGTCGTTTCTTTGTTGCATCTATTCCGAACAGTATTGAAATTCCTGCATGAAATCGTGACAATTGCGAAAAACGCTTTCATCAATACAACATTGCAGTGAATTCCCCGTAAAATCACATATCCGTTTTTGTACAATCGGTTGTCCTATTTCCACAACATTTGCTATTGTTTAAGTAGTGAAATTCAAACGAAAACAAAACAAAAAACCTAAATTGTGTCATTTTTTTTTCAAAAATTTTCAAAGTCCATCCTGAAGTTGTAGTATGTTAATGATGTTAGTTGTTAGGAACTCAGTAATGAGATTAATTAAGGTTGAGATAACAAACTAGACGAGAAAGAGAGAAAATAATAATAATAATAGTAAAAGAAAAAATCTATCTCACCACATAAGGGGTAATTTTAATGAGGATTTATGTTTTGAGAGAGAGAATGTTACACATTGCCCTTTGTCATCATTACTTAGTGACACGTAAGGAAGGCTTGTGGGGAAAGCTGTGTTGTTCCTGAAATTTAATAAGCTTAGGTGTATAGTATCGGCCGTACACAATTACATCATCAAAGTAAATTGTGTATAGAATCTTGTAGTCGCTTCTAAGAGTACATAACACCGCACAAATATCAATTTACACATTAATTTTTACACCTTTAAAATATTGGCTTACTTTTATTTTATTAAAAAGAAAAATTCAACAAGGAAGTGGTGGATTAATCTTACTGAAATTGAGACGCCTACAAATAATAACGAAATAAGAAACAATTTTTTTATTGCCGAAGATGTAAAGAGAGAAATTACTAGAAACTTCAATGATACGTTTCTACTAAATTTATCATCCAAATTACTTCTCTGTCAACCTTTGTGTAATTTATCAGAATCATTGCGTTTTTTCTTACTTTGCCACTTTCCAAATTATAAAATTGTCCATCGTTGTTACAATTTTCTCGGTATGTTAGTGTTAGTGTCTAGACTTGTATTGGATTTTAAATCCCATGATATATAATGGTGTGGCATTGACTAACGCACACAATTAATCTCGCATTACGCCTAAGCTTACCCGATCCGAATCAGAAGGACGTTTTGTGACGGTGCCACTGATCCTATAAGAGTTATCTTTCAGCACAATATCTCTCACTTTTTCCACCCTTTCGTGTCTTTAATGAAATGCGAAATGATGATGCTTTCAGCATATTGATTGTGCTCTACTGTGTTAATTCTCAATCATATTCATCAGATAATTAACCAAAGTATAGAGAAGGAACTTGTAGTAGATCAAACTATAAGCGTCTTTAACTGTACAATCTCGTCATTATATCATAAACTCCATTTATTTACAACATACGTTTACCCTTCAATGGAACTAATCTAATGTAATTTTGTATGTTTCTCGTCAAATACGTATTCGATTTGTTACAAATTTTATCCAAAACAAACTACTGGAGTCCCTTTAAACATTCACATACATTTACAACGGACCGAGAATGTCTTTGGTGGCGTTCAACGTTTATGCCTCCAATCCAATGCTCTCTAACCTCTTTCTATTTGATTTCAAGAAGCCGTTAAAAGGCGAACGTAGTAAGTGTAGTCTTCTTTTGACCCATTTGTTCGTTCATGTGAGCATTGAAAGATATCACCATTGCCAATATAAATCAGATCAAAGTTGTTCGTTTAAAACGTAATCGTATACTGTCCGCATATTTGAAACATTTATTTAAAAATCTCGTTTCTTTCGTTATTGATTATTAAATAGTGGTGTTGGTAATAATAGTAAAGGAGAACGATCAATTATTTTTACAATTTGATTATGAATTTTCAATAAGTTTATTCAAGTGGCAAAACGCTTAATTGGAAATTCAATCAATTATATAACGACGAAGAAGTAAAAAAGTAGAAGAATAAAAGATGGAACGTCGGAGAAGTTTAATAATAAGAAAACGATAAATTTAATAAAAGTGGAATGAATGAATGCAACGGCGACTTACCGCAGCGTATAATTTATTAGTAGATCTTTCTTTTGGTCTTTCTTCATCTTAAACAGAATTTAATATCTTCCAGCATCCAGTTATAATAGATATACACAGTATAAATATACACGAAAGTGCACATTTTTTATTGGCGATGGTGTCGTAAAACAGTTAACTTGAATTAATTTAAGACACCCTACATAGATTTTGATATTCTGTATAACATTATTATACTATAATACACAACATACTGCTATAAATTTTATTTTCTTCTCTATATATTAGACGAAAATATCAAATAAAAATCCAGACGACAGGAAAACAATCCACCAAATATTCTCTCAAGCTGTATACTTGAACTGGACAGAAGAAATTTTCCAGTCTGTTAACGCTGGATCATTTTCACGTATTTCAAATAAGAAATATGCAAACGAGTATAAAATGTCAAACATATCTACTTTGATTTTTCCACCATTTCATCAGTGATAATATTCAATGTTGAAATGATATCATCAGAAATCACTATTCATATATATTTATTTGTATTTTTAAAATCCCAACAGGATTACCAGTGAAGCTTATTGAATATGAAATGTAAGAAAAATGAGAAAAATGAAAAGTGTCAAGTCCACTTTGAATACGAATTTTTCTAATAAATATGCGACAAAAGTTTGAAAAGTTTCAATGATTTCCCAGTTATACCTACCCGTGCTTGTCTGTCGACGTCGCCTATCACAACAGAAAAATTCGTCTCGTTTTCTAGACACTCACACGCAAACACCCACACATGTGTGTGCAAATCACTCGGAAATTTGACTTTAAAATGAATCCAAAGATTCGGCCGGCTTAACAACAAGAAAAAACTTTTCGTCGACAGTGACAGCACGATTCGGTATTCGATATTATTCAAATTTACGTCAACAATAATAACAATTACTAATAATAATGCGATAAAAGATTTACAAGTGGAAAAATGGTGGATGCGCCGGGTAAATAAAATTCCATTTATATTTAACATGAATATATATAAAGGTGAGATTAGTTTATTTTATTAGAAAATAAGAGGGTGTTCAGTTTGGGGAAGCATTGAAAATGGAAGCAGGTGTGAACCGTTTTGCTTCTTGAATATTCATGTGGTGACTTATTGGTTGAGACAATAGGCGTATAGCTTCTAATATTAACACCACTACGTGTACAATACGTAAGGACGTTTATTGAGTGGTAAAGACCTTTAACATAAAGCAATATATCTCGCTGGCAATAGCTGTTACAGAAATGTTTAGTGAATAACGAGAGCGTGTCTGTCGTTTTGTTAAATATGTTATATCATCGTGAATTGTACAAATTTTAACATTTCAACAAATTGTATTTTAACTAAATCCAAATTTCTATTCAACAATACCGAAATTCAATTATACGATTTTACTAAATTGTCGTTTACACTTGTGCTTCCCAAACTTTGCACAGTTGTAAAAATAACGATTATATATTGTATTTATTATCAAAAATTTTCCAAACTTACATGATTTTTGGTCATTTTTCGGCACCCTCAATTACTTTTGTTAGCTCCCTCATGTTATTCGACTTTTCTCCAAGCAAGTACTCTGCAATACAAAGAAGAAACAAAATTTATCTTTACGTATTGTTGATCCATTACAGTAGAAGAATTTACTGGATTGATTGTTTTCTACAAATTCAACAAATCTGATTGATTCAAAATTGGATTTAATCGCGATCTTGCCCGGAGCAATCGTAATTAATCTTTAGGTATAATCCCATTTTCCCCGACAAATCTAACGTTTGTTAATATTGCAGGCGGTAACCCGCAGGTGTAAACCATCAGTTCTTGGTATTAAGTAGTCAGATCGCGTTGCCAATTAGCGAATTAGATACTTCAACTAATTAGTTACAAATAGTAACTAGGACAAATACACCTACAAAATAGGGTAAGATTAAAGGCTGAGATGATATTAGCCAAACAAATCACGATCATTTCTATGTGTCTGTTGTTATTGTTGTTTTTTTCCTTTTAATTCAACCATCACAACGTATAGAAGTTGATCTTTTTCAAAATAATGCATACAAAATTGGAATATAGGCTGAGTGCGTGAACGGATAATCTCCTGAAATGTCAACTCGCATGGAAAAATAATGCTCAGTATAAAGAGAAAAATACAAACATATAAGCAAAACGAAATTCTCTTCCACTGGCCGTGTTTTATTTTGAGTGAAAGTGATATTTCTTTTTCACTGAAATATCGCATCAATTTACATAAAATAATACGGATTTTTCAAAAGGAATCTCATGCTTCCGGATCCGATGTTGTTTCTCTTTTTTTTCTGTTGAATTTTCCTGTTTCTTCATTTATTTTTTGTATCTTATTTAAAGCACTTATTAATAAAGCCAAAATATTAAAATTTGAATAAATTCTTTTAAAATTATTATGAATTTTCCATATGAAAAAGAAATTTATATAAATTGAATTTTCTTTTATAACACACCGTATTCGGATTCTAATTTCCACTTCAACAAAACAGCGCAATTTCTGTTTCCATCATTATAATTAAACTCTGTAGGGTAGCAGCAACAGCTACAGCTACTGTTGAATATTATTTATGCTCTAATGTCCATAAACAAAATCCCACCGTCAACGCTAAAATAGAATTTAGAACTCTATTTACGACAACTATTATTATTATTGTTTATTAAATTTATTGCTTTGATAGAAGCAATAGAAAAAACTTGGAAAATTTGCAATTTATTTAATATTAAAATACCAATAACGATTATAATCAACATTCCATATAGTTGTACAGCAATTTAATTATAATCCTTAATCGTATTGAATATATCCAATTTAATTCTGTTTAAATAAGTAATCTCACAGGTTAGTTTCTCTACTAGTAGTTGCTCATATTGCAATATTTAATATTAAAATTTAGCTGCATCTAAATATCTATTACACGAAATTTCCTTGCGTTCAGTTAATTTACAACACGATTTACATCAACTCAAAGCCAGTCTGCTTCTGTACACAAACATAAATCTTTAAGATTGAGAACTCTATCAAGTTGTATTCTTATCCTTCAAATGGATGAAAGATAGAAATCTACATTGTTTCACTTGAATATTCTCACAGAACGTACCTTTTACATCATTATCAGTTAATTTCAATGTTAATTTTAATGATAGCTTTCAATGTTTCCAACTTTCGTTCAATTTTAACAAGCGAAACCGATATTGTGCTTGTTTATTTTATTTGTTAAACTTACCGCAAAAAAATGAAAGGGTGACTATACACACGAATTGAATTGTATTCTAACAGATGGGGAGGGAAAAATAAATCCATCCCTCTCTTAATTCGATGAACGTTCTCTCGTCTTATCCCTTGAGATGAAAGTTAATAATATTTCCAGTACAAGTAGTCGTGAAAATACCATATACAGTCAATAAAAATTTTATACACGTTTTATGTTAAAAATCAACTTTTCAATGTACAAATACACATACATAAACCAGAAATAATTAAATATTCGCTCGTTTCATTTTTCCACCCAGCATATCTGTCGTTAATGTTAAAATTGATAAATGTTACTACAGAAGAATGGAAGATAATCGTATGAGAAATCGGTGTTATTGCATTCCAACACTTTATCCATTAGCAATACCCAACCAATCTATCTGTCACTGTGTTGAATAAATGGAACACGAAGAAGAGACAAAAAAAAGAATTTTCAATAAAATTTACATTTTCTCATATTATTCCCATTTCGTACATCTGTAAAAATATCCTGTCAAATTCACCAAAAGAAAATTGTGAAAATTAGAAATTGTTCGATGTAAGAATCACGGATGAACGTCAGACTAGAATCGAATGTAGTAATTTCAAAGTTTCGTGGCGCGATGAAAAACTCAATGAGGAATTCGGCCAAAGAACTAGACGGACTTTTAATTAAGCCGATTTCGTTCATCAGTGAATTGTGCGCTAGACAGACACACACAAACACACACACAGACTTTTACAGAAAACGAACAACTTTAATTAAATCCAAAAACACCAAGCTCTCTTCTGTTATCTAGCTAGTTTAGGAATTGCTGTGATTTTTATTGATGTAGTTGGTCTCAAACTATTACTTACAATTAGAAGAAAATTCATTATTGACTCGACAAAATTAAACTGATTTCGCGAAAGATTATTACTAAAATGAGACACCTTTTTCTCGTTTATATTCTTTGCATAATCCTCTTATCTACAAGCTGTAATAGATGTTATTATCCACTAAATAGCGCAGGTAGACATACTTAATTCTATTTCGAACTTAAGTCGACTACCAAGTTGGAAATACGGAGATTTAGTTGTTTAAAGGGATGGCGGGCGTTGATTTTGGTATCTAAAGCTTGTCGGCTCCAAAGTTTTCTTAATGCAAATTATGTTGAAAGTTGTAAAGTACTAAGTAGTAAACTATTCTTAACACTTGAAGTAAGAAAGCTATCACGTTGCCAGCATCGTGGTAATTAACCTTGTTGCCTTTAAATATCGTACAAGTTTTGATTAAATTAAACATTACAGTAAATTTGTTCGAAAATTATCTATATTGATCAAAATTCTTGTCTAGATAGATTTTTTTTATATTTGTTTGGATAAAATCTAAATAAAACTAGTATCTATTAATCCAGTTCCGGTGTGTAAATAAAATAAAATTTCTGTTGATTATTGAGTAATTTGCAAAGCAAATATTCTACCCTCAACTCGTCCCTTGTGGTTAATATTATTTACATATTTTCAATTTCGTATAAAAACTGTTAAATTAATACTATCAACATAATTTATTTAAAATTTAAAAACAATGATAAATGGATGGATATTAAAAATATGAACATCTAAAAGTAATCTCTGGCTGGAAAATTCAAGATTTTATTAAATACAAATAGAGGGCTGATATTTAGCTTTAATAAAAGTTTCAATAGGTCTGGTACGAAGGAAATTTATACGTTTAGCGAGGATAAGATGGGGAAAAATCGAAGAAACTAAATCGCTATCAAAAATCTACCTACGTTTGTCGTCATTTATCAAGTTTGAGCTAATTTTACTTTTAACTAATGGTACTGAACAATTTTTAGCCTCTATTTTAAGAGATCTTCATCTTAGATCATCAGTAAATTTTGTGAAAATAACAAACCAATTTTTTGTTTATTTTTGAGCTGAATACTTCGGTTTAAATTTTGAAAAAAATAACCGTTTTTAAGCAATGTTCTGTATTATTTAGACTTTTAAAGACCGTTATAATTATAGATTTATATTAATTCCATTAGATGATTAGAATAGATGTTGTTAATCAATTCATTAAAGTATAAAGTACAGTGGATGCTGTAACTAAAAGTTCCTAAAATTTATATTAATTGGTGGAAATTCGAAAAGGGTTGACAGCACCCTTTTGTCGAATCTTCCTGAATGGTTGGCTAAAATAATAGTATATTTCCTCTTTATTTCAAATCATAGATATGTTTATTTAGAGAAAAAATGCTTGTTTTTAAATTCTTATTGTAGACTCACACAACATCCCACTGTTAATCTCATACCGTAATTGTATTAAGAATTTAAGCAAAATTGGTCGGATGAAATTGTCGTCATAGTAACATCAACGACAGCATCTACCTCCAAGCAGCAGCAGCATCACCAGCAGTAATGATAATAATAACAACAATAGCAACAATGTCGACATTAATAAGATTTCAAGTTTCCACTCACTGTAGAAAGTGGAGAATGGTTGCAATGTAATTCAATCAGTTTAGAATGAGTAAAGGTAGAAACACATAGATAGGGGTACCGATGGTGGTGGTGGTGGTGGTGGTGGTGGTGTAATTGAGGGCCAGCTACTTTAAATTCAAGCGCTCTTCGTGTTAATCTAATACTCGTATTGTAAGCACCCTAGATGATTACGGATCTCCGTCTACATCCGTTCCTAGAACTGCTCTCGCAACTTTGTCTTATTCATTCTTTCTAAATACATTTATATGTACCTATTAAGAAAAAAAACAATACCGACAATTTCTTCTACTTTAAACGTTTTTGCATTGTTAAATTATTGTACGAATATTAGATTAACAAGAAACTTTTAAAATTAGTTTCCTTAATAAAGAATAGAATTGTGTTATTCTTATTCAATTCTAACTATCCTCAACATTAAATAATTCAATTACTTATTTCTTCAATAAATTATCGAATTTAATTGGAAAAACTGTACGGTAACTAAACAATTTCAAATGAACAAAAATATAAATTGTATTGGAAATTTTAACAATCTCTCTAACAGAAAACCTTTTACATCAAACATTAATAATAAACATAGTTAATATACCTGTTCGGGTATTTGATGAAATTTCAACTTTAAAGCGAGGGAATAGAGAAGTATGGTTGGCTAATTTGCAACCGCTATGTCGCTTAACAAGCACTCAAAATTACATGAAACTCAATTGACAAACTCACTCACTCAATCTATCTAACTCTCTCTTTCTATCTTTTGATAAAGACAACAAAAGCACGAAAGGTTGCTAATATCTACTAGTAGAAGTAGTAGTAGTAGTATTAGAATATAAGTATGAGTGTGTATATGTGTTGCCTTTTACTCTCATAAAGGCGACAATGTTGTCAGTTAAATGAAATTTTATCCATAGTCTTATAATAAGAAAGTGGCGAGCTTTTCACTGCTGAGATACCGGAAACAGAGAGGTAGCAAGAGGATAACAAACAGCAGGTTCTAATGACACCATTTTAGAATACGTTTTTTAATTCGTATGACAATATCGTTATTTTTTCTAATATTAGTAGAAATTATTGGAACGATTCGAACTTATCAAATATCGTTAGATTTTAAACATTCTCGATTCAACAATCTGTAAATCCAAACAACAATTTGGAAAATCACAAACTAATTACAAACGTTGGCAACGGTCTGAGAATATAGTTTGAATTGTTAGGAGAACCGTGGTCAGTTAATTGAAATGAAACCTTCAACTGAATGCATTTAACGATTCTATTTATGCATATTTCATTAATTTGTGAAGAATTTTATGCGAAATTATTAATGTAGAAGTTGTAGTTGATAGAATTCAGCTATAGAAATCATCATAGAAGTACGAGTACGTTCACAATTAGAGTATATTATAAATGATTTGAATGCCGGTCCTGTTTTATAAATCTTACTATAATATTTACTTCAAATCAATACATTTACAAAAACAAAACTCTTTCTCTCTGTCTCTCTTTCGTTCTCTTATCGAATCTGGAGATGATTATTAAATTGCGTTATAAATCAATTTGCATTCATAACTAGTTGAAGTGCTAACAACAAAACAAAGATGTCTTTACGATTCTCTAGAATTATTCTATTTCTTCCAATTCTTACTGTAATCACCTTAAATACTAGACAAACAGGTTGTTTCAATACCTTCCTTTCCATTATAAAATAGCTAAAACATTTGTTTAATTTTAAAGATGTTAGTGATTGTTTTGGATACAAATGTCCTCCGAAAACATTGGTTTGTCGACGATTCACAGCAGTAGCACAAAAGAAAGAATTCCTCGACATAACAGTGGATTGTTTAGGAATTAATCGTAAGTAGTTGATTTTATTTAAAAGAACATTCGATTAATTATACAATACAATATTAGGGGATAAATTACAAACATTTAATTATCAAAGATCTAATCCATATGATCCTGGACTACACTTTGAAAGTTACAGTTATTCAACTGTATACGAATTTGAACGACCTTTGATTATTGGAAACCAACAGAATCAATCGAAACCAAATGGGGGATTTTACAATTACCAACAAACGTAATTGATTTATTAATCTTGTGATATTAGTAAGTAAGTTTTATATTAATTAATAAACTACGGTTTGTTATTATTTTGGATTGTTATAAATAAAAAAAGGGAAATCTAATAAGTCAATGTCAATGTTAATGATTCCGTTATCATGACCTACAGATTAATAGGAAAGTCATTCAGAATTGTTTAAAGTTCATTTAAATATTGTCAATATTTATCCCAAACTGAGATTGTAATTGGAAATCGAGAAATTAAACTGTTGATACAACGATTTTAAGCGAAACTTATCCGGCAGTTAGGAAGTAAGTCTAACAAATACAGAACCGCAGTGTTCCAAATTTACACTCTTATCGAAAATCAATCTTGGACTTATTTATTATAAAGGAATACTTATAAGAAATTCAAGCCGTGGATTAATAACAATAAATTATGTCTTTTAAATTCAGCTCAAAAATCAACCAACTGTCATTAAAGTTCCCTTTTTAGCAATTCTGTAGTAAAATTAGCCAGAAAAAACGGATAGGCAGCGATAAAAATACGCTAAACTCTTAATTAAACCTTCAAATATTCATCCCCAAAACGACGATTGAATATTACTACTGCAATCCTCATAAATATTTCATTAAAACAAATTGATTGAAATACGTTTACAATAAATAGTTTATGGTTTTATTATTGTTAAAATTACTATTTTATTTTCTTGTAAGGCAAGGATGTAATTATTTTACGAGTTTATTACTATACTATGTATGTAAAATTATCCATCCGTACGTTTTTTTAACGTTCTAACTGTTAGTGTAAAATGATCGTAAACTTTCTAATTGGGTTGTTTTTCGTCATCTTCATCATCATCATCCTACCCGCACTTTATTTTTATTTTATTTTTAATTAAATGCTTTAATTAGAAGTTTTACCTGTTTTCTAAATGTCTTCTTTTTCGCTTTGCCTCTCAGTCTCTCACACAAGAATTTACTACGATAACACAAACATTCTGTAGTAATGATCTTATTTACACGAGAAATCTTTATCGTTTTCGAGTGTTGGATAATCAGACTAAAGCAGCTGTATTATTTATAAGAATCTGACGCAATCATTGATTCGTTTATCTGTTCAACGAAACACGTAGATACTCTGAAAGAATAAAAAATAAATGCATTAAAATGGTTACAATAAAGGAAATATTAAAAAAAGCTCAGTTTAATAGAGGAGAAAAACGAAGGGTAGAATCTGAATTAATTAAGTTTCTTCTAATTAATCGTAAATTTATCTCTTTCGAAATTAATAGAGTATGATTTGATTTATTTCAATCTCTCTCTAATTTAATATCGCTTCAGTTGAATCTGTCGAATTTCAAATTAAAAATATCGAAGTTAGAAGAGCATGTACGTAGATACTGGTACAATGTAACTAATTGGGTTCAAAATTCAGAAAACAACAACCATAATTATCATCTTTTTACGAACATAATACAATCACCAACTAGAAATATGAGTAAACTTTTAATATAACAACTAACATTGTTCATAATTTAATATGGTATTTCTCATCCGAAAAACGTAACCTTTTCACAATGAAGATTTTTCAGCCTAAAATAAAGTCGCTACTTCAAAATTAAAATATTACCAAGCAATTTAAATTGAAGCTTTAATTTCAAACTTTGTAGTGCTTTTGGTAATTTTTTTGTATTTCTAGTGTTTATGATGGGCGACGATTTCGAAATGTTCAATAGATAATTGGATTATTTGTCGTGAATAAGAAATCCAAGCGTCTAAGACTTGAAATTGATTAAACACGTAATTTAATAAAGCATTACAACACTGTTTCTGTATGTAAAGCATGTAACTTCAATTTCTAATAAAATACACCAACAACGATTCATCAACAATTAGTCAACTATTTCTGTTAATACCAAATGTCAATTCTGACTGAAATATGTAAGGTGTGTTATGTTTTTTGTGTGTTAAAAAATGACTAGTAACTTTTAAGCTTTCCATCCATCAAAACAAAGACAAACAAGGCATAATTACATACCAACAAAGAAAGAGAAAAGGTAAAAAATCTACAGGATTTATTCAAAGAATTCATTATTTACAATTAAATAAACGAAAGCAAAAGACGGCCCTGTTATAGTGAGCAATGACCTCTTCGCGGGCTGCGTTACCACGGCAACCGTATGGATCCCTTGGCATTCGAGAATAGGGGGTGATGGTGGCGGCGGTGGCGGTAACAGCGGTGGTGGTTGCTTTTCAACTGGACGAGACCGCTGAATTAACCTATTAGTGTTTGGCCATATACATGTAGAGCACTCACTTCTTATCTCACCTAGAGCCTTTCATAAAAGCTTGGATATTGATGATTCAGGCCATCATTATTACTACAACCATTCGTTTGGGGGAAATGATAAAGGAAAAAAAAATAAACATTTTCGGTGGTTGTGATGGTGTGCATGAAACATAGGAGTAGAATGGGGAAATATTCAGTTGGAACGTGGTAGGAAAAAAACGGGTAACATTCATGAAATTCGCCCTTTTATACACACATACAGCTGATGGGCAAAATAACATTGAAAAAAATACACAATGAAAGATGATATGCGCTATAATTACTGGAATATACCGTTTTAGCAACACTTTTTTTTTAATTGCATCTCCAATTAATTTCTATTAGGGTGTAATTAAGTAATGGCCCATAGGGGAAATCAACGAACGAATGCTTATTTTGAAAAACATTGATTCTGAATTATTAACGGTGATTGTCATAAATTATCTAAATGTTTTGTAATTGTTAGTTTAATTACTCCCAATCCGTAAATCGATATCATTAATCAATGAACAGTAACAAATAAATTATTGAATAAAATTTTAATGTTTTTTTTTTTATTCATACATTCGCTCCGATATAGAGATGATATAAAGATCATAATCGTTCAACAGATATGGACGGACCTTAATAAACTTGTATTATTTGAATCAATCATTTTCTCATCTCTTATCACAAATGCCAAAGGAGTATTTTAAATTACATTGCTGTTCTCCACTCAAAACGATCCGCCGTCCTGCAGGGGTAATGGGAGAGAATTGCGTTTCGTTTCGAGGAAAACAATCAACGATGTTATGGCTTTTCATTATATATATAGTATATACTATATATATGTATAGGCTTTTTTTGTTTACTTGTAATAATGTCCAGTGGCGTAGAGAGATCGCCGAAAGGCAGAACAAATATCTAACAAAAATCTATCGATTCCAATTCTAGTTAAAGGGATGAAAATGAAAATAAAAAGAATTCTTCTTCCACAAAGCAAACAAAGGGAAGTCAATTTCTCTTTGTTTTTATGGTATAGTCTTGAATTCAACTCAAATTTGTAATGTTTTTCATACTAATAATAAGCTTTTAAACTAATATGCAATAATTTTAATCATTTATGCCCAAGTTTCGGATTTTAGGACTAATTTTTAACCTTAAAATTTCAAAATATTTCTACCACAAAGAGATTTATTTAAGTTTAGAAAATTAGACGTTTTAATTCTATTTTAGATACTTGCTGAATTATTTTATTGACTTTTTTATAAGTCAAACTTCAAATAGCTTTTTGCGCGTCTTTTAATGTGAAATTTCTGTCCAAAATCCTTTAGATTGTTCTTTTAATAAACAAGAAAACAGAGCTTACTTTGACGATTATAAATTGTAAAGACAAAATTGCTCTTCAGTTATTATTATTATTATTATGGGAAAATTCGTTCTGCTGTTGATGCGTCCCCTACAAGTCGTGAAATTTACGATTAACGTTGTTGGGGATGTAATTTACTGAAAATACGATAAAAACTGTATACCTCAGACTAACAAGATTCTATTTTTGAATTACAAATTTTCAAGTATACCTAGTTATCCACGATAGTTCTCGATAAATAAAAATACAACACTACAAGTTGTAATATGGTAAAAGGATTGATGTAATTGATCCATAATAGAATGGGTAGACATGACTAAACTACTGTAGTAGAATCACTAAAGATTCATTTTAGGTAACTGCATATTGAATAGTTCAATTTTCAAAATGATGAGTAGGGTAGATCGACACAAATGGTTGATAATATCCTTTGATAGATTCAAACGACTGACGATAAAACTTCCCCAACCGTCTATTCATGACATTTCTAACAAATTTTTTAATTTATTAAAATCAATCATAATTGTATTTCTTCAACAAGTTGCTTATATTATAAAATTCAAATAAATAAATAAAAAGATTGCTATTATCATCATAAAACAGCGATATCATCCAACCAAATCTCCCCACATTATCAAAGCTCTTTAACAAGATTGGTGGTTTGTAGAAAAAGCATTTTTAACATCTACCATTTAAAAATAACAACAAAACACACATAAAGAGAATGAGAAAAAGAGAGAATGAATATAATTCATCATAAATTCTTGATGATATTTTAAAAACAAATTTCGATTAAACAGAATTCTATGGGATTACAACACACACTTTCCTGTCGTGATAATTCAAATCTAAACATATACAAAATATGTATATGTATGTATGCGTTTATAATGTTTTCTATGTTGTATTTTTCCGTTATGATGACAGTTTTCGCTTGGATCTACATATGTGAATATAAAAGGGTGGCCAGAAACGAAACAAGGCTATTATGTGCATAAAATGGGTGAACATAAAATGTAATTGTAATAAATTGCAACTATACGTATGCGTTTGTAGAAAACTTGGATGCAAAGCGGAAAATGTTGGCAATTTTCTAAATTCGCCAACTGAAAATTGAAAAATTCAATGAACAGATGTTGTGTTGGACTGGAAACGCCGTTTGCAAGAAAGTAAAATCATATACGGTGCAAATAACTAACAAATACATCGAACTACATATATAAATGTAGTGTAATCACTTTTTAAGTAGGTAAATAATGTGATGAATTTCTTGTTTATGACTAAAAATAAGGGAGGCCCCTGTTATATCATTACATAAATTGCCTGTGTTGTATGATAGATTTATTGTCGAGGAAATTTCAGTCGGCTATAATATTATGAAGTGGATGATACCTAATATAAAAAGCAATTAAAAATTTATGTAGCACGACGTAATTCTAGTTAAAGAATCTTAACGATATACTTTATTTTCCTATAATATTCAATTTTTGATGATAATAGTCATAATTTCACACTAATTTATAATATGGAGGGTGCGTTTTCTCTTAATCAACTAGTGGAAAATTGATATAGTGCCAACAATGAAAAAAATTATACAAAAGAACATAAAACCAAGATGGTAGAAATTCCATTAATTGCCAACAATAAAATCTATGCTTACATTACCTTTTAAAATATAAATAAGAAAATTACAACATTTTTTTATGCTAGAACAAAATTCTAGAACAATTTTACTCACACATAAATCTCCTAATATATAAGACACATCAAATTTCGAATTAGTTTCAAATAAAACTACCACGTACATTTTACAAATTGTTCTCCCTATAAAATAGGAAAAAAGAGGAAGAAAAAAGCAAAAAAAAATTAACGTCGTAAATAAAGATTTGTCAAGGATTCAGTGATGCAAATCTCGTTCTTCACGACGGAAAAAAAATAAGTATTCATCGTTGATTCTAACCAACATATTTTTTACTTAATCCTAATAACCAGGATTTTGGTGAATTTCCCCTGATAAATTCAACTTGATTGCCTTGAATTTCACTGATTTATGTCGCATTCTCCCAATGGTGTGCTCTCACAACTGGAAAATTATTATAATCGTTTCTTTACATAAAACGTCTATCAAAAAGAAAAGAAAACATAAGAGTACGCAAACAAGACAATTATCAGATGATTGTGTATCAATTTTTCCATTATTCAATCGATTTCATTTCAATAATAGGGAGAATTTGGGAAATTTTCAACGCATTGAAAAAAAACTACAATTATTGATGCAATTTGGTGGATGCGCCGGGTGGATTTTCATTTTTGCCGTAAAAAATTCCTATCGCTTCGAAACTAAATTTATTTACATGATCCACAGTATAATCTCCTGTTAGCTCGAACATTTTAAAAGCGAAAAAAAATTACTTCGATTATTCAAAATCTGTTTTAATATTATTATAAGTCTTGATATTCTTCCACGGTTCTTGTTTCCGACTATACATTAATTATTCATATTAATTAAACATTGAAAGAAAAAATGAACAGGAAGCCGTATTTGAATAATTAAATTCTCAACAGTAATCTCATCAATATTATGTTTTTAGCTGTTCGTTTTTTTATTCATAACTTTTAACTAGTCGCACATTGTGATAAAACCCTCGATAATCGTATTGTGTTCAATAAGCTCTCGATGTGAATATATTTATTGTTTGTTGTTGTTGTTGTTGTTTCTGTTGGTGCATATTTTTATATTTTTTATTTATACAATTTTTATTGTATGGCATTTTATCTGTTCCACTATATAATAAAATTGAATTTACATTATATTGTGTGTATGTGTGTGGAACGAAAGATAGAACCAAAACAATGTTGATTTTAATGAATTTGCTTTTGTTACAACATACACACATGTAATTAGATAACGTTCAACGTAAAATAAAACGAAATTATAATGGTTGTGATTGTGTATTTTCATTAATAAAATCAACAAAACCAATCATTCGTTTCTTGTATATGGATGAATATCAATTCAAGATTGATTATCTATCTAATCATATTCTATTCTATGAAGCATCTCGTTTATCAATGCATAATTAAATTAATACACACATGGATATATCTAATTTTCAATCTACAAAGTTACAAAATCAATTCAATTCAATTCAAAAACTGGTGTAACACCTGAGAATTTCTTTCTATACTCCTCACGATAATTTAATTGAAACAAAGTGCTACAAAAGAAAATCTCCAGACTATCTCTAACAACATAGAAAATAGATAGTTCTGTTTTGAAATTGGAAAGATCCAGGAACATATTGAAAAGTTACACTCAACAATGATACTCACAAGAAAACCACATCAGACGTTCAATTTTAATAAAACTTTTCTTGTAAAAATGTTAAAAACGCATCTTTCAGACGAATAAGATCAAGATAAAGTTTGAGATTTTTCTCCGGATTATATCAAAAACTATCTAATTGTACGTTTTAAGGTAGCAGCTGGCAAATGTTGTTATTGTTGTTTTATTTACAACTGTCTTGTTTATATAAAAGTTCCTCTACAATAATGTTGCGAATAAATCTTTGAATTTTTGTGTTATTTTTGTGCTTTCTTTCGTCTTGTCCAACTTTAAGAAAAGAAAAGGAAAGAGTAAACAACTCGTACTACACTAAATTGAACTATTTCATTTCTCAAATGTAATTTTTCAATGGTTCTTCATCGTTTTTTTTTTTTTATTTTGGGGTAAATTCAATGATGAATTGCTTTTGATCGGGCGAATCAAAAGTATTATTACTCTAACGATTTTAAAAGGAAGGATCTCTATAAACTAAAATAGAAGATATTGTTTTCAATGTGTTTATGATCTATACATTTGTACGTAGTTATAATAAAATGGATAGAAACAAAAATGAGAAACACTATCGTACGAGTATAACAGCCAATAAATCAATCATATGGAAAATTAATAATCGAAAAATAGATCATTGAACAAACGGCGAGAATCAACCAACAAAATGAGAAACGTGACAAGACAACACAAATACACACATCGAGAAATATAATAAAAATAAATCAAAAAACGAAGAAAGAAAGCCATCGAAAAATACAATGAGATAAATACTACAGCGGAATACAACCGAGTTTATTTGGATTAAAACAAACAGAATACAACAAAAATACAGAAGAAAAAATCGTATAAAGTAACAATAGATCAACAAATGATGAAGATTAAAAACAACCAAAAGAAAATATGATAACATCTTCAGAAAAATAATTTATTGTTCGGTTGTATTGTATCATTTAATTTGATCTAAATGTTTACAGTAATTGAAGATATCGAAAACATATGTATATTTCCAAGATTAGTGGCAAATGAGTGTGCTTAAATAGAAATAGAGGTCAAATCGGAAATTCGAACATAAGTCTTCAAAATCCTAGCCAACAATCGTGGTCTTATTATTCAGTAAGCTTTAAGCTGATTTAAAAGGCGATGGACTTTAAATGGAGATTACAATATGATAAACAATCGGGATTGAATTTATAACTACACTAATAATTGAATAGTAAAAATAAGTGTTTTTACAAAATTGTTTTATGGTTGTTTTCAACATGGAAAAGTGGCAAAGTAAACTGTTAAAAAGTGGTGCTTGAATCATCAAAGAAACGAGAAGATTATTATGTTTTGTACTCCTTTTAACCAAAATTAAGAGTGTTCTTATTGTTTTCAAGCCGGGTACTAACTTATCGTATTACGGCACTGCTATAAATGTTGAAATATTGAAAAATTATGAGCATCTAGGGAGAAATATACTGAACATCTTTTTTGTTTCGTTAATTTTATTATGAATCCCTAGTGGATGTCTTTCTTAAACTATTGATTTCTTCAATTCGTTATAAAATCCAAGTTATATAAAGGAAAACAAGACAATTTTGAAAACTACGATAAAGTTATATGTTGTAGTAGTAGTAGCAACTATAATATTAGTAATAGTTGATGTTAGTCTTTCTTAATCCTATGGGATGTTACTTGGATGTTCCACAAAAATCAAATCATATCTTAGATGAGATATCCCCGATAGATGATACAGTTTCAAACAAGAACTCTATCAAGTTGAGTCTAAATAAGGATATTACTATAGCAATAATTCCATTTGTGCATGTGTATGTGTCTTTGTTACAAAGAAATCTAATTTTGTGTTGACCAATCAATATCAATAACAAAATAAAACGATGACACAAGTATCATCGAGTTTTCATCGGTCTAATATAGTGGATAAAGATAACCATACACGATCATGTATGTTTCAACATCAATAGTAGATTTAATGACTATTTTCTTATTTTAGAATTCTTCAATTTTATTGACGTAAAAGTGGAATTAAGTGCATCGTTTCAAGTGTTAGAAATCGTACAATTTCCACTTTTATCATTGTCTCTTATAATGTAATGAAAAATTTTACAAAATTACTAAACGGAAGTACAGTAAAAACGCTACAACAAAAAAATGCGAAAAGACGACAAAATGAGTATTAAATCTATTATACAGGCAAGTAAAAGCTCTCATTGTATCTACGGATCTACAATGAGAAAAATAAATTGTAAAGTGCACGAACAGGAGACGAAATTGTAATAATTGGTGTCGACGTGAGAGAAAAGAAAGGCAATTAACAGTCATCCAACTGATTCGTTTCATCTTATTTGAAAGCAATTGAATTATTTTCTTTTACTTCTGATTTCAATCGTTTTTTCCGGTGTATTTTTCTTTTTTTGAATGAAGACGATATAGAAGGATGTACTAGCAAAAGAGATTGACAAAATTCTTACAAATTGTAAAAAGCGCCGAAATATAACAAGTTTGCATCTAGGATAAAAATTATAAGTTATTTTATTATTATTATTATTAAATGTACGACTGTAATTATAGCCAATTAGTTGGCATTTATAAGAAAATTCAATTTTGTTTAATAATAATTACAGACAGCAATATTTGATGAAAGTTGTGATGAAAGGGCAACTCTTTTAACTAAATATAAGTCAATAGTTATATGTATGTATGTATAGTAGAAGATAATTGTAAATCAATTGAAAATTAAATAATACTCTGTTATAAAAAGGTATAAAAAAAATCTAGCTGTAAAATTTCCAACAATATATACGTAATGTAATTAAAAAGGATAATGTGAGAATAAAAAGCAAACACTGATAGAGAATCGTCGGTTGTTGAAATTTTAGCATCATCTCTTTTAAATATCGCCAAATCAGTTATGAAATTACGAGGATGGAAGAAATGTACCAAACAACACTGCACCTAATTTTAGCATTGAAATTCAGACTTTCTCCATGTTCCAATCATATTAGGAAGGCTTAATTATTAATTGGAAATATACAATTTAGATTTTGTATGAGATTCATTATTGATCCATCATTTATTTCAAACAAGAGCTCTATAATGATATTTTGAAAAGGGTTGTAACTATGCTTTAGGCAAATTTAAACAAGACTACCACTATACAGATAAATATATTACTATCAATGTGTCAAGTAATAATGATGATTATCGACAAAATTATTTTCTATCTAACTAATCTAATATATAGACTGTAGTTTAGATTTAGGCGATATACCCTTTCGAATAAAAATAGAAGTTTGTTTTGTACATCATTTACAGCCTATTCGCTTTAAGAAGAGAATACATGCGAGTTTTCGTATTTAGAAATACTGCCAACATTATTTCTTTTATTTTGTAGAAGATAATACTATTATTTGTTGTTGGCTCATTTGGAAATTCAAAAACAAGATGTTGAAAGTGTACTATTGTTTACGTAAATTTCTAACTTCAAAATTTCGATTATCCTTTATCGTTATAGTGTTTTTTTTGTGTAGATTAGTAAATATTTCGAACTTGTAAGCTAGTTTAATAAATCATCAACTACATTTAAAAGTAATTAATTGGTAGAAAAAAGTTTTTATAGTGAAAATCAAATATCTAAGAAGTATCAATTAATTCTTTCACAAAACAACTGGTTTTAATTAAAAATCATTAAAATAGAAAAATAAACGCTTACCGGTACAAATAATTCACAAATTCTTGAAGAAAATTGGAACAGCATCATAAAAACACACGACACTAATTATTTTGGAACTGTCAAGTTTGAAAGTTAGGTTAAAATAGCAGAGGAATTTGATCAAGCAATGTTGCCAATATATTTTCAAAAAGCGCGCAATTCGAAAATTTTCCCAGTTGGTCATTGGAAATTATATATCGTTATTAGATTCAACAAACGATATAAGGTGAAAATAATCGAACATATAATCAGTGAGAAACATTAAAAAGTTCTTCATTTCAAATTGTGGAGTGAATTTTTAATTACGGTCCTGGTTTTATCATGCCGCTGACGATCGATAGATGTCGCACTATTTGTACGGTTATTTATAGAGAATAATTAATTTTTTTGGAAGTTGTAGTAGTAATTAATAGACGTCTGTTATCAGTGATATTTTAATTTTAATCGCTATTACGAGTAGAATTATTTTTATTAAATATTATTAAGATTGTATTGGTGATTTTTGAATTGTTATGTTGGTATGGCTACAGTTTCCTATATTGTTTAAATTACGTCAATCTGAAAAACTAAAAATGGTGGATAATGTTTTTTAAGTGTTTTAATTGTTTATTTGAGGATCTCATATTGTTTATTCTAATCATACATAATGTTAACCAATTTGAGAATTAAAAATAAATGATATTTGTATAATTATTTATTTAATTTAAGGAATTTAAAATTTATTTAATTCTTTATTCTGTTGTAGTAGTCGTCGAAGTGATTTTTATAATCCATTGATGTCATCTCGTATTGGTGGACTTTCAAGGTTACAAATTCACAGGTCAATTTATTGATTGTACGTATTAGAATATCCAAAGATAGAACGATAGAAAAACTTTCAATGATTTAGATAATTTCTAATTGCAATATTTCATTTATAGATTCGAGTACTGAGTATAAGAAGAATTGTTACAATGACAATGCAACAATATTGTTTACGTTGGAATAACCATCAGCCGAATTTCATTTCCGTATTTTCTAGTCTATTAAATAGTGAATCATTAGTTGATGTAACATTAGCCGCTGAGGGTAGACATTTACAAGCACATAAAGTCGTTTTATCAGCATGTAGTTCATATTTTCAAGTAAGCCCAATTATCTCGTCTAACAATACAAATCGTCTATTTTATTCTATTGTAGTCGTTATTTACGATAAATCCATGTCAACATCCGATTGTTATATTGAAAGATGTAAAATTCGCCGATTTAAAAGTGATGGTAGATTTCATGTATTATGGTGAAGTGAATGTATCACAAGAACAACTTCCTCATATACTTAAAACTGCCGAAATGTTAAAAATTAAAGGTAGAATTTAACAATAATTCCATTCAATAATTAACAATGGATTTTAATAGGTTTGGCCGAAATTCCAGTTGATCAATCTGTAGCTAAAGCACAAAATAGTTCATCAGATAAAGCTGAATTATTAACTCCAGGCGATTCTAATTGGAGTTCAGATGGAGGACCACGACAATCATTATCGCCATCACCTTGCCCTTTATCACCAAGCACTAAAAGGTATAATAGCAAATATTAATTTTCATATAATTGTAAATAAAAATTTTAGAAAGCGATTGCGGAAATCATCAACCGGTTCCGGATCTGGTTCAACTGAACGTACCTCTGACGATCATCAATCAAGTGAAGTGACGTTAACATCGTCAACTGGCAGTGTATTAGGTACTGTTATCAAATCAGATCCTGGTGGTTATACTTCTGATAGTAGTAGTATTTTACAAAAAAATAAACAACATAGTAGTGATTCAGAATTACAACGTGGTAGTTCACATGAAAGTGTTGAAGGGGAGATGCATCACGTTACTTTGGTAATTTTCTAATTGTTTATTGATTTATTTAATAATTTTTGTGTAAATTTCAGCAAGTCCCCCAAGAAGTTAGTGTTCAACATAGTATAGAAAGTACTCCAAGTTCTGTAGAAGTAGCTGGACCTTCCTCTTCAAATACATCACAATTAACACTTACCGGTAAGTTAATTTAATTAGAAATTCAACAATTGTACTAATTTTTGTACATTAGTATTATTAAGTATTGTTTATAAATTAAGGCTAAGAATCAACAGCAATGGTGAACAGTTCATTGATGCCTTACCTTTGTTAATTTATCCTACTAATTTTAACCTCTGTCGCTGGGCGGAGGCTAAGCTCAATGGTTAAATTTATTATTATTTAAATATAAACGAAATCCCATTATTGTTCACATTTGCCGTGTTGAGCTTAGCCTTTTGTACAAGCGAAAAATTAATCCAAACTATTCTCCTAACAGGCATGCAATGGAACGTAATGGATCACACAGCTTATGCACAATTTACAACGTGTACATCACCACCAACAGCCACTTTACCACCAAATCAACAATATAATAATAACAATAATAATACTAGTAATAGTAATAATAACAATAATAATAATCAATGTCCACCTAATATAACACAAACAAATCCACCATCATCACCGAATACGGTGCATTGTTATCAAAATCAAATAAATCATTCACCACCGCAAATGTTACATAAAAGGAAACGTAGCATCAATCCACAAGGCGATGAGAATTTTATACGAGCCTTGGACGCTGTACGTTTTGGTGGTATCGGTTTTTGTAAAGCTGCCCGAATGTATGGTGTTAATAATCGAACATTATGGTTAGAATATAAAAAACGCGGCTATCCGAATTTTCGTTTAAGTATAAAGAATAGAAAACAGGAGAATATTCCACAACAATCACAACAACAACAACAACAGAGATCAATTGAGAATAATAATCATCATGTAGCTATTACAACAACATCAACAACAGCCCCAACAACAACAACAACTAGTCCGTCACATACAGAACATGTTGATAATAAAAATGAAACGGATAATAATACGATGTGTCCACCACCACCGCCAACAAATCATCCAGTTGCATTAATTAGTAGTGCTTTTTTTGATGGCAAACATGTTGATTTAGGGACGGTATTACAACGACCCAAATATTTAGATGGTGCGGTAATTAATACACCACAAGGCGTTAGTTATCAAAATTTGAATTTCGAACAGATGTAAATTGACTTGATAAAGTAGTGTTTTTGTTTGGGAAAAAATCGAAATAGACACCAAAATTAATCGTTTTCTTTTTTTGAGATATTAGCATTGTATAAACGCTTTCAAAAAAATTGTTTAGACTGACACTCCTGTATTGTTTAACATGTAGGAGATTTTTTGTAATTGTGTAGTGATAAAGCTTACGTCTTTATTCTATAATTTATTATAAATATATACAGTTTTATAACTCTTTTAATTGTGATTGCTCGAATGGTATCAGTCTTTTATTTGTTAAAAATATTGTCTTTTGATTAGAGACTGTTAAATTATTTGTTAATTCACAATCCATAAAATGTGAGATTTTGTCTTGTCGTTTTCTTTTCGTTCTTTAAAATATTGTACAGTAATTTTAATAAAGTGAAAAGTTTTTAATAATTCCAGAATCTAAATTGAGCTAAATTGTTCCTATTATCAATTTTTTAGATAAAATTATAATTATGAATTATAATTTACAGAAAAACTTCCAACATCAATCACAACATCGACAACAACAACAGTGACAACAACTCAAGCACAATTCTCATCACAACAACGAACTCAACAGTTAGTAATGGGAACGAAACGTGGGCGATTTTTAATGCGTCAACCGCGAATAAAACGCGAAAGCGATCCGAGTCAATCATCAGAAATGGAACCATTATCACCACAATATCTATCAGTACCACCAGTTAAAGTGGAACGACAATGTTCAGAACCATTACCGGCAGTATCACCACCACCTGGGAATTTGTTAACAGTACCAGGTGCTGTTTTAGTTAAACAACATTCACACCCATTATTACCAAGTCAAATACACAAATCGGTAAATTTTTAACTATTTATAATTAATTTTATTATTATTTATTGTAAATTATAGATATCGCCACCTTTACATGTACAATTAGTGCCACATCAATCAATTGAAAGTAGCGGTGGTGCGGTAGTTACAGCAACAACAACAACAGAACGTGCATTAAGTCCATTACCGGTTGTAACAGACCCATTGGCTGTCACAACGTGTGAAGTTCCTTTAAGAGCGGACAGTGCTACGATTCTATCAACATCTACAATACTTCGACCTAAATCGGATGAATTAAAACGAAGTGCTTCATCGCCACAGGTGATTTAATCACATTGTTTTAATAACCAATTTTCACATTTCTTACGTGATTGTTCGAAATCTGCTGATATCGAATATTTCTCGGACCAGTGTGGTTCCGATTGTTGGAAAATATCGAAATTCAATGGTGTTATTTGGAAATTTTTCGGATCACTATGCAATTTCAATTCATTCCATATTGTACTGAACGAAGAATTGCTTTGTTCTTGTTGTGGGGTTGTACAATCGAAATCATCGATAATTTCAGTAGTAGGGGTCTTATTTTTGAAAATCTCTAGGTTTGGTCTAGTAATTTCGATATTTTCTAACGATAAATTATCGCCGATCTGTTGGTTATTTTTATTATTATTATTTTTAATTGAAATTAAATTTGTAGATTTACCTCCATTTGTTTACGAGTTGTTTTTATTGCATTTTTAAATTTATCGGTAAAATCATCGAAAGTTCTACAATCAACTTCATGTTTTGTTAGATATGTGTTACCTTGTCGATTCAAATAGCTAGTCGTGTGGAATTCTTTAAAAACATCAGAAATTTCACTGATATCACTATCATCTTCATCAAATTCTAAATATTTTACTGGTTGTAGTAGAGTTTCAATTAGATTATTTTGTAAATTATTTCCCTTTAAAGGTCTAACTTTAACGTTTACATCATTCAAATAAAATGCCTCCATTTTCTATCAAATTTATTGATTAAACAATTCTATTCCAGACTGGTACTAGTAGTAGATCAAGTCATTGTCCAGTAGTTCGTCCAGGTCCGGCACTTGGTTGTAATTATTGTTGGAATACAGTGGACAATCATGGTAGAATATTAAGACGTAAAACGAAATATCATTGTCCTGAATGCCACACAAATTTATGTATAGTACCATGTTTCCAAGAGTATCATGAAAGACATGTTAGTAATAGTAGTAATAATAATAACAATAATAATAATAATAATAATAATAACAGTAGCAGTAGTAGTAGTGGTGGCAATAATACAAATCAAACTGATCCTGTTGCTCTAACAACGTCAGTAATGCGAGTATTCCCAAAAACTACATCAATGTGAACAAATTTTTAAACGTTATCCTTGTTTTATATAACAATTTTTATTGTAATCATTGTGATTTGATTAGGAATTAAATAATTTAATGATGATTATTTAAAGAAATGATAATAGTCTATTTTTGAGGATTATTGTTGCTGTTAGGATGTTTAACTCAAAAAGAACATTGTAAATTATTCTATTTATTATTGTTATTTAATGTCAATATAAAATTAGGTTATTTATAATGGTAGTTGAACAAATTTTGGCTTTAATCGAAATTTTAATTCATTCCTATTGATTTAGAAATAAACAACAAATAGGGCAATATAATAACGCTTATATATTTAATCTGAAATTGAAATTTTAAGGACGAATTTTACAATTAACAATGGAATTGTGATATCGATCAATTGTTTGAATTACTTAGATCAATAATGGGCAGAAATTTGTTGTAAAGTACTTTAAAAAATACCTCATGCACTAGTCGATAGTGTATTTGTTATCAAAAAAAAAAAAATGATTGACTCCACTGCAATCATGTGTATAAATAAGCTTTAAATGGTGTTATTTAAAACGAACAATTATAAATATAAAGAAATGCTATTTTTGTGATGCACATACAAATTTTCAAAGAAATTCTATTTTTGAATGATGACTGTAAAATGGAAAAGAAATATTTTAATAATTGAGAATTGTACATTTGTATAGAAAATCTACTAATTGTAGTTTGTTGTCTATTATCTCTTCTTTTTGTACGTTTATATCTATTTTTGGAGATACTTTCCCAAAATTTGTTAGATTCTCGGTCAATTTTCCACGAATTTATCTTAATTTTTTAGAAATAATATAAATTAAAATACTAATTGTTACTTAATTTTTAATTATATTTGTATAAGATGAATTCTCCGAAATTGACTAGAGAATAAATTGTATATAAATTATGTACGTATAGCTATATTTAATCGATAAAATAATTGGATATTGTAATATTTAACGAGTTACCATTTAATTGTTAGTAATGTGTGATAGATGGTACCTGTCTTTTTGTGACGAAATTATTGTTTTAGTATTATTGTAAAATTGATATATCGAAGATGTATCAAGAACAGATCCATTTGTCATTGATTATGGTTTCGAACAAAACGAGTCTGTTCAAAATAATTAATTATTAGTGATTTGCTAAATTGAATTGATATAAATGAATGGATAATGAATTGATTATTTTGTTACAGTACAAAATGTTGTTGATCAACCAACACAGCTCTTCATAGTAAGAATAATAATAATAAAAATGGAGTATATTAGGTATTGTTTTATTGCAGTATTGCAGTTTTTCGAACCAAAATCCAGTGACTAACAATTCTTACGTCTGAAAAACTGATAGGACTTGAAGATTTTCTGGCTTAAATTGCACTGATAAGGTAAGTAAAAATGAATAGTAACCTGTGTCATTAATCTAAGAACCAACATACATTCCCAATTCGTCATTGTTAAGCGCACCTTAAAGAAACATCCTGTATATTCAGGTATCCACTTATTATACAGGACGTACATGACAGATTTTAAATAACAATCGCGCCAAATCCACCAAACTAGTTGTTAGTTGTCCGTGTTTACGTACGGTTGGTTTATTTCTCTCGACTTTACAACAGTTGCTGGTTTATAAATTTTTATTTATCGGTAGACGAGTAATTGAAAAAAAAAATTCACCTTGTCTATATGGGTAAAGTCCACCGTTTTAATACTTAAAAAATAAATTTATTTATTTATAAATTTACAACTTACTGAATATAAAATGAATAATGAAACTGGTATTTTCGTCTCGTATACCTATCAATGATATTTTTTGATAACAGATAAAAACAAAATAGATTATTCCAAATAGATATCGATAGAGATTAATAATATTGTAGCTATATACAATAAGTTTACGGGCATTTTTCGGTGTTTCCCTATTATTTTTGTGAATCGAGTGGACGAAAATGAAGGAGAAATGGAGTAATAAAGAAACAAATCAAACGAAAATTGGTACTAATGGACAACCGGTAAGTTTCACTTTAATTACCTCTAAGTACTTAATTCTACTATTTGGACGTTAATTATGACAAAATTTGTTTATTTACTATATAAATAGGAATTAATTTGAGTACGTCTAGGTAAATATTAGTAGTTAGTTTCAATGATAAACAACTACTAGTTTTTACGGTTTAAATTATATTTACGTAATAAAATCGTGGAATAATTATTGGTAATTTTGTTTTATTATAAATATTTGTTAATCTAATTTGTTATTTTGTACTATATGATCATAAAAATTTAATTGTATTCGTTATAGTAAACAACTATTACAATCTACAGATCAGGCACTTTAAACTGAGGCATATACATCCCTCTATACAGGGTGTTTCACTAATAAACAGTTTTAATGATAAATCACAAATGAGTTACCATAAGAAATATACGATCTCGGTGAAACATTCTGCATATAGTATATAAATTTTTGCATAAATTGTTGTAATTAATCTGTGATGAAGAGCGTTAAATTTCTCGGTATTTAAATGTGTTTATGGAAAAATAATTTCTTAAAAGAACAAAAGAAAGGAGAAATTGTTGAAAATAAGATGAAATTGAATATCTCCATGTACACATTTATTTTAAATAGGTATTTACAATGATTTAAAAGCATTAGAATACAAATATTGCATGATTCATGAAGGACGTATAAGTGTACTTTTATAAAGTAATTAACTAATAATGTCCTCACTAAATGAATTGTAATAAAATTTATTGCTATACAAATATGTAAATTGGCCAATTGAATCTTAAACAATTTTCTAACGTAGTAGTGGACGAGATTCCAATACTTTGTTGTCCTATCATTATCTAAAAGTGTATTTTTAAGAAAGTTTGAATTTAGAATTCGTTCTGTTTAAATGAACAATAAAATATGAAGAATAGAATATTGGAAAAACTGATAAAAGATAATATATAGAATCAATTGTTTTTTTTTATTTGATAGTATTTCGTTCACATGAAAAACATTAGATTCATTAAAATAAGTTTCATATTCTTTAAACAGAAGACAATAATTATTAATTACTCTCTTATTATGGTAATGAAGACACAAAAAAGTGAAATGCATGAATATCTGTTTACGTATTAGAAGTGGTAAGTTGACATAATTGATTGGGTTAAAGACGTCTTGTTCGTTTCTAAAAATTAATAATAATTACGATAATTGACATAATTGAATCGATTAAATTGTTACCTATTCATTAGGAATCGTCAGTGTAACTGTTGTTATTATAACAATTTACAACAGTTATTAACGATATTTTTGGTTAAGTAAAGTTAGACTTTTTATCAATAAGATTCAGTTATTTAACAGGACATGCATCAATTAATTTTCTTTCTTGCTCTTTTTCTTATATATTCCATTATTTATTTTACTAAAAATAATTATAAATTCAAGGTAAATTGTTTCTAATTAACAGTTTGTAATTTTTTCATTGCTATTGAATAGTCGTACAATGTGAAAATTTCACATGGTGTCAATTTAAATAAAAACACACAAACGGAACGTGAATTAGGCACGTGATTTCTATACATTCGTTTTTTAATTTTTCCTAATAATTTACATAAATTTATGGTATACTTGTATCATTGTATAGTGTAAAACAATAGTTAGTCGACCACGATAAATAAATTTTCAAAAGGTCATCAGCAGGTTGATAATTTTCGAGGATGTACCATTGAGTGCTATCGTTTTCCCTGTTTCCATATTTGACATTATTCTAAAAATTTATCTAGTCATTAAAAGGGTCTGTTTTTAAAAAATTTCACTTATCTACGCAATGGTGCTGAAAATTTTAAGTTTAAAACACTTGACAATCCCAGACCTGTCTACCAAGAGGGCGATAATGTTCAGTCAAGTTTAAACTACAGGGTAGAATAACTAGCATTTTATCTGTGTGGCAAAAATTTATTCAGTGGGAAAGTAATCAATATTTTATGGTACGCATATTGCAATTAACGAAGTATAAATATTCTTTCAAGTGCAACATTCAAGCAATATTGAAGAGAGAGGAATTGTAGATGCCAAACGTTGAATTTATAAGAATCTTTAACAGTTAATAACTGGCAATTGGAAGTAATAATATTGGGAAAAGATATATGGGAAAGTTTGAGATTGTTTAATAATTTCTAGGAATACAATTTTGAATATTAAACGTTTGTAAATCACCAATAAAATGTGAACAAAAACCCATCACATTGGTTTTTCCTATGTTTTTACTTATAATTGCCAGTGGTGTATTTTTATAATTATTGAATGGATGAAAGACTAATTAATCCGACTCAAATAACTACATTAATTTTTATTTTTATTCGTTGTTTATTTAAACAAAGAGGAAAACCAACAAAACTAAATTCCATTATTTCGTGTAATCACCGTGAAGGAGAATCAAATTCTATCAATTTAACTACCTTCTACTACCATCGTTATTATTTTTTCTAATAATAATACAATTATGTAACCATAAATAGTATGATTTTGTTGTTTATTTTAATTTCAGGTACCTCAGCGTTTTCAAATTTTATCCGAACCAATGTACAAACCGAAATTATTATTAAAATCACCATCGTTACGTGCGATCAATAATTACAATAATTTATCAATTAATGATAATAAAACAACAATTACGACAACAACGACAAATTCGTATGATAATTTGAATTTTATACCGGAAAATTACAGCATAGATCCACGTTCTTATGACCAAGTATACACAACTAGTAATAACAATACTTATGATTTATACGATTATACGACAATTGGTTCATCATCAATTAAAACAACAATATCGAATTCGTCCGAATTGGATTCTGATAAAAATGAGATGGGATCAACGGCAAAACTGGTCTCATCAAAAATGGAAATGGTAAGTCCAGTTTTTTACCCTTTAGTTTATTTTTTACCAACTCGACTCGAGTGGGAATTCTTTCGCTAAATTTTCCAATATTTCGTGCCTTAATAGTTCGGAAAAAACGTCAATCATCGATTTATTTATGAGGACGACTAAAATTTTTCTTGTTGGATATTTTTTGGTAGATACGGGAAGTCCAATCGATAAAATGGAATAGATGACCTCAACTCTGATTAATAGTAAAATAATTAGCGTTTTATTAATAAAGCAAAATTAGAGTCATTCATAAAATATTTATTTAAAAAAAAAACAGTGATTCAAAATAAATTGCCGGAATTTACGATAATTTTATTTATTGTTGTTATTTTTTTATTTATGCAGAAACATACAAGCAGGTTATCTGATATGACTCACATTTTCTTATTTTTAATCAAAAACTACGATTACAACACAGGGAGTAATAGAATCACATCATGAATGGAATGTTTTCCAAATAAATCTTTTCGAAATTGAATTTCGTTTCCCACTTATGATAAAATCTTCAATCCAATAGAGAAAAATTAACGTAATTGTATTTTCATAATTCCCATTATTTCCACAATCTTTTCTTTTGATAAAATTCAACTTCATCCGAATGTTTACTGGAAAATATTGCACAATATTTTTACTAGAATTTATTTCTATTGTAACTAATTGAAGAACTGTGTCTAAATAAGTGTGTTGTTTTCTTTTCCTCCACAATCGATAGACGTAGTAAATAAAAAGGTGTTTGAATTGATTGAATAAAAATTGTTGATAATTATTGCACAATACTAAATTTCTAAACACTAACGGAAAATTGTTGATTAATTCTTTTATGATGCAAAGAAATTCATGTTTTATTGATTAAAAAGATACAACAATAACATTGTTCAATATTTAATAGAGAATTTTAAATTTGAATAACACAACGACTTGTATTAGTGGAAAAAGCTAAATTGTACAACCAAAAACCACCCCTAAAAATATTTCAACGAACCCTCTTCAATTCAGCGATCCAACAACTGCTGTATTGAAATTGACTTTTATTTGAAAATTTGTTTGGTGTACGTTTATACCGAGTTGGCACATACAATTGGAAACATATTTGTCACTCATTATTGTTAAATAATTCAATTACTATTTCTATTTAATTTGTAAATGATCGTCACACTTTCACTAAATTATATAAAATAAAACTTTTCTTTCTATTAAAATATTAACGATAATAAAACGAAAAACAAAGACAAAGTTGTCATTTGTGGAAATTTATGATACATTCAATCAAGTTATAAAAAAGTGAAAACTACTAGATAAAGAAATGAAAAATTGAAAATAATTAATAGATGAAACGTTGATTTATTTATTTATTATATTGTTAATTGATGCAAATCATTTTAAATCGGTGCATGTGAATTCAAATGAAAAGAGATTATTTAAAATTGAAATTAAATTGAAGAACTTTTCTGCTCTGAATACCATCAACATACAACACTTTTTCATTTCTATAATATAAAAACAACTAACAGTATCAGATTTACATACAGCAACGGCAATTCAAGTCAATACACGAAATAGTCTTGCTTTCTTAATTGAAGTATACAGTTGTAGAATGATAGAGATCGTTAATAAAACATCCGTTATTATCTAACTTTCATTTTTACATGATTGGTTCTCTACCTCTAATTCCCCTCAATTATTATTAATTTCACCCTTTATAATTGTAAATCCTTCAACTATAAAGTGAAATAATTAATAATAACAATAAATGAAAACAACAATAATAATGCTGGTAGTAAAAGGAACAAATTAGCAGCTGCTTTTTTCCAGTCTGTTGGTTTTCAACTTCTTCTTTTCCATAATTTTTTCCTCCTTTGCCAATAATGGTCGAGTTTGTTAGTTTTGAGCCACACTTCAATCGAACAACAGTCCGAACTATCGGTACACGTAATTTTAATTAAAAGTATAATTTATGTAATCGATTTCCGCAATTTAAAATTAATGTTTCGTCAACGATAATCTACGAAAAAATGAATAATTGTCGGAATGTTAATAAATCCTAAATTGAAACATTTCTATTACTATCATTATCAATACGAAGAATGTCCACCACAGGTCTATTTGAAGCGTTGCGAAGCCTTAAATACATGGAGCTATAAATTGAAGTGTATTCTGAAGAAGAGCCGTTGTTTTAAAATATTACAAACATTTAAAGTGAGTTTCCCTATTGCAAATATTAATAATTTCTGTAATTATGGGGGAAAATCGATAGAAATTTCACCGGAAATCTTTGTGTTATTGTGCTCAATCAATAATTGCATTGAAGAGAAAGCTTTTGTGTGTCTTCTTAAATAGAATTTTTCAATTTTGTTACAGTCCTGTCGAACATGGTTCACCCATCTACAAACAATCTTCTGTACAATCTCGTTATCAGTCGGTTTTGGTAATTTATATCGTCTACCACAGCAAGTTTTAATCCATGGTGGTATACCATTTTTGATTGTCTACATAATTCTAACATTACTCATCGGTTTGCCTTTACTGTTCCTTGAATTGGGCATTGGACAATTGGCACAAGAAGGTTTCATTAAAACATGGCGAGCTGTACCGTTTTTTAAAGGTAATCAATCGTTGAAAGCTCTTGACGATAATTCTAAATGGGGTGTTGTTGATTATAGGGGTTGGTTATGTGAAATTGATAGCAGGATGTCTGCTCAGTGTCTATTATCCACTTTATCTTGGATTGGCGTTGTATTACATCATCTGGTTATCAAAAGGAACAGTGCCATTTCAAGAGTGTTCAGTCGTTAAAATCACACAGGTTAGTAGTTTTGTTTAATTTTATTAAAAATTATTGGACGATAACGATCGTGATTAAAACGGGAAATATTCGTCCTTCATTACGATGATAATCATGATAATAATGATCGTGTTTAACTAAATAAGCGTGTTTTTACCATTATACCATATTCGATTTATAATCAAACAATAATAAACGCTAAATTGTTTGCTTTGATGGAGAAAATCAATTTTTCGTGAATAATTTACAAAGTTCAAACTCCCAAGTTTAGTCTCCTGATTGTTTGATCGATTCACATCAAGGAAATACGCCATACAAACTAGGCAATTACGTAAAAACATTAATTTTTTCATTCGCCTTGAGCAAACTCACGAGATTCATATGTTATCATTTTAACTGCCATTGCAGTATAGCATTCTATAATTTATTGCAAATGAAATAATTTATAAAGTTTAATTGGTTCCTCATTAAATTTCCTCTCAAGAGATTGGCGAAAAAGTTTTCTAAAATCAACCGTTTTAAAACTTGCTCAATTCTTTTTTTCCTGTTGAAAGAGGAAATCGATTTACAATCTTCTAGATAGGAAAATCATTACCTTTGAGTAATTTCTGTTTCTAAACGGATACGGTGTCTGCCTTTAAACAGATAACAGAAAAAAAACGCGTATCTTACGGTTTTAGAGCAAAAGTTGGTCAGTAATACGGATGTCGTCTTTGCTAATTATTGCTCCGTCTCTAAAAGATGACAACGTAAATTCAAATTCGTAATTAGTTTTGGAGAATTCTTCTAATTTTTAAATTAGTTGCTATAAATATAAAGTTGAAATAATAAGATTCGGTCTATTTCAATTTCTTTTTAAAAAAGTTGTTGGTTTTATTTTTCATGTATAACTAATTTTTGGGATTTATTTGAAATTTTCTAGACTGGTTATTCAGCTGATGGTATCAACGGCCAACAATGCTTAAAGTAAGCTGCAATTTAAGTAATTAAACACGTACAAAACTGGCAATTGGAAATGAAAACAACTCTCAAAAATTGTGTCCAATTGCCTGTCTAGTTATCCAGAAAGTAATCGATTTGTTTTCCAGGAAGACTTTCCTTGAATCTCCATTCACTGATCCATATTGGTTTGGTATATTTGCTGGTATTTTGTTTGTTATTTGGATTATTGTGACAATTTTGTAAGCTTGACTTTGTCCAAATATTATTTTTTAATTTTTCAATTATAGATCGATACGACGAACGAAAAGTTTTATACGATCCTTATCAATACTCCTACTACCAGTATTGATTTGCTTTGTTGCTTTAATTGTCAAATCAGTTTTAATTGAGAAAGAATTTCGAAATTTAGGAAATTTGCATACAACGATCGATTGGTCAATTCTTGAAAACTCCAAAGTAATCGTAATTTCGTCTAAAATATTAAGAATTTGTTAAATAAATGCCATTTCAGGTATGGTATTTTGCAGCAATTCAAGTATTTTTCTCGACAAATGTTGGATTTGGTACGTTTGTTACTAATGCTGGCATCATCTATAATAAAGTGAATCCTTTATGGTAAATTCTCCAATTGTTCTAAATTATTTTCAATTAAATTGTCTATTTTAGGACCGCTCTGGGTTACATTTTTGTAAATTTATTGTTTGGTATTTGTTCAGTTTTAATGTGTTATACTTTATCAGATCAATCGAATTTAAGTTTAAAAGATGATCAAGTACCTGAATTACATCTGATTTCTGTATTGTACACTGTCTTGGTGAAGAGCGACAGTCCTGAAAGTAACAAAATTTGGATGATTATTGCCTTTATAACACTCGTACTATCTGGTTTTATCAGTATGGTAATTATTTTAAATATTCCTCTTAAAATTATTTATATTTAATCATTTTTTTTAATAAATAGGCAACCATAACTTATACCCTATTGAAAGCAATAACAGTTCAAAATAAGCACCGTTTGAAATGGTGGCAAACAAGTATAGTCTCAAGTTTTATTGGATTCATCATCAGTTGTTCATTATTACTGAAAACAAATTTTGATCTAGTCCATTTATTAGATCATTATATTGTTGGTAATTTAATTTTGATAACTGTTATAATTGAAGTGTTTGCATTCATTGTATTCTATCGTATCGATCGTATACAATCCGATTTTGAATTTATGTTGGGACATATTTTAACAAAGATCTGGTTAATTTTATGGTGGGTAATACCGTTTTTACTAATTGGTTTATTCATCTGGACTTTAAGTACAATGAATCTACAAGGTATCAATCGAATCGACCCGATATGGTTGTATGGCACTGGATGGGGCGTTGTGATAACATCAACGATATTTATAATAATTATTGGATTGTTTACAATTACGTCTCAAGATGGTTATACATTTATTGATGTAAGTTGCACATTTTTTATATAATTTTGTTCTTAATTTTTCTATAACAATAGAAAATGAAAGCGTCATTTAAACCATCCAAGAATTGGGGCCCCAAAGATCCAATCTTACGCTATACATGGGTACAGTGGAATAGTAAAGCCCAACAAGGTGAGCGTGATTTTACGTTGAAACGTAAAGGTACGCGTGAGTATACGAAGAGTATAAAGAGGAGTGCGAAAAAAGCTGAATTGCAAACGGATAATAGTGATTTAACAGCGACTACAATAACACCAACGAATCTTGAACCGTATTTGATGAATAATAGTGAAACTGTCACTTTAAGACACATTCAACAACAACATCCGTTAAGGATTACGTCGTTGATTGATTCGTTAGATTCACCACCGCCACCACCATTAACGCATTCATATTTAACACTTAAAGATAATTATGAGATTGGTTATAAGACGAATATTAATCCGTTATCGCGGCCACATACTTATGGAGGTAATGAGACTAATCGACAGGAAATATTGAATGATAATGGTGTTAATCGTAAAGGACCGTACATTATACCTGGAACGAGAATTAAACACGTCTGTCATCGGCGATATAGCCAAGGTGAAGATGCTACAGAATTATAGTCTGGAAAATTTTATTTTGTAAATATCAGAAAATCAATTAATTTATTCTCAAAGTTTTGTAATATATTTTTTTTTTAATAAATATGTATGTTCTGTAGTTTATTTGGTTTACTTGGATGAGGGAGAAATTATTTGATGTGTGTACTAATTGAAAATTAGCGTGTTATTCATAATTACTGTATATGTTGAGAATCATGGATTAAAAATTAAATTAACATCACAATTACAATAATAAAATTAGAATGTATGGGCATTTCTACAGACACCACAACCTAAAGCGAATTCCTCTCCAGTTTGCGGATGTTTTACATGTAAAGGGCACTCATCACCGTCTAATTGTTTCGCTTTAGGACCTGCAATTATCGAAATTTCCAAATTTTGTTATAATAAATGGGGGAAAAATACAAACCTGCAGGACAACTGGGCAATTCGTTTTTCGGTAAATTCGTCACCCTTTGGAAATCATCATGACAGGGATTACAGAAATGCGTTGTACCAAAACAGAAGAAAACAGCAACTGAACAACAATAACGACATTTATATTCAAGAAAATCGGTACCATGTTTCGGACACATTTGGGCACGTGCCACATCCGAACAACCGCCACAAACTAATTCAGTTGGATCATAATTCTCGCCGCCAATTTCAGCATCACATCGGGCTTCACCACCATAATATGCTTTATTACATTTATAACAAACATAATAAGCATAACGATCCATTGCATATGAAGCTGGATCGTTATAGAAACGTGCACCGGGTGTAACGATTGCATCTACGGTATGTAAGCCTTCATATTCTAAACGCATTAATGCTTTCCGTTTAACGTCTTTAAATAATTCCCGGATTGGTGTCAATAATTCATCTAAGACTGGATGGAACATGTCTTCTTTACAAATCGGACATAATGAGAACGAAAAAGTGATCCGTGGTCCAGCCCAACGTTTCATCAATACAGCTTTACAACAATGCAGATGGAAAACATGTCCGCATTTCAATTGTATCGCCGGTGCCGATGATAAAGCTTCAGTGAAACAAATCATACACATATCGTCGGCATCTTGTTTTAAAGTTGTATCATTCGAACAACCATGTAAGCATGGTAGACATTGCTGTTCGTTCAAAATACCACCACACATATGGCCACAATTCAATAATTTCGGACATGCTGTCTTGCCATATTCCTGACATTCATAATCAGCACACACGTTACCAATTGCTAACAATCCTGTATTGCTTGTTGTACCGCAAAAACGGCAAACACCACTAATACCCGTAGATTTAGTCCGATTACTAGTACTACCACCATCACGATATTCAATCAACGCTTTTAATGTACGCGAATCGGCTAACGCTAACAACCAGAATAGTTTCGTACGGCCACAACCTTCGTGTAATTCAACTTTAATTGCCTCCTCCTCTTCTTTACACACTTGTCGTTGATGATTGCGTGTCTTACGATGTAAATGCAAGAATCGATCACAATCACCACATAAATTACCGCAAATATTACACTGAATTATAGCATTAGTTTCACCATCATCATGATTTGTACAAGTTGGACGTGGTGGTGGTAATAATTGACCATCTTTATTATTAGACTGATGATTATTCCATTGTCCTGATGATAAACGTTCAACATGATCTTTATCTAAAACACATAATGATGCTAAAGCTAACCATAAAGTTGGTGTTTTTAAACAAATCGTTGGTAAACGTTGTTCGTCGTTTAATTGTGTTAAATGTAGAATATTTTCAGCAATTGCACCTTTTGTTATATTCGCCCATAAATCAGAGAATTTCCCCGATGACATATCTTTAATTAAATTGATTATAACATCGGCTAATTTCCTGTTAATGCAACCTTTCAAATACCAACGTTCGCCTAAATTATCTTTCGGAGAGATTGATGTTGATAAAGTTACTGTATTGATTTCTTTTGCTGTATTACCACCAGTATTCGATTTATTACTTTTCATTTTAACTTGAACCGTTAAAGCTTTAGCTATTACACTTAGAAAAACATCTAAAATACCGACTTTATTAACATCAAATCGTTGTTGTTCTTGTTGTTCGTTTGATTTATTTTTATTGCTGTAGGTTGTTGTAACAATATTGAAATCTTTCGGCGGTAAATCTTTAATATCGACAATTTTAGCGAAAGTATCTGGTGTTATTTCCGGTAATATACGGCGTAATAATGATGTTACTTGTCGTTGTACACGTGCACTACCTGTATGTAATAAACTTAATAAATCATTTAATAAACCATCATGATGTGATAAATATGTACGTCCAACTGTACTACCACTTAATGCCAATACCATTGATAACATTTCAAAACAATAAGTATCTGTATTCTTCATATTTGTTGTATTATTATTATTATTGTTGTTATTATTCTCTTGACTATTATTACTATTGGTTAATGTATTTGTTGATGATGATGTTGATGTTATTAAGGATGCCTCCCATTCATCACGTACCCGTTCTGTTTCTTTACGTATTGCTTGTACAATATGTACGATTACTTGTTTTTGTAAATGTGTTAATTTACTACGACTAAACAATATCCCAACCATATGCTCTTTCAAATCATTATTATCTTCTAATTGTTCTAGACTTTCACTACCCGATAAAGTACCACCACTTTCATTCAAATTATTCGGTGCATCTTCACTATTACCACTACCACCACCATGTAGTAATTTCCCGAAAACTTGCGATGTTATTAGACGGAATACACGTAAAGTTTCCGCTTCACAATTACGTTGTTGTATTGTTAATGAATTGTATTGTTTACTAATCTTTAACGATTCCCCATCAATACTGCCTAAAACACGAATTTGTCGGACACGTACCGAAACATCGGGACCTTTCAATTCTAATCGAATTATACTATCATTATTATGTTCGGATGGTATTGGACAATTGATCCAACCGCCTAATAAACGTTGTTCAACTTCAATTATTCGTAATTTACTCAATTCATCCGTGTTTAAACCGGAATAAAATGTGATATTTGATACTTTATTGCCTAAATCACGACAATTATCAATATGTACACATACCATATAGAGATGATGGTTTTGTTGGCAGATTATCGTTAAATTTTTCGTTTTATTTCGATCTTCATCACCGGATTCCCAGAAAGTTTCCGTTGAACCATCCGTCAAACTACCAATCATAGCCTGTCGGCTTGATGCTTTAATTTCAATGAATTGTGTGAAATCTTTTAAATATTCAACAGATGTTGTTTGTTTCAACTGATGATGATAATGATGATGATGGTGATGGTGGTGATGATGATGACTATCATGCATTGAAACTGTGCAATCTTCCATTTCTTCACTGCGCGATAAGATTTTACTGATATTATTAAAGACCTGTGACCGATGTAAGAATGTATGATCGTTTGATGTGAACCGTAAGCCCCAACAACGTACAGCCATTTGTTGTAATGGTGAACCGATTGGTAACAACACCATTAAATCGGCTATTGTTTGTAATAATGAATGGAAAGTATTCGGTAATGGATAAACAGAATCACCGGCTATTGTTATATCACTTAATGGATGTTCGCAAACATTCAAATCAATATCATCCAATTTCTTCATTGGACGATTATCATCATCCGTTTCTTGTTCAATATCAACTGGTGTCAATGATGTAACAAACCACCATAATAAATCGTGTAGACATATCGGTTGAGTTACAGATTTTAATAACCAATTTAATGCTTGCATTGCATATACGCGACACATTGCCTTCCTTAATGCTTGTTTCATTACCAATTGTAATGATTCTAAATCGTGCTGTTGTAATAAAAATTGAATTACAGGTCGTTGCAATAAAGCAATACCATCATTATGATCAGTTTCTGTTTTAACAATCGACGATGAAGTATCCATTTTTGGTATCAATTTCTGTAATGCCGTCGATGGGTTACACAATAACGAAGAACCACTTTCATTCATTACTTCACTACTACTATTATTACGTTTCCGTAACATAATTATACGTCCATCTAGACCAGTTTTCAACCATGGTATACCATTGGTACCCATTGAAACCGAACGATGAAAACGCATACCTTTACTACTATCTGAATCATTATCAGATGCTGATATTTCCGATAATGGTCGTTGTCCTGGTATTGTTGTTATTTCATGGAAGTTTTCTTCACGTAAAACCTTCTCATAAAATTCCGATTCATTATCTTGTTGTTGTGAATTAGCACCTAAAGCTTGTAAACATTGGAATGGTGGTAATGGACTGAATGGTCCAGAATAATCCGGTGGTGAGGAATTATTTTCAGATACTGATGGCATTAGACTCGACGATGGTCGACGTTGTTGGTATAAATGTTGATGTTGTTGTTGCTGTTGATGGTGATGATTATTCGAACTGGCTAAATCTAATAAGAACATTGCATTATTTTTCATAATTATATGCGGTTCTAAACCCGGTGTCGTTGATGGTGATGTTAATTGTTTTGTATTGTAACTCTTTTGTTTAATTAAATTTTTAATTTGTTGTTTTGTATTATTAACAATATTATTACCACCATTATTGCCACTATTACCAGAAGTACGACTCGTTTTTATATATTTTTCACGACAATTTTCGCATAATAGATACCATGAACTATTCGGTACACCACCATCACCACAATTACCAGCCCAACCTAAACAATAATTACCACCGGAATTATAACCTTTACCACCGGCATGTTGGCCACAACCAGGATGTGATTGATGCATATGGTAAGTTACCGGGTGTGGAAAAGTTTCACCACACAATTCACATAAAGTATCAGTTGTATTATTTGAAGTACTCGGTGTTTGTAAATAACTTGATAAACCGATATCTTCTAAATAATTCCTTGGTAATATCTTCTTTTTACGACTCTTTTTATTATTATCTTTTGAATCGATCGTTGTATTTTTATCTTTTATATCATTTTTGATTGAATTTAAACCGATTTTTTCGCATTTTTTTATTTTATTATGAACAGGACTTACGACAACCATTTGTTGGACAATTGCATGTAAACAATTTGTTGTTAATTCTTCCCAAAGATAAACCAACGATTTTAAAGCAGGCGGTAATACTGATATAGTTTGATAACTATAATTACTATCACCACTACTACCACTACCACCAGATTCTTCATTGATAATATTTGGATGTTTCCCAGTTCGTTTACGATTAGCACTAGCATTCGCCGCAGATCTTGTTAACGATTCTAAAGTTGATGGTTGTATGTGGAGATAATTCCCAGCATTGCTAACTTCAACTGAATGCCGTTGTCGGATACGTTCTTCTCTACTTAATTCATGTCGACGTTTATCAATTGCTGTATCTTGTTGTTGATTTTGTTGGGATTGTTGTTGTTGGCGTGTAACAACTTGTGCCCCTTGTTTCGGTAATGTTGGATGGAATTTTAAGAATGATGCACATGCCATTGCATCATGTACAATACCTTCATGCCATAAAAATGCAGCAAATACAGCACGTAATGCTTCAGCAACTGATGGACTCATTGCTTGTTTAACCGGTTCAGTAATTTGATAATTAATTTTCGAACTAGTTGGTAACTGTTGTAAAGTAGCTGGTGATATTGCACGTTTTGGACGTGTTTTACCTGTTGCACGATCAATACGAGCTAATTTTTGTGGAAATTTCTCATCTTTATTTGTTGTACTACTTGTACCAATTGAAAAATGGCCTTTTAATAATGGTGGTGTATTAATACTTTCAGGCGATGTTTGTGTTCCTGTTTGGGTTAATTTTTTCGGACTTTGTTCAGAATCCTGTAAATTAGAAATATTTTTTATAAAAATTATCTAAATTGCTAGATTTTTTTGAAGGTTAATCGACTTACAGAGATTTCCCTTTTAATGGGTGTGTTGTTTGGTGGTGGACTACTTTCTGAATGGGTATGTAAAGAGGAACTACCACTTGGACTAGGAGACAGGTCATGTGGTTGTGTTGCTTGACTTGCTGATAGATCGTGTGTTAAACTACTCACCAAGGCACTTGTATCTGATTGATTGGATCCTCTTCTTGCTAAAATCAAATATAAGATTTTCGATTGCAATTAAAAATTTAAAAATAACAATTACCTAAAGGTGAAATACCGATGCTACGTGGCGAACCAAATGCTTGAGGACTTGTACTACTCGTACTATCATGGGTAGGTAAATTTCTCGCTAAAATATTTAACAATGATTTATTTCAATAAATCGAAGATTCAATAACTTACGTGGTATTGGAACAGGACTAGAACTTCGACTTGGTTTCTGTGATTGTATATGAGGACTACTACCACGTGGACTTTGTGATCGTTTCGGTGTACTCGGTGGCGTAATACCATTCCCATTAGAACCACCATAGTCTTTAATACCACCAGACTCTGAACTATCATTTGCTTTAAACCATTTTGGTAAATTTGATAATTTCGGATCACGTTTTTCACGTTTCGGTAATTTTGGCGATTCTGATTTACTATTACTATTACTATTACCAAATACAAATGGATTTGTTGAAATATTTTCACTTTTCGATTGTATCATTGGACTTGATTGTTGTTGTTGTTGTAATTGATTTGTTGTAAATGAGAAATTTGGTTCAGGTATATTTGGTGATTGATTTAATGAGAAATCGAACCCTTTCTTTTTCTGTTGTTGTACAGTTTCCGAATCAATTGTTGGCAAATTATTACCATTCACATTACCTAAATATAAAATATTATTTGGTCCTATAGCTAATGACCATGCTTCTTCACTATCGATTTCAAAACAATATTTCTCTTGTGTTGGTTTATCAAGTAATACCCAATAACCATCTGCATTAACAGTATAATCAATGACACCAATACGATTACCTAAGACTAACATACCAATTGGATTGGCTTTTAAGCTTGGACGACTGCGTATATTATGTCCAGATGCACCACATTTTATCACTTGATAATTGGAAATTGTTACAGTTTTACGTCTATCACGTATTTCTGGTGATTTTCGAATTAATCCATCACTAATCACATGATCAAGTATTGATTTTGGTTCTTCTATTGGTAATAATAGAGTTTTGCCTAAATGTTGATTGTATTGTAAACACCATGCTTCTATTGCACTAGTATTACAATATTGTTTAATCGTATCAGTTGATAAACGTAACCAAACACCATCATCATTATGAATCTAAAAAAAGAAAATCCTTTCTAATACAAGACTAAAATAAATTGAAATTATACAAACTTCATCGATGAAAGCTATAGTACCATTAACATGAACAATACCAATTTGTTCACTCTGTAATGATGGATGTGCACGTATACGTAAACCGGCTGAATTGTTTGCAACAAATTTCCGTAATTTGCTCGGTTGATAAATCGATTTTTTCGTTGTAATTTGACTGGGTGGTGTCATTCCTTGTGGTGGTTCTTTTACTTCAACTTTAAAAACCTCCTCCATATCATAACCGTCAATTGTTACAACAATTGAATAGAAACCAATTGAACCTGGTGTCCATGTTGCACTATATGTACCATCGCTATTATAACGTATCAACATATTTTCACTGGAACGTTTAACCGGTGGTGAGGCATAACGTAATTCTTCAAATGAATAATTCTGATAGGCTTTCATCACATTAATTGAATGAAAACACATCTTATCACGTATCGTTGGTTCATAATAATGATGTAATGGTGGTGGTAGTAGACCACCAAATGTTAATGGGTCTGGTGGTTGGATGACACGTGGAATCTTACGTCCTGTATCACATTCACCCAATTCTTTCTTATCAATTGGTATTGCTTTAACTTCCACCTACATTAGAAAAACAATAAGTATCTATTTAATCTATAATTAAATTATTAATTACTTTCATATTTGGAACAGTAACTAATTCAGAATATTGATCTCTTGTTAAAACAGTAATAATAGCTGGCCATCCACAACGTAATTCTTCTCGGGAATATAAAACTTGACATTTTGATGGATCCACACGACTACCAGGTTGTAACCATTGTGCTAAACGACCACCACTCGATCCTGCCACACAACTAACGAAATCTCTCAGGAAGAGTCGTTCATTTGAATGAACACTGTAAAATAAACGAAATTTAATTTTACCGCTACTTTGCGAATATTTCAAATACAGCGCCATTGAATTTGACAAAAATCAATCGATATTATTTGACAGATAGCCAACGATGCCAAATGTATGAGTCTCTTGCATATCAAATGATTTCTACTGCCATTTAATATAAAAAAAAATTAGTATATCAATAAATATGTAAAATTATCCTGATACATTTGCAGATATATTCATAATTAGAATTAATACATAGCAATTTAGATTTTGGGAAAATTTTATCGATCTGCGTCAACGTCTGGCAACATTGTATTGATTGTACATAACCTCAAAAACTTGATTTTGGTTAAGTTGCTACACGTGTTTGTATTTTATGTAAAAATGTTGGCAAAGAAGAGTCCAGATAAAAAATTAGTTAAAAAAACAAAAAATGTTACATCTACAAAAGTGGCAAATCAAATTAAATCGAGTAAATCACCAAAAAAATCCTCCAAATTAAAAGACAGCAAAAGGGTTGATAAAGGGGTGAAGAAACAGTTGGAAAAATCATTGGAAACACCAGCAGCAAAATTGAAAACAAAAACGAAAAGAAATAAAATTGAACAAGTATTAAAAGATGATGGAAAATCGTCGAAATCTAAACGTCTTGTTAAAAATAAAAAGAAAAAAACTGTAACGAAAGATGAAAAGTTAGATGAATTGAAAGATATCCGTGAAGAATTCGGTGGAGAAATTAAAAAATCTCGAATACAGCCGGAAACAGTACAGACAGCAATTGAGGGTGTTATAAAATCAACAACAACTAATCCAAAATTGAAGACTCAATTATTTAATGAACAATTTGGTATATTTTTACAAATCAATAGCTTTCATATATCGAATCAATTACCGAAAATTCAACGTATACCATTACGTAATTCGATGTTACCACAAAATAGTGAGATTTGTTTAATTGTACCCGATGTTAAAGGTATACCAAATAAAGAACACGATAAACATTTAGAACGTTACGATGAATTATTATCGAAACATGGTATTAAGGATCTGTTTAAAAAAATTATGACTTTCCATGAATTCCGTACAGAATATGAAACATTCGAGATGAAGAATCGTTTAGCCAATTTGTACGATATTTTCTTGGTTGATGGTCGTATATCTGGTAAAGTTGTTAGAAAATGTGGTAAAATCTTTTATAAATATCGTAAAGTACCAACACCGGTACGATTATTTGTTAGTAAATTGAAAGATCACATCAATAAAACATTAAATAAAACACAATTCCACGTACATAATAAGGGCAATAGTTTTATCGTACAATTTGGGACATAATGAAATGTCGACAAGAAATCTAATTGAAAATGTTTATTGTATTTTAGAAAAATTAGATAAAAAATTCCCTGGTGGTTTTGCTAATATACAAAATATTAATGTTTATACACATCAAGGCTTAAAAATACCTATCTATAAATCTTTAAGTAAGTTGTAGAAGTAAATTAGAAATATTTAATTTCAGTTTTAAATTATTTTCTATAATTACAGAGAAATTAAATGAAGTCAAATTACCGAAAAGGCAGATCGATAAACCGAAATGGTCAAAAGTTGTACGTGGTGAATTATCAACAACTATAAATAAAGAAGTTGTTGTTACCCCAACCGGTACTGTGAAAGTTAAACAACTTCGGTCAAGAATTCATCGAAGAAAAATCCAACAACAAGAAAACGAAGAAGTCAAGACAAAACAAATCAAACGAAAATCCAACGATAATCAAGTTGATAAAAAGAAAATTGTGAAGAAATTGAAAAAATAAATTTTAATTTAATCAAATAAACCAGTTTTATTTAATTTTATTTATTCTAATTCCTTGAAATTCTAAATAGTTTCCCATTAAAACAATTTTGAGGGTAGATATTTGAACAACAATGAAACCCAACAATTATCGAGGGATACATCCCTATCGTTAATTCACCATCTCATTCTAATAGAATAGGTTGAATAAAGATAGATATGAAAGAGAAGGCAATAGCAACATCATCGGCGACGACGATTATGCTCGTCGTCATCGTCATCATTCAGTTCTCGTCCGAACACAGATAGAGAAAGAATAGAAATCAGAAACAACAAAAACGGTGTGTTTATGTGTGTGTGAATCAGTCGAAAGTTTATCCGAAATCACAAAAGCGAGTAATATAAGAAAAAAATCATAATGTAAAAACGGATATGTTTTCAAAACTAGTTCAAGTTCTAACAAGTTCTCCACAATTGTTGCGTTTATTGTTTTTATTAATAATTGTGTATTTGTTAATATTTATAAAAGAATGAGTGCTTATTATGATAATGATGGGTGTTCAAACAACAGTCTTCATTATCAGAGTGTTATTCATCTTATTAAATTGTTTAATTTTTATTCGATTTATTAATAGTGAATCAATTGATACTTTATGTTATGTGAAAGGGTGTAATTGTGTTAAAAGGGCTGCACCATGGTGGGATATTAGTTGTAATTTAGATAAACAACAGGCAAGTTTAAATAATTTTTCTGTGGGTTTGTTTGATAATTATAATTTATTGTTAATTATTAACAATAAAAACCCGTGCCTAAAGATTGACTAATTTATCATTGTCGCCGTTTATGTGGTCTAACAACCTTATTACATCAATTTTCTTAGAAACAATAGTATTGTTTATCTTAGACGGTAGCCGTGTTGATATACATTTTCCAATTTGATGAGAAATTATTTCACAAAAGTCCACTGACCTGTCGTCCTCCTCTCTTTTCTATTTTCATTACAATTATAACAGTACGTACGTGTATGAATCATTAACTGTTTCTCTTCTTCTAAACTTACAAAAATAATCATCTTTCTTATAAATATTATGGGACATATCAACCCCCATTTGAATCGTTCCAAATGGTAACAACTATTGTACAGCAAACAGTTTTGTTATTTCGAAGAATTCGTGTTTGGGGTTGTTGGATTCTTTTTTAAACAGGAAATAGCTATGTTGAAATTTCAATTACTTCGTTATTAATTTAAATTCATTTAAACAATTGTCTGTCGGTACAATACAACCGAATGTTTAATTAAAATTCAAGACTCGATCGAATTTTGATAGTTGTTCAATATTGAATTGGAGAATCGAACAGCTGTTTTCGGTTTGTATTATTTGTATTGTTGAATCTCTACCGTCCTCTTTTTCGAAAATCAACCACCTGGATTTTGGTTGTGTTGGTGGTAGAAGGTTGTGTGGAATCTCACAAATACCTTTGGAAAATTACAAAATTCTATTCGTATAAAGCGAAAATCAAAATGATTGATTTTAATGAATATTTTACACAAAACGTACAATTAACAACTTCCTGTATTTTAATCGATGATTGTATTCATCATCTGTATGGTCATTTATTGTCGTTTTTTTATATTTCTATATAGAAAATCTTTATAAGTTTGTTGTTGGTTTTTTAGCTTGGTTGTTGTCGTTTATTATACAACCTGTTTCTTGAGAAGCATTTTTCTTTCTCCATTCAGTCCAATAAAATGACCTGACTGACTATCTCTTCTTGTTTTTGGTCTCTTTGTGATCTACCTACTTCATGTTGTGTTGTAATGGTCAAGTTTTTATATCTTTGTTCAAAATTGAGATACCGTAAATAGGAAAGACCAGTCTTGGTTTGTGTCTACTTTTAAAACATTTACATTAAACAATCATTTGTCGATTTGTTATTCTTGTTGCCAACATAACAATTTAACTGGACAAGTTTATTTTCATTAATTCTAACTATATTTGGACTGAACGGAGTCAAGATATTTCACCAAATTTGGTCGAAATTTTGACTTGAATCTTCAACAAACTAGCCACAATATTTGAACGATAGATTAACTTTCACAATCGTTAAAATGTGCGTAAATGGAATCAAGGATTTCTAGTTTAATGAGAAATTCTACAAATTTTTATTTTGATACGGCCGGAAATTGCGCTAATTTTCATATGAAAATTGATTACCAACAAAGACATTACTCATTATGGTTATTAAAAATCTAGCGATAATTGGATTCTTTGTTGAATTCGTAGATTTATCAAAATAAAAACAAAAGTGACAATTAATTGTTAAACTGAGATTACCTTGAACTTTAACACAGTTTTCGTCAACATAATAATTATTACTAATGGTTTATTGTCGTTATGTTTGAGTTCCGGTATATTTAATAACGTCATAATTTTTGAAAATGGAGAGTAAAACAGAAAAAATAATTAAACCATATGCCAGACACTGGATTATAAAATATAATCAAAAATTGTTCAACGCCAATTGGTCGATTTTATAAATGAATTTAATCGTTTATCGACAGCTTTTACAAATAATTTCTTCTGCACCTGTACTAATTAGTTGCAAGCTTTCTCTGCTTGTAATTAAGTTAAACACAAAAACACAGGAAGTTTCCGGTAAACTATCAATCATCAATAAGTGTTTATTAACTTCTTTCCCCATCTAAATAACAAAATTGCATATTTTTGAATATTCAATAGGATTCTTTACCAACTAACCGAGTAAAAAAATCTAAAAAGTGTTTATGTTTACATTTTTCTTAGATTAGAAATGACTTCCTGTTACATGTAACAACGAAAAACTATAGAAATGTTTGTGTGAAACATTTATTTTTGGGCTTTAGTTCTTTCTTCTTCACCATCGTCATCATCATGATCTTGGGTATCATTTCTTTTTATTAATCGTTTTTTGTCAGTCTACTATTTCTATTTATTCTATATGTGTCTTAACTTTGATACAACCAAACCGTTTCTGGTTTTAATGAATGGTTGAACAAATTTTTGTACATCTACATGTGGGTATTTTCTAGTTCTATCCACACCAAAAATTTATTGCCCAATCGAATTTGATGAAATTATCATTCAACTCATCAAACCAATTGAATAGAGAGAATTTCTAAAAGCTTTTGAAATTCCTGAGACAGTTACCTAGTAGCCCCCAACTAGATAGACACAGATTTTAGCAATTCGTATTTATAAAATGAAACTATCTTTAGAAACGTTGTGTACAAATACACATAAACGGCGACATTGCCCGTTTGAAAATTTATTTGCTACAGTTGGAGCTGAATTTTAAAAGAGAATTTTTTTATTTCTATTAAATTTTTCAATAATTCCGAGATGTAATACCGTCAGGTCATGGTCCGCAACCCTATTGACCTTTCCACACAATCAATTAAGACAATGAAGACACTATTATAGCACACATAAGCACAGAGATAAAAAAACACCTCCGTCCCATATATTAACAGACATTGAAAATAAAAAATCTACCGGCGAGTTTATTGACCTGTTTACGAAATAACTATAATAAAAATGACAGGAAATCTAATTAATCAACCACCCCTACCGTTCTCTATCAATCCGTGGCAAATATAAACAAAACACGATAGAAAAATGTATCAATCGCGATGGTGACACAGTGGTGGTCTCTTAAGTAAACTTTTTAGGGGCTGTTTCCTGTTAAAAGAACGGGGTAGGGCCGGAAGTTAATTCTCTTCTCATATTTCTCTATATTGTTATGTACATTATAAATGTTTTCCATAAAGTTAATATTATAGTATGTATTTGAGAAAAAAATTAAAATCAAGCTGCTGACCTTTTAATGATAACATGTTATCACTTGAATATTTATCATCAACAACAATAACAAGGGCAAGACTGGACATTAACTTACTTAGAATATGAGAAAAATTCGTGATTTATCATCAATTAATTTAAAAATAACGAAGGGAAACTTTCCCTGCATTCCTAGAATTTTAATAGAAAACCCTCGATCGCATTACATGATTACAACATAATAGAGTAGGTGCGCCCCCTCATATTAATAATAATAATAATAAATTTCAATATAATTCGTCTTTCTTGCTAATAGAGAAAATTAAAATAAAAAAAATGGTACGGGCTGAGAGCTCAAGGATTTTAATTAATTTAGTCTTAGAGATCAATTGTAGTAGTAGTAGTCGAGCATGAAATTATTATTAACGCAATCTTTAATAGTCAATGTCAAAAGATTAGAAATTTTCAATTTGAAAGGATCATTATTGGATATTTATATTCCAATTTAAACTACTTTCTAATTACTCTATGCAATTAAATTCTAACTACGTAAATGCAATGAATATGATAAAATCTTTTTTCTGACCCTATTTCTGAATATTGTAGAAAAATTCAACATATGCTGATTTATTTTATTTTAAATAGCACACTGTCATGTATAACCTTGGTGGAACAAGTAGTTAAAAAAAAATCTTGGAATAGAAATCTTGTTGTTATAAACAAATATGAGTAACTAATATGTAATTATCTTTTTATACGCAGGACTTAAAATTAGAATCACATCATGTGCCTAGAGAAATTTCTGAAATTACAATTAATGGTGGTCATAATATTATTATATCAACGAAAACATTCAAAAATCTAGCAGGTTTTCGATTTTTTCGTTTAGAGAATATTGACAAGATCATTATTGAAAAGGAAACATTCTATAATATATCAGCTCCTAGTCTAATAATTCAAATAATCAACTGTGATCATTTAGAAATCAAGACTGGTGCCTTTGAAATTAAACAGGTAAGAATATCGTCAAAATTTAAGACGAAAACACTAAAAAAATGTAACGAAACTATTGTTTCTGGTTTGTCTAAAACTAATTATAGTTGATGATGAACCCAACTAACTACCCATGCCATACAGTTAGTTTGATGCGATAATTTATACGATTAAAAACAATGAGAAATCGTTACGGTTTCTTTGTTGGTAACATCAATTAATTGTTTTTTTCATAATTATTTCAGTCTGGTTTACAAATCGAAATTGTCCATTGTACTACTGTTGCAATAGAAAGAACCGCTTTCGATCTCTTAGATAATGCAACGTTTAAAAATATCAAAAATTTAATATTGGCAACAGAAACGTTTGAATTTAAAAATCAAAGAAAAGTTTTCAATGTACATGGACCACCTTCAATTGTGAGTATTAATAATTTTCTAGTATATAACATAAGTGAAACGAAAAATTTCAGATAAGTTTTGATAATGTATCGATCGAGAAACTACCACAACATACATTTCGTTCAGCTTTAGCTAAAATCGATATAAGAAATTCTAAAATAAATGAAGTCTATGCGAATGCATTCTATTCGATTCAAATTTCAGCAATTTGCATTATCAATACGGTGATCGATACGATTAAAATTGATGCTTTCAGCCATGGACACACGTATATTATGGATTTAGAATTTACAAATTGTTCGATTTCAACGATTGAAAAGAAAGGTATTCGTGCTGGTATAACGAATCTAACAATTCAGCATTCCAGGTAAATATAAAAATCTATGAATAAATTTATAATAAACTTCTAAATTTTAGAATTGGAGATATACAAAGTGGTGCCATCAATATTAGTGTAGCTAAAGTTGATATAATCTATAATGAGATTTATAATTTATACGAATCGGGTATTATCTTACAGAATTGGAATCGTATTAATTTCACTAAAAATATCATAGAGAATATGTACTCGAATTTTTTAATAACACCGAAATATCCGGAAATCGATATTGAATATTTAATTTATGTGGATAATGATGTACAGAATGTTGAGGCGAATTCGCTAAGCTTCCTATCAGAATTAGATGATAAAATAATTAAATACAGTAAGAATTTCTTCAATCGTACATGTTATTGTTTAATAAATGATTGGATTATTGAATTGTTAAATTCAAATAAAACAACAAAAATCAATCAGATACGCGAGAATTCTTTCTGTATTGTTAACGATCTATTAGCTGATTGTTTCCAATTATTATCACCGGGTATTATCAATATTAATAATTTTACAAAATTAGTTTGTAATAATAATAGTAATACGGTTAAATGTGAACCGTATCATGGTGAAACGAAAATTGTTAATATAACAACAACAACAAGTAAAATGTTATCGAAAACAAATCAACAACGCCTACAAAATACAAATTGGTTAACATTAATTATCTCATGTACAGCTGTATTGATTTTTTTAATTATTGCAACATTAACAATAATGTTAATAAAAGGTAGTCGTTGGTTGAAACGTAAAGGCTATTTCCGTAAAATTCAATACAATAATCAGAATGAACAAAGTAATTTAGAAGATGATGAGAATACGATTGAAACAGTCGATGAAAATCATGAACAAGCTGATGTTACTGAAGATTTAACATTGGATCTATTACAAGATTTATCAAAGAAATTAGATGATCCGAATACACATCAAGCTGCTTCGGAAATGATTGAACAATTGTATCAAAAATTTATACGAAATAACAATGAAACTAATCAACAACAACCACAACAACAAGACGATGAAACACATTTATATGAAGAATTAGGTAACTTGGTTGATAATTGTAGTACACCAAATAAAAATGAAAATGATTCGAAAACAATACTAAAAATAATGGAAGAACGATTCAATTTAATATTGAATGATATCGATGATGATGATGACGATGATGATGATAATAATGGTGGTAATTATGAGAGAAATGATAGACAAAATCGACCGGCTTTAGTTGGTGAATATTCCGAACCATCTGATGCTGCCGTTCATTTATATTCTGAATTGAAACAACAGAATCGTGATAGTGAAGATAATAATAATGATGAACAAGACACATTAAAATCAAGAACATCAACTAATATGGCTTTTAGACCGTTACCTGATAAACCCGGTTCATCAAAAATGATTTAATTATTGTTGATTAATATAAGAAACTAAAGTTGCCATATTTTTTCTTTTATAATTATTGCTGTAGATAAATTAATACAATTAGATAATTTTCTTAAAAATAAACATATTGTAAAATGTAAATCATCTTTTTATTATAGATTACTATTAAATAATAGCTGTGATAATTCGATTTTCTGTATAATAATAATGATAATAATTAATATAAACGACACAAGTATGTTGTTGAATATTTTTTTTGTACATGTATTTTATACGAGACAATGATGACGATGATAATAATAAAAATAAAAAGTGAGTTATAAACAGATATCCGTAAATATTCTTTGGATTTTAGCCCGATTCCTGTTTTATATTTATTTTTCCAATATTTCTATTCTAAAACATGACGTTCCACTATTATTTAATATTACGATTAAAATCAACTATTCATTTATAAATTTAATTATAAACACACCAACTGTGTGAATAGTTCATTCATTCATATCGTTGATTTTCAATTTAATTTTAATTAATTTTCTTAATAAGAGACTAGTGTAAGTAAGCAAATTAAAACTTCTACTTGTTTTTCATAAGATTACATTATGTTTAATAATCATTGCTATAGATATTGTAAATAACTAGAGGATTTTCTATTTATTTTTCTAAATTGGACACCCAATTGCTAGTTTCAAGGTATTTATTATAAATAGCATCGTAGGAAAATTATACAAGTTATCCCACCTAATTAATCCTTTTAAATGATAATTAAATATGTAATGTAATACGTAAATGATCTGTTTTATGTTACACCAATAAATCCATCGAGTTTATGTTCGTTAATCGTAAAATTCTTAAATAATAAACTTGTAATGTGTGTGTTTAATTTTCTAAATTTCAAATTAGCAAACATTTTCAAGAATTATCTTGTGTAGTGGCGCTTTTCAATAAATTCTCGTAAAAATAGAAAACATTAGAGACACATAAAAATAGAATACTAACAATAGAAAATTTCAATTAAAGTGACACTTTTTTGTAATAAATTCGATTGAGATATAATACAATAAAACAAAATTTAGTTACTTTTAAATGAAACCTTCGGTACAATTTAAACATTTATAAATTCTAAATGTTCGTATGTGACGATAATAATAATAAATTGTTTATTAGTACCGCCTACAAAACAATATAACAATTTCAATAAATTAGATTAGAATCTGAACAATGTTAAAACAAAGTTCGTAGTAAACGTATTTGAAATCAGTTATTTTCAATAGCAATACGAGAAAAAAATCCACTATAAAATTAGATTCTAATTATAATTTTAATGTGTGTTGTTTATAAATGTTTTCATATTATTGTTTTCTCATTGTGGTTGGTCTGTTCAGTCTGACCGAAACGAAAACATTGACGGAAAAATTCAACGATAGTAGCAGCAATAGTAGTTGTTAGTAGTAGAACTCGATAGGATTTCAGTATTTGTTAAGTTGTTGTTTAGGAAAAACAGACCGACTCTGTAAGAAATAAATTCGATTTCTTTCCGTGACGGGAAGCTTTCCGAACTGTGTATCCATCCACAAATGGGGTCGAAGTGTATTTGCTACTAAGGGGTGAGTGCACGACAACAACACACATGATATGTTTCAATTTTGTTGTGTGATGGATAAGTTCGTAAAACGTATACCCATAAATCGATTAACCTAAATATTTTCCAAGATCGTAACGAAAACAACAAAATCTCAAATTACAGGTAATTAAATCAATTAAATCATCCTAACAATAAGATAGAAATAACAATCTAGCATCTTACGAAATTTCGCTCAAAATTAATGATCAAATCGGTGTTAGAAAAACTACCACACAAATTGAAATTCAATCGTATCAAAACTATTTAGAAATAATTGAATTCCTTATCAATAGTTTTACAATATTATCAATCGTTATGGCGTTTTTTTCAGACGATTATTTATTGTTTATTAGTTTTTTGAATAATATCAATGATTCATTATGAAAATTTATGTTTTTTCCTTGTTATTACTAGATAAAAAAAATCATTAAAAAGGTGCAAATACAATAGCGGTTGCATTTTTATATGTGACAGAAACGTGACTATCCATTATGTTGTGTTATTGTCAAGACTATAAAAATTATAATGGAAATTATATAATTCTAACTTTAACCCCACGACTCCACAATGATGGCAGTGAACTTATGAAATCAATATTTAAATTTTTCTCTTTATTTACAAACAACGATCGTTTAAGAATACAAATTTAAAACCGTATGATTTATCGTAATTTTGCGGCCAATTAACACATTTTACTATCATTACAACAATAAGAACAGAAAAACAAACGGTTATAAACAATTTTTAGACAATTATAATGGAATATTCCCAATCTAAAACATCGATGAAAGCTTTGCACAACTATGGGGAGGAAAATAATTTAAGGGTAGAATAGATGTAAGTCTCTAATTGAGGGGTAGATCACCATCATTATCCGATATGACGAGATAAATTGGCAAATCACTGAATACAATACGCATAATAATTGTCAATAGCATGAGTGAAATACTAATAAAATATAAAAAGAATGCAATTATGTTTTCTTATAAGGCTACTATTGAATGTTTGTTTATAATTATGATAAAGAGAAATTATTATCAATAGTGGGTGGACTATCATAAATTGATGATTTCATAATTTTCTAATATAATTTATTGTCTATAGTTTATTGTAAAATCAAATTTGCATTATAATGACAATATACCCGTCTGGTATGTTAGACTGGAAATTTTAAAGAGGAAATATTTCACGTCTTGTCTCAAATTAAAATGAAAAATAGTTCTAATTTATGAAAATTGATCTAAAGCAAGGCGAGAAATTTAGTGGATTTGATTATATGCTTGACGTTTAAATAATTCAATTTCACTCTAAATTATCGTGATGATGATAGAGAAATGAACTTTTATACTATTTCTAGCAGAAAATTTTGAATTGATAAGTTAAATGAAGATAAGCAATTTCAAATAGAAGTTAGTATAAAGAGAGTAATATAGAAATAAGCGGAAACGTTAGACCTCCAATAATTGGTATATACAATAGCCCAATTAATGTGTTATTTGTTACTTTATTCTAATTTATTAATAGAAATTACAACCTATAATAATTGTAATAAAATTCATATTGTTAGCATATGTTTTTCCGATTATTTTTTAGGTCATCTCTTAAAACATAAACAAAAATGTACGTTTAACAAAATTGGTTTGTTCTGTTGAAAACATTTCAAATTTTGTTTTTAACGCAATAAGTTTCCTCATCATTTCCTGTATTCTATCAAAAAATAAAAACAATTTCTTTTAAACGAAAAACTCAAATCACATATGCATTTAGTTTATTTATTAAAGAAATATTTTAATTTCCTTTTTCTTTATGAAAACAAACTGAGAAAAAAATAGATAAATAAACACTAATAATCTAAAATGGTATGGTATGGGTGGATTTTTTTTTTCGATTTCCCGTTTAAATAATGGAACGATTTTAGGTTTGTTCAGGTGATACAATGTTATAGAAACGTAGATCTATGTAAATAATTTGAAATAGTTGACTTTATCAAAAAACGAAAGGAGGAGCTTTAAATAAGCAATCCTTTAGTCATCATCATCATCATCATCATCAGTAGATAAACGCGACCGCGACCACCAGTTTAGTCCTCGGCACGTATTCTACTACACTACTACGCCGTGAAAATTGTTATTTACCGGTGAGTTTTTCAATTGTTGGATATTTTTTTTATAAATAAGTAAATATTTAAATAAATCAGTACAATAAATCAATAATTAATAAATGTTTCTCGTTTGTTTTCTATTAAACTCTACGTATCATATCTAATCTTATCAAATTCAGAACATTAGTTGTGTTTACCTGTTAGTCAATGAACTATATGAATTTAGAAAACAATTAAATTATAATTATAAATATTCTCAATATTAGCCTTTGTTAGATAAGTTCAAGTCCACCTTATTTCAATTAAATACAATTAGCGCCTCTTATATGTACTTTATTTTAAAGTAAATAATATTTCCTCTTTAAATACCATCTCATAATTTAATTTCTTTTTTAGTTTGTCCAATTGTGGTATTTTTATTAAGAAAATATGTAGATGGTGTATGGAAAAATTGTTATAAACAATGGAGAAAGTGGAAAATCTGTTTCAATTATTAATTTTAACAATGTTTACAACATTTTCCGATGCAATTCTATCAGGATATGAACAACAACAACGACATGATTTAACAGAAGATCGTCGATTCGGTTGTTATCCACAAGGTGGTTCAATTACTGCTGTTATATGCAATTGTAGGGAAGACGCTGAGGTATACAAATTTTCTATTATTTCGTTCATTGAGTTGGCAATTTGAATTAGAAATATATTAAAAATTGAACGAAATCGAAGTTGTTCAATACTTCTAGTTCAAAGTGCCACTCCAGACAGGGATTTTTCCAAAATTATCGCAAAATATTAAGATTTTTGTTTTTGTTAAAGTATCATCAACAATAACAATATACAAATTAATCAAGCACAAGGAGAAATTAATAATCGATAATGTTTATTTAATGTTTATCACAAGCGAATATTGTAAACATTCCTAAAATTCAGACTTTAATTTTTTAAAGAATTGTAGGATTCAATAATCTGTTATCAATTACGTTTCTTTCCAATTAATGACTCATTTAAATTATTAAAAAAGATTAAATTAAACAAAAGCCAAATATTTGAAGACCTTTCAGTTTTCGCACGATAATTGTAAAACACCTAAATTCTCTTTTTCTCATATTTTTATATTTTAAAGGATTATTTTACTATGTTCATTAATATAAAATTATATCGAAAACAAACTAGAGCCTCTCAGATTAGTCTCGTATTCTCTTCAATTAAAATATTTCGAATTTCCTTAAATGACCCTAATAGACCCTAATTTCAACATAATTAAGAATGATAGATTTGGAAAATCTCGAATTTGACCGCATTATTGACGTAAAAATACTAAAAATCGATGAAAACACCAACAATATCATTAACAAATTCGATTGGGAAATAATTAAAAAAAATATTAACCACGATTTCCTTGATAATATAAATCATCCAATATTGAGACACCTTGTAAAAGTGATTATAAAAAATAATGTAAATAGATGAATCATTTCCATAATTTCTTAACTTTATATTTAAACAAATTTAAGTGTTCGCTACTAAGATCAAATTAAATAAACATTACAGAATATTTCTCAAAATAAATCAACAATTGATTAAACAAACATAATTATTCAATGATTGTGAAAATTAACGTTTCTATTCTCAATTTCAGGTACTTTACGTTACTGAAAATTCGTTATCATCATACGACACGAATGGTATAGAAATAAATAATTGTTCCAAAGTGATATTTGGTCAATTATCAGTGTACGAAATGAGAAATTTACGTACGATCAATTTAAATAATATTGAATCATTAGAATTTCAACAGACAAGTTTAAAATGGTACGGTTACCGTGATCATAATCAATTTGAAGAACGTTACGATATTTCAGTACCATCATTAAAAATCATCATCAATCATAGTAACATAAAGAAAATCTCGTCATATACATTTGAAGGTAGAATTAATACAATCGAATTGAATAATGTTATAATTGAAGAGATCGAACCGTTTGCTTTCAATTCTTTATTACAAACACATACGATAAAATTTAATAATTGTGAATTGAAAACGATACATTTACAACCGTTTAAAAAGTTTAGTTTAGAAAATTTCATATTGGATAATGTTCGTTCGATGCAAATACCAAGTCGTTTTCTATCAAATTTAACAGTTTATGAGAAATTTATTATAAAGAATTGTGCATTTGAAACGATACGTTCGGGTGCATTTCAAATATTCAATCCATTAAAATTTGAAGTTAGCAATACGAAAATTAATCATTTAGATGGCGAAGCATTTAAAATTACAACACGTGGTGATGTACTCTTTAAAAATAATCAATTTAATCGAATTAATGATGGTGCATTTCAAGCAATAAAAGTAAATAGAGATGAAATTTTAACTAGTCCAACATTTGTATTTGATTCAAATCTATTTTCAATATTAACAACAAATTCATTAAATCTAAACGATCAAGATTTTCTAATACGTATTATTAATTTATATATAAATCAAACATGTGATTGTCGTGATTTTGATCATAATATTAAGAATCATTTATATTATACCGAAATTAAATGTTTATATAATGGTAATGAAGGTGAATTTATAACAATTCAAGAATATAAAAAGGATTGGTGTTCAATTATTCAAAGTTATTCAACAACAATTATTATAATTGGTGTTGTTTTAGTTCTATTAATTATTATTATAACTGTATTAATTATTTATTATAAAAAAGTTTATCGTAGTCGTAAATATGGTGGTAATAATAGTAATAATACCAGTGATACGAAAAAGACTAATATGAGTTTAATTGTGCCGGATGGTAGGACATATCGCGAAACTGAATTACATGTGATAGTTGAACGTGCTGATCTCCTTACTACTGATTTGTAATTAATTTTTGAAAAATACAAAGAGAAAAATCAGTATTGTTTTAGTTATTTTATAAATTATTTTCTTTTTTTATAAAAAAAACCTATTGTATAACAACATTAAATATTTATATGTAAATATTTAAGAGTATTGTGCAAACTGAGTCAGTTACCAACAATAAAAACATTTTCAACAAGAACCTTGAATATATCATTTTTTTCTGTGATGTTTTAATAAATCATTAAATAAGATAAATGAAGATAATCAGTCATCCAATAAAACTTTAAAATTACCTACTTATTATTTAGCCTCGCTATTTTTTCGAAAGTTAATTTCCATTGATAAGGACATTTTACGAAGTACAGCAACAATAGTTTAGTTACACTTAATTAATAATTTAGTATTACTGGTGATGGTTTAAAAGAAAATAGATTGTTGAAGAATGATTATTTCTAAGGATTTTAATTCCTTAATCCTTAACCCTTTTGTATGTGGTTATTTATGTGATGTAAGCGATAGTAAACACAATAAACTCACCTATATGGCAGCATACCATCTAACGCCTGATTTACAGTTGGTGGACTACTTAGAGCTAAACCTTTCGATAACAGAGGTCCATGTAGGGCGAATGTTTGTAGAGCTATTGTTTCCGCCGTTTCCATATCAATATCACTTTCATCTATTAATTATACAAATAAATAAAGAAAGAAAGAAAAAAAAACAATAAATTTACCTCCATTTATTGGCAATTGTAAATCCTTCTTCATTAAACTAGCTGAACACATCCCACCCAAAAATGCCAATTCAGCTTCTAAATGTTTTAAACCAGTTATAATATTACCACTCGGTGGCCATTCATAACCGACAACTAAACATTTAAAACCATATGAACTAGAACGATCATCTTTTAAATAATCGGAGGCTGTTTCTAACGAAAAAATCACTTCATTGCCCGGTAATACAACCGAACTAGTCGGCCATTGCATACTGGAAAAAACAATAATTAAAATTATCATCTATATTAAATATTGTAGAATTACCAGTTGGTAAATTTATGTAATACAGGCCAATATGGTAATGGTGGTGATTCTATATCTAAATCTATATCAATTGTATTATTATCATTTATTGATGGTATGTATAATTGTAGTGAATCTTCCGGTTGAGCTGTTGCACAAGCTGGATCGAATTCTATAGTCATCCATTTAACAGTATTTGGAAAAATTACACGATAATTTGATACTGTTGCTGGTTTATATGGATGATCACTTTGTACCCATGTATAATGTTGACTAGTTGTATTCACTTTATTTTCAATACAATCTTGATTCGATTGTGATGTTGATGTTGCTACTATTCTTGTAGAAGTTGAATTATCCATCAAATTTAATGCCGATACATGTGGTAGAACTTCATAGATTAAATTCAAAATATGAACAGCACTCTACAAAATTTCAATTAAATTAAATTTAAATAAAAACAAATAGAAAAATACCCTTGAATCACTGGTAGCTAATGGACTAATATGAGCTAAAACTAACGGTAATAATGTTGTAACCATATAGGAATTATTTAAAATCTCCGATGATGATGGCACTTCATCAGCTTTCTCGCGTGCCATTACCATCAAATTACAAGCGCTATGAATTATTGTACTAGCCATAGAAAGAGCAGCTTTACGTGATTGTTGTTCTAATTTTGTTGCAGATGAACGTCCACATTCCACTGGATTACTAATCCACAAATACAAATAATTAATAATTAATTTTTCAATTAATACTAAACAGCTACCTGTAGTATAGAATTATAGGAATTTGGCCACGTGTTAATGTAGTGCCATTAAAACTTAATGAACATGTTGAAAATGTGAATGTTGTATTATCTGAACCTTTAACTGAATTTAAACCACCATCACCATTATTAGTTCTACCACCGTGATTACGTAAACGTATAGCATATTTAACATTCTCCTAATAGTGATTTGTTAGTAATCAAACAATTAAATAAAAATAAATAAAAAGTCACCTTGATTGGTACAACTCGATCAAATTTGATTTCAATGATATCCGGTGCAAAATCTTCTGGTACAAATGAACCACGCGTAATCTCCAAACTATTCCAACGTTGTGTGTGTGTATGACTATCGGTACCATTCAAAGAACTTTGCTATTAATAAATATAACAAATAAATTACCAAAATTAATCAAATATAGTAGAATTATTACATCTTCTAATAATTCCAATTTGTATTCATAATGTCCAACGCCGCTATAAACCCCACAACCAGCTATTGAGATACCAGGGCGATCTACTTGAAAACATATAGCATCCGGTGAACCATTACCTGTATTCCATGTCCGTGATTGATTCGTACGTGTAAATCTCGATGTTGTCATATGTAATATACGACCGCAGGCATTTTGGATATCCTCTTCACTAGTACTACATTGATGGACTAATTCAGCCACAACTCTAGCCAATAGATGACAACAATTTCGTGTTAAATCTGGTAGAATTGAGACGGTTTTATTGATTTTTAAATTCTGATTTATCGGTTCTGAAACTAATTGTAATAGATTTTCTAATACATCATTCCATTGCCACATTTGACTCGAATATGAATCAATCTAAAACAATTATTAAATAATTTAAATTTAATAAATTGAAGAATGCATACTTGACTCTTGTAGCTCATCTGTTCAACAAGTACTGGATAATAATGTGAATCAGATGCACTCATTATCGGCAAACCGGTATTATCGGATGGACTTAAGCCACGATGTAATGAATTATCTGAAGTTATAGTGTTTGTAAGTAATGGAAATGTACTTCGTAAACGGATACTGGGTGCACAAAGGGCACAAAGTACGGCACTTAATAAACGTTGACTATTATGTGAAGAACTTCGTGTTGTTTCCTGGATAAAAATTAAAATTTATTCCAACAATTTCTAGCAATAAAACGGACCTACCTTATTGATTTCTGTTAGTAAATCACACAAACATATCCATTTTAAATATGCAGTTGGATAGAAGGCATGGAAACATGCCACAAAAGTGTTATGACACTCGTCTAGAATACTATTCATCATTAAAATATTTGGATTTGTTGTGGAACGATGCATTGTTTTAGTCGATTTTTTATTGTGTAATAAAACCGGTAAATTATCAGATAAGATTTGTCGTAATAATGTACGTACATCACCAATACATTCAGCCAAATGTACATTCTCCAATTGTATCTTTTTTGTTATACGATTCGGATAGATTTCATTTGTATATGTGTAGATTAAACGTAAACTGGCACGATTTATATAAACTAAACGTTCCAATTCTAAATTCGTGTACATGTTTTTAATTGATTGGCCTTCCATAACGCCCCATTTAAAAGTATTCCACGACCATTGTAATAACGACAATAGACTTTGGAAACACTCTTTCGTTACAGTACGTGAGAAATCTTTAGTTAACACATGTACAGGTTCAACAATATCCAATTGTCTTGCTGGTGTTTGATTTTCTTGCGTTATTATTTTATATAACAATTGTGGTATTTGTCCAGCATTAACATCAGTACCATTATTGGATTTTTTCGATGATTTAAAATAGAATAAAACTTGATCTTCTGTTGTCACCATTGCCTGTCCAGATGAACCACAATCACTACTTGGACCACTTATACGACACCATGCTACATACCAACGGTGTGCTTGTAATGGTACCGGTTCATCGAATAACAATGGATACTTTTGTCTTGGACCACATTCATATGGTACTTCTTCAGTTTCGGCTAACAATTCACCATCACCCTCTTGTTCACCACCATCCGGTCCTATATCTAATAATTTTAGTTTTGCTGTATATTCACCACGACCACCAAATAAACCAAAACCACCCAATAAAATATCAGTGTCGGCCATAAAACGTATCGCTTCAATACTGTGGCCAGAATAACCCCAACCACCGCCATGATTTTCGAAACGGTTAACACACTGAAAATCTTCTTTTGAATATTGTTTGCCTGTTATAACCTGTCTATCGTCGATTTCTTCTTTAATTGTCGTCAATTGTAAATCGTTAGCTATCGTTAAAGTGTCTAAACAACACAAGAGATTTATTGCAGCTTGAAAACGTGTCACATGACAATTTGTTAATACCGGTAATGATAATTCCGGTGATAGTATCGATGTTAAATCGAAATTATTGATGTTGATCTCATTATTTTTATCATTCATTGTTTTAATTTCAAACAAGAATTTGTTATCTAATGTTCGTACAGCTTTCTTCGTTTGTAATTCAGTTACAATTATATTATAACAGATCACTTCATGATTTATTGGATTATAAGACCATAAAACATTATAAATAGGATCCATACAGACTGTTTTATGAACAAAATCAACTTGTTCGTCGTTTTTAAATGAATTACAATTACCATCACGTTTATTAATCACCAAACATTTAAAATTCTTTGCAGTCTCCTCGTGATTCGGTAATAGAATTATTGAATTTTTATTTGCTGTTATTGTTGATTTCGATATACTAATCGAATTGATTAGACTTTCGTCGATTTTTAGAAATGTTTGATCACCGGAAGCACCCACCCAAGTTGCACGACGACCATGTTTTGGACCAATATTTGGTATTGGTGCCGGTATACAATACCATGGTGTTCTTGGGTTACTATAACGATTACTAGTATTACCACCATTACTAGAAGTACCACTACTACTACTCTGCCCGGGTAATTGATGATTTTGTGACGATTGTTGTTGTTGTGGTGATAACGGTGGATTACGCCCTAATTGTCCTTTCTGATTATTACCAAATGTATAAACTTCACCTTTTACCGTCAATATTACTGTATGATTACTACCAGCGGCTATATGTGTAGCATTACATGGTAATTTAATGTGTTGTATATTAGCTTTTGCTAAAATATCACCACAACCTAATTGTCCATAGAGATTTGATCCAAATGTATAAACTTGACCGTTTTGTAACAATAATACAGTGTGATGGAGACCACAAGCGATTTGTACAACTGGACTATCTGATGGTAGATGAAGTTTAGCCGGCGGTAAAGATGTAATTCTTGTAGCATCACGTTCAACATCTGAACCAGTACCTTGATCTTTAACTATCGTATTATTTTGTTGTCGGATTGTATTATTTGGACGATGTATTGGTGTTGATGTTGATGTTGGACGTATTGATTTTAATTTTGTTGATTGTTTACTAGAACTACCACCAGCACTAGATTTCCTCGTACGACTCTTTCGTTCTTCTAATCGATTATGAATTTGTTCTTGTAATTTTGTCCGTTGTTTTGGTGGTATTAAACTTTTATCTCGCAATATTAAATCTAATTTCATTATACCAGCAAGATCAGCTAATTCAGAATTGTCGATAACTTCCCGTGCACAAATACGACAACAACCACAAATTGAACAACCACTATCACCTTCACCACAACCACATTCTTGGCCAGGATTTCGTTCTGTACTCATTGATGATAAACAACTAATTGAATAACCAGTACATTCACGACATACTGTACATATCATACAGACATTATCATGCCATGAATGCATACCAGCTGGGCAGATATTTGGTTGTGATTCAATTGAATTACCATCAGAACTACCAGCGATATTTTCACAATCTTTACGATTTTCATCGTAATCTTCATCGATTTCATGATCGTCTTGATTACCACAAGTTGTTATATCCATTGCTACAACTGTTGATGTGAAACCATCACGATTTGTCGATACAAAATCCCGTCCACATTGATATTTATTATTGATACCAAATGTATAAATTTGGCCTTTTGTTGTTAAAGCAACAGCATGTGCTTTACCTAATGCTACTTGCGTGATAAAGTCACCTTTTAAATTACAAACAATACCAGTTGTTGGATCTGTATGGGTTGTATCTTTACCGAACATTAATAATTCACCATCTCTTGTAACTATAGCTGTTGTGCCATTATTACAAGCTGCCCATACAGCGAATTGACCATCAACTTTAATCATTTTCTTTGGTTTAATTGGCTTCGGTTGTCGACGAACTTTACTTTGATCGCCATCTTCACCACGTCTTGCAGTCCCTATAATATTTTTCAATTTCTAATTGTAATTAATCGATAAAATTAAACTAATTACCAGCAAAAAATACAGAACCATCTTCTGTTAATAAAATCGCATGAAGCCCTTCATGACCGACAGCAATATGTGTAACTTTCGGTGCTTTAGTTAAAACTAATTCCGACCATTTTCCGGTACGTACACCTGCTTGTTTAATACCTAAAGATGTAGCTTTACCCGAATACAGAACCTAATCAATTTTCAATCATAAATTTATTGTTATAATTTATTAATAATTAATCTCACTTTGCCTGTTGTTGTTTTAATTAGAGCAAAATCTTTACCAGCACAAATTGTCGCAACCTCATCATCATTAGCCGTATTGATTGTTTGATAACTGATTTCTTCATCACAAGATGACGATATACCGAACACATCAACGCATTTACGTGCCAATTTCAACGGTAATTCATTAATTAAACTAGCAGGAACAGTAGTTTGATTCAATATTCGAACAACAAAACCATCCTAAAATTCCTATGATTCAATTATCCATTTAAAATAAAGGATTACTTACATCTCTAGCTGGTGATATTGTTCCTAAATTATCACCGTCAGAAAATACAACAGATGCACTCTCGTCGCGACAATGTAAAGGAACCGATCCCGAGATTAATAGATTGGATCGTTCAACGATTAAAAATTCACCACCTCGACGTCCACCCAATTTCAAATATAAATTACCCTAAAATTGATTGATTGATTGAAACGATTCTTATTTGAAATCGAATTAGAATTTACCGCACAATAGACTAGACTGCCATTATCAAGTGGATAGAAATCCGGCTTCCAAAAATAGACATGTCCTTTTAATGTACCGCCAAAACCTGTACCAATTTTCAATAGACCATTCGATGTAAATAAATATAAATATTGGCCATCACATGCTAACGATTTTAATTTTATTAAAACATCATGTAAATCTAACGGTAGTTTAACACGAAATGAATCAATGTTTGAATTTGATGGCACACCATGTGTTAACCAATCTGGACGTATTAGTTTCCCTAATAAGACACCTTGAACACTGCGTTGAAGTGAGGCTAATACAGCCGGCATCTAGAATGAAAAGAATCGAATCGAATATAATAAAAAATAAAGAAAAATTACTTGAATATTCTGTATGGAAAGCGCCCGTGGACACATCAATAGAGCCGCTGTAGCCGATAAATATTTCCCGGTATCACCACGGACAACAACCAAGGATAATAAACAAGCACACGCTATTGCTGTTAAATGTGTCCCATCATTGGGGACAGAACTTTCAGGTCCATGCATGCAAGCTAAATCTAATAATAAATCAAATAATGGATCAATTATATCGTTAGGCTCTGTTTTTAATCCTTCCGGTGCTTGCCCTTGTAACACATCTAGTAATGCCATTAATGCTTTTGTACATAGACTAGGATGTTGTATACGACTCTCTTTAATCAATTCAAAGACACTCCTCAAGCCGATACCGACGATTTTTGATACTTTAACTGGAGTATATGTACTAGTTTGGCTATTATTCTCATCTGTATCACTATCAATTTCGTTATCATGTAATTGGTGGTGGATTTGTTGTTGTGATTGTTGCTGTAAAGGTATACAACAACTACTTTGTAAATATTCTTGTGTAGCTTGACGCATCCAACGGTCCAAAACAGCTAAACGTATCGACGCAAATAAAGCAAACGCCGATGCATTTCCTGGCAGTTCCATTTCTGGTGGTGTTTGATTTTCATTATCGCAAAACAATTCAATTTTGCCTTTATGTTTGGCCGTCGATACTGTTGCCGATTGTTGTGTGTGTAAGATTTTCGCCGGTTTCTTCTTCTTCTTCCATTCTAGACGTTTCCTATTATTGTTATTATAGGTTATGTTCGAATTTATAAAATATCAATAGATAAAAAAACGAGAATCAGCAACTTACTTTAAATTCTCTGGATGGGTACGGAAAGCTTCATGGAAATATTTGGCCAAATAATACGGATCGGGTAGCATTTTTCCAACCCTCTTCTAGATTTTCACCAAACTAGACATGAATTTATCGATTTTTCTTTAATGTGGTGGTGAATCACCACCAATCTTATCGATTGAAAGGTGTGTTTATGACATTATTTCGTCTTGTTTTAAACTATTTTCGTTTATTTTATTTAAGATTAATTTAAATAAATTACAAAGAAGCTTACTATTATTTAAAACTGTTTATTTAGCACTATTTACTAAATTTGATTAGACCGGCAAAATATCATTTTTTCAACCCTAATTATACTACCAACTGTACGTAAACAAAGTCACTAAAATGCGAAATCAACCAGAGTTTAGACAAAAGTCAACAATTAAAATCAATAATTAAAATTTTGAAACTTAAAATTAGAGTAACTACGCTAAATTTCAATACAAATAGCAAATTTAATTTGTTTTAATAACATCATTACAATTATAAAACAATTTTTTTACGAATTCTCAAATCACATGACGTCATTGAATGAATTTGGGGACACATTGGAAAAAATAGCTTGGCAGAATCAACTCGGCTGAAAGTAACTAGATCGTTTGAATTTCGGCGGTAATTTAGTATTACAAAAAATTTAAATAATTTATTTTTAATTATTAAGAAAAAAAAGTACAAAATAAATAAATTTCTACAATCGTCATACATGTTGTCTTGTTTGTTTGCTATTATCATTATTTGTATTATTTTCAAGAAGGTATTTGTGTAATTCAAACAGATTAGAGAACGAACAATCAACAAAAGGATACTTCTGTTTAATAAAATTATCATCTTTTTTATTGTGTACAAGAACAGCATGCCACCCGCAATTTTTTGCACCGATATAATCATAATCGGGTGCATTGCCAATATGTAAACATTCCGAATTTTGTAGATTTTCAATTTTCGATACCATCATTGCATATTTAAAAATATCCGGATGTGGTTTAGCTACACCAATCTCATAAGATGTTACAACAAAATCGAAATAATGTCGTATTTTTGTATTGATTAAAACACGATGTAAACGTGGATCATAATTCGATATAATACCCATCGGTATACCAACATGTCTTAAATACGACAATAGACTTAATGAACCATAACTTGGTTGCCAACATTCTGCAGTTTCATAAATATAAAGTAAATGTTGTGTTATTGAATCTAATTGTTGTTGATTTAATTGGATTTTTGAATTGTTGAATGTATTGAAAACAATATTTTTCCACCAATTCTGCCATCCTAAACCGGTATGTTTACCGAAATTTGGATGTTCTATTGTCATTTTGTTAAAATGTTGTTTGAAATTCGTTGTTAATACTTTAGAATCATCACAGTTTATACCATAAAGGGCACCAATATCACCATACTGTTTACCAGGACTTGAACGGAACTTCAATAACGTCTCAGTTACATCGAATGTTATCAATCGGATTCGTGATAAATTCATTGTTTTAATTGTAGTTTGAAATAACAAGAAACAAACTGACTACATTACACAGTTATCAACTAAAATCTACTGATTGTGAGTTGGTTACAATGAGCAAATGTCAAAACGCGAACATAAACCAAGGACGCATACAATCAATGATAAGCTCATTGGCGCCGTTAACATTATCCTTCTTGGCAAAGCTCGACTGAAAATGGTAGAGTAGCAACAATACACTGCAATTTTGAGTGTTGTATAATTGCTAATTTCACCACACTTCTAACTGATATTAAAAAAAAATCTAAGTTACATTTTCAAAATTCTTACTGGATCACCTCTGAGGAGCGTTTTTCTCCTCCATCAAAAATTTCATGCCTTATCAAGCTTCCAGTTGATACCGACGACTACTGCAGGTAAGGTAGTTGTCAATAATGAAATTTAATTTCCAAGATGTGCTCTTTAAATAATTTGTCACTCAATCCTTTGAAGCTCAAGGCTTATTTCTGGTTTAAAATTTCATATATTCCAATATTATTAATAGAAACCGTAGATCTTGTGAGATTCTCTAATAACAATATAATGATTTGGGACACTTCAGTTAAACTATGATGTAACCCTTCTAAGGGATCTAAGAATTCTTTTCCATCTCAAAGGAGACTTAGTTGTACAACACCTGTGTACAAACAGATGGTGCTTTTCTAGCGTTCCCATCACTATTCCCTACTGAAATATTCGCTCTATTTTAGATTAAATTTATGGTTTTAAAGCAAAATTTTTTCGAGGTTCATTTCAACCAACAGAAGTCTTATTTATTTCAATCCTCCTGAAATTAATGTGTTAAATTTTGTGTTATTTATAACTCAATATAGACAATTTCTGCGAAATAACCCTCTAAATGACTTTATCGATTATTTCTATATTACAACATTACTCATGAATAATTAAAGCAATTAAATTCTGTAGGTTCAAGTAATACAGCAGAGCTTGATTTAGATTAAATCTTCTGCTTTTTAACGAAAACAACTACATCGATTTCGTTTGATGCGAATTAATTAAACAAGAAAGAAACGTGTAAATCTGTTAGAGTTGGAATGAAAGAATGTAGACAATTTTGAAAAGAAAATACCGTAACACTTTTAATCTACTTTTATATTTGTTAGAATGAAGACGAAGAACAGTAAGAAATAGGGGACAATGATTTTACTGAGTTTATTTTCAGGATGATACCGATTGGATTGAAGTAATCAAAATACGGTTATCCACAATAGTTGTGTGTATCAAGAGGAAAAGGATAAGAAACGAACCAATCTAATAATTTTGTTGATTTCTATTTTGTTCGCACTTTTACGACACATCTAAACTACCCGTTTTCCTATCTCAATTCACATCGTTTATGTTTCTTTTATGATTGTCTGGTAAAATATCGATTCTCTTTCCCTCTACACTTTCAAATAGATGATGGGGAAGTGAAATTGAAAAGATCCGGTGGAATTTATTTAGAAAATCTCGCATGTCAATATTTTAGGTGCAAATTTAAAACACAAAATTCTAGTAGTAGATGGTAAATTAAATTAATTAACTAAACGTAATACACACGTCTTCTATTTTAATAAACTTTGTAAATTAAATGTAACGTAAGATAGGCAGTTCGTATAATAATTGTGTAAAAAAACTGAAAACTAATAAACGTTTCAGCGCTTCTTATTAAGATAATATGAGAATGTCTAGAATGCAAGAAGCTGTAAATTAATTTCTACAGACTCTATTTGAAGCCATACACACCCACATACAAGAATAGAAACGTTGATAGTCGATTACTTTTGTCGTGTTTATACTGGACGATTCTGAAAAAGTCCCATGAAATGTTGATAATAAACATTACAGTACTAAAACTTTCAGCAACCTAGTTTCTTGCATTTCAACTTTAATTGCAATTGAATATTTAAAATTTAGATTTTAAATAACTATAGTCTAGTGTTATAAATTTTGCTAATTCCTCGGAATGAAGTAATTTTTGTCTTCTTTAATAGTTTCATAATTTTTTTACAATCTACCATTTTACTTAACGAGGACTAAATATTATTATGTTCTACTTCGAGTCTTTCTGTATACAACAATAATGGTGCAGTCTTTGTTTTCTACTTGAACCAATATTGAACGAAAATTCAAGACATTAAAAGATAATGGTAAGTTATACTTTTATACGGCGTTATTTTATAGTTCAATAAAGCATAAAATAATAATCAATACTTTGTCTTTAGGGTATTGTAGTAGTTGAACTTTTACAACTATCATTATAAAGATATTTTAAAAGATTCTTAAATGGATAGCCACGTTTTTTATGGTTTAGATTTGTATTTGAATTGTTAATTCTAGACGATATAACGAAATCTAGCAAAAAACTAGAATCGTTAAAGAACTTTATATATTTTAATTGCAAATTAAAGGATTTAATCAAGCTGAATTTTCAACTAAACTAGTTTACAATATTTTAACTAAATCGTGCTGCATCTTCAACTATGTTGCTCTTTTAACAAAATAATGCTGTCATGTGTAAAATTAAACGTAGATATAAATTTGATTTCTATAAATTTGCAATATGCAATATTATAAAGCGGTGCACATAGATTTTTGGTTCTTTTTATTACAGAGACGCCTGCGCTTCTTGTTTGAATTCCATCAGCTGTTCCACATTTTACAGCAATGTTTACAACAGCAGTTTGGCTATTGACGTCGGTAGTGTCGGCCACTTTTCCAACAGAATCCTGTCAGTCCATTCAAGTATTTTAAACGTGATTTAACTTACAATACAATAATGCCAAATTCAACTAATTACAACGAAAATTGATCGTTTCTATTTGAAAAAATGCTGCTATTGGATAAATTAATAGTTGTTGTTTTATTGGGAACAATTTCAACGACAATTCGTGCCAGACTATTACAAGAAGGTATGTTTTTTTGAAATATTTCGAAAATGTTTGTATATATTTAGAGACGATTATAGTACGTTCAACTTTAGTTATGTCTCTTATTTCCACATGGGAACATTTAGATTAAAAAGTTAACTTTGAAAGTTTCTGAAGGATGTTTTCCCTGAATTTTAGCCTTTGTTGAACTACCTATTTTGTTCTTTAATTAAGAAGGGAAGAATGAAAGAATGATAGCCTGGAATTGTGATAATCTCTGCGGTGAATTTTGGTGGAGGCGCCGGACAACGCTGTAATTATTTTCTCGTTATCTTTCCACTTTCTCTTTGCTTTTGTTTACAATAAATCATCGTAAAATTGTATGTGTGGATATGTAGACTAAAGATGAAAACCTCGTTCTTATTGGAGGAAATATAACAACGTCGTAGATGTTTGTATTTTATTAGCCTGCAGTCAAATACTTATGTAAACTTATTACAAATAGATGTACCTATATAGGGAATAAAATCGGAAAAATTCGCCAAATATTATCAACTACCTACAACAAAAATAAATTTTATGTATACCTACCAAATGTAGGAGACATTTCATATTTGCTCTAGCCAACCCCAATGAATTATCTCACCAAAAATCCGTCAGCTATAAATTCTCGTGTGTATTGTTGAACACCCCAGATTCGCATATGAATGCGTGTACACGCATTAGAATCCATTAAATATTCTAACATAACACCCAGTTTTATCGCTGGATATTTTTATGTTCAGCAACAATAACAACAATGTTACATTTACCGATGTTCACAGTAATAACGGGAAAATTCACAGAAATTCGTTGATTTCTAAAAAACCGTCTGCTTTTTATTATTATTATAAGTCGTAAAATTATTCCAATCGTTTTCAACTATAAAGTCAACGGTTGCTTCTCCAACATCCATTCTTTCGCTTTATTGGCGTGTAAAAATTTCAACAATAGTTTCATACCGATTTGTTTTATTAATTGTAACCGTAGGGAACTGGAAAACTAACAAAAATTGTATAATTCGTGGATCGTGTAGAGGAAATCTGTCAATTTAATCAAATTTATCTGCCTTTACAAAGTAGGAAATTCTCTGAATAATATGAAACTGGACATGAAGCTATTTGAGTTGAAGAATAAGGCGGGATTGCAGACAAGATAAGAATTTGATCTGACAAATATTTGACGGAATTCTCTTTCTATTTGAAAATCTCAAACATTTCCTTTTGATGATTCGAAAAGAAACTTTATTGTTTTGATGTTTGTTCATTTGTAATGCAAAAATATTTCGATAATTATGCAAACATTTACAATTAAAAACTTTTAATTGTAGCAATTTCGTTCTAATGTCGGCGGAGTTTACTTGCAATTTTCATCATCAAAAACACAAAGATGTTCGATAATCTTCTGATGATAATTACACAACTATTTTAACATCTTTTCCAGCAAAGTTTAAAGACTTTTTAAATTACATTATTGTTGATTATTCCAAAATATAACAGCATAAGAGGCGGCAACGCAGAAATTACCCCATTTTCATCAATTTTAGAGTTGGATCATTGTTCCAAGATTAGTCTCGCCCGGCGCATCCACCATTTTTATACATGGAAACTTTCAAAAGTAACGAGAATTTGCGGCAAGAGAAATCATTTTGCTTTGCCGACAGAAAAACTTTGGGGAAATTATTTTTTCGTTAGACGAGTAGATAGAGTGGATAGGGTTTGAAACTAATTGGACGTGTGTAGAATACGATGATAACTATTTGTGGCATCTTTCATCAGCATTTCTTTGTATGCCATTAAGTCATTAGAATGTACAATCAATTTGTTACTGATTCGAATACCTTTAGGATAATTAATTCAGGTTGATTAGTTAATGATACAGTAGTTATTGTTGTTGTTGTAAATGTAATTGTGACAGGGTGAAAATCGTCAGGAAACTAGATGGCCTAAACTACGTTCAACTATCATCATTAATCACTTGGTTTTAGTCCAACAATAATTATGTTTGTATAATAAAACAGGCACACACACCGTAAACGTTATTGTAAATCTTCAACGACGACAGTAATTTAAATAGGCAATTTTGATTCAATAACGTTATTGTTTGCTGTAAAATCTATGGGAATGCTTGTGCGAAACAATTTCTCATGATTATTGAAACGAAACATCAATTATATTATTTGAGAATAAACGTGCGTCACCAGTTAACAAAATTTGAATTTTTATAAAAATGGGTTGGTAACCTTTTTTACGCAAAATCCCCACAGTTGTCATCCAAAAATTCTAACCTCACCAATTTTATTAATGTTTTTCTAAACAATGCTTTTTTGTTGTTCGTTCAATATTTTAAAGAATTTCTGGATCAAAATAAGTTGTTTCATTAAAAAAATTTTTTTGATATTCGTTATAAGAGATTCTATCTTTGATAACTTTTCTGCCATTTAATTACTTTCAAATATTATTTTTGTTTTTAAGAATTTCCTAAAATGGTCCACAATTTGAAAATATTCGATAAATTGTACAAAACTATGCTAGATAGAAAAAAGGAATAATCAACATTCAGGTTAGAAATTGTCGTAAACAGTACCTAGCATAGAGAATCGGATTAAAATTCAAACTATTACTACTGAAGGGTGTGCATTTTAAAATTTTCAATAGAAAGTCTCTTTAGAGTGAAATCAATAGACGATAAAGAAACTAAAAGTATCGATTAATAATTCATTAAATCAATGAGATTGGAAGTTGTGGAACTTCGAAACGTAGACTCTTACTGAACATAAACTTTTACAAATTTGATTACTAAACAATTGATAAGATTCGTATGTTTGTTCGAGTAATATTGTTAAAGAAGAATCACAGAAATATATTTTAATTCGAACAAAAGGATGGGAATAATAACAAGAAAAAACAATGTTATCGATATATTTATGTATAGCCAAGTAAGAATCCATTTATTTTGTCGGCAACAACCATTATATTGTCAACTTTATATTGTACAGTATATTCCTCAAGTTTCCTGTGATATTCCAGCCAACTATAAATGATGAATTGTGGAAATCTTTGAAAGTTTCATATCGTGTTTCAGGAAATATATTATCTTTAATAATAATAGGAATAATGACTATAGAAATATTTGAATCATCAAGTTGGATTTAGTCACTTTACGGCCCTATCAATTAATCGATTTAAACATTAAACGATATTAGTACTGAGGAAAGAATTAGCAATTTGTAGATGTAAATATGGAAAAATCTTATTTGAAGCCAATTTTATACCTTTATCGTTTCAACTGCATTCGGTACTAGTAGTAGTAAAGCGAAGTTTATGTTGAATGATTATGTCAATGTTTGTTGATGATGACTAGTACCAGTCAACTCAATTAGTTTCCGTCTGGCTGGAGGAAATTAATCAGATTCCAAACTAGTAATAGAGGTAGAAGTGGGACAGATATAGTCGTTTATAAATCAATATAAAATGAGACAGAAACTTTTAAATATTAATAATCTCGTTAAAATACATGATGATATTTTGTTTTGTAAAGTAATTTTTATTCATTTAGTTGAAAGTGTTTGACAATGGTTTATGAAGTTGAAGATTATTTCACAGATTGGCTTTGTCTCTATTTATTATTAATATGGTTATTACACTCCCCTATGTACATAACTTTAAAGGGGGAAATCTTCAGATTTTGTAAGTGGAATTTCGAGTTAGTTCAGTTAGTACATTTTCATCAACAATTCCTACCATTATTATCATTGTTATTGTAATAATCTAAAACCAGCAAAATTCTAACTGAAATTTCCCTATATGTGTTTTTGTATATTTGTTAATTGAGATCTTCCGTGATGGTTTGTCGAGCAAAAACATTTAACGAGACTTGGAAGAATAATCGATTCAGTCCGTCTAAACATCATATTTCAACTTTCCTAACAAATCATCCACTCTCTTGGATGTTTCTCGTCGAAAATAAACAAGTAAAAACACTATACAAAACGTACAAGTTAATGGCTAATAATGGACAGGATAGAATTATTTTTTGATACAAGCCAAACAAAATTGTAGTCTTTCTTGGATAAATTATTGATTGCCATTTAGACGGCGAGTCTTGTAAATCTGTAATTAAATTTGAATAAATCAAGAAAAACCTTTATACGGATCTGTCAACAAATAATGTTGTTTTACAAGTTGATTAATTTGATATAAATTTGTCTACATCGATGTCTTATAAGCCATTTGATAAACCTCAACGAACACAGTTTGAAGCGCACTCGATGTGGTTGCAATCCCGAAAACTGTATCAAGATCGATAACGATTTCAACAGTTTCCAACAACGATATAGAATATTCACCATCGTGCTTATTCCATAGGAAACAATCTTATTATATCAGCAACCGTTTTCATTTACTTCATCGAATAATTTTTATATCGTCAACCGTGTATTAGACAGCATTCATCCGAGTTTTATCAATTCAAGTTTGAAATTGAGTGACGTTTGTTGCGAATGGACTTGATGAATATATATAGACAGATGACAATTTCTACCTCTTTATTACGTTAATATTACTTGCCGTATATAATTTGCCTCGTATATAGTACACGTTACAAGGCAACTTTTGTATTAAATTTTAACAAACTTCAATAAGAGAGGCGAACTTTATAGGAAAAAGGTAAGTGTTAGGTTCTATCTTTGATCACAATTTTGTCGGGACTTTTTTTGCCTTGTCATCAGACGCTTTCTTCTATTTTTCAAGCTGTTTGAATTTTAATTGAAATTCTTCTCGTTTCCAAGGATTCTTTTTCTAATTTTATTGACTAACAATTGCAAGTCAGGTAGAGTCAGGTAAATTTGAAATTTGTATCCAACATGTTCTGCATGAGTAATCTCTTCATACACACACACACTTAAAAATACTTGTTTCACGTTTATAAAGTTCTTTCAACATTTATTAGTATCATGTAGTATGTTTTGTGTAAGTGTTAGTGTGCGCTTTATAAATATAAATCATCCTATAACGTGGCATTAATTTTAATGCGTGTGTATGTGTGGATAAGATTCAGCTTTACTATTGTGGCAACCAAAATCCCTCAAAACGGAAACTCTATCATTCTTATAAAGAGCAAAGAGAATATGATGTAGGAACATTGTGTGTCATATGTTAAAATTATGCGACATTCAACAAAAATTTTCCGTACTCTTCTATTTTCTTTATTAATTTCGCTATTGTCCTGTAAGCTTTTTATTTCACACGAGAATTTATGACCAACATTATCAACTTTCTCAGACTTAAGAACAAGCACACAAAAAACAATATAGACCGGAGGCTGGATGATGATAAAGACTTGTAGACTTTATAAAATTATTTTGAGGGGACGACGAGATACGTATGTACGTTTTTTTTTTCTTCAATGTATACCAAAAAGGCTAATCTTTGGACTGTGTTGGAAAATTACTGAATTGTAAATTTCAACTGTTGTATAGAATTTAATTTAAAATTCATATATAAACATAACAGCAATTTTATGGCACTTTATTAGAAAGAATTGTTTGAATACTGCCATAAACTCGATTCCAAATGTGTCTGAAGGAAAAAATTGGTGGATGCGCTCTGATTGTGAATAAACAACATATGAATTTGTAGCGAAATTAATAAAAAAAACAACACATATTCTACCCGTTGTTAGTGCTTTCTGTTTTCCGTTTTTCTGGATTTTTGTTGTGTTTACGACAGGAAAAATACCAACGGACACATAGGGGAAATAATGTATGCTCCATTCAAGCATGAGAGTTTCCGTTCAACGTACACATAAATCAAAAGTAAAGAAAAAATATCTTATTGACAGAATCGTAATATCTATACATATACATTCATAAACGAATAATTGAATAGAAACCTGCTGTAAATAATTAGTAAAAGATTCGACCAGTAAAATGAGAAAAGTTGTCGTAACAAAATTGCTTATTCAAACTTTAGGTCTTGTTGTTGGATTGAATTTTATTTTAAGAAATTTTAATAGGAAATACCAGGGGGGTTTTGTGCGTTATTCCAATTTGTATACACACATACATGGATTATGTTTACGATTTCCTGTATTTGTAGAGAGAGGGAGAGAGAGTTAGGGGGATGAATTGATGCGAATACAAAATGATGGCCGTCCCCCGTCATTAAACCTAACAATGGCTCCACGGGGACTGGGAATAATTTAAATAAATTTAAATTTCTCGAGGAAATAGTAGAAGGAAAAAATACCCACATACAAATTTCCACTTCTATATCGTTTGATTTAATTGTGTTCATCTTGAAATTGGCAAAAGGCTGACAAATAAAAGTGTCAAAGCCGGAGAGAGGAAGAGAAGAGAAAAATATTAGGCATATTGTTCATGTAATATTGTGATTATCATCGCTACCACCATTACGACGGCAATGTTCAACAGCTTGGAAACTGGTCGACATTGGACGATGATAACATGAAAACCCAGTTTTACTCTTTATGTGTTTTGTCGAGAAAACATGAAATTTCATTTTGTCCTAATAAGCAAGCCAAGCAAAAACATTTACAAGGGATGGTATTGTTTTTATGAGGTATTTGTATGTGTGTATGTTTATATCTTTGTGTGGTTTGGGGGTTGGTGTCAGGAGCCATTAACTCTTGGGCAAAAAAAAAGAAACAGGGTGCGTTTTCCAAGTACTACTACTCGAGAGTAGTAGAGTATAGAACAAACACGCTCTGTTAGTTGAGACAATCTTTTTCCTTTTTTTTTCAAGATACGATACTATAAAATAATAAATGTTGGAAGTTAAAGTTGATAACTCAAGTCCCAGTGTTATTAACTAGAAGTGGATACGTTGATGAGCTGTATAGTGCAGTATTTGGGGAGATCATTTTTTAAGGGAAAAGTTGTATATAAATCGTTTGATATAAAAAGGAGTAAATGGGTGTTTAGTAGTACTTGAATAAAGTTTCGATCGTAAACAAACTCATAGAATGGCACATGTTTTAAATAAACATTCCCATAGGGCGTACTGATGTAATATTTTATGATACTAAACTACCTACCAGCCGATAAACTACACTCGAAAAGAGCAAGTGAGTCTTTTTTTAAAACTGCTATCAAGTCAATTATGCGATAAGGTTTTTAATTTGATGAAACCAGGAGATTCACAATTTACAAGAAGATTCGAATATAGGAAATTAATCGAGTTAAAGGCGGTCGTATTGTTATTTATTATTATAGGTAAGGGATCTAGAATTGTTTCCATCAAAACTATTCGGTAGGACTATTTCGTGAATGGTGTTGACAGTGTTGGTACCCTTAACGTTCAAACTATTCAAACTTGTGTTTCTATATACGTCTATCCTTTTGTATAAATGTAGAATGTACAAGTTATATACGATAAACACACATATAACTACGTTACATATGTATAATGACAAAAACTTTACAATACATTCCTCTCTGTTGCCGCTACAACGCACACATTACGATTTTACATTGTTCATAGTTTGAGAACGAGACGTTTGTTCTACCCCTATAGTAGGGTAGTAGAGTTCTATATCCAACATACATGCAATACAAAATTACACAATTTCTTTGCCTGATCTCGAAAACCACAAATACTTGAAATTAAAATTCTTTAGATACTCGACATTTCGGTTGTTCAACACAGGAAAAATGGTACAAAAATAATGCACTTTATTGGCTTGAAAAATTTCATCAACACGTTTCTTACAAATTGTTGTTTTTACCACAAATATTTGATTAGTTCAACTCTTAATTCTTCTAGATATTGATTGTAAGTTGTTTTGACATTTTATAAATGAACCCGAAATTATAAAAGCACAGTTTCCATATATGCGTTTATGACTGGACAAAAAGCATAAAATAGGAATGAAATATGTTGACTATACAATTTATTACCAATTTATATCATCGTCATCATCAACAAAACTAACAGCAAAACCGAAATTTATAAATGAACAACAATCAACTGCTTTTATCGATATCAAAAAATGAGGCTGTTAAATTGGACTTGTATGAATTACAGTTTTAAATTGGCTATAGAATGTCGCTTTAAACAATTTTAAATGGGAACAATAAAAATCACAAAAAAAGGATATTGTATTGTGTAGTACAATCAATCAATCAAAGAAATAGTGGGAGACTGGAACACAAAAAAGAGAACTTTTGTATTGAACAAATACCGTTCATTAAATACATAAATTTCATACTTTTATTAACACTTATTCCAACACAAATAAGGAATTTTATCGCAATTTTCTTCGTGTTTTATCAACAATGAAATCTGACCATTGGTCAAACTTCTACATTTTTTTCAAAGACAAACACTAGAATAGTTGTAAACAATTCAAGTTTATACAATTGATCAAATCACGGATTTAAACTTGTTTAATGTTTCTATCTGCCGTTAAATTAAACAATATTCAATTGGTAAAACATTGTTGTAATGTTTGCAAAACAAAATCCTCCAATTTAAACATGGAAGGATCAATTTTCAATTCTGATATCTAATCTCTATGAAATTAAATTTGTTGGGAGCGTAACCTGGAAGAAATCATTAGTAAATAATGAGAAAAAAAATATATTTGAAAAAATCATTATTAGAATCATTTGTACATATAATAGTTTTAAAATTTTATAACAAAATGCTTATCTGTATAAATAATGGATAATAATTGTAATTAATAATTGTAAATTCAAATTTTTTGCCTAGATTATCTCGGTCCTAATCTATTCCATTTATTTGATCCCGATAAGGAATCCATTCGAGCGATTTAGGAGTTTATCTTTCAGATCCCCATTCGTAATCTCCTATTTACTTATTGATCTCATTCAGACAGAGACCATCAAACAATTATTGGCAATTCAACCGAAATCATCGGAAGCTAGCAGCGATCACAAATAATCGAAAAGATGTTGGAATAGAGAAAAAAATCGCCCTTATATTCATCAACTTTCCGAATTGCATTTGTTGAAATATCTTAGTAAAGTGGTGTAAAAGTCTCTAGAGACACATCAATCTGTTTGTTCTTAATTTCACCTTTTTTCCGGTTGTCTGTGTTAAATTAAATTAAGATAAATTACTGAGTATTTAGTGTTAATGAACAATTTACACACACATATAACAAAAATCGAATAAAACTCAATAGAAGGTAATAGAAATTTCCTGATTTATCCTTCTCGTTTTCCCCTGCCAATCCGCCACAATTGTTGTCCTTAATTAAATGCAATAATTTCCAGTTTCAATTCAATTCACATTCGATAAAACTCGATTACAACACAGGAAATGCTAGAACGCTCGTTGTTACTATAGTTTTTTTGTGCTAGTGTGGAACCATTTTGACGGGTATAAATTTCTTTGAATGTAGATCCTGATCATGCATTGAAATTTTTGCGAGAAACGTGTCAGATCCAACTCTTGTCATCTGGACAATTTATCTTTGTTCTCTACCACCCCCTTTCCATTTACAATGTAAAATACAATGTTATTGTAAAACGAGGGTATCGTTACTGATAAATTTGTGACAGGATTGGGTGAGATGTTCCTTTGATGTCGATGATAGGAAAATATTTAAACGAAACACAAATAATATAGTAGAGATACTAGAGAATCTCTTTCACTACATCTTTATAGTTCGTATTGTAAAAATCCATTGCCGAAAGGGATGAAATACGTATGTTGAAAGGGTGCAATTCTGGATGAGTGGTAGAAGAGCGAGAATTTTTACAGCGAAAAGGTTTCGACTGTTTTCCAGTTTGTCTACTTTAAACTAAAATTTCGACTATTCAACCATGAAACTACAACATGTAGAAAGGGAAAAAACGGCGATAGAAATTGGATTTTGTTACGTTGTTCACCTGTGCCTCCTCTATTTTTTCCATGCTTTACATCAATTTTCAATTCATCTAATACCCAACGATATGCGTTTATAAATTTTTTATTTAAGCCACAGTTAGTGGTGGGAAGTTTCAAGCTTCCAACCCCACATTATTACAACCTAAAGTTGTTGATGTTATTGAAGATGTGGCATCTCTCTTGTTTTTCTTGTTGCCATGAGCGTGTTTGTGTGTGTATATGTTTCAGACATTCAATCAGACCCTTGTCCACCGCCACAATTGGCCCTCAACGGTACTGAGACTGAACAAGGTGAGATTCGTATCCGTAAAGACTATACACAAGTGCGTGAAGTGAAATTTTCTGGTTCAATTGGTCCATTGGGTGAGAAGCGGCTATGTAAAATTAAATGTATAGAAGGACAATGGGTTGGACCGTTGTGTGTCGATCAACACGGTAAGTTTGATTAATTTCTACCACACACAAAAAAAATTGTTTTTGATTAAACCATCCTCTAACTGGACCACAATTACTTTGTCTCTGTATTTGAAGTGCGTTAATTGAATTCAAATAACTAATCGGAATTGTATGTTGATGAAATTGAAACTCCATGACTTTTTGTTCGCCTAGAGAGAGAAATTCCATATCACTTGAAGTGATTTAAAAATTTCTAATAATTTATCAGAATTATTTTAGCAATGAACACACATTTTCAATCATTTTAGACATGTTGTTCGATAGTATTTATAAACGATCTGTTGCTGTCAAATTCACACAAATAATCAGAAAAGGTCATTATCGTCATCATCATCATCATCATCAAGATAGATTAGAAAAGCTTCCGCTCCATCGCCATCAACAAAGACCGCCATCAAGAATCCTAAAGAACTATTTGAAAAAAGAAAACTGTCGATATTGTCGGAAGTTGTTGATTTATTTGTTGCGTTGTATTGTTGTTATCGTTAAAGAATTACTACAATTTACCAAACGAAAGAATGATGGAAGCAAAAAAATATATACAGAATTTATCGATTTTTGTCCATTTGCCTCCTGTTGTTGTCATTGTTGTTGGGGATTATACTGTTAGTGAAATCAACACTCTAATTGCCATCGTCTTTACTAAATCCATTAATCTTAATTTGTTCGTTTTTTCTGAGTCTAATATGTTTGTTATTTTTTCATTGATTCAGTGGAGTTTCAGTTCCATAAAATCTCTGGTTTGTCTTCAATTATTGTATAATTAAGGTAATTATAATTAGACTCATATTCTGTAACTTTTTAGCTGTAATTTGCGCAAAATATAGAAAAACGAAGATGATACTGTCTTGTTTATTTATAAAAATTATCGATTTTGATAACAGAAAAGGAGTACCAACAGGAGATAAGTCTCTTGATCCTGTTATAAATTATTCGCTGACATTTATATATCCGTAACATAATGTATACATGATCTTCGAATACGAGATGATTTTATATATAAATGTATGTGGAAGGAATAATAGAGAAGAGACCCAGTCTAATTTCCTTTTCCGTTTTCCCCATTGTTATTTATTCAGGGAACAAATATGTTTAAAAATCAATTTTTCAATAGTAACAAACTAGACAGAGACGAATGGTAGTGGCGGCGGTGGCGGATGATATAGGGGTTGGTCAATTTTGAAACGTTTTGTAGGTTGAAACTCTTTTTCTCTCGTTGCAACTGGCCTAGCCATATGTTCTCGTTCTGGTTCGTTCGGCTGGTTAGCAGCTTGAACTGACAGCAAAGCAAGCAAGGAGAATGCAGAAACGGACGTAGCATATTACATATTCCTATACGATAACTTTGTTCAACACGTACCGTTGTTTTACCTTTTTTCCCCTTCTGTCTTCGGCGTCCTTTCGATTTATTCTCTTCCAATTGTGGTTTATTGAGACTTTGAAATTCTAAATTTAGACTTGAATCATATATGCGAATGTAGGCCAAAATAAATTGTTGAATATTTCTAAAATGGTCGTTTAAAAGTTTTCAGGACTGGCAATTTTGGAGTGTGTTAAACTTTTCTGTTTTTTATCAACTTTTGAAAGATAATTCGAATAATGCGGTTTTGATTTAAAACGATTTACAAATTGTGATTTTCAATTTCACTTGGCAATTTTATGTGAACATGTTTATGGAATTTAGTTTCTAATATTGTACAATATTATTTTATTTAACATGGATTGGTCTATTGTAAGATTTTATTATGGTTTTGTTCTTCGTGAAAACAATCTAGTTGTTCACACTTTGCAATCGCGACTGATAATTTTAAATGAACTCATCTTTCGACCACGGTTTAAAAAAGTTTAAGGGCGCTTTTATAAATAATCGAGTAGCTTTCAAGTTTGATTTTTTAAGCATTTCAAACATTTCCTACAAAACGTAAAATTTTGTTATTAGAGGGTGTTTAGTTTATGAAAAAGAAGAAGTTGAAAATTCACACTATCCTTATTGAGAAGTAATAACAAGAACTCTCTTTTATAGTCTCGTTGTAATGCTAGAAAAAGTAACGAATCCTTAAATTTTAAGGATATACTACACTATAAGAGTCTACACTTGCAACAAAGTGAATGTTTAGAAGTGAACTCGAGCAGAGTATCTTTCAAAATGTTGTAATAATTACTGTTTTTTTTTATTTCGCATAAAAATAAATCAGTGCAAGGAATTTTTGTATTTCGATTTGTTACAAAGTGTCTATCTGAACAAATGTACAACAGTTTTATCGAAAAGTTAACGCAGTCCGGAAACTTTTAGGTAAATGGTGAACTATTACACTGTATATTTAGTTATTTTTTGTTTTATAAAGTTTGATTTAATTTGAATAATTGAATAACCTGTCGATAACTGTTGCTTTTAAACGAATAGAAATGTTTAGAACTGTGATTAGATACAAGACGGCAATTTGAAATTGGAAATTGGAGAATTCAATAGAATATATGCCTTTCCACATTCTCTGTATTTCTGCTTAGGCTGCTACTCGTACCCACTCAAAACAACAAAACAGGCTTCACAACTTAAAGTTGATTGTTCTCTTATGTAAACATTTGACATAAAACGAGCCCTTTCAAACTACACATATACGTACTGTATTCAACAATCGATTTGTCTTTGTATGTGAAGAACGTGTGTATGTGTTTGCATCAAGGGTAGATTTTTCATTCAGTATTTGTCACTCACATTTCCAGTTAAAGCCAAACAAATTGGAAAAGTTTCTTCTATTCAATGTAAAAATTAATAATTTTGCTCGCATAATATTAGAACGGAAATAGTCAAAATGAGAGAGAGAGAGAGAGAACGAGAAAAAATTGCTGGAAATGAAACATGTTAGAATTTGTTCCCTTTTATATACAAAAATTTTCTAATTCTCTTACAGATAATGGAAGATTTCATCCATTATTTAGAAGTTGTAAATTGGATTACATCAATCCACATCTGGTTGTAACATTCCGAAATGTCTCAGTTCAAGTAAGTTTTGATTCTTTTCCAATTAGATTTTAATTAAACTACTTTATTTTTTAATCAATTTTGTTTGGAAACGATCTCGTAAGATTGTTGTCTTAATAGATAAATAACTAGATAGATGGAAATAAAAAATTTAAATACACTACAAAATTAAATTGTTTCTGCAAATAAAAGCAGACTTTAATTACAACAGCTTTAATGAGCTTTTTAGTTAACTAATTAATTATTTATCTATATCAATTCGAATCATGCAATTGTTTTTGTTGTTAGTATTCTGTAGTTTAATTACAAATGTTTAAATTATAAAATAATGTCATAAGTGGATAAATTATTTGGGAATTTCATGCACGCAACCGCTATGGCGTACATGTTGCCATTTCGAAAACTACTACATATGCAATACGTTCCTGAAATTTCATATAAAACACATCTATCTATAGGTATATTCAACATTATAATGTAAACCCAATTATCTTTTCGAGGATGTCGGGATATACACAATTCTATGTGGAACGTGTTAGGAATAGTCCGAATTAAATATGGTGGATGTTGTTTTCAAACAACACCAATTTACTAATGACCTGAAACATTTAAATTTAATTATTTGAATACCAACAACTACAACCAAAAAATAAAGCACAAAAACTAGAAGCGTAATTCAATACCGTATCAAAAATTTCCAAACCGGTCAGGCTAAATTCTCTCTGAAAGGGGAGAAAAAGGGGCAAGCGAATGCTATTTTAGATTCGAATATATTGATTCCTAGTACAACCTTTTCTATTATTGTCATTATTATTTCGATAAGAAAGACCTTTTGGTCGATGCTGATTTATTTTCAATAAATTCTCTGTAGAGAGGTTGATAAAAATTTGGGAAATTCTTCAATAAGATCAAGACCAATAAGATCAGTAATTCATCAGAAAGAAATTCTATTTTATTTAAATTGGTTATCCAAGATAACAATAATAATAAAGATTTTTAATTAAATTGTTGTTTAGCTGTAAGGTAAACATAGTTAGGATAGACCTATAGCCTAGTATTGAGTTAACTCGATTAACAAACAATACGAGCAAAAGAAAAATTGTTTACATTTAAATTATTAATTAATTAAGTTTGTAAACAGCAAGATTTTAGTATCTAAGATAAGGGTGTGTGATTTATTTGCGAAATATTTTGTATGTAAATCATTTAAAATCAGATAAGCGGGATGATAATTATGAATTATGATCTACTTTTTAATAGATTAAATAATATTAAGTAATTAAAATTGTAAACTTCAAATTGCTCTGTCGAATACGATTATGATCATATAGAGGAAAACTTAATAAGCACAACTTTCATTTATTAGCGAATGATAATGACAACTAACACATATACCTAAATATAGTTGGTAGAATGGAGATGTAATTTAAAGACTTTGAAAGCGTATCAAACATGGGTTGGTTCGTTGGAGAAGTAGTTGTAGTAATTTTCAATTCAAATGGAATGGAATTTAATAGGCGAAATACGAGTGAATGTGTACCAATTTAATATGACGATATGACAGGAGGAGTTAGTATTACGAACAAGGATCAGATGTAATAAAGTTAGTTTATTTATGTATATTTAAGGATTAAAATTTATGATGATGAACGGGAATGGTTGAATGAATTTGAAAATATTTGATTCAACACACAAGTGTATCATTTGAATATGCATGCAATTCAAGGATTAAACTTTTTGATTGAGTATGAAGCTGTAAATTTTGAGTTGGACTTGGTGATAAATACGCCTTTCTTTATCTAAAACTTATCCATTTAGCGTGTCTTAAGCTTTAACAAACTGTGATTGAGATAGAGTCAATAAAATTGGCTCCTATCCAAACTGTATTGTGTTGCAATTATTACCGCTGTATTTTTTTAACTTTCTTTGATAATAATTGAGTCTTTTTTGTTATGTTAAACCAATTTTCATCTGTTACATTTATGTATACAAAATCTGCTTTGATCCTATGTTCTGTTTCTAATGAAAACTACGTGCTGTGAAGGAACAATTAATTCAAATACAGTTGTATAATGTTGATTCTATTTGTTTTCTACGAGTGTAGAGCAATTATTGGAGAACTTGTCGACAAAAAGAGATCGTTATCCGATTTTAATAATAATCACAATAAGATTTATCGATAATTTTAGACAGCCGGATGGGTATTTCCACACGGTGCTAAACTACAGATCCGTTGTCGTGAATTGGGTTTATATAAATTGCTAGGAAATGCTTCGCCAAGGTGTCAGAATGGTGAATGGTCATCTAAATTACCATCTTGTGTGCCAACAACTCTGCTCACCAATTTCACAGGTATGAATGCACTTTAATTGTATGGGAGAGAAAAAATAAAACAAGAAACTTTCCGAACTAGAATCGATTAAATTGCAACTGACAATGAATCGTTGAAATTCAGTTCGAATTTCACAATTCTCATTCGTTCGCAACGTACATTAGTTACAATTTTATAAAATTTAAAGCATTATTAAATTGTATGGAAATCAAACAAGATTAAAAAATTGCTTGTTTACAATGAAACTGAATCCCGTATAATCCTGTTGATTTTTGTTAACAGTGTAATATTCTGAACAACAAAAAAATAGAATCAACGTAAATATTTACAATTTTATTAAAACAAGGCGCAATCTACAGTGCCCCTTTTGTTGATCGGAATTAATTCCTCCATGTCTCTTTGTTTATTTCATTATTTATTTATTTATTTATTTATTTATTATATAGAGGATGCTCCACCAACGGTACTAATACGGATTCCATCTGGATCGGCCTCCGTTGAACCAGGTGGTGAATTGGCTGTATTTCCTGGATCAACGTTACATTTAGAATGTTTATTTTCACGACGACTCGGTTCACCAGATTGGACATGGACATCGCCATTAGGCCAATACCTCACAGGTATTGTAATTAATTTACTATCAATTAATTTTTGATTAAATGGCAATTTCATCTATAATTCTATTTATAATACAATCAAAATTTCATTGTGAAAATTTAAACAATTGATTTGTATTTGTCGTTAATGAAGGTAATCAAAATTATTGTCGTCAATTTCGTTAGGAAACTTAAACAAGTCTTAAAATGGGCAATAAACTCGAAAATGGATTGGTAGATATATAAAATTGACCGATCATGAACATCGATTTCAGTTGGTAAACACTTTTGTTCGTTTTATTTTTTAACGAGAGATAAAACTATACATTAAGGCTACTAATGTGTTGTTTTTCCATAAGAGAATGGAAGAAGAACGCAAGCAACTTGTAAACTTTTCAATTTTGCTCTTGTTATTTTCTTCTACACATCCTTCTTATTTCTTCTATATTAATCGAACCTGTAAAAGAGACTTTACAAAAAATTTCCATTACATAAAGCAAACATTACGCTCTAAATATTGAGTTTTAATCGTTGATAATAGATGGAAATGTTTAAAAAACAGTTCACTTCTTCCAGATTTATTAACAGTGAAAGGTACAACACACAAAATGATGAGTTTTCCCATTAAGTTTGTAAAAAATCGGTTTATTGTCATCGTTAGAATTGTGATCAGAATTTTAAAGTAACGCTATCGAAGACAGTGGCAATAAAAATGACTTGGATAAAATTGGGTAACAACTTTTTTCTCTCTTTTGGTTTATAAATGAAATGAAGAAGAAAAGTTTTAAATAATTCACGTGGAATACTAATTGTTTCGTCGTTGAATTTAACGGTAGTCTTATTTTGATTTCGTTTCCTTATTTTTTAACGGAAAGAAAGCGTAACAGTTGAGAATTTATAGTAGGATAGGTGCAAAACTACGAGAACAGGATTCTCAATCTCTGTCGTCTATGTTGTAGTATATATCGTATTGCCATTCCACGAATCGGTTAAATGGTGTATAAGACTTTTGGTTCTATAAAAGTGTTTCAATCCAGTGCCAATTCGTTGTCGTGTCGTTATAGTCGCATTTTTATCGTTGTTTTTTTGTTACGATTAATTCAACTTCAACACAACGGTTGTAGTGATAAATATTTCGTTAAATATTTCCCTATTTACGCCACTTATCTGCTTTCATTTTATACAATTTTGTTTGTTCTACACTATTGTTTCTCAAGGCATACAAAAACAAATCTCTCTCTCTAGAAATGGAGTTGTGTGTTTGAAATAAGAAAAAGATGTTATCGGTAAAAGAGTAATTTTACTTGCAGGCAACGTGATTGTCTAGAATTCTAGACCCATCTATTCACACACAAACATATATAACCAACAAACAAACAACAAGCTAAAAAATTAATGAAGAAAACATCTTGTATCATCATCATTATCGAAAATTACAATTTTCCTTTTATCTCAACTATTGGTTTATTTTTTATGAGATGAAACTTTTTTGCTAAAACAAGCATCTGGAATTGAATTATTAGAAAACTGAAAACTGAAAAAGTGATGATATTGCAAGTTTTCCATGATTATTATTATCAAAATGCCGGCAAGTGCAGTTGAAAGAAACGATAAAAGAACTGAAAACTAGCGAGAAAGAAACCCGGTAAAAAATGAACGAAAGAAAGCCTTTGTTTACATAGTTTAGGCAAATATTTACGTGGATGATGAATGTTCTGGAGCAATTCCGGCATCCTATTGTTGCCGGAAATTAACGTCACAACTGTACAGGTGATGCTACAGATAGCGGAAGACGAAGAGGATTAAGAAAATCTACAGGTATTTTTTGTACGTTAGAAAGTAATCAATGTGGTTTGTATGGTTGAAAAATGGTGGATGCGCCGGGGTTATACAAACGACCGGTGAAAGATTAATTTAATTAAACCCTTGAATCGACAATTATTTATTTGTTTGCTTCAATATGGGGATGAATTTGTATGTTGAAAACTTCGGTTAAAGTCTCCTAATCGGATTTTGAGATTGTTGTTGGAATATTGAAGCTTTATGTAGAAGTAATATTAGTTTTTTAGAATTCTGTACAAATTAACCTCATAATAAATTCCCATAAATTCAAATAAATTCTCATTTAATTATTTAATTTCTCTGACGCAGTAAAAATATTGAAAATGTTATTAATATAGAGAGGTAGAAGAGAGAATTGAAAGTCAAAGTTAATTAAAATCCGCAAGCGTGTGTGGTATGAAAATTCCGAAATTTATTTTTAATAAAAGGCAATCTAATTATGAATTTTTTAATACAAGTTTGTATAATGGAAATATTTTATTAAATAGCAGAATTAATAATAAAACAAGCCGCTCAAATACCATCTATTGTTCAGAAATCTCGCATTTAATAAAATATTAAATACAATAATTTCAGTTTTTCTCAATTTATTCGTTCAGCGTTACAATCTCAATCCAATTAAAACACAAAATAATTGCTAGCATCTTCGAATAATAACAACAAACTCTATTAATATGTGAATGAATACAGTTGATGCAACTAATTAACAGTTAGAATTAGGGTAGTTCCATTAGCCTTCCGTTATTTTGTCTTTTATTTGGACAAAAAGAAATCCAATTTCCATTTTGATGTTTAATAATCCGAATTGGTTCTCCGGGGGATTGTTTTTCCGATTTTTTAATCGAAAATAACAACTCGTACATATATTTCCCCCCTCACTATCTATTTGGTTTTGTTTTCGGAAATCAGCATTTTCAATCACTGTTCCAATCAAGATGTCAGCCATTTATCTATCGCACGTACAAAATACACCAAACTTTAAATAAAACGTGTAATACGAGATGTGAAAAATAAAATAGGACAATAGTATTATTATAGAATTGATCAATGGGAGAGAATTATTGCAAACTATGGTGGAATTGTTCCAGGATGGGCGATAGCATCGGAGGAGCGCGATTGGAAATATAGATTATCGATTTATTATGCCAAACCACAAGATTCTGGTACGTTCACCTGTGCGACACCAAGGGGAATCACTAACAGTTTAACATTACAAATTACCGGTAAACTTGATTGTTTTTAAAAATTATTCTCGAAATAATTAATGATTTTTAGCCGTACATTGTGATGCGATAGTTGTATCAAGTGCACATCTTTCAGTACGTGTAGAAGGTACACGTTTAGGTCATTCGGCTATTTTCCAATGTCCAGTGGGATTCAAAGTGAACGGCTCTGCTAATCTCACATGTCAAGCCTCTGGTAAGTCCAGCTTATCATTATTGTTATAATCGGATACTTTAACAAGTATTTAGTAATTTTTATCGCAGATTATGTTAAAAAATAATGGGGGAAAATTGAAAATTTTAATATTGAAGTATCTATAATTTTTTTCAAGTGAATCTGCGAATAAAACTGTTTTTGAATATGCCTTAAAATTAATTCTGATAGGTGAAATTCACTTAAAACCGACAAAAACATGACGGAATAAAAGTTTATAACTTTTGCTAACGTAGTAATCTACTAATTTAGTAACTTTACATATGCTTAATGGATATAATTGAATTATCACGTGATTACAACAAAAGTGTTGTTTTCAATGACGTAAAAGTGTATCCTACTAGCTTATTTTATTTGCGCCTTTTTATAAAACCAATGATAGTATTTCAAATAAAATCTTGCATTTCGTGAGTGAATGGAGTATAGAAAACCAAACTTAAAACAAGTAGAGTGAATTTTATTGTCAAAATTCAAACTGAAAAACTGAGCTTTAGAAATTTGCAATATAAAAGCCGAGCGTTCCAAGGCCGATTTTTACGGGACAGTCAAATATTTTTCTATACATTCTAATTTCCTTTTACTTTACACGCGTTTATTTTAATTAAAATTATGCGCTCGTATGCATACCAGTGGCGGTAAATGTTAACAAAAAGAGCTCGTTGCTAATAAAAAAATATCGTTGATAATTTTCTTGTGTGGAATTTATGTGGTTTGCGTGCTTGTTTTAAATTGTTCCGTAGACCAAGCACTCCAATAAATGGCGAAAGTACACTTCAACCAGCCTTGTCGCTATATAAATCCTGATAATTTTTAAAAAATGTTAAAATGCTTAAAAGCACACACACACACATACAAAAACACAGCTACTTGTATTCTACCATTAGCTGCTTTTACAAAATTAACGTCTCTCTTTCTCTCTATAATTACATTTCTCTCTTTTTTTCCTGTATTTTTATGTTGTCCCTTTGTCAATTAAGGTAAATGGTCATCGTCAGTGCCACAATGCGAATTGGTGAAATGCGAACCATTAGACACGCCAGGCGGCTTATATGAGCCCCATTTGCAATTAGAAGAGCACAATAATAGTTATGGTGGCCGGGCTGTTTTTAGTTGTGCATGGGGCTATCGTTTAGTCGGTCCACCAGGTATTGAATGTGAATTGAATGGAAATTGGTCTGGACCGTTACCGAAATGTGTGCGTAAGTTTTCATATTTAAAAGAAAAAATCAATAAAATATTTCCCAAGATAACACAAAAAAAAAAATTGTAGCAATTCAATGTCCACCACCGGTAATTCCAATAAATGGACATTTGATACAATCGGAAGCTGCCGGTATGGACGGTGGTCGATATGCTGTTGGCAGTTTAGTGCAATTTGCATGTCGTGGGGCACACCAATTGGACGGTGAAGCCAGTATTATTTGTACAGAAACTGGATTTTGGTCCCATCCACCACCATTTTGTAAAATCTATTATCACCGAAATGCTTATCAATTTTCTATTTTGTTTAAATTTTAGGTAAAGCTCGATGTCCATATTTGGGTGATCCCGATAATGGGCTCGTAGTACCGATGAAATTCGCATATGAACCAGGTGATGAATTACAAATTAATTGCAGTCCGGGTTATGAGGCACGTTTAGTTGGTGCCAGACCGAAATGTCTACCAGATGGCAAATGGTCGGCACCGTTACCAAATTGCACCAATTACTCGGAAATTTAATTACCAAAAAACAAAAAGAAAATGGAAAATGACAAAATCAAACAATATGATTTGTGATATGCAATTTACTAAAACAAAATGAAAATAGAAGGATGACAAGTGTGAAGTACAATTTGTATTAATTTGTATTTCTGTTATAGTGGGATGATTTAAAACCGTATTTTGAATATTTCATCCCCTGAAAAATAAACGAAAATATTGTTAAAAGTTATGATCTTATGCCGAAAACAATTTTTTATTAAAATTCTAGTTAGATCTTGAAGAAATCAGATGTTTTTGTAGAAGTCCCAAAACACGTACAACGATATTTTGGTTTTGTGTAAATAATAAACCGGAAGGTAACAAGAAAAAAAAACTGCCTTAAGGTAGTCAATTTATATTTCAGTGTAAATGTTGATGTAATTATTAACAATAAAGATAATAAACACATTTATATTATCAAAATTTTAATTACTTTTAAACGCTCCTTGTTAATTTCTTTAGAATCCGTTAAGAGTTTCTTTTTTGCATGTTTAAACGAACAGAATTTCAAATTTCTCTCTATTAAAATTTTATTATCTTTGTGAATTATTCCCCGGAAAATTCCAATATTTTCCCAGTGAATAAATCAAAAATAATCATCACTTGTCTTTAAGAAGGCCTTTTGAACTAGCAATTAGAAGTTCCAAGTAAATTTTATTCTATCCATTATCTCGTCTAGGTGAACACTAATGAATGAGTTCCTAGAATCTAATTAAGGGCCAAATTTAAACTTAAGATAAGTCAAATTCAAGGGATTATAACTGATAATGATTCATCGTATAGATAAGTAGAATTGTAGAATTATTTTTATTCTATCAATTATTCAAATTTGTCGATATATTGAAAAAATTTAAATTTATCTACGCATGCTCATTAAACGAGGTCATATGTATATCAATGAAAATATGGCTGACAATAAAAATAATCGAAGCAGTTTTACAGACCAAACGCTAGATGGCAAATAGTTTATGTCCAATTAAAAGATCAATTTTTAGTTAAAGAATCTCTAAAAACTAAAATTAACGAACTATTTTAATTATACTTCAATTAAATTTATAAAAATTTACAAATACTGCGTGAGTTTTCATATTTTTTGCCTGATTAAAGTCAACTGTAGTGCCATCTATTGGAGGCTTTGATATATTATTAACATGAATCATCTTATCATAATTTTATAGGTAAGGTTCAGTAGTGATTATTTTTATTATTGTAATTGTTATTGTTAAATGTTCAAAAATTACAAAATTTTGTGTAAATTTTGAGTAAATTAAAATTTTTTAAATAATAATCAATATAGAAAACTTTACGGTTAAGTGGTAGTGTCATCTCTTGATTGGTCTATCTACTTATTGCCATTTCCACAATCCATTTCATTTCACAATTATTTATGTACGATTTTCATTTATAGTGCTTGTCTCTTTAAGTATATCTGTCAAAATTACTGTTATGAAGAAATGCCCTTTTTAGGGCTCTTGTAAGATTAAAAAATAAACAAGAAAGACGTAATCAAAATGGCAATGTATTCGAAACAAGTGATTGTATAAGAATTACGTTTAAAAATTGTTTATAATTAAGTGAAATTGGATAGATTTGGGTTCGTTTTTCTCGTTCTGTGCATGTGTGTATCTTTTATTGCATTGACGACGTATTTATGTTGATACGTTTTTAGTTTTGTTGCTTGACGGAGAAACGACAAAAATACGAGATTGATTTGTGATAAAAAATTGAGCGAGTGAACAATTAACGACAGGTAAGAGATTCCAAGAAATACAAAAATGATAATCGACCATATGCTACAATGTTGTGACCTTTTTTTTAATTTCTAAATTGCAAATTTAATTGAAGGCTGTTACCTTTAATTTTACAGAAAACAGTTACAATGTTATTGTCCAAAATGTATGTTAATGAAATTACACGACCGTAATATTTGTAGAATGCTATTGGTGAAATAACATCAATCGATATTTATAGTTGAAATGTTCATCATTAATAATAGTAATAATAATATTTATTATCATTATTATTAATGAGAGAATATGGGGAAATCATTGAAATGTCCACACCTACACTTTTTTTGTTTGGGAATTATTCATTGATCGTTGAAGTTTAGTATTTAATAAGTTTATCTTATCTATTTATACATTTTTCTTCTATCTTATCATTTACTAATTTTTTGAAAGTCTTTTTGAAATATTCAAAAATCTGAAGAGTAATTCAACGTGTTGATTTCTTAGAATTTTGCTATTTTAAATTAATTCGTCCATGGTTTTTCCAATTTTTTCAATTACATCATTCATTTACATATATTTCAATGAAACTTACTATAAACACATCAATTTCAATTTGTTTATAATCATTTAATATCATTTAGTTTATCACAGCTGTTACAATTGTATCATCTGTCAAAGTTATTATCGAAATTCTAAAGATTCATAGCCTTATGAAGACTTAGTTTTAGAATTAGAAAGATCAGAAATAATTATTAGATAAATCAGAAATTGAAAGGAAAGTACAAACATTCATTTAGCCAAACGATTCCAAAAATTTTAGTTTGTTGGCATTTTTATCACGCAATTCCTTACGAAACCTATAAAATTTTATGTACAAGAATCTAAATACCATATTTCTTTATGTGTTATTTTGTTGAAGGATTTTCTACCTTCTAAATAAAATCTGTCTAATTTCTAATCAATAACACACCCATAGAACTTTCCTTTTTCTTATTTAGACTCTTATGGTCTCAAAAGATTTATTAACAAATTTGATGCTTATAAAAGATTTATTTAGATATTATTGTTTCGATTTTTAATCATTCAAATTCTAGAACTTTAGCATCTTAAAAAAATTATACTTTGTTTCTAATTAAATTGTATTACATTGTATTAAAAAGTGCTCTTACGAACCATTTATTAATAATTGTTTATAATTAGAAAAATATATCATTACTTTGGCCATTTAATTAGAAAATTAGTCGGAATATACTTAGTTGTGTAAAGATTACAAATTGAAAATTACGCATTATTTCTTACATAGATGGTTTATATTTTATTATAATTGCTTATTAATAACCGGTTTGTAAGTTTTGTTTATTATTTTGTGATCTGTGATATTTAATAGAAGACTGTCGACAGTAGCAAGAAAAATTAACAAATAAATTAAATAGAGAAACTATTTCTTAATTGCCAATTATTTTCAATATTTTAAACGGCTTAAACCGCACAAATCAACATGTACACTTACAAATAATACAAATTGAAAAATCCTTCTGGGTATTATAATGTCTTTAGGGGAGAACCTGATTTTACTTTACTCAACTAGGGTGAATTCGATTAATAAAATGGGGAAAAAACTCGTTTTAAATTACAAACGTTGAAATCATCTTCCTTTCTATTAAATAAAATTTCTCATTTTACCTTATCTGTTTGGTAAATACTGCAAATAAATACGAAATTGTTGAATATAATAAGACAAATTTATTATTATTTCTTGTTTTGTACGTTTACAATTTTGTCACAATGTTAATTAATAAGGATTCAAATTTAATGCCCAAGTTAGAAATTTATTTTTCTAGGACAATAGATTATCGTGATTCAATCTATTTTTAATATTTGTGGAATGAATTTCTCATGCAAAATTCTCATTTCATTTATTGTTTGCCAAATAAACTTGACACAAGCATTATGTTTGATGAATTAACTTAACAATAAGTGAAAGCTCCAAACTAATTACTTGAAATCTTTCTTGTTTTTATTGCTGTTATATTAAGAAGAGTTGCAGAGAACAGGATTTTATATTGATCGCAACTTATAAGGCAATATGATATTTCCTTATCAGCAACTTACCATAGTAATTTAAGGAAAAAAGTGTAATTCGAAACTTTATAATTGTTGGGAATTAATGAGATTACGTCCATATAAATAGAAAATTGAATTAATAATTACATTAATTTCGAATAACAGAGCATTTTATAGTTATAGATAATTGAATGAAACTTCTTGATTTTCTTCTCGATTTTGAAATATTGTATAATATTGGATGTTATTTGAAGATTTTTAAAATTTCATGTATTAGAAATCAAATGTTAAATGTCTCTCTAAAACGTGTTTTAAACTAGCTTTAAAACGTCATTTATCACAGGTCGTGTAACTAATTATTTAATTCAAATAATTAAGACTAGAGAGATTAAAAAGAGGTTCTGAAAATTTAATTTTCTATAAAATCAATATATCTTGATTTGAATGAATTTAGGTCAGAATTTTCATATCAAATTTTCGGAACGATTTGATTTAATCCTCATGCTATATGTATAGGAACTCGATTATTGAGGAGCATTACAGAAATTGATACAATTTCGACAAATGAGTCGAACGAAATGGAGATTAATTTTAGAATTCTCTTTTAATAGCATCGATATTTTAGCTATCTTCATGAAAACTTTATTACTTTCCCTTTAGTTGTCAGTAGTAAAATTCGAAAGTGAAAATTGTAATATTCGGAGATGAAAGTGTAAATTTAACATTAAAAGAACAAGATATAAGGTTATTAAATATTATTTTATAAGATTAATCTTTCAACAATTGTTGTTTGGAACAAAAAAGTACAATTATTGTTAATCTCTGATAATAATTTAGATAAGATTTTGTTTCCAATAGGCAGGTTTTTACGTAAATTCCAATTTAGAACAATGACAATATTGAGAACGATTTTGTAAGATTTTGACACAAAATTTATTGTTTGTGTTTGATTCAAATAGCCTTGATTTCATTGTAAATCAAAACAACATTATTTAAATTCCCAATTGATTTACGAATTTTTTGTTTATAAATTGTTTTCAGTATGCCAACATCAACATTAAGTACAATTTTATCAACCTCATCTTCAATATTAAATACTACAGCATCAACAATTAGTGCTGGTAGTAATAGTGGTAATAGTGGCAGTAGCAGTAGTAGCAATAGTATTAATAGTAATGGTGTTCCTTCAATACCATCGGAACCAATATTTCTACAAACGAAACTTGCCCAAGGTATAGCTGGTGCTTTTGTATGGACAGCATTGTTCCTAACTTGTACACAGGTAAGTTAATTTTCTCAAATTTCATCCTGGAATTTATCGGACGGTTTACGACTATTAATTTGGAAAGTGTGTAATAAGAATGTAATCTACTTTTTACATGGGAAAGTTTTATAATTTACTTTAAATTCTTGAATAATTAATCGATCTCATTTCCTAATCTATTACATAATTGTTAGAATCTTGTAAAATTATTGCATTTTATTAAAATGAAACAAACTATTTGATATGGAAATTTTAATAGTAAAAACTTGTACGTTTTCATTTGCCAAGATCAAGTTCTTGACGAATATTCCCATCACGTACCAGTCTCTTTTTATTCTCTAATAAAAAATTAATAACCGTGAGTAAATTTAGAGAATCATCTTATTTTCCTTATGTAAATCAATCTTGATTATTGTATCTAACTTTCACCTTCTTTGTTGTTATTAAATGGGAATTGAACAAAGAATCCAACTATACATCTTCAAGTCACGATGTGGTAGTGAATCGTGATCTATTGAAGATTAACAAATTTCCTAGTTATTTATAATTTTTATTATTGTTGTAGATCTATCACCATCTACGATGGTACACTAATCCAGCTGAACAACGTTGGATTGTTCGTATCTTGTTTATTGTACCAATTTATGCGACTTACTCATGGATCAGTTTATTATTTTTCAACTCAGAGAGCTATTATGTCTACTTCTTTACAGTTCGAGATTGCTATGAAGGCAAGCTATTTATTTTCATTATTATTATTATTATTATTATTATTATTAATAACTAGTTATTTGGGGAATTATTGGAAATATTCAATCTATTATTAATAATTATCTGTTGTAGCTTTTGTAATTTACAATTTCCTGTCTTTATGTTATGAATATCTTGGTGGTGAAGGTAATATAATGTCAGAGATACGTGGCAAACCAATACGTTCAAGTTGTTTATATGGTACATGTTGTTTAAATGGTAAAACTTATACGATTGGTTTTTTGAGATTTTGTAAACAGGCAACACTACAATTTTGTCTCGTTAAACCATTAATGGCATTTATTATAATCTTCTTACAAGCATTTGGCCATTATCGTGATGGTGATTGGAGTCCTGATAGTGGTTATTTATATACAACAATAATTTATAATATTTCTGTATCATTAGCATTATACGGTTTGTTTTTATTCTATTTTGCAACTAGAGATCTACTAACACCATTTGAACCAGTTTTGAAATTCTGTACAGTAAAATCAGTAATTTTCTTATCATTCTGGCAAGGTAAACTTGTCTATTATACAAACAAATCGAAATTTATTATTAAATATTAAAAATTCCAGGTGTTGGTTTAGCAATTTTAGAAAAAGCCAACGTTATATCACCAATTATCGACAGTAATGGTACACGGACTGTTGGTACAGTATCGGCAGGCTATCAGAATTTCTTAATTTGTATTGAAATGTTCTTTGCGGCTATTGCTTTACGTTATGCATTTCCATATAAAGTTTATGCACAAGGTTGTGTAACCGATTCACGTGGACGTTCAGTTACAATGCAGAGCATTTCGAGTAGTTTGAAAGAAACGATGAATCCGAAAGATATAATGACCGATGCTATCCATAATTTCCATCCACAATATCAACAATACACCCAATACAGTTCAGGTAATTTGTTTAGTTTTAAATTGCATGTTGTACATACACAGTTACAGGTTATGGATTTATTTATTTATTTTTCCAATTAGAAAATCTGTGTATTGTACAATATTTTTTTGTATTTTCTTAAGTTTTTTTATTTATTATTTTTAATTATTACAACTTGCTAGTAATAGTAATTTCGATATTATTACTTAAGAAAATGCATATTGTTCTCTTCTAATTTAAATATATGTGGAGCATGTAATGGATGCTTTTTACAGAGGTCATCTCACATCAACCATACGAGAGGCTGTGATGTATACGCGCTAGCATGCCCCCTGCATGATAAATAGATTGATTTTAAAATCATTAAATCTGCTACCACACATTCAGCAGCATTATTTCAAATCATTGTTTCTCAGGACAATCCAATTATCAAAGTTTGTGGTAACCGAAATTTCGATACTAAAATTGCACACCATTCAATTTGTATATTATTTATAATTACTATTATTACGATTAGTATTAGAGGCTTCATAAATACAGTTAGTTTTATTTTGTGATATAGATTTTTTTTGTAGAATTCGAACAAACGTACTTAAAAATTCAGGCGTTTCAAATCTGTGTATATATTTGTATTTTTTATTTAATTTTACGATTACAACAAGTATTGTATAATTTTTTTTATTTCTCAAATAAACGGTTTGGTGTCATATAAATTTTCCTCTTCATGTTGTCATCTAGCTTCTGCTTTGTGCTTTAATTAAACAATCATTAGTCGATTATTTTCAGGTGGTAAAAACGGCCGTGGTATGAGATTATCAACTTACGATCCGGATGATCCGATGAGTCCCAGTGGCGGGACAGTGCCTCATTCTTATAACGCTTTAGATAATCAATCAAGACCACCGGTCAACAGCAGTGGTGGTCGGGTTTCGACAATTACCCAAAATTATACCGAGAAAACAATGCTACTCAGTTCCGATGAAGATAATTGAAATAACTTGAGTTTAATCGTAAAGTTCACTCTCCATTTGATTTTAATTTGGGAAAGAAATATTTTTGTAAAATAGCATAGTCTATTTGAAATTCACATCATTATATCTGTTATAACATAATATATCTGTTTAATGTTACATGTACTTAAAAATCAAATTTTTTTGGAAACGAAGAATCTCATATAATCGGATAAGTGTGATGACAATGGTGTTATATTTGCTCTATCAAAATACTTATAATAATAAAATCTTTAACCATGTGCAATATTTTAACTGGAATCAAAATTTTTAGGGTACAACTTAATTTTTTCCAGAAAACAAAGAAGTCCAACCAAAGTATTTTTGTTTTTATTCTATAATTTTATGATTATCACTACAAATCTTGTTGAATGTTTAATTTATTAAATAAACATGTTATCGATTAGACGTTTCCTTTGAAACTGTTTCATTACATCCTTTCTGTCACTATTTTGATAATAGATTGATTCATGAATGAGAAGAAACTGAGAAAACAAGCATTTTATTTATTAAAATTCTCGATGAACACAGCAAATAAAATACATAGAAAATAGATAATTATACTAGTTTTTATAATTTTTTGTTTGCAAAATACATGATTGAATGAAAGACGTTTTGAATTTCCTTTGAACTGATTCAAGTCAAACAAATCGAATATTGTTATAATTATCATTAATCGATAGAAGATTGAATGTATTTTGGTAAATAGTGCGCAAATACCCCTACACATTACAATAATTGCTCATTTGTGCCAATAAAGATCTCTTGCTCCCATTAAAATATTGCTGTAAAGAAGTTACAATATAGTGTTTATTAAATATTAATATTAAGATTTTTTTTTAATTTTCGTAGGTATATCACAGTGGTATCAACAAATCAACGATACCCGTATGACTATACAGAATGTTATATTTTAATGTAATAAAATAACGTTCAAGTGGTAATTACAATACAAGATAAGAGATACCGGACATATAAAGTGCAAACACATAAAATCGGTACTATTATTATTAACATTATTATTATTATTATTATTATTATTAGAATTTTAACAACAAAATTCAGTTAAGTAGTAGAAAATCAGTCTCATTTACAAGCCCATTACTTTTTTGTCGTTATTATGTATTATGTAGTTATTTTTACAAGAAATAAGCTTGATTCCTATATGTATATTAAATAATATTGTTCGATCAAACACATGGACAATATTTACAATTTTTAATCAGCCTAATTGTTAATTATTACTAATTGTTATTACTGAGAAAACTGACTAGACTATTTTCGATATTGAAGTATCAATTCCTACTTTAAACTAGGGGTATTCATTTTGAAAAATAAATCAATCAATATGTGCAACAACAATAATGCACTTTGAGCAATTAAAAAACAATTTCGTAAAGTATTGCAAAATATCAATGATTGTTCGATGTTTTTTTAGAATGTTCTTAATTTTCGTTTAAATTTCATTGTTCAATAATTGAGAAAAAAAAACAAAAACAGACGAACGAAACTTCGTTTTAGTTTAGTCGGAATGACCATTACCTGTAATTACGATTCGTTTCCATGACTTCTCTTCGGGTGTTAATAGAAATTCACCTTTTTTGTATTTGTCTTTACGATTTTTATAAATTTGATTGTTCTGTAACTTACTAATACTATTGCTTTTACGTATTTCGATTTTTGCACCTTTGGTTGGTTGTAATAACGGTGATGTTGCACGTGGTGAATCATCTCCACTATCTAAACTATCTGATGGACTTATAGTTCGTTCACGTCTTTTTAAATTCAATTCTAACCTACGTAGAAATCTATAAACGTAAACAAATAAAACAGAGATAAAGGCACATATTTTTTCTTATTTGAATAGTTTTGATAGATTACCGTATTTGATGACTGATGGCTCTTAGACGACTCAACTTTTGTTGTCTGGAAGGATCTATCGGTTTTGGCAGCATAACACTGTTGACGTCCTGTTAATATTGAAAAGATCAATAAATAAAAGGCCATCTTTTATTAAATATTCATTTACATCACATCCATCATCGGTTTCATTAAAGTTGTCTTGGTCTTCTTTCTCATGTTGCCAGTCGATCGGTGATGACCATCTGATAGTCTCCGGACTTGGTGTTGATTGATTGCCTTTAGTCGACGTAATACTATCAGAACTAGACGATGAACTTATGACTTGTGTACGTCCAGATCGACGTTTCGGACTCAATTTCCTCGGCGGTGGCACATTGAACGCCCCTCCATCTTTATTTGGTATGTCTAGATGATTGTGTAGAGTGATTAAATTCTTCGATTTCGTCGGACTTGGTGTCTTACAATTCCTTGTCGACTTCTTCTCCCGTTTCCGACCAGTTTTCTTATGTTGTGGCACCGATATGTTCATTTTATCCATACTGGGGAAATCGTACAAACCATCCGAATCGGTAAACGGTAGAAGATCTTTATGGACACCGTAGAATTGCGGTGAGAATCGTCCTAAACCAGTTGTACGATCACTTAATGGACTTTCACTACGTGAACTCATCGGACTTAAATGTTTCTCAATACTATTCGGATCACATTGTACAATAATCGATGGTAATTGTAACGAATTCTTTTTGTTGATTGGTGATGGAGGTGGTGGTGGTAATGCACAACAACAATCGTCTAAATTTTTTTTCGCAAACGACAGATCTATCAACGTTTTCGACATTTCGTTTTCACTAACCATAAACACTTCAAGTTCTTTTGCACTTTTCACTTTACCATCTTCAATCTTCTCATCAATATGATCCGTACCGATACCTTCATCGTTTGATTCAATCAGCAGGTCATCGGATAGAGTTTCCGAATCTGATCGCCCCCGTCTCTGTTCTTGATCATTTCGATCCATTGTACTTCGATCCGTTGAATTACTGTTGGTTTTCAAGACTGGTGATGGTCTTCGATGCGATCCACCCGATGATCCCGACGGACCTTGATCTTCCATCTCAGATGGGCACAGGGGGTTGCTGCTACCACATCGGGATGGTCCCGGACTAGCCATTGAACTGTACCCGGACGAACTCAAATTCGATTCCGATGCTGTATGATCACCGCGTGCGCTCATCGAAAACGGACTTAAATACGTCATGCCTGTACTGTTAACACTTAAATGCCCTGATGTTTTATTAGCTGGGGACATTGTGTCAGCATCAGATTCCGCTTCGCTCATATTACACGTGATTGTTATCATCGGTGGGGCGGATGGTAAATCTAAAGAAGTCGGCTTATCGAAATCTTTATAGAGTTTTCGAGTAGTTTTCGGTGATGGGAATTGGAAACAAGTTTGTTGTTGTTGTGAGCGATGTGGTGGCGGTGAACCGGGTAGATTTGATGTTGGTGATTTCATATGTGTCGGTGATGGAGTTTGTACAGTTAATGTCGGTATAACTAACGGATGCGAATCTGTCGTTTGTGGTTGAATAAATAACTGTGGACGATTCTTCATTTTGTTATTCTGTTGCATAGCAGCAGCCTCTTCAAGTATCAATCCATCTTCAGCTTGTGGATCGATTGCAATATCTTGTACACGATGCATATTATCGTCATCATCACCATCACTTACTAACATATTCGGTAATTCAATTGAAATTCGATCATCACTTATATCAGGCTCCTCAATTGATGATGATGCTGTACTGCGTCTCATCAATGGTGTTAATGCTGGTGATGGCATCGGTGATGGTAATGGTGTAGGCATTTCTCGAATTGGTGAAAGGCACTTATTGATTGTGCTCGGTATTTCTAATAATATCGTCGGTGGATGTAAGAAATTACTACCACTGATTGATGATTTATGGGCACTAAGTGGATCCAGAACCGGCACTTCGATTGTATTCTGATTTTGTCGGTGTAAGATTGGACTTTCTGGTGCACCACTTGAAAATGAAACTGGTGTATGTATTGAAGATGTTGATGATTCATCATCACCAACTAGATCATCTTGTGGACTAGATGCTGTTGGTGTTGTTGATGGTGACACTTTCAATGATGATGATAGATTTATACCAGCTGAACTTGATGAAAAATTACGAAACATTGCCAATATTGAATCTGCACTAGCCGGTTTCTGTTTACCATTATGGAAACGATTCGATCTTCTGCTGTTTAAAAGATCTGAAATACTTGAACTCAATGCACTGGGTATCGCCAGATCAGAGCTAGTGAGGGAGTCACTACCTTGGTTACTCGATGTACTATTTGGTGATCTAACATCAACATTCGGTGATGGTGGTGTACTAGACGGCCGTGCAAAAACACATCCCAATCGATTTGTTTGCATGATACCCAGTTCCATATCAGAACCGGAACTCATTTCGGCTGAAACTTTATTCAACAATCGAGCAAACGTGACCTTCTTCTCTAATTTTGGATCACTTAAAGCCGATTGTACGTTATCATCTGTACTAAAATTCGTCTCTTTTATCAATACAGATGCGTCGTTTGGATTCGGATCGTTTTTCGTTTCACTCATCAACATTAATTCTCCTAAACTGACTTTTCTGGACATTTTGCTACTATTAGGAGAAATTAATTGTTGGAGAATTTGTTTCTTTTCAGCTGCATTCTTCTTCGTTGGTGTAGAATTGTTTCGTTTCTTTTTCGGTGATGGAGTACCTAGATGGATCATATACAAGAAAAGATTAATTTTTTTGTCAAATAGAAGCGGATTGAAATGACGGCACACAAGCAACATACAATTTGTATGAAGCTTTATCAACGAAATATTGTTGATATACAATTCTCTTTAAAGCAAGATAAATGAAATATTCAACGGCAACAATATTTCGTTGAATTCTACTATCATTCATATGCTTATTGTTGTATATACAGACAATGTGCCTTTATTTACAATAGCCGTCGTCTTTAAATGACGAACATTTTTTACATGATTTGGAAGATTCGATACTGTGCAACCTACCAGCCACACGCAAGATAGTGGAGGACAGAATAGGAACAATACATTCTGGGCTACAAGAACAGAAAAAAGAAACATAGAGAAATAGAGTGAGCAAATTTAAGTTTGTTTGTTTGTTTAGAAAAGACATAAAAGTGTGTATTTGACAAAGTACAACACCAGGCACCATGGCCTTACGTCTCGGGGGAGGTTTTAGCAAATCGTCCAAACTAAATGTTCGAGCAGCTGATGGCGAATGACCGCTGGCGTGTGGACTGGTCAGGCTTAAGATTGATGGCTTGCGGATACCCAGACGGCCAAATAGTGAACGTGGCGCTGTTGGTCCTGGACTTGGTGTTAATGCAATCGTATTATTTGCACCACTAGCGGCGACAGCGAGCTGTTCACGTACCGATGAACTTCTCAACGATGACACTGAAACACCTCAATTTAAAACGATAACAGACGGCAATCTGCCGCCACATATTTACTACCACAACATTTATTTTAATTTTTCTTTTTTAAAAATTTAAAAAATTGTTGCAAGTAATAAACGACTGACGGACGTGTTTAATTCCAGTTAAAAACAAACAACTTACTCATACTACGATTTCGATCATTCTCTTCAGCCAATAATTTTTCAATCTTTTCCGGGAAATGTCGTTTAGCGCACCAGAATAGACCGATGATGGCCATAACAACAAATACGGTCATCAAACCCAACCAGAATGGTTCATGGAACATACGTTCACTTAACGGTTTATAGGGGATGTGGAGCATTCGTTTTTCACATCTGGGACCTTCCCACCATGCATGACAACGACATTGAAAACCATCACCACGTTCGATACAAACACCACGACTCTCGCATGGATTGCCTTCGCACGGTTTACGTTTCTGTTCACAGGTTGGACCAACATAACCAGCTTTACAATGGCATTTGTAGCTTGTTTCGGTTAATTCACACGTACCGAATACACACGGTTCCAATTCGCATTTAGTCAATGTACAGAAAAGACCTGCAAAATTGTTAATAGAAATAGTGACGGTATAAGAACCGGCACATCCACCAAATTTGGAAAAAAAATTGCTTTAAAAGCGGATTTAATTTCCCATTCTATATTATTTACATTGAAAATCAACGAAAATGTAATTACAGTACTAATTCATCCAATACTGAATTGTCTCTACAATACAAACAAAATTATCGAATTCCAATTGTATTTGATTTCAATCAATTTTTTAGATTAAAATAATAAAACGCGAATAAACAGAATTAATTAAAGACAAACACAACATCTTCATTGAACTAATTGAAAGTTTCCATTAAGAAAACGCCTACAAGACTTGTCTTTGAAAGTCACAACATATTTCAAACTATAAAATACAACACGAGTAATCGTAGCAGACTTTAAAAATAATCCCCACAGATGCCTACAGCAAAATCAGTTTGGATTGCTTTTGAATATTCAACAGGTGCTCTTTTTTCTAAATCAATATTTACAACCAATAGAACTAAAAATAACTCCACAGAATTAAAATTTATTGTATTGTCCCCACTCGAGTAATAGTGGAAAAATGGTGGATGCGCTAGGTTATGGCACAATTGTGGGTGATTACCGGTGAAATGTCCAGGACAACGGCAAAATTTCCGTTCATTTTTCGTTATACATTTCCCACCATTTTGACAAGGATTCGGTAAACACGATTCAACTTGATCCTCTTTATAATTCAATAATTTCGTTTTGAATTCGCGATCCGGTTGGACACGTATTGTGCCATTCAAAAGAACACCACTTGTTGTGCTCTTCTGACGCAAATAGATTGTATTCAAGAATGATGAAACCGATATCGGTATGACCGGTACAATTAAATCTTCTGTATCAATATCGTAACACAATTTCCATGATGTATCATTATAATAGTTATCATTAACTTCAATAATACCAGCACTATCAGAACATTCGGTGTCAGTTAATTTAACGTGGTATAGTTCTAATGAAATTATATAACCGAGTGGTGCGATGAAACGTTGTAGAAAATTCACATGAATCGATGGACTTTCAGGGTAATTTAAATGTAAAATCGCTCCGGAAGTATTGTGCTGAAGATAAATGATTTTCTCTTCATTTACAGTACTAACAATACGATAATTGGCACGAAATCCGACACCAATCGGTTGATCTCCTGTACGTAATTTAATCTTAATTCGTTCATCCAAAGAAACAAAACTGCCTTCAGTTAGTAGATTTGCCATTCTATACGGCTGGAATGGCGTTGAATGTTTACTTAAACTTATCTCTAATATTGATCGATCTATTATTTTATCAACAATTTCATTATTTTCTATATTGTCATTATTGATATCGTAATGTTGGAAATTCAACCAGATTCGTTTACCAATCGGTGCCAATATCGTAAAAGTACAATCAAGATTTGGTAGAATGAAATCAGGATAATTAGGACTTATTAGTATACCTTCTTTGGCAGTGAGTGTTTGCATTGGACAAGCCGATACATCAACAGCTTGCCATTTCAATGAAAATCCACTTGCTGTAATCGAATAATCCGAATGGAAGATTAATTCAACAATATTATTCTTCGATACAAAATTGAAACGTTCCATGTTCGTGTCGTGAATACCGCACCATTTGATATTATCGTTAAAATTTAAACTTTTCAATTCAATATAATCGTACAAACATTCCAATTGTGGTTCAATGTCGATTTTAATAAATTTTACAACAATACGTGTCCGTTCTGGGCCGATAATTTTCACCGAGAAATCTAATTGATTGTAGTAATTCTCCGGATAATGAGGTGTTGTTAGATTGCCTTCACTACCATTTACAGTTTTATTAAAATTTATACCGATACCGGATAATTGTATCGGTCGTTTACAAACATAGCCACCGATCGTGTTGCATTTTCTTGATTTCCAATAGAGGCCACTTGGTGCCATTGGGACTGGTGATGGTGTCCATTGTATACCCAAACAACGGGTAGTTGCTTCATTGATATCGTTTTCCATCAATTTCTGACCGGGCAGCCAGCCGTGATAATCCATTCGATTACCATCAATCCATTTAAAATCGGAATTCACCTCCGCTCTACCGCCTAGCCAATACAGAGCACTTGTACGATATTCGGGTGATTTTCTTATATTTGTTTTAATGAAATGCTCCTCATCCGACGATAATACAGATGATAATTGTGCTTTTTTGCCACGACAGATTTGTTGAGCTGTTGACCATGTAACTTCCGGATAACTTACGAAGAAATAACAGGAATTATTAAACATTAACAGACGATCATCGGCACATTGTGAAGCTAGAATTTTTTAAATCACAACAACAACAATTAGAATTTCGTTTTAATAACTTACCACTTTCCATCGTAACTCGCGCTCTATAACCGCCGAAATGGTGCGAATAATCCGAACTAAATCGTAATTTAATCTTTGATCCTGTACTAACGTAACGTAAAAGTTTCAATTTTGAACTCCAATCGCCACAAAGACGTTTCGATGAATTGTTAGCAGTTCTTGTTAAATTACCACTATCGATAATTTCCAAGAAATCGTAACTGCACCTAATAGAAACACAAATAATTATAGAGTAAACTTTACATTAATGGCTTTCTATAGAAATGACAAATGGGGGTAGATTTTGACCATTTATACAGATTTAGAACTTTCACAATTATTCACAGACGGATGTTTTTCTTGTTAGTGCACAATTAATGACAGGATTCGTTCGTACTTACGACGGTTCATTTTCGAGAACGAGTTCCTCAAAATCCAGGATTAATCGATAGCTTGTAGGCGCTATAATTTCTGTTACACAGTCGGCATTATCGGGATAATGACGTGGAAATCCCGGACTAGATATAATCGTTCTTGGTTGTTGTCGAGATAATTCGATCGATCTGTTACAATCTGGTGGCCAATTATCTTCTAACGGTTCTAGAAAAATCATGAATCTTCATCAACTTTTTATTAAATGAGAAGATTTATAAAAAATCAACTTTATTTGTGGTGTTTTGTAAAATTTCCGAGAAGAAGTCTATTCAAAACGGAAACAAACTGACCGCCAACAAAATTATGAGTTATGCATATGAATATTTGATTTAAATTTTATTGGTGTTATAAATTTTAAAATAAAAACTGCTGTTATCCATTTCTTATCCTTGTTTTTTTTCTATACAAATATCAAAGAATGAAGGAGGTTCCTTTAAAATTGAACAATATGTCGACAAGTGTTCAAAACTTTAAATCTTTGTCAACATGACACTAAAATTAATCTAAATCTACCTTTTTGTACGAATTTTTCATCCAGACAGTTCCCAGAAACTTGACGATAACAATCCAATAAACTTTTCCAATTACCAAAATAAAGATTTTTTGAATAAAGTTTCTACCTTTGGTAAAATCGGATATTTCAATAGGTGATTAATCTTTTTTCGAATCAAAATATCAGGAAAAAATTGGAGAAACATTTCGAGTAAACCCTCAAAACTGAGCCTGCCATTTGAGCGGTTTTATTATAAATTGGAAAGTAGTCGGTAAAAATCGCTGAAAAATACGTGCAGGTAGATATGATGGATGGAAATTTATTGCATCTGACAAATTGATTAATGAAACAAATTGATTGTAAACTTTCCCCGGAAATCTAAGATTAATGTGGCTAAAAAGGGTGTATTTCTTTTCCCTTAACTGTTGTTATTTATTCATTTTCCTGTATTTCAATAATTTCCGTTCCAGTTTTCTTCTAATAAACACAAATCTTGGAGAAATTTCGAGATTATGTACAAGTAACGAACAACCCCTATTGTTGGCACCTGCGTTCGGAATTAAGTCATCAGAAATATTAAAAGTTAATGGGGCAAAATAACTCGGCGTAGTGTAATCTAGATTTCCCCACACCTGAAAGCGTAATCGAAGCATTAAATCTAACGAGAATGTTGTAAAATTCGCCACAAATTGCAGAAATATCGATAACAATAAACTACGATTATCGAGAATAAAAAAGTACAAATATTAATTGATAAATGAGAAAAGTTAATAGTCAAGTTTAACTTTCGAAAATGTAATTTTAAACAGTTTATCTCAATATTTACTCTTCAATTTGAAATAAATCAAATTTATTATTGAATATAACAGTGATGCTGGTGTATAACACATCTAATGCTCTTTTCTCGCTTCATTTTCTTCTTGAAGTTGAAACCAATTTTATACCATTTAGACATGGATACGATGCTTTTCGAGCACGAATAGAAAACTTTCTAACTTTTGTTATTATGAAGCATTTTCGCCATTTATCCACTTCAATATAGATTTTTTTAATAAACAAACAAAAAATTCTGCCAGAATAACACTTTAAGTTTTCTCATAAACAAACAATCTAGCAAATTTTCAATATTTTCAACCCCTTATATCATCTTCAACATAAAGCAATTGACCTATTCATAGGATATAAAAAGGGTATCTATCAAAAGTTGACATCGAAACGAAGCATATTCTTACTGTGTTGAGTGAAAAGGATAAAGACTTTTTTTCTGAATGACATGTATGGCTTTTGAATTGAAAATTGATTTTTTCCTTCCATCTATTTATCTTTTGTGGTTTCTATTTCAAGTAACTTTAGTGTTGCAGCCGGTTTCGAAATACACATAAATTCGTTCAGATCAACGGTTTTTTTCCTAAATTATAGCCTGAAACATATTCGCAATATAAAAACCAATTCTGCTTTTGATATTTTGAAATTTCAATGAAATATCAAAACGTTTTTTATTTCAAAAAGCAGATATACAGGGAATAAACGAAACAATTCAATTAAACAGAAATATAAGCTTGTTACAATTTAATAAATTTGAAGAGAGACAATTTTTAATTAACTTCCCCATTTTGTCCGATACTCATATTGATTCAATCTATACAAAATATATAAATATAGAAAAACGTGATTCTCCACCAGATTCATTCGATAATTGAAATAACCGCTTCGATTTTTCCAAACCAATTGCAACTTCAAAAACTTGTTTGGTGGACTTTTATTGATTTGCTAAACGATAAAAAAACTTGAAAAATGATTTCAATGGGCAGTTTCAGAAGGACAAAAACAACAATAAATTGAGAGCGGATGCACGATGGATTAGTCAAAAAGTCCAAATCGAAGAGGTCAATCTATCGAATTTCTCGTTATTGCTAACAAACCCACTCACGTTCTAAATTCCCACTCTATCATAGCCACATTGGGGCAACATGAAATCATCAATATCAAACAAACAGACGCAATAAAAAATATCAATTTTGGCTACATTAGGTGAAATCATAAATGGAAAATTTGCGGTAACTACCCTACTTAATCCCACTGTAAGCTCTGATATTACAAGTTTCTCGATTTAGATGTTACAGATAAGGGGCATGTATAAATTTTTTATCCACTGACCCTTCTCTGGACTTTTCAACTTCACAACGACCCTCTGTTTAACAAAATACAACACGAAATAAAGAAATCAATAGAAGAAACATCACCGGAAGGCGGTATAAGCAAACGTAGCTGCTTTACAGGAAAAAATTCTCGAAAAAAGACACAAAGCTCGAACGGCGACATGGCATATAAAAATAATTTTACAACCAGGATTGTTATTGATCCTTCGAAAAAACGCTCTATCTCGATTTAGCAGAAAATTTTGAAATTACCCAGGTATTTTTCCACTTCTACTTGACTGCATATCTTCAAGTTTAAATTACAAGTAATCTTCAATTAATTGTTTAATTATTTCGTAGATTATCTCTATTTCAATCAGGCCCAAGAGCATAAATATCATCTTTTATCGTCTCGATTTATTCCTATTTTTACGAGCAAAAATTTTTTAAACTAGGAAGGCAGTAAAAATAACAATACCGTAACCGACTCCTGTGTCACGAAAAACAACTTATTGATAAAACATTTTTGTGTGGTATTTATTGTTTCTTTTTTTAGGATTTCCAGGAAATCGCAAAATTACTCCAAAACATGTTAAAAGGGAAGCCTTTAATTATATTAAAATCCCAGTTAATTTGTTTGTTTGATTTTTTTTCGTCGTGAATTTTTTATGATCAGTAAACGAAATGCCAAAAATTACCCTGTTGAAAACAGAAAATATCGTAGCCGTAAATTGGTTTTATAGGCACGCAATGCGTAAACATCCCCGATAATATTTGTGGCATTTTATTCAAATTTTTATAATTCCAGCTAAACTGATATCAGTTTGATATTTTATCTCGAAATAAATTTTTAATTAGCATAAACCTCTTCAGTCTGATACGGATTTGATAGTTTTAATTATTTTTAAAATCGATATAATTGTTTGTATCCATTGCATCGTCAATATTCCAAATTTCAATTAAGGGCCGTTATAACCGGGTTAAAGTCCGCTAAATCCGGATATAAAGTATTGATTTTTCGCATCTAGCAAGCGCTGATGACAAACGAATTCTGTTTGACGTTTAAGTAAAGTGAGGTTAAGTGTTCTGTTATTGTTGTTTATGAATTAAAATACCTATTTTTGCACGATAATTAATCGAAATAATTATGTTTCCATTGAAATTACGTTCATTTCAAATAATCAATAATGGATTTGGTTTATTTCGAAGAAATATGTCGAATATTAATGCGAAAACCGGTATTGTTCTATTGAATATGGGTGGTCCTGAACGAACTGATCAAGTCTATAATTATTTGTATGAGATAATGACTGATCGTGATATGATTCAATTACCAATAGCACAAAACTATTTAGGTCCATGGATAGCGAAACGGCGCACGGCTGATGTCCAAAAGAAATACCAAGAAATCGGTGGTGGTTCACCGATATTGAAATGGACGAAATTACAAGGCGAATTATTGTGCAAAAATCTGGACCAACAATCGCCAGAAACTGGGCCGCATAAATATTACGTGGCTTTCCGTTATGTGCCCCCATACACCAAGGATGCCTTCAATCAAATCCTAAATGATAATATTGAGAATGTTGTAGTGTTCTCGCAGTATCCCCAATATAGTTGTGCTACGTCTGGATCAAGTTTTAACGCAATCTATCATTATTTACAAGATAAAGAAATCAATTTTAAATTGAGTATCATCGATCGTTGGTCAACACATCCGTTATTTATTAAATGTTTTGCCGATTTAATACAGAAAGAATTGGCGAAAATCGATGAGAAATATCGCAATGATACAATAATTTTATTTTCAGCGCATTCATTACCATTAAAGACAGTAAATCGCGGCGATGCTTATCCCTCAGAAGTCGGTGCTACTGTTAATTTAGTCATGAAAGAATTAAATTACAGTAATCCCTACCAGTTGGTATGGCAATCAAAAGTCGGTCCACTACCATGGCTGGGACCGTTCACTGACGATGCCATCAAAGATTATGTACGCAAAGGTAGAAAACATTTCCTTGTTGTACCGATCGCTTTTGTGAACGAACACATTGAAACATTACACGAATTGGATATCGAATATTGTGAGGAATTGGCGAATGAAATTGGTGTTGAGACAATTCTACGTGTACCGGCACCGAACGACCATCCATTATTTATACAAGCATTAAGCGATATTGTACAAAATCATTTGAAGAATCGTGTTGCTGTCAGTCGGAAATTTCTAAATTTCTGCCCACATTGTACCAATTCGAATTGTTATCAAAGCAAACAGTGGTTCTCTAAAATTTGCAGAATTTAAAAATAATCAAAGTAAATATTTGACAAAATCGAATTGTGTTTTAATTAATTACACCCAAATGTGATTGAAATGTAGGCAGACAATAATACGCCAGTAGATGTAACTAAAAATATACCGACTTGGCTCCAATTCCAGGACTGTATTTAATTCAATTCTAATAATAAACGTACATTTTTATTCGACAAAAAAGTTGGATTTCATTTATTGTAAGGTTGAAAGTTTTTGAGAACAGATGGTTGAAATACTATCCGTCGACTTTGTATTCTATTAACTGTTGATTAGTAGACTACAATAACTTTTTACATAGTGGCGGATCGATAGATTCTCTGTAGTCTTGGAGTTAATTTCGCTAAGGTTACATGTAAAAACATAATTTAATTGTTGCTTTCCTTTCCTTTTTTATGGACTCATTCGATTTTGCCGGTCAGCGAACGATGATCGAATAGAAAGAAATAATCCCGTTTCAAAGTATCGTAAACTCAACTTTGTACCCACTTTTTTGCCGTAAGGCGACAATAAATGGTTTAAAAATGAGAAAATTCTTCGAATGTGCCTCTTTCTTGTAAAAAAAAACAAAGAAAATTACCATCGACTATAACATTATGTTGCGAAATTGACCGAAAAATCAATTTTATATCGATCTCTATAGATTTTCTCCAGTTTCGCGATAAGTACCGATTTGATTAACTTATCAAGCTTAATTCTCATCGATTTTCAGCTACTTTAACAGCCCCTTTCGCTGTCGAAATCTCCATTATAAGACTTCTGAGATTCTATTTTTACGCCCTCACACGGCTTAGGAAACGAAGAAAGTGTCTCCCTCAAAAATTTTTACGGTCCTATTGAAGTGCAGAAAATTTGCGAATTCATTATAAACACACGTACGTTTTCTTTAGATCAATCAATTTTGAAAATATCAATTTCTTCAGATTCTTTTAACACGTCGCTTAATTACTGATGTTTTATTAATTTAAAGTTTTCTACTTGGTGATTTCGTTTAAATTTAAGAGATGTTAATACAATATTTAGTTTTGTAGTTGCAGTTCTAAACTTGGAAGATCTCTAAGGATTTATCCATCTTTAAGTGTCAGCTTTTAGAATTTAATCATCTTTTTAGCTTGATACTTTGATGAATCTACTAATGGAAATTTGTAATTTTAATCGAAATTCTAATGTTGAAAATCGATAAAAATCATAAATTTTAAATGCATCTGTATTGTAGCAAATTTTTATTTTCAAAATTTTGCTATAAACGTGTCGAATTTACAATAAATTATCGAATTGTGGGCCATACACATGCACAGATATTTTTAACATTTTTTTATTCCTAGATCATCGTTTTCTCTCAACACACGAGAAATCTAATATTTTCATTACTACTACTAGTCTCTATATCGTGATGTATTAATAAATGGAGAAATTTCGGTGTTTTATCTAAAATTATGCCTCCGCTTATAATGGACGATAATGATTTTAAACACTTATAGTGGACTCTATATGAATTGATTCCATAATCGATTAAAGAGGAAATTAAAATTCTATATCAATTCAAATATAATTAAAAAGTTTTGTAAAATAGATATTGTCAAGTTTAATTTGAATTGCATAGGATTTAATGGCGTGTAAAAATTTCTTTCAAACTAAAATAATACAACTAGATTCTGGATAAAAATCCCCAAATCAAGCTTTAATTAACGACAATATTCTATGATTAATTACCCATCGTCTAATATTCCCTTTTTTGTATGTTGTATGGATGTTCTAAAATTAGTGTAAACTCCTCTACCTAAATATAGTTTTTCTCCCCCATCTGTTACACGTATCTGTACTGAATAGATCTAACAATTTGTTTAATGGAAACCGACATAATTAACAGTAATCAATTAGATAAATTATCTCCAAAAAAAGCACGACATATCTAGTTGACGTCACGCTTAATTATTCAAAGCATTCAAATTGGGTGAACTCTGTTGAATGGTGGTGAAATGAGAATCAAACAAAACGTCCACAAGAGTTCCAATCATGTTATAGGCCGAGTTAATTATTCGACCTATTTGTTACAAAGTCTTTGGTATTTGAGAACTACACAATACAAAATAAATAAATCTCATTTGTTTCTCCTCATTGATTAAATCAAACAATAACGAGTACAATTACTATTATTGTCAATATTGCGAATTCCATTTGTATTATTGGAAATGAAAATTTTTTGCGGTTCATAAATATTATCGAGAATTATTATACCGTTTCTCTAACCGATATTCTCTCGAATTCCCTAGTTTCTTTCCTTCGTTTATTGAACAACCCCAATTTATATAAATGTAACCCTAAATAATAAAATCAACAGTATTTGTCTCCAAATAACGATAATAAACTATCTTGTTCGTGTTTTTATGCCACAATAACAATTTAATATTTCATTTGGAACTGGTTTTTAGAGGGGAAAAAGACGATTACGCCGATTACATTTATAATAAATCATCGATACCTACCATTATTTTGGAGACGTTCACAAATAAAATAATTCGCAGTCGAACAGTCCCTATCATTCCACATAAATCCATTGGCTAAACTGGCCGTAGATGTCGGCAATTGATAGATCCGTCGAACTTCAACGCAATCCTGTTCGCTTAGACCATCATCGTTCGGTTGGCGATTGTAATGACCGTGTTGTAACCAACCAGGAAACCAATCTGGAATTCACAACAGAGAAAATGATGAATTTTATGGAAAAGGGTAAATTTTGGCGACCTTGGCCTGTAATTTGATTTTATATAATTTTTTTTGGCGATTGTAACTTTCGCCTCGTTGTACTCTTTTAATTATAGACAAGATGAGTAAAGCCAAAATAATTCAATGAATACCACTTGTCGCTCTATGATACTGTTTGTTGATTGTTAGCCGGTTTTTAGCAAATTTCTCTGGCCAATTTTGGTGATGTTTCAATTGATAAATTGGGGATTATTTCAGAAACAGGAAGCTTGATTTAACCTATTTTCCTATTATTTAAACTGTTGTAGTCTGACTTATGAGCTAATCATCGAAACTCTATAAATAGATTGCGGAAAATTCGTTTTGTAAAACAAATAGAAGAGCGTAAGAGAATCTCTTAGATACAATTGAAATTGTGAACAACTTCCAATAAAAGTGAACGAATCTTCTCTATGTAGTGTACATACATGCGTCATGTATCTTTAGATCAAAAAGTATGCATTTTTGGTTGGGAGTACTATTTTGGAGGGCTCATACACCTTGCTTGCCGTGTTTGTGAAATAGCGGCGTTGCGACGCACCTCCCACTGAACAACAAGGATGTCTTATTTGGACGACGCCATGCGACTGCGTCGTCGTTGTACTATACCGAACCATACATGGACGGTACGTTCTATTTTCGGAAACAAACTACATACAGAGGCGTCCGGAAACAACAACCCCTCATATATGGAATTAATGATTACTAAAGATTGAAAAATACAACAATTCAACACCAATTATGAAATGAATTTGGTGCTATTTTTAGTTCTAATTATTCTCTCTTCTTCGTCTTCTTCTCCTCTGCAGTATTGTAGTTATTATTGAATGTGGTTTAGAAATTATTATGATTGAATGCAAATTATTAATTGAAATAGTATTGGAGATGTCTATGATGATCCGGGAAAATATAGTAAACGTTAGAAATAATGTGTTTGTTCGAATTTGGTTCGATATAACGGACGGTATATTAATAAAAGGGGGAGAAGTGTGGGTAGCGGGTGCCAAAAAATAGAATCGTTGAGCTACGCCGCCGCTGGGTGGGTACCCTATAAAAGATTGTCGTGAACATCCCGGCATTCAGTCGCATTGCACCAAGCTTTCAGCTGTGTTTTCTATCTGTCTAGTGAGCAGTGATCAACAACCAAAACAAACAAAATGTGTGACGACGATGTTGCGGCTCTTGTCGTTGATAATGGCTCCGGTATGTGCAAGGCCGGTTTCGCCGGTGATGACGCCCCACGTGCCGTCTTCCCATCAATTGTTGGTCGCCCAAGACATCAAGGTGTCATGGTTGGTATGGGTCAAAAAGATTCATATGTTGGTGATGAAGCCCAAAGCAAAAGAGGTATCCTTACATTGAAATACCCAATTGAACATGGTATCATCACAAATTGGGATGATATGGAAAAGATCTGGCATCACACCTTCTACAATGAACTCCGTGTCGCTCCAGAAGAACATCCAGTCTTACTTACTGAAGCTCCACTTAACCCAAAAGCTAACCGTGAAAAGATGACCCAAATCATGTTTGAAACCTTCAACACCCCAGCTATGTATGTTGCCATCCAAGCTGTACTTTCACTTTATGCCTCCGGTCGTACAACTGGTATTGTCTTGGATTCTGGTGATGGTGTTACCCACACTGTACCAATCTATGAAGGTTATGCCCTTCCTCACGCCATCCTCCGTTTGGACTTGGCTGGTCGTGACTTGACCGACTACCTCATGAAAATCTTAACAGAACGTGGTTACTCATTCACAACCACAGCTGAACGGGAAATTGTCCGTGACATCAAAGAGAAACTTTGCTATGTTGCATTGGACTTTGAACAAGAAATGGCCACCGCTGCTGCCTCAACATCCCTTGAAAAGAGCTACGAACTTCCTGATGGTCAAGTCATCACCATTGGTAATGAAAGATTCCGTTGTCCAGAAGCCCTCTTCCAACCATCCTTCTTGGGTATGGAATCTTGCGGTATCCATGAAACAGTTTATAATTCGATCATGAAGTGCGATGTTGATATCCGTAAGGACTTGTATGCCAACACTGTCTTATCTGGTGGTACCACAATGTACCCAGGTATTGCTGATCGTATGCAAAAAGAAATCACCGCTCTTGCCCCATCAACAATCAAAATCAAGATCATTGCCCCACCAGAACGTAAATACTCTGTATGGATCGGTGGTTCCATCTTGGCTTCACTCTCCACCTTCCAACAGATGTGGATCTCCAAACAAGAATACGACGAATCTGGCCCTGGCATTGTCCACCGCAAGTGCTTCTAAGCAATTTCGTATTGCATTTTCACAATATGTTGTTATCTTATATCTACTTATATATTATTTAAAACGAACAAAACAATTTTTTTGCTGTAATCAATTTTACATCTACAGATTTATTGTTGAGGCCATGTGGTTGTCCTACTACTGCCAGATAGACATTACAATCAAAACACCTAACTATATGTATATGTCAAATTAATAACATCTTTTAAATATATTTATTTATAATTTGTTATCGTTCAATTTATTGTAAACTGCTGTACCATGTGATTGGGCAGGTGAATAAATCCCTATTTAATAACATACCTGCCTCTTATTTCAACATAAACACTTTAAATTTGGTGCTTAGATTTTAGCATTTTTTTCTGACAATGTATCTCATTTTTTCTAATTAATAAATTTTTGAGCCTAATTTTAACAAAATCATTATCACAACAATCATTTGAAATCAATTAACAATAACAACAAACAACAAAACATTCAATTCCAGAGCAATTAAATCGACAAGAATCTGTTTAATAAAACAACAACAACAAAAAATCCAAGAAAGGATGTAGTGGCAAGAATGTGTTTGAAACTAAACAAAATAAAGGGCCTCCCTCCTCGTCTAAATTATTTCTAAATTTAAATCTAAACATAGCTCCTACAAGAACATTTGTGTTCCTAAAAATACACATATTACTTAATATGGACATCTTGTTATATTGCGGGAGGTAATCGAAGAATGTACACAAAAATACGTCATGCTCATCTCAAAATAGTTGAATGAAATCATGCCAACCACATCTGTTATGCTAAATTTCCCTATATGATATTGTTATACAGCTGTTTTCCCTTTATTTCTATCCCTTTATTCTCCACTATAATCCAATTTTATTCAACTTGAATTTAATTAAAAATCGATTCCGTATTAGAACTCTGTTGTTTGAATATATATCTAGCTTATATTTCAGTACAGTACATAGAAAATAGTTAAGAATATTAGATTTTCAAAAATAACTAACGTTCCTTAATCTGGGACGATACTATCCAGCCTGGCTGATGGTTTTAAATATAACTACAAAACATATTTTACTAAATAAGTACAGGGTTGTGTTTGGTGTTGTGGCGGGGGTAGTTTACTTATTCAACAAAGTATATACATCAAAGCTCGAGAATAAGAAATTGAAAACAAAAGGGAATAAATTTCAAATTTCTTTCAATTATAACTTTCCATTTCTAATACATTTTTAATACTTATTACTGATTGAATCCCCAAAAGAAATTTAAAAAAAAATTGCGTTTCGAGCATTTGTTAAAAGAAAACGGACGAGAAAATTGGCAGAATATTTGATGTTTTGTAAAGCTTCAACACATTGGGGAATACGAAAATTGCAACTGTTCTACTGATATACGATTTTCTATACTCTGTTGATTTCTTTATAGAATTTGTAGTTATTTTACGCTAACTTCATTTTAACGTCAGTAAATTATAACAATACGAGTGACGAAAGGAAATCTTCGTTATTCAATAACGAGAATTTCCTAATAAACGAAAGACTCCAGTTAAATCTCGAAGATCCGGTAGTTATAACAGAAAATTCGTTACATCAGCGTATCAGATCAATGATTTTTTAGTATAACCGAATTCATTATAGATGCCAACTCAATAAATGAATATTTTATACTTACTGGTATAGGAGAAGGGAAGACCATCGGACCATCGATAATCCCCTTCAAGGATTTTATCCGTAGCGCCGATCCAATACGCATTGTGGTCTCGATATCCTGGACTGAAACAGAAAATTTTCATGTTTTTATCGTTTTTCCTAATCAATTTAATTAAAATTTGTGTTAATTAAAAAGACCAATAGCAGTATAGGCAACACAAAATTTCCTAGCTTGTATATTTAGATTTATATTTTCAGTAAAGCAAGTGAATCTTTGTTGAATTTCAAAATTGGATGAAAGGGGAAATGAAGTTATTAATTAATACATGACGAATGCAACTAGAAATTATCAATGATGTGATTTTTTTAATCTAAAAATAACAAGTTTTAAATTTAAATCGTCTATCTACACCCTCTAGCTATAATTTAATATTAATTATTTTTTGAATACAAAATATTGGACCATCTTCCACGCAATTTAATCTTGTATTATACTTGAAAAAAGTTCATATCTTGAGTGATTCAAACAGGTAATTTCTCAAACAATAAATGACACAAACGCAAACGAATATTTCATTTCTACTTGTTACAATTTAAGAAAATTTGGAACTTTTACTAAAGATAATCCATCTAGGGTAATTTATTTAGATTTGTTGCTTTGGAAACTACTCAATCTTTGTACGGAAATTCTAAGATGACTATAAAGGAAATTGAACGTTTTCGTTCATAGAATTGAAACTTTACTGGCACTGTTACAATTCACAGAACAGGCAACTAGAATTGCAAACATAGGGTTGAACTTGTATTACTCATGTTTTGAAAGAAATTAACGAAAATTTCAGCTTACGGACGAGGCTTTTGTTAGTTGTGGTCACACGGAATAGATTTTCTAGGCGAAACTTTGGACAATAGTCTTTACAAAACCTACACACAAAAGAAACGGGTTATAGGGAGGCTGAAAAGACGAAAGAAAATTTGTACGGGAGCATCTACTGTTTGCCTTAAATCATTCAATTAACGCCTCATTTATTTTTTCACCGATGTAAAAAAAAATGTAAAATGTGTACACCAATAAATTTCCGAACCTCTTACGAACAATGAACATTAAGTAGTTGGCAATTACTGTTCTAAATAAATCACAATGAGAATTTCGAGCAGGTACTTTAAAACGTTCATTAAGATTTATTTGTAAGAGACATGAGAGTATTCTCTACCCTCTAGATTGTCTTATTATCATTACAAAAAACCGAATACAACCTGGCTCTGTTGGAGTAACTCATCACAGTCGGAGAATATTTAATTTTGAAAAAATTAATACACAAATGAAATAGAAAACATGTATGCTTTTGTTGAATTTTAAAGAAATGCTCTGCAATGGGTGGAGATATTTGCATATTTTGTAGGTGGAAATAAATTTAAAAAAGAAAAGACAAAATAAACAGCAGAAAGCTCCCTAGTGGAAATTCAAATGGAAAACATGATGACAAGAAAAAATGGAGAAATATGTTTCTTTATTTTATAAAAAATTGGAAATACAATGATGATAATAGAAAAAGGATAAACAATACAAATAATGACGACTTTTTTCCTAGTAATTTGCAATTTAGTCATGCGATCAAGAGATGACAAATACCAACATTCAGACTTATCAGCATTGAAAAATTCTAGAATAATAGAAATAACCAAGCAATTTTCTCTTTGTTTGATTCATTTCAATATGAACGTATTCTTTTATTTGAACTAGTTTTGTAATCATAATGAACAAGCTTGATTTAAATATGCATATTTTCGCCAATTCGTAAGCTCTAACGATTCTTTTTCAAAATTTTAAGCAAAAGTACTTTGAGACCTTTTAATTTCAATAGATGTACAACGTTTCATTCAAAACCACATAAATTCATGTTGTTGATGAAACAAAGTTTTGGTTGTTTGTAATTACAAGTATAAGCTTTCTAATAAGAAATACCACAAAGCTATTAGAAACTAGTAGAATGGGCTTTTTGTTAAGATTTGATGCAATATTTCATCAGCAAACTAAAGCTTATCCTGTTCTATATTTATGTTAAATCAATAAACAAAAAAATCGATGATTTAAGAAAAGCAACACCTCGTCAACTAGTAAATTAAAAAAAAAAACGTGTTTCAGAAGTTAACAAATCTTACTCAAGAACAATTTTAAAAAGTGCAAAGGGTTTAATTTTTATCCGCAAATTCAATTTTATACTCCGTGGACAATTTTTTAAGCAAATGTGAAAGTCTAAGCAGGAAATATGTTGAATTTTTATGAAAGAGAAGCAAGAAACAAAAAATCATTGTATCAATTGAGAGATCGTTGAAAAAAGTTTCTACAAGCATATAGACAGATTTCGCCAATTTCAGTTCTTCTTCCCTTTTTCTGAATTACTGACTTGCAAGTTTCAAATACCATCGTATATTTAATGATTTTTGAAAGTTTTTAGGCTGATATTGCAGAAAGTTCACCCTATTTGAAGAAATTTTATCAACCAAAAACTAGTGTTTCAGAAGTTAAAGGTCACAATTATTTTAAAATTTGTACACCAGTGATTACAACATTTCATTTAAATGAATGATAAAACAATAAAACCACCTAAAATGAAAATGTTTACAATTCTGACACTAGAAACAGGTGGCAGTGGTCATGTTTACCTTTAATCATCAACATTATCACCAGTATCACTCTTGGAAATATAACAACAATTTAATACATGAATTTAAAAGCTACAATAATAATTAAACCTTTATAAGATTGTAAATATACGAAAAAACAAGTTCAATTTTCGTCCAGAGACAGTGGGTCTAACTTCATTAATTCCCTGCCTTGTAAATTATACTCAGACTTCACTTGAATGTGTGTGGGAGTAGAAAGATATTGACCACAGTCAGACTCAAATCATTTCACAAATTTATTATCCTACACTCATTTTATCAAATTAGTAAGAGTTGTTCGTTTCAGGAAGCACAATTGTGCCTATTTTATTGTATTTAGCTACAGTTCAAATAAGATACTTGACCCGATCTATAAAACGGACCTGAAATGTTTGAACCGTGAAAATTCAAGATACTAAAGGGAAATCTAGGTTCCTTAATCGTTGAATATTGTAACAATATACGTTTCCATATTAAATTACCGTAAAACAGTTACAAAAAAAAAACTGCTACTATAGTAGTTTCGATTAAATTTTCTCATAGAAAATAATTATTCTTGTTAATCGCAGCAATCGATACATGTTTAAACAACTACTCCGATGGATAATGGAGCAAAACCTAACGTACACAGCTCATGATATTATTAGTAATGATCAAACTCAATTTCGCTACTAACGTTCATGAATATCTTAAAGTTAAATTGAGTTTAATACAAGATTTGTGTGCGTGTTTGAATGTGAATCAGCATGAAAAATATCGACTTTTAAATTATTCAAAACTTCACTTACAATCATCGGTAAGATGAGGGGTGCATTTCCATTTCTTTTATTACATTTTACATAAATCTAACAAAGTTGCACAGAAAAAGCATTGGAATTATTTTCCACTTTGTGAACTGTTGAAACGCAATAACAAAAACAATCAACGTGCAATATTGTGTTGATTAAACAATTAGTATGGACTTGATTACGAATTCTGTTTTTGTTGCTATGTTATTTTAATTAAAAAACATTTATCAAATTATCGAATAATCATTTTCTATATTAAAACATTTGTGCCAAGCTTCTACACACTGCATTGCAGTTTATAGATTTTCAGAAATTAGAGATTCTACGTGATATTCTACTAGGATTCTTTCCAAGACTTGTTTTCGAATTGTAATTTTCCACAATTATCCGCAAATAAAAGAAAAATTACTTTAATGACATTAAAATAAAAGTATGTATTATTTTTGTTATTTTATCGAAATTTTGTCGTTTTCAATTTACCGCAAAACAATCTAGAGCCTGTCATAAACTTAAGGTAAATTAATTAATCATAAAGCTTATCGTGAAAATTTGAGAAAAACAATTTATTTTATTTCCCGTTGAAAAGCTTAATTTATTCTTCAATCTGGTTATAATAAATGATTGTAACAGCGGGTAGAGATGCTAATAACAGACGTCAGAACGATTGTTTTAAGCGTTAAATCTTAATGATAACTCCGTGATAATGTTGAAAATATCCCACGTTAGACAACGAAAACAATTCGATTTTCTCGTCTAATGTAAATTGTTCAACATTAGTTTCAACGACAATGTAAATGTAGATTAGAGGATTAAATTGTCAGCTGATAACAATTCAACTACTGATAAAACTCACCTGTTTAATAGCACATTGTTGATAATGTTTTGGGCATCTTCGCTACGAATACTGGCTAAATGGCCACCACGTCGTATACATTCCATTTCGGCATCGTTCCACGGCAATTTAACGTCTTCAATTGCCGAGATACAGAATTGTTTTAATGCCACCCAACCGAATCCACAAACACCAACAATTTCTTCGATAGGTGCAGCACGATATTTCATGTGTAAACCAAGTGCACTACCACCACTATCACTACCACGTACACTCACTTTTAATATAACTTTATTCGTCCTGGACATTATTTCAAATTGTCGTTCAGCATCACCCGATTTCGTACAATGCGACCAAACATTATCACCATCGAATAATTGTGTGAGCAAACCGTCACATTTAATTGCGCCAGGTTTTCCAACGGGAAACAAAGGATCAGCGGCTGGAGGACCTGCAATTAGTACCAAGATTTTCAGATTTTCTCTACCGTCCAACAAGACAAATGATTGTACGATTACGGTAATAAATCAAAGGGATTTTAATGGGATCGACGAGAAAACAGGAAATGGATACATAAGAAAAACGATAATTATGTGAGAAGAGCACTTAGAATTCCTGGATAGATAGGAAAGAAGTCGATGGAAATGATACCCAAGACAATATGTTGACACTGTTGACATATTGAAACTTTTCTTATAAAGCGAACTGTTGTTTATTTTGACCAATCGATGGTAGGAAGAACTCAACAATCTTACTACAAGACTTGAATAATGTTCAACTTCTAACGAATCCTCGTTGTTTTTTCGCTTCAAGGATGCATTTGAAAAATTACTAAACTCGGTGGCAACTACTTTACAAATTCAATTTAAGTGAAATGTAAAACTAGTAAGAACTTGCCAGTATTTTATCCGATATAGACAAATGTGTGCCAAATCGTATAAAAGACCAAGAAAGTTGATTTGTTATCGTGATAACCGATGATAAGACAGCAACAAAAAAAAACACAAAGAATTATTCCTCTATGGTTTTCCTCGAGATGTCAACGGAATAAAAATAGGTCACAGTGATTTCAAAATACACCGGGGGCTAACTTCTCGTTTCCCAACAAAACAATATATCCATCCATTTATTGGAAAATAAATAGGTTTTTTTCGTTGCGTATTCTTTGTGAATGTTATAAATTTTGCTTACCTGTCGACGTGCTGGTGTCACCAATTTGTAAATGAAGAGCCACCCGGTTCCCATACGGTAAATAAATCTTAAATGTACATTGCAGTTCACCGGTCGGTTTCAATTCAAACGAACCATTTCTCGTTATAAATGTGATGTTATAGCAATAATCGACTAAATGATAATTTAATGTAAATACAGGATTACCATAAATATGCATAACGGATTGGGTATGTGAGTATGGGAAGTATAAGTGGCGGTCGATTTCTGGTAACTCTTCTAATTTACCACACAAATGTGCTTGTCGGTGATTTCGAAAATAATGCTGTTGTTGTTGTTGTGTTAGATTTAAACCAGAAAAATGGATAAAACCTCTAGAACAAGGTACATTCAAACGGATGATTTCGATAACAAGACCACGTCCTGTATTGTGATTCGGAAACCAGATTTGACAGTCCGTTATGTGCGGAAAATGATGGGAACTTATAATAGATTCAGCTTCTTTCAAATGAAGCTGACAATCTGAAACGAGACATTACAATTTAGAAAACTTCACAAATACTTTGGATTCGGATGTATTGACATACTAGTTGAACTTTAAAAAATTGAATTTTCTACAAGAAAGTTTACAAGAATTTCAAAATCCTGGAATCACTTCAAGGATTCTCAACTTGAAGTAATTTTCTCATTAGTACCAGCTTCATCATCTTGTAAATTATCCGGATAAAACACGCAACAACTGTGTTTAATTTGCGGTTTCCACAAGTTTTATCACAATTCCCTTCTACACACCCTGTTGTACATATATTTGATAATCTTTTACTACATATTTTGCCTTCTATTTATACATATGGGGAGTAAATGTGTAGCTGTAATAAAACTCGTGTATGGGATAAATTAAGTGTAATAGGTTCTAGTTGGTAATAGAGTAATTTCGAGAAATCCCTTGTCAAGTAATTTATCTTGTAATAATTCCAATAGGTTTGTGGTAGAATTAGTTTTGAACGTAGAAGCGAATAATCTATTACATGATGCTTATTTTAAATAAACGCGAAATGTATTGGTTGTTATGTATTCAGATAGAGTCTGAAAGCCACAGCCTTAATTGAACCTTATCAGTGATTTATTCGAGCACCTCTCACAGATCGGATAAGATGTTGATGGGGTGAAAGAGCGCCATAAAAAAATAATTGACGGAAAACATTTCGATAATCCAATTATTTCAAATTTTTGTGCGTCAATTAATTATTAGCAAACAATTCAATTAAAACGGTCGCACCCTTTGTTTACTCAACAAGAGTCTATCCAACTGTTCTTTTCGTTTTTATCACATCGATTCGTTTACTTTTTATCTATAAAAATAAACAAAATTGCAATTGTAACAACACCATTTCGGCAAAGTTTTCTTTTCGAAGCGACGATTGGATAATTCAATTTTAAAACAATTACTTCGTTCCAATATTGACACATATTAGGCCACTTGAGACAAAAATTATTAAATTCTCATCGATCATTCGCTTCTTTATTCTCTCACATAACACTTACCTTGTCTAATTGGAAACGAATATATCAATCCGTAGATAGAGGGGTCGTTGGTGAATTTATAGTTGATTCTGGAATAAAATATGGAAAAATAAATAATAAAATTGTTGGAGATTCGTACAGTCAAGCTAATAAATGGCTTATATCGTTTCATTCTTGGTAAATCCATCAAGCTAACAGATCGCATCATAAACGATGAACAATGTTGAATAAAACATGAGCATCTAACAACTGACAGTTTACTATTACTATTGATGGTTCTAATGCCTACATTAAATTTATAGTTTCGTTAAGGATCTAGGAAAGTTTCCTTAATTATCAACGAAATTTATTACAATCATTTGAATTAAATAGAAAATTCTATTGGGATTTTCTATACTCTTAAAGTGCGATAATAGTAGAGATATTGAGATAATTTCTCCTGTTATTACTATGAAATGTCGAGAGTTTTCAAGTACAATCCAAAACCTAACATTAACAAGATAATCAATTTACTGATGGGGCAATATTCGTGAAAAGTGGTTAAAATTTCCAGAACAACACACTTCAATATTCAACAGGAGAGAGTCACTGGTCGTTCAGATAAAATAAAATGTAATCAATAGGACACAACGCTAAGTGGAAAATAGTCAGCGTACTCTAGGGCACAATCGACAGTGGAGACGAGACCAGAAAATAATTTCCAACATTCTACAAATTCCAACGATATTTAAACGTCAAAGAGGATTTCTTTACTAAACCAAACAAAAGACATCAACACTACTATCAAATTTGTCTTCTTCAAGTTGACTGGAAATGGGTTCGTCCCTTGTGTTTTCCATTGAAAGAAAAACACCCGGCAAAGGTAAGATAATACTTTATATTTAGTGGTTGAAAAGGGGTGAAATTTTTGTTGTGGAACAAGCGGTGGAAAAACAAAATTTCCCACGTATTCGTTTTTGTTTTGATCGGTATATCAATACAAATTTTCTCTAACACATCAAATATTGTGTAAATTAAGGGTTGTATTGTTCTAGAATTGTAGACTGAATAATAATGTCGAACAACCGTAAACAACTGTTGTAGTTACAATCAAAATCTAAATAATGTATTCAACGATATGTAAACAATTTAGATTTTTTTTGAAATATTCAAAATACGAAACTTTTATAAAATATTGTTACAAATTTAATCGTTTTAGGATAGAAATAAATTTAAAAATTCATAATTTATGCCAACGTTTCGTATACAAATAGTATCGAGGGAAATTTATTATTTTTGTGTTTCACATTTATTGAATAATGATCCAAAGAAGCAAGCCCATCCTTTAAACCGAAGAAAATCGATATCCATTCCCCAGAAGAGCACCTCACCAATTCGTTTATAATTAATGGAAAATAATAAAATATTAAAGTTTTACGTGTTGTTAAAAATTATAAATTTCCCACAAAGATCGTAACCAATTCGAGTAAAATATGTTTCAAAGTGCAGTACATGACGCATTACAAATTGGACCTTATCTCGTGAATATATTAGAGCACTTATACATGTGCGGATAGACAAATTTGCATAGAAGGAAACTTTATCAAATATTAATCTAATATTACCTTGTATCGTCTCTAATCTACAAGATAATGCAATATGCATTATCTTATATTATATGTTTCTGTATTAATTAATACAACAGACTGTTTTATTTTCGTACTTACTCAAAGGTGACATTGTTCCTGTTGTGTAATACGCCATTAAGAGTCCAATTAACAGACAATTCATTATTTAACAATTGATTTTTGTAAGTATTCGGCCCACAATCAACGTCCTGTTGTATATTGTTGTTGTTATCGATGAAACGTCCAGCAGGATAATTGTTGATTGTTGAAATTATTACAAAATCCACCGTTGTTGTTGGTATAGTTTGTTGTAAAATAACTGCAAAAAGAGATGAATTTAGTATCGCAAACTTTGTAACGACCATCTCGATTCAATCGATAATGTATTTGTAAGATTCATGAATAAATTTCAAACTTGTTCAATTAATAACAAACATTTTTTGTCGAATTATTGAAAACATAAACAAGTCTATTGAAATGGTAATAAATCTTACGATCGACAATTAAACTTTGATTTATGTATTTGAATCAGACATACTACTAATCTTTTTAAGTGTTTATAAGTCAAGTTTAAAAGCTGCACCATATACGAAGATTAATTGTATCGTTCTAATACAATAACTGCACCAATTTTGTTTGTTGTATTGCCAACAGAAGCACCACTTACATTAAAGACGACGGTGGGAATTTTCAAGATTTACACGAATTTTACCGTAGAGTTAAAATATGGCTGCTTTTATCATGGAACTAATTTTAAGACTGAAAATATAAATTCACATAACTGTGTGTTTGATGTACCTAATTGCTTTCAAATTGGAAATTTCGTGTGTAGTTTTGGTGGAGGCGCCGGGTCGCAAATTTAAGTGGACTCAACATCGCTATTATTGATTTTTTGAAATATAAAAATACGGTATTCTGGATAAGTAATTATTACTTTATAGACTAAATTTCCACACAGTTATAATGGAATAACTTTGAAAGTTTCCCAATAAAAATCCAATCAACTCATTGTACAACACATAAATTTACAACAAATTAAGTGGATATTTTTTTACATATAACAAGACCCATTTCCAAATTAATGGAAATATTTTTTCAACTTTAAGAAATTTCAAACCGTCATCATATTTGTTCAGTTTACTGTAATACAATGTGTATACAAGATAAGGGTAGCCAAAACTGAAAATGGTTCCAATGTTCGTAACCCTCTTGATTTATAATTTAGCAAGAGAATTGGGTCGACTCAAATTGATTAAGTACGCAATATATCTAAAAGTTGAGAATCGAATATTTTGCGTTATTTAAAACCAGTTGTATGTATTGATTTCAACAGAATTTTAAATTAACTTCAGTTTCACTCTTCGATAAAAATCAATAACTTTATGTTATAAATTCAATTATCCGATGAATCTTTGATTTACAATCGCTACAATAAATTTAGATTTTCTTTGTGACTCGTAAAGTGCAATGGATGATTTGTAATCGGAACCTCTTCGAAATTATTGAAAAAATCAGAAACTTTCTATTATTAATCTTTGAGTTTTGTTTTATTATCAACAATGAAGAATTCTCTAGTTGGAGATTCGCGTATTGTTTACAAAATTTCAGCTTAAAGAATCGGCTGTAACTTTCGAACTCTAGTCCTTGGTTTTTCTAGTTAATCTTCAGAGTACCGTTTTTCCCCGTTCTTTTAGCCATACGTTTGTTCGCCATTTTTTGCCGCTACTCTAATGGATATTTGCCGATTTTTCAAGATAATAACCGAAATGGATTTACCAAGTTGAGGACTTTTTTACAACATAACGTTTCAATCCCACTTATTCACGTTGACATCGAAATACCTTGAAAGTTGACAATTTTCCAATCATTGTTGACAATTTATCATCACCAAGAGATATTGTTGAAGAAAATAATAACAATTTACAAAGTTATGCCATTAATAACTGGAAATTTGCGCCAATTAATATTCATTATTCCAAAAATGCCAATATTTATTCACGTTAGATAATCTACTTGCCCGCTTTTCTCTTTTTTTAATTAGAATTAATAAATGCCTCCCTTTATATACACATACAACCCCTAAGCTCGATGTAATTCAGTGGAAAATTCAGGCGTTTCACTCCAACAGAGGGAAAGAATCATATCTCAAATAATTATCCAAATATTATTTCAGAAATCAACTGAAGGTAAATTCGAAATTAACTCGAACTTGTGCATTATTATCAAATGATCTTGCAGTTTATTATATCAACTTTATAAAAAAGTAATTTTTGTAAAGCGAATTTAATTAAATTTTGAGCTGATCTGTGATATGAGAGACTGTGTAGTTTTGAAAACTGTTGCACAAACTGCAGTACAGATAGGATGCAACTTTTCTATAGAAAAACCAACTCAAATAAGCTTCTGTTTATGAAAATTCTCTTCCATTAATTTAATATACCTCAAACGTCGAAGTTTACATTTATATTTAGTAAAATATAAGTCTATTCATACAAAAAAAAATCGAAGAAATTGATTAGAGTTTTCAGTTTCAGTAAGAAAAAGATCGTCATTTGTACTAAGTGCTTTAACCCAGATACTCAAACAGTATGTAAATTTGAATTTTGGATAAAAGAAGACAAAGTCGTGATTAATGATGGTCCATTAATGTTAGATAATACTACATTGTTGCAATATTTTATTTTTATTCTACCCTCACAAGATTCACCAATTTATTATTGATTCTATCAAATATTTCCCCTTTCTGAATTATATTTCTGATACAATATTAAAAGTCGTAGTATCTACACCATTTCGCCCTATATTACGTAACAAAATATCGATCACACAGGATAATATAATTATATCCAACAGGAAACAAGTTAAAAGAAGATGGCAAGTGAGTAATCTTGAAGCTTTCAAATGATGCACCGAAACGACTATAAATCTTAACACTCAACTTTAATAATACACACTTCAAGCTTGAAATGTTGCGCTGGCGACACCATTAAGAGCATATTGATGATGATGATGATTATAATAGCAGGTGTTGTCAACTGTAAAACTCTAATCAACCGGCATGTCTTCAGAAATGCACCTCGATATTAATGATCCCCTTTGAAGGCTTTTCCTTGTCAAATAATCGATACAACATACAGGACAATAATGAGTTCATCGACCTCAACGAGGAGCTTTGTCGCTCATTTTATTTATGTTATTTTATTTTCGCAACTAGAAGCCCTATTGGTATGAAATATAAACTAGAAGTAGATCCGTTTTGTCTTTTTTAGATTTTCTCCCACTGGGAATCCAATAAAGTTGCTGTTTTTTTTTTTTTGTTGTGTTATCTGTGCAAACCCCGGGTTTCACTTCGATTTTTTTTGCGTTCACCCCACGACAATATTTGTCTAGGTAACAAACACAAGGAAACAAACTGGTGCCAGTTTTTAGATTTGTTATAAAAATACTGTTCTTATTGATTGATTGCGATTAAATTACTAAAATACCCAATAAAATTAGCACAACAGCGGATAATATTAATAAAGACTCTATTTATGTTCATCAAGATGTGGTGAAATATACGGGAGCAGCACCAATGGGTGTAGCTTGAATAACTGGTGATTGTACACCCCTAGGAATTCTTAGTTAGCTTCCATATATAAAATATTCCATAGTCATTATTGCAATAACTGTTGAATAATTCTATTACGACTTTAAATACGTTGTAATGAGAAACAAAGGAAAGCCTATCGATTTGCTCTATCAAAATTTATAACGCTTTGGTTTTTTCATAGAAAAAATTAAACAAGTTGAAAATTTCTAAATGTCGCCCTTCAAAAATTAGAGATTGTTGAAACGAACTCCCATATGCTCTTATTTACCTAAATTTCCAACCTCAAAATTTCAATGCACATTTCTGGAATATTCTTGATTCCTAAACTATTTGGATGAATAGTCAAGGAGAATTTTGTATTTAAAACTAAACAACAAGAAACTTACTAAGGAAAATCAAAAATCTCAATTATTTCGTGAAATAAAACAATGTTAACTGAAAATAATCGATACAGAAAAAATAGTTCCTTGTTCAAATGATCCGCAAATTCTTCAAAATATTCGAACAAAACTACAGAAATAAGAAAGGATTTGTGAGGTTAGAAATTTAGAAAACAATAGGGGAATTTGATTACAGGCTTGCCAATTCAATTTTAAGCGCAAAATTCAATTATTTACATCGATCAAAGGATCCTGCAACAATTTTACATGCATATTATTCGAAATAACGAAACGTCATCAACTGGATTTTTTGCACTAGTTATAATTACATTAAAGTTGGCAAAACTGGATTATATAATCCATAATTTTAATGCTTTAATACCACGGAATTTTATAGTATTCATCTAAATTATCTGGAAAGGAAACCTCATTTGTTGAACATTTAAATTTATTCATAATTGAAATATTAATGGAGACACACCTTTTATCCATATTGCATTCGATCGTAGATTGTAAAGTTTTACAACGCTTTTTTTTCGTTCTAGTAGCATCAATAAAATACGTCCGACTTTATTGGAATTTAAATTTTTAAAACATTGACTTTTATGATGTTGCTGAAATAACGTAGAGTTAAATTTACAGTCAACTCCCATCTCAATGTTGGACTTTAATTTTTTTCTGGAAAGCACGATTAGAACTGGGTTAAGCGTAACAATTGCGGAAATCATAACTGATAACTTCGAAGAGAACTAACAACGGAAATTGTAATTCTAATATTATTGCAGACAGACAAGATAAGGAAAACCAACAGAAAATTACCCTCAACAGACACCAAAAAAACTAAAACTTGTAGATAAATCTCGTAATTTATAAAGACCAGACTAGACTGGCATGTTTTGTTCAGTTGTAGATCATAGAAGATGAATGTTGAAGTCTAGTGAGCTAGAAGTTGGGATAATCTTGAAAGAGAGTCACTTTTAATGCCACTTAAAAACATTAATCCATACCTATTTACGGTCTTCTAAACTTTCGAAGGAGACCCACGATACATCAATAGGTGCCAAAATACAAACATTAATGGACAACTATCGAAAAATCAATTAACGAGCGTGTACAAACGTGAAATTTCTTCGAAAATAAAACTTCAATAAATTAACGAATAATCACTTTTTTGTTGTATTGAATTCAACTTTTTTCGTGTCCCTACACGGTATAAATTTAAAACCACCTACCAACACTCGATAAAAACCACCACCACTTTAATTCTGTTTGTAAAGCACTTAAGTGGTATTTGACATGGTGAAGCTCCATGTGAATTCCAAATGTTTCCCAAATCGATAATATTCAACGTCACCTTTGTTGTTGCTGTGAAGATGAAGCTGTTTATAATTTATTCGTTTTCATTTTTTTTTTGTTGGAACTTTAAAAGTAGGTATTTTTTAAATACGAGAAGCTCAACGATAGTGTTTGAATTGAAATGGATTTAATGTATTGGTAATAATTGTATCAATACGAGGGTAATAAACTTTCCCGTCCTGGTTTCTATTATATTATCGATTTTATCATTTATTTGTCATTTTATATAATTGAAAATGCCAGTAGAAGAATAATCGTACAACAATACATACCAGACTCTTGTACATAGCTTTTACTATCTCCATCCAGATCAGTTTATGATGGGAGTATGGATTTTATAGGAAATTCAACGATCTATTATTCCAACTTCGAAACGAAATTAAATTTGCACACATTTCTACGTTAATAGTTTCGACGGATAATTTGAAATGAATTGATATTTCAATAATCAAAACAATAGCGTAAAGTTCGACGTCATTGTTTGCATGCTCTAACAATTAACGTGTGTGCGTGTATTAATTTAGAATAATCGACTAACTACAATGTTTCTGGTTCTATAATAGTTGGTGAATGTTTTGAAAATAAATTTTCTATTATTCAGACAATTTGAGAAAATCAATTCGTTTCTTTGTTTGACTATTATAAAAGACTATAGTTGACGAAATTTGAGATCAATCATTCCTGACACAAATCCGGTACTTGCGAGATGAAGAAAATACCCCAAATATTTGCCAACAAAAAATCGTAGTTTTCCCTTGTAAAAGAAACAATTAGAACTGGGTCATTTATACGAGAAATTGTCTAGTAAAATGAAGAAAATCGATGAATTGAATTTATCATAACTTTAAACTACGATGCAACTGTAATTGTATTTCATTTGATCAATTCAATTGTCGAATGCAATTAATTAGTATATAAACAGTTGATTGTCGAATATTAATTGTCTATCTTGTGGCATTAAATAATAAAAACTACTCACAGTCAACGGATACAAAACATATCCTTTGAATAGCTGAAATGTCAGGACCCAGATTTCATGCCTTTGGTTAATATGCTTTTATATCTGTGTAACACAATACCCTAGCGTTACATACAACAAATTCAACACAATTTAATAGAAATATTTGTGTAAATAATTGCAGTTAATTTCATCAGAATCAGGTCGAGTTATCTTGAAAAATATTAAATACAGGTAGTTAATCAATAGACGTCGAAAAATTCCAATTTAGGTTAATTGTTCGTTTACACCAGTTCTTTTTTCAACAGAAATTTCTCAATTTTTTCAATGTAACTACCATAAAAAAATCGCGTGACTCTATTTATTATAAATGACTTCCCTCGATTTTTTGTACAGTTGATAATCGAAATTTTATCCACGTGATGTACTATTAAGGAAGACTATTATTGTATAAAAAGTAATTCCTGCTTTGGTTTTCGAACTTTGAGCCTTTAAAATATCTGTCTGACGAATTAAAAAATTTAGGTCTTTCATTTTCTTTACCTTGACCTGTATAGTCTTATAATAGATGTCCTTGTACATGAATTTTGAATATCATTTCACATAAATCTCCAACTCTCTAAATCATATATCAATGTATCGTTTGTTTATTCTTCTAAAAAGAAATTTGGCGCATCCACATGTTTCAATTCGATGCTCAGAAGGAATTTCGAGTTCATTAATCACCAAAGCATTGACTATTTGTTGGAACGGTTTACATTTTGTACAGCTATCGTGTACAGAGATAGAGAGGAATTGTAAATTTGAACGCCCACAATATATTAAATACTATTCGAATTTGTACGTTTATCTAATGTACAGATCGTTTGACGAAAGAAGGAAAAAACACTATAGACTAGCCTATTATAAAAACTTTCTCTTCCTTTATATTCTATGCACATAAAACGTTGTATCCAAGGAAAGTTAAAGAACGTATAGAAACGAAAACAAAATCATAAATAAAAACGATCTTTTATGTTTCATATAAACTTGACCTGATTTCATATCCATACAATATAGATTGAAATTGAATGTATAGTTTAAATGATAGCACTCATAAGCTAACAATAGACGTTAAAATAATCAACAATTAAGATTATTTTGAAAATACTGCAAGGGTTCTGATAAATTGCCAATTATTAGTTTGTAATGTTGGAAAGAAATCTAAAGTTTTGCCATAAATTTTCATATAGAAAAAGTGTTTTTGTTGTCGTGTAATTTTCAGATAAACCAACATGAAATTTTCTGTATAATTTAATGAGTTAGAAAAAAGAAAAAAATATAATGACATGAATTGTTGAGAAAATGAAAAACCAACAACGATAATCAGAGATAGGACACAGAATAAGATCCATAAAAGTGTTGATGTTGCTTGAAATAACCCTAAGAATTGTAGCTAGTAATTGAAATAATGTAGCACCGAAAAAAGCGACAGAAAAAAACTAAAATTTTTTTTTAATATCAATAAGAATTGTATTTTACATGCACAAAAATGTTTAGTTTGTATGTTTTTTAATAACATTAATACGTACAGTAAAAAAATTACCAATTATTCTACATTCAGTCTACACTAATTTGATTTACAGGAGTCGTGAGAGTTATTAATGTGTAAAAGTTTCTAGTAAGTTGTAACTCATCAAAGCATACTTTTTTCAGTAATGTAAACTATAAAGTAGCCCCCATCAGTGATGTTTATAATTAATTAACCCAACTTTTAGCTGTCTTAAATAGTTAAATTTACCAAAAATGAGAGTCCCTAAATTATGGTGGATGCGCCGGGCTAAACTACATCGTTGTGTAATTTTTGCGTATTTGCATTTGGAAATATCGAATGTCTTTGTTTTATTTCAGTTTGGTTGACTTGAATTACTTGAAATTCAACAAGATGATGAATCATCTAGAATTTCTAATGGGACTGTTTGAAGATTGTCATAATTGAATGTGTATCATTGTAACCTAATAATTTCTCAGTTGTACCGGATGTTCATTTTCTCATCATTGTTCATTAATGGAACTTGCAAGAAAAAACGGATATTACCTTTATAAATGATGCCAGATACAAGAACATCACTCTTGAATAATTGGTTTAAAACGGTAAAGTTCAACCAATTATTATTGTTGTTATTGTTGGGATTATAATGTTTAATTTCACCATCAAATAGACATGATTGTTGTCTGTTATTACCAATACTATTATCTGTGTTATAGTCAACGGTTAATAGTGTTGTCGGTGTTTGATCTAAATTTGATTGTTGTTGTAAATGTGGTGGTGGTCCTGGTGAGCGTCCAGGAGCTGGATCACCTCTCGTCGAACCACCACCACTTGCTGGTGGATTTATCACTAAACACACACAAAACCAACACTGGTTCGTTATCAACAATGTGACCAATAATAACATTGCAATTTTCAACATTACCGTACTTGTAATAATGAATGGACGACGATGAGGCATTATGTTTATTCAATTTATAATTATTTTCAATATCACAGAATTCACTTGGAAAATTAATTTATAATGATTGAAATAAAACGAAAGCTTATCACATCTAAATTTGTTTAGAAAATAAATATTTAGAGAAGAAGCGATTGTTTTATTTAATTTGAATTCGCCACAATAACTACCTCTCGTCTTCAACAACAACCACAAACAATAGAACAAATTGTAAAATATACACATCTATACATGTATATACACATACGATATATATAAATATAGAGGGTGCGAAATAAATTGGACACCGGACGTACACAAACTAGAGTCGATTCCCCATTTCAAACCACCACCAGAAACACGGCACCACTACTAAACTACCACCACCACCAAACCATATCCAGTTCAACCCGCTGCTGCGCTTTGACCGATCGATTTAATACTCAAACATGAAGCTTCTCAACCACCTGAAACGTACCTGTACACGAACCAACCAGCAAAGTATACAGTTGAATAAGTGCAGGTGTTGGCTATATTCGACGGAAGAATACAATTTTTTAGCTGCACCTAAATTTATAAAGGCCAAACTGTTATACGAATAGATCAAAGTTGACGAAAATTGCCTCTATATTTATTCCAATAAGGAACTTTAAAAAGGTATCAAACGGGATTCTTTAGAGTATAGAAAGCCTCATAAATAATACAAACAGCTTTAAAGATTTGCGCCAAAAGAGACTTTAGAATAATGCAAAATTCAATCACAATATCGTTTTATTGTCAACTCTAATTTAAACTTTTTAGAAGAATACCATCAATACAGCCTGTATTTCTAAATATTCTGTAAAAAAGCAATTTATGCGAAATTTTGCGTATTTTGTAATAAAAAGAATAATTGAAGTATAAAATTCGATAAAAACAATGTACTAACGAGCAAAAAACGATTCAATATAAAAGTTAAAAGAGAGAAATATTTATTAAGTCCTAATTAAAAAAATTTAATAACTACGTTTAGAGGATCATGACAATCTCCACTTTAAAACAATTCTTCCATAATTACTACGGTTGAAAAAAAAAATCGAAAATGATGGAATTTTGGTGGATGCGCCGGGTGTGCAAACAACGTTATCGACTACATCAATTTGTAATCAAAGATTAGTTTTACATCAAGCCTCTACATTGATTAGTTGATCAATATAGTTGCTTACAATTATTTGTTCACACAGATCTACGTAGGTTAGAAGCTAGAAACTCAATTTCAGTAAAGTTATATTAAAATCGCAAACAGACAGGTGAAAATTCTTGTTGCAAATTCCATAACTTGTAGAATCCCTCTTTGGATGTATAGGAAAATAAACACTGATATAAATCAACTTGCAAAATATTATTACCAAAAAAAAAATTTGTGTATAAAGACAAGAAAAATATCAACTACAAATTTCGGTGGTATTTTCACTACAATTCTCCTTATCTGATTCGACACTATCATCATTTGATACTAATTTTAACATGCCATGAGATTTCAATAACTTATCAATAATTATGTTGGAATTGTCATTATCTAAATTTGGAGTAGATTTTGGTTTCACTAATTTAACATTGAAACTTACTAAAATAATAAATATTTAACCAATTGTTGATGATTATTAAAATTTACCTTTCTTCTTCTTATTTTTCTTAATATTTTCCTTTTGTTTTCCGAGTAAATTCAAATCGTTCCGCATACGATAATCCAAAACATTAGCAGCACACAATGTCCAAGTTTGCACCTCGTTCGATTTGATTGTGAAGCCGGTTTTGATGCGTTGATCGAAATGAAACCATTCAATACTATCGAGCACATTATTAAATACTTTTTCTAATGACAAATTCGGCAAGAACTTGTAATTAAATACCTCTTTTTTCTCGTATTGTTGTAATACTGTATATCTAAATTTTAAACTTTGTTTAAAAAAATTAGTGAGATAAATTCAATAAACCTCTCGTTGATTTCAAATAATTCAGTTTCAACCAGCTCCGATCGGCCGTTATCCGTCACAGTTCTCAAAACAATACGAAATGATAACGAATAACCTCGAGGTAATTGTGGTAGAGTCTCCAACATTTGTACGGAATATCTCTGGAATTAGCAGTTAATTTAATAAGAAAAATACGATTGACGCTGTTACAAATGGCCGGACGACACCATTATCTTGAGAAAAGTTTCTCTGCGATCGTTCTGGTGGCAGATGAATGTCATGTAAAGATGAACATTTCGACAATTTGTGTTGACATCTCACCATAAATTGCTCGCAAACACATAATCGCTGGTATTTATTATCGGAAAATTGATAAAATGGCCAATAGCCAGTATTTAAAACGATAGCTGTTGGTAAGATTTGATTGAAAATATCTGTAAACTTTTGAAAGAATTGAGAAATAAATAATAAATAAAAAGATGGAGGATTTACTTCTTCTTTGCCGAATACTTCAAAATCCATATTGCATATTACAAATGCTGTATTAAGACTTTCTTTAATCATGGACTGAATTCTGAATATATTTTCTGGAGTGAAAGCAGGATGCTTACGTGAATTCATACTGTAAAATTTAGATTGCCATACACACATAAACACAGACAAACATACAATAAGCTTAGTTAGAAATTTGCAAGTGGAATAGTTCAAAACTGGAAATTTAATCAAATTATTACTAGTGATAAGCGAAACTATCTTAAAATGCGAAATAACTTAATCTTTGAATTTCTGAATAGTCAAGTCAAAAATCAAACGACAGCAATATTTGCTAATAAATATAGATACAAATATACAATAAAAAAGAACTTTTAAGATTATTTTTGGAATGCCCAAACTTCATTTTCAGTAATCTTCTAATTGTCGAATTTCAAATGTGATTTAAATCATTCATAGAGGATTTCAATCGTTAATTCATCAATGTTAATGAAAATTGTTAGAATTCTTCCCAATAAACCTCAAACTTTTCCGATCCTAAATACGAATGAACAAAATTTGAAAATACCACGAATCTAATCTAAAAACACATTTATACTTCAACGTAACGGTATTGTTGCTTTTTTAATTGCCTGAAAGTCGATTCGGTTAAATTACCATAAAAGTTCTAGCAATAAACTTGAAAGCTTACAATACCATAATAGTATCGTGCTTAAATCGCATATACCTGTTTGAAAAATTGCACGGCAATTGGTATTGTTCTTGTTGTAATACAACAAAACATTTTCCAAAAAGTAAAAAACGAAACACATTTATATGAAGATCGATTCTTATATGAACGTGTAAAAAAATTATAAAGAATAAACTTTAACAAAACAAACTGTATTGCAACTGGAAGTGTTGAACGAACAATGCATTTACAATTCTAGAAATAAATTTGTAAGGCCTTTTAAATTTGATTACTGTAAAATTATATCAACGAATTGAAAATTTCATCAACAATTTCACGATATTTATTTCTGATGTTCACGGTTATTGTAAATAAGGCAAGCTTGTCGTTCTGAAGAAAAGTACTTTGATAGTTGATAATTTCTAAAAAATATGCAAAATAAGAATTGAAACATGCAAAATTGAAATTTAGTTTCATTCTAACCATGTAATTTTGTTCTTATATTGATAAATTCTATACGCTTAATATTTATATTGTTTTAAAAAACCAATACAGATTTGAGCAAGTCAGCTATAATTTTCGATTTTTCGGTAGTATCAATTCCAAAATTTTGTATTCAAACATTGTTACATTGTTTAGAAAAGTTCGGCGATATTTTTCCACTTTGTTTATAATTTTAACCATTGTTATATATTCAAGAAATATAAATAAAAGAAACTGATTTGAAAATAGTGAAAAGTCAATTACAGGAAAACAACCCAACAAGACAAAAAAATAAATAGAGGAAGTATAACGGGAATAATAGGTGGAATGCAAGCAGAAACAACTTGAATCATTTATGGAAAATTCGATATTTCACTAGTTTGTTGGGATATGTTCGAATCCTATTGAGTGCGAATTTTACATTTGAAACTAGTCCACAAATCTGAGAACTACCCATTATCGTAAACCACTTATGACGAGGTTTTTCTCAATTTTATCAATAAAATTCCATTCTGGTAGTCACCCTCGACAAGGCAATAAATACGAAAAATTTACAAGAATTATCCATCTTCTGATTCGGCTCTGTATATTTTAATGAAGTCGGTATTTAGAAATGTTTATTTTACTTTCGTTATCGTTCACTGGATTCTATGAAAAAGTTAATTATCTATTAGTATCATATTTTATGGCAAAAACCTTGTGTTTATAATTCTTATTATCGGAATCAAAGAACAAGAAAAATTTGCTCTCCGAAATCAGATTTGAATCCTAATTTTCTAATAATAAAATAATAATAACCCATGTGTTTATTGAACATTATCTGAGCCCAGGAACATTCTCGATTTTATAAAAGAACTTCCAATGTTTCCAATTAAAATTTTATTACAACATGTAAAAATCGAAATGTTAAAGAAAATAGAACAAAACAGATATTTTAACAGCATTCTTTTATTATTAGTAATTCAGTCACACGTCTAGTATCTACTTTGATTAGTTCAAGAATTCGTGTAAAGAAAACAAATACTGGTTTCTTTACAATCACATAATATACCCTGTAAAAATAATATTAATAATAATAACACAAACAATGATAATAATAATATGGAAGATACACTTGTTAAACGTTCAATTCCAATAGAATATTTTTAATTAAACTGGAAAATGTGCACAACAAATTTTATATTTGCATTATTGTTGTTATCTCTACAAAATTCTTTGAATAGGAAACAATAAGAATTGTTGACAAGCGATTTTATTTGCAAAAAACGTCTCCTATTCATTCGATTTTACAAAAATATCTAGAAAAGTATCACTGATTTGTCTTATTAAAACAATTAAGATAAAAAAATCTACTTACTTTTCAAATATTTATTCTGTCGTGCATTCGAAGAGTGGGTTTTTCGAGTGCAATAGTGAATGATGGTGCATCCACTGACGATATCGTTAATATCGTCGGTATAGTTGCATTTTCTGGTATTATCGTTGGTATTATTTTACCATAATATTTCAACAACAGCGGATGTGGATGCAGACGAAGCCCCCAATGTTGTCCATTTACAGCTTTACGAAGAGTTAACCTAATAAATTAAATCAATTATGGATTTTTTCCGATTTTCATTGTTTTAGAAATCTAACCGAAACGACATAGAATGGCCGTTCCTCTCTTTTGTTCTCAAATTTTCAACAACAAAGGAGATATTTACTTTGAATGCAGCTTTACGTCTATATTCGAGCGGTCTTATGTGGAAATTCGCTTCCTAAAGTTCAACAAAATTTTGGTAAATTCATCGATTTTGAAATCAAAACAAATTACAGTGATTTTGAATCGGTCGGCATCCGTTTTGACTAAATGTACAAGATTGACACGTTCCCGTAAATTTAAATAATGTTGATAGTTTTGTTCGTGTGGACAACGAATTGAGTAAATATTACAAAGGCAAACACATTCGTAACATGACGTTATATAAAATGGCCAATATGCTGTATTTAATACGAACCCAGTCGGTATAATTTGCGCCATTACGTGGACCAACTGCAAAAATTGAAGGAAAATTAACAATTCGACAATAAATGCAAAATAAAACGTACGGTACTAGCGCAAAATTCTTGATAATAAGAGTCGCACACGAACCATGTCAGTTCGAAGGCCTCTTCCAAGATTTTCAAAATACGCTTCTGTAGGAATCTACTGAAATAATTCATTACGAACTGCACACTGCACCGGCACCAACGACAATAACTAAACGAACATAACGCGCCACACACACAAACACATAAAAGAAACTCTGCTGAAATCTTAAAAATACTTCCAATCTGATTCGATAAGAAACTTACTCTGAATATAGTGGAGGAGTGTAGAGAGGAGAGAAAAACGAAATGGAAAACAAAACGAACTTATTAGTCATGTTTTTTTTCTCGTCGAACGTAATGAAATTATAGTCTAAACATTAATTCAATTATGAAAATAAAAAGACATAAATTTATACGTGTGTGTGTGTGTGTATATCAGCTGATAAAAATTCCAACATTATCGACTTTGTAAATTACATTTTGATTAATTTATGTTTTTTTTTATAAATAATCGTATAGGTGTTATAATAAAATAATCAAAATTATTCTTGAATTTAATCAGAGTGATCTAAATCTGTTTGTTATCGAATCAACTTGCAATTAGATTATATTATGAAATAATTGAGAATATACGGCATTGGCAATTATAATTGGAAACAACACTGGTATGTCTAAAGAAAACGAAACTGAGTTGTGTTCTTTGAAGGCTTTCTGAATTTCATTTTGAAACTTGCACTTACCATCTAAAGTCTGCAATTTTTGTTAGAATTCAATAATTGTACAGTGTCAACGATTCACGATTTTAAAATGCAACAATTAAAACTCTATTATAGTTTTTTTCAACTCTTTTGAGATTCTGTTGGAAAAATTTCCCGACATTTCCTTTGATAGTTACGGTTCTGTTGACAATTCAAAGTTCAGAAGAACAGGAAAAATCCGCCATCACTATTTGATTTACATTCATTGTACTTTGATGTGAAATGATTGAAATTGGTTAGTCATGCACATAAGTTATTGAACGAAGCTTGCATGTTCGAATTGTTTCCAAAAATCAACGAACTGTTGACGTAAATTTGTGCTAATGATTCGTTTTTATTGGAATTACTCATGAAATTTGCCTCTAGTTTTTTTGATGTAAAATTGACGTTAAAAACGTTCTCTTTTTCGTTAAAATTAACCGGAACAAAGTCAAAGTAGCAGGATACAAAGTTAATCCCAATGGAATGAATCAAAAGTTGAAGTGGACGAAGAAATGGGGAGTTTAAACAGCTTTTTCTCAACACTTACGAACTTCTTCCAATTTAGAATTCAAATATCGACCGTAAAATCAATAGCACACATATATAATGCCTATTATATTCATTTTACAACATATATCTGTAAAGATTTCCGTTTGAACATCGAATATAAAAGATATAATTGCTTCTATTATCGCTATTCAAAATCAATAATTATCATTTGAATCACGATAAAATTCAGCGTGAATCTATTATAATAGAAACGCACAAAGAGTTATTTTCATAGGTATTCAAATGGTAAATAGACAACTTCTATTAAAATATTTATAAACGAACATATCGATAGAAACCTATTTGTGATGTCGAGAAATATTTCAAAAAAAGAAATTTAGTTTGAAATCCTCCGATACAACTAAAACACGATAAACAAGAGGAATTTATATAAAATAAAACACCCCCGTAAGAGTAAGCAAATCAATTTGCAAACAAAATCAAGATAATGGATGATCTTCTGTAGGTTTCGATTATAATTTAAATTACGATGTAAAATTTTAATGGGCGTTTTATGCATGTAGAACAAAACAAACAAGTTTAATATTTGCAATAAGCACGTATGAAAGTTTTAAAGACTTGGATTTTTAGAAAAAGAGCACTAAAGAATAAACGGGAACAATACAGGCTATGTTGCATTACAAGTTGTTATTACTATTCGATATTATTATTACTATTATTATCGAACGATTGTCGGTGAATTCAGCGAACAGGTCATGAACCTTTCTAAAGTATTTATTTTTTATGCAAACTCCTGTAAGTTGTTTCATTCTCTCTAGGTGTAGGGAGTTTTAAAGTTTTATTCTTCATAGCAAATTGATCAATAAAATACACCCAGCAACTGATTCTATGTGGGTTCAAACTTGCAGACGAAGGTTTATCCTAACATCTTGTAATCTTATTTTTATTAACTCCCAAAATGTATGTAAATCCCAGTGTTGTATTTAGAATGTTTGATATTCAAAATGCCTCGTGTAATTTCTTCTACTATGAATTATTGACGAATTAATGTATAATATTTATTTACGAACTCGACAAAGTAAGAATATTTAGTCTTTATCTTTTATGAATACGTATTTTCAAGTTTCAATACACATCTTTAGTAAAGCAAGAAATACGTAAAGTAGACGATTTTTAAGTAACAAACACTAAAAAAGCTCTATTATAATTCATAATAGACAATAGATTGTTTCTGTTAGAAAATAGACTATAGATTCTATAATCCTAAGAGATTTAAAGTTAGTTCCCGTATAACAAAAATATGTAAAGGGAAACATCGACTACGTGTCGAAGCCTTCGCACTAGATACAGATTGTGTTACTCCAGGGGAAATAAGGTTCTCTAAACAATGCACAATCCACGACCCACACAAATATTGTTACAGGTGAGATGGTTTAGAGTAACAAAATAATCATTTCAACTATTATGATAACAATTAATTGAAATGAAACTGTGTTCTCATTAAAATTGTGACGAATTCCTGTCAATTTATTATACACTTTATGTGTAGAAAAATCCAAGTTGGGTATATTTCAAGAATTTGTTACATTTTTATGAAACAAAACGATAGTTGAAGTTGCAATAATCGATTTTCATGAGCCTTTTCTGCACGTTATTAAATGTTTGTCGCTTAGGTCACACCAAGATTGAGAAAAATTCCAAATAAAACACTGAAATATTTTAGTGATTTTCTTCGCTGTAAGTGGTTGATTTTTCATTTGCAGCTTGCCAACTCCCATAGAAGCTTCGATTTTTTGCTTATTAAAAAAGTCTTAGTAAATTTAGTAAATGAGCGGACAAAACTCCTAACTGAGAAAAATCGAAATGTTTGCCACTTTCCTTTATTGGGCCGTTTTATTTTCTAATGTTAGATATTCGTATGGATAAATAAATAAATTTTGGTCTGCTTGATATTTATTTTCACATTTTAACAGATTCATATTTACAATATCAATGTTATTTATCTTTACATTTATACAAGAGAAATTAATGATTATACAATTCTCAACAAGGACTAATCAATGATATCTATAAAAAAACAACAAAAATAAATCATTCAACATTTATATAGTATATGTATCATAAGTTTAGTTATTTATTGTCTGATATCGTGTAGAAAATTGAATGCACACGAAAAATATCAACTAAAATTTTCCCATACCTTTTATCAATTTATTTCGTGAGAATTCAATTCTATTATATTGAATAATATTGTAGACATTACAGACGAATTTTCTGCAATATCATTTGAATTTTTTAAGAACAAGTCAACAATTACAGAGAGCAACAAGCTAAATTTCACACAAACATCTCCCAATTCCCCAATTCTACAAGCTAACATTAATACTGTTATTAATTTTCTCTTAAAAACTAAATTATTGTCTAGATATTTATTTATGTATAATAAATAAACCTAATTGACTAGAATTATAAATTTAGGACAGACTCTATTGGATAGATTTGAATTTCGTTTCATTAATTTTCATCCATTAGAAAAGATATGTTTGAAAGAAAATGGATATGTTCAATAAAACGGATATGTAAAACTCGACCAAATCAGATGAGACAATCTTTCAAAATTCGTGTTAATTATAAGATAAAAGTTAGTGTTGAAATAAATACGAGAAAATCTAACAAATGTACACATGTTGAACAGCTCGGGAGCTTTCCAGTGGGATTTGATGGTCAGAAAAAGCAGATAACAACTGTAATTCAACGCGATGAATCTTTCATTATAAACCAAAAATGATTAACCAACTGTTGCGGTATTATTAAACGGTCATTACATTTACATAGAGCTATTTAGAAAACGGTTAATTTAATAAATAGGAAAGTAATTACCGTAATGGAAATTCAAATAAACCGATTTTGATTGACGAGAAAGACCATCTTTTGGTCGCGTTTCGGAAATGAAATTTAAGAGTCCGTCTCCGGCTTTCTTGTATTCGAAAAACCAATTTGTGCAAATAGAATATCACATTTTTGTATTTTTCGATATTTGAAACTGAAACATTTCAACAATTGAACACGTCATCATTTGTATTCATCAGAGACAGAAATTGATTACACTTATTTAAAAAATGCTTTGTTTCTCGTGTTTGTTTTTCGATTTTTGGCTAAAATTATTGTCATTAGTTTCATTTAATGATTTTTTTTGGAGAAAATTTTCAAAAAATACATATCCGACCGAATTTCTCCCACTAACTACAATATTTATAAGTATAATGTACAAATTTACGATTAATTTAAGTCTTCTTCTTCATCATCGGCAATATTTGAAGTTGGACAACATAAGCCTTCACTGCCATCGGCTCGGATGCAGAACAATAGAGTTTCAGCTGTTGAAACTTCATGCGGTACAATACCGTGGAATTCTTTCAAGTCGTTTGCAGGAAACCATGCCTTCTCATTATCATCAATCACAATAATACCAAATAATCTAATTAGAAAACGATTTTTTAGACATTCATTTCTGCTAATTAATCAACAATAAATCGGTGAATACCTAGCGATTGCAATTCCAGGTATCCAAGAGATCGATATAAAAACTAGAATTATAATCAAAACAACCGCCCAGGCTGGCCATTCGTGCCGGACTGTATCACCCTCTGAAGCTACCCATGCATCATAGCCAGACCCATCGACGATAATTTCAACAAAACTAGCAATTAGTATCGAGATCATTGCTAACGGTGATAAATATTTCCAACAAATCAACCAATAAAGTCCCGGTCTTTGGCCTGTCATCATCTCAATATCATCAGCAAATCGTTTCAATCCATACACGTACGATACACCAATACATTCGAATAGTGCAATAATCAATAATGGGAAATTGCCGCTATAATTATCAAATAATACAAAAATATAACTGCCAGCACCGTGGGCGAATGCCATCGAAATAAGACAGCATGTTAAACAAATACCACCAGTTAGAATTTCTTTTGGTAGATTTGGGAATAATTTCATATCGACAATTGATGTGACAACACCTTCTAATGTACCAAATTGCGAATCAATGCCCAATGTGAACAGCATTAAAAAGAATAGAACAGACCAGAATTGTGCACCAGGAAACTGATTTATTGCTTCTGTAAAGATGATAAAAGCTAATCCAGTTCCAGAAGCTGACTGAAAAAAAGTGGAAAACACTGATTTATTATCGTATGTACGTTCAATTATCGTAAGAAATATGACCCGTTTGTAAGATTGGAAATATTCGATGCCAAGAATAACTGGAGAAGACTAGAAGGAAAAAATGGGTAAATGACTTACATTGTCGAGTTCTTTTTCTAAGTCACATACTGGCAGTGAAGGCATTACGAAATTATGAATAGATCCATTTATTGTCAAATTGAAGACACTACCCTCTATTGGTAATTGATTTTCGTTATAATCCGCACCGAATAAATCAATTAATGTTGCATTTCGAATTGTTAAACATTTCTCATATACCATTGTGGCTTTAAAACCAATAATAGAGAAAACAACAATACCGGCAAACATTGATGTAAAACAATTCGTTAAAGATACCATAACAGCATCCCTATAGCAATTATTATTGACGGGATTATATGATGAGAATGCAATAAGGCCTCCAAATGCAAGTCCTAGTGAAAAGAAAATTTGTGTTCCTGCTTCTAACCATACAACAGGATCTAAGATTGTATGCCAACTTGGTGTAAATAGATGCCGTAAACCATCACTAGCACCCTTCAATGTGATACCACGGAAAAAAAAGATAACCAAAACGATATATGGAAATGTTGCTGTAACGTAGACGACTTTACCAGACGAGGCAATACCTTTTATCATACACATATAAACTAAAATCCATGCGATTACAAGTGATATAGCAATTTTCCAATTAAACACTTCCGGTGTATTGATATCTGGTGATATCATCAATGTTGTACGATACCAGAAGTATTGAGTTGGACTGCTCACCTGGAATTTTACAATTAACGGAACTGTTCAAAATTGTTGGAATTTCGAAACACCTACCACACATTCCGGTTCTGGTGTATAAGAACCGTTGGGGAAGTAAACGTTCGGACATTCAGCCCATGGCAATTTCGATTGGAAACTTTGAACAAAATAGAAGAGACACCATGCTATGATTGTGTTGTAATAAAGGGCGACATTGAAGGAAACAACAGCACTACTTATACCTATTCCTAAATAATTAAAGAAAATTTAATTATAATTTCGATTTATTGAAACTAATTTGATTACCGGCAAGAAACGGTGAGACTTGATTCCACACTCCGATAGCACCTTTTCGCAATCGTTGTCCAATAGCTAATTCCAAATAGAAAATCGGAATACCTTCAACGGCCAACATAATAAAATAGGGAATCAGAAATGCACCACCACCATTCTTTTGTGCTAAATACGGAAATCGCCAAACATTCCCTAAACCAACAGCATAACCGACTGTGGCCAGTAGAAACGTTAATTTACTATCCCACGATTCGCGTTCATCTTCACCACTTTCTGGACGAAATATCGCTTTACCATCTTGTGAGGCGCGTTTACTGCTACATGTTGATTTGATTTTTGCATTTGGACTGGAATCTTCGAATGCTACATTCGTTGCACCATAACTAGTTGAATTTGAATTGCCATTTTCAACAACCAAACGACCGCGCATCTCACGCAATTCTAAACGATCCAAAGAGCGTTGGGGATTCAAATCTCTCGAACTTTGCCGTCTGACTAAATGGGCCGTATTTGCCATTGTTGAATGCGTTATTGTCTGAATTCGCTAAAATTCTCTACTTAATTCTAAATATTATTGTCTTGATCTGAGGCATTTTGTGCTGTAAAGCAAAATTTTTTATTAAGAAATTACAGTTGTACTGATTTGTTTCCGTTGCAAATATGGAGAAAATTGAAAAAACGAATATAAACGCCTCCAGGATTATAGATGTAGCGGGAATGTGTAATAAAAATTCACATTGGCGTCAATAAGCTGTCGCAGGGGAGAGTGATGAACGAGCAAAAGGAAATGAATTCCTGAAATTTCAGTCGAGATTTACATTTGTGTACGCGTGTTTTGCAAGATAATACCGAGTTTCATTCGCTCTCCCAAATTGTCTCCTTTAACTCTACATTAAAGACGTACACGTTCCAAATGAAAGCAAGTATTAATAGAATCCGTAATCGAAAATCAATAGAAAAACCCCTTTATAATTCAATTTTAATTATAGTACGTAACAAATTTTGCCAAAACTGCAAACACTTCAACAACAGGTAGGAAATTAAGGGGCAATAAATTGGAATTGATTCTAAATCACCGTGTGAATGTTGCGATAACGTGACGCGAATAAAGTCTGTAGAAAGATTTCTTCGTATCGACATTGATCGTCAGGAAAGCGGATTGAGTTCTATACCATGTACACATATAATGCACGAAAATCAACAAAAAAGACGATAATCTGGCTAGAAATGTGCCCTACTCGAGAAAAAAGTTTCCCAGCTTTCGAACACCGGTCAAGTGCTTGGTGTTGAACAGAAATTGATTGAATCGGATACAAGTGTCTGAAGCTAAAGATCATCCACATAGTATAATTAATAAAGTTTCGGTCAAACAGTTTTCAGTCTAAATATTGTACTGTAATGAGATTCATTATGACATAGATTCGATTATAGAGCTGGTAATTTATAATTTAGCAACTTTAATAACCCTTTGAAAGGTATCAAAATTTGTAGAGTTGATAAACAATTTTAAAAGCGGACTTGTATCGATTCAGATTTTAATTTCAGTCATACTCCTCGATATTTAAAAAAGCTTCACAACTTTTTAATCCTGATTGAACAGGATGCAATGGGAATTTTTTCTGATTTTTCACCGTAAAACGTGACTTTCGCTCTCTTTCGACTGATTATTTCCCAAAAATTTTCGGATAAATTCAGTGAATTTAATATTGTTTAATGAAGAGAAACGTGCTAAAATCCGCTTGATATCATCGTCTATAATTCCATTTGAATTACAGAAGCAAAGTTTAAAGTTGGACGTATTTAAAGTATTCCAAGCTTTTTTGCATATGTAGCTTGTTAAAGTGTCACATTCAGTAAGTTATTAATTTTGCTCGTAAACATTCTTTAAAAAAATGGCAAATCTAAATTTAAATTTAACTGTTAGTTAATATGATAATTAAGTTTTTTATTTGTAATTGTTTTTCAATTTACGCCAATCAATTTTGGAATGAAAGCATTAAAAATTAAGACTTTATTCAAACTCACTAAGCCGGAAAATACGACTGATTAGTCGTCATCAAAATAGAAAGTAAACGTAATTAAGTAAATTACGAATTCATGGAATTCGACTGAATTTGTTGGACTTATTATCTGTTTTCGTATTGTTGCATCTTATAGAAGAAAATAGAATCAGTTGCCAACTCCATAAATTTATTCTAATAGAGCAATTTTTGAAAATATGTGAAACAAGTCAATATTTTTATTCAAGAAAAGAAATAAAATGTTTATAAATGTTCAAGTTTTTCTAATAAGAATAAGTCTCAAAGGTCTCTCTGTATTTTATAATAGAAGAGAATAATAAAAATTCAACGTATAGCTCCTATTGTGTATACTTCTATTATTGTTATAATTGATAATAATTTTGAATATTTATCGTTTATTTAACACTGTTACGTACCTGTCGACGGGGAGGACGTTAACAACCCTCCTATCCAGTCAGGGTTACACACACAAACTCATGCTGTAAGTCGGAATCAATACTGGCGCCGGCGCCGCGACGCGTTTTAAATATCTCTACTTACCCCTTCAATATTACTACCATTTGGGGATGGAAAAATTAACAATTTTCTACAAATATAGTACACATTCGACAAATCAATACATTTTTATTAATTATATTAATAATTTATCATTGTCGATATATTGTGTAATTGCTAAGATATAATTAATTTTCGAATTCTCCAAATTAATTTTAAAAGAATTCTGCAATTTATCGACACTATCGCTATTGTTTGGACGAAACAATTTATAATTATCGTTGATTTGCTTCGAGTGCATCGTGAAAAAATTCAAAAATTCTAAAGCATACTCCAATATTCTCGATAATGGTGGTTGTATCGCTGTACCTCTTAGCAATGAAGAACCACTCTCCCAATCTAGATCAAGTGTTGTCTTCTCCAATAAGAACGTCTTATTCTTCAAATCATGATTGCTCTTATTCAAATCATCACTAAAAAAATCTAATAATTATATAATCATCTAAATAAAATCAACAAATACATTATTGTTTTCAGGATTGTTAAATCTTCTTCAATACGACAAGAAATTTGATATTTAATCGTCTGTTGGATTTCATTGAAATTATCGATGTAATTCAACTCAACTCTAAAATTGCACAATATAGAGAAATTCAAATTTAAAATTACCGCTTACGTATCAAAACACGTCATCTGTTGAACTAAATTCTGTAGATTTTCAACCGGTTTTCTAGCGGCCTGTATTGCCGACCGCCATTTATCCACATGATTTGGAAAATATTTACACAAATTCACAATGTATTTCTGTACCTGATTTTCTAGATTTTCCATAATTAAAATTACTTACAAAATAAATTTTATTTCGCTTTAATTATATCAATATTTAAAATAAATTTAAGATCACGTTGACTGTTTAGAGATGTAAACAAACAGTTGGCGATGTTAATTTTTGAAAAAAGGCGGCAACCCGCAAAACTCTCTATTAAAAATTAAATCATCGCTCGTAGTTTTAATTAATTTTGGTATTATCAAGTAAAAATGAGTGAAATACTAAGAAATTCAATTAATATTGTTCTTGTTAGAGGCATTATTTGAAATAATTTTTTTTAGATTGACTTAAAGTTAAATAAAATTCTAAGAGATGGCGTTATATGGATTAAATGACACCACGCAAAAGTGAAATTATTGATTCGAATATTCGCCAAATTCCGGTTCGAATCGTATCAGCTCCACTCCAATATTCGATTGGTTCGGTTTTAACATGGAATTGATTGTCATTTGTTATTTGTATTGCGCGCGATTTAGTTTAAAGTTGATTGAATAATAATATTAGTGTTTTCTTTTCGATTTTCTTTTAAATAAAAATAACTAATATTAATAATTTGAAAGGAAATTTAGAAATTGTAAAAATGAATGGGAAATTGTCTGCCGGTATAAGTCAAGATTGTTTAGAAGATCAATTATTAAATCCATTTGTTCATCGTTTAGAATTAGAGACAACGTATGAAAAAATCAAAGTAAGATCAATATTTTTTAGTAATTTCTTTAATAATTTTAATTCGAATAACAGTTAGATTACAAGCAATTGAAAATCTGCAATTTCCAAGTTTTTTCAGTGACAATTGTTGCAGTTGCTCCACCCTTACGGTTGTAATTATTACTTAATTGCCGAATATTTGTTTACGTTTATTATTATTATTTTATAGTGAATATAAATAATCGAGGAAAAATGCAAACGTATGTAGTCTTTTCTAATGTAAAACAACAACCTCATTTCAATTCATTTCTTAAATTGATTAGGTACAGAATTTTTTTAAGTAAATTAAATTTTCACAATAAGAAAGTTTATAATTATAAGTCCTCTAGCGTCTAGCAAAATTGACTTTCTCCAAGACGATTTATACGATTCGTTATATTTGTGCAAATATAATTTTCTCTCTTGTAAATTAAATTGTATCGATTTTAATAACGAACTAATTGAATCTATTCAAATTTACAATAATAGAATCGATGGAATTAATTTGTATTTTGCATAGAATTTCTACAGTGCTTATACAAATAATGTGTGTCAGTTCAGTGTGTCACGATTGTAGTTTTCAATTTCATGAATGAAATCAACTCAAGATATTCACTAGTTATTGTTTAGTAGAGAATTGTAAAAGATTGTTTTTTGTGTTCGTCATTTTTGCTATTTGGAATACCACCAAATCTAGGTCATGGTGAAGGTTTTTAGAATATTCTGCTACATGTGCCTCTATTTGAAATTTGCATTATTTGATTTTTTAATACATTTCTTTATTATGTCTGCTGATAACCAGAAAAATTTCCAACTGTTATCAATAGAAGACACATTGTCTAATATTCGAAATTCTGTTTATCATCATAATTGAAAGATTCTATTAACAATTAATAATAAATCATCTTTATCAAGTGTTGAACCATGTACCTAGTATTGGAACTTTCTTTCCGTCTGCTACAATTTGACCTCTCTTCTGGGTCTCTCTGATATCCGCTTTTTTTTTATTAATTTCAGACAGCAATATTAACAGTAATCCTGTTACCAATTAGAGTTTCTCTAATATGCTTCTTCTTGGTATGCGGCTGGCTATTAGCTTGTGTCGGTCTGTATGGATTGACTGAAGAAGATTTAAAAGAAAAACCATTATCCGGATGGAGAAGGTAAAATTATTGGTGTATTTGAAATCGATTGATGTAATAAATTTTGTAAATAGGATGAAACTAATTGATTAAACTAATAATTAATTTGGACAAAATTACAAATTTACAGTAGTAAGCTTGTAAGGTTTCTAATGCTTGGTTTGGCTTCAACAAACCGAACTTTATTTAGGTAAATGCGGGTGTTACCCAGAATTTTACCGTTAAAAGTTTTTCGACTAGAATTCCCAATTCCGAAATAATAGGCCTCTATGACATGATTTTAAGCAGACTCGAGTATTAAAATCCAAGAAATTCGCTTTCAAATAAAAATTATTGCTTGATTTGCAATTATAAGTAGCATAATGGACCGATAATAACATTCGTTTATATTTAGATTGCAAAACGATAATCGTATCGTGAAAGCTCCAACAAATTCTAAGCTTTGAAAGTATTCTAAAATCACTATGATTAAATTACATTGAATAATAATTGAATTTTGAGTTTTATATCTTGCAATACTCAATAAACTATCAGTTAAAATAAGTAGTGAAGCAAAACTGGATTGTGTAATCGAAAACGAGCGATAGTTTTGCAAAATTATTGCTGTTCTTATTTGAAATTTTGTCCAAAATCTTGCTAATATTGCTATGAATTTTAACGAAAAATCTAATGCCTGGACAGTATAGTACGTGGTTTAACTGCCGGTATAATGCGGTGTGTTTTTATTGTTGGTGGATTCCATCTGAAAATTATTGGGAAACAAACAGATCGTTTAACAGCACCTGTAGTGGCTTTAGCACCACATTCTTCGTTCTTCGACAGTATAGCGATGGTGTATATGGGTGGGCCATCGATTGTTGCTAAAGGAGAAACGGCATCAATACCTTGCTTTGGGAGTATGTGTCTGTTCTGTCCTTATAAATGTTGTTAGAATTAGTTAAAAACACACATTAATAGAACAATTATATTACACTAGTAGCTAGTATAGACTTGAAAACACATTTATTATTTTTGATAAAAAAACAATTATCACTTATCACCTTTGTTGTTCCCTAAAGTTCACCGATACTAATTAGCAATTTTCTAGAATAGCATGCTTTGAGTAGTGTAGTGGGTACTAATTTTGCTTTCTATGGGATTTCTACTAACTTCTTTCATGAATTTAACAAAAAAATTCTCCAATGCTAATTTCTTGTTTACACCTTTCAACAATTAAAATAAATAATTATTAAATAAATATTAAAAAAGGATAATAATTAGGAAATTAATCCCAATATTGTGTACGGTCGGTATGTCCGTTTACCGTGCTGGTGGTATGCATGTAACGATAAAAGGCAAACAAGCGACACGTAAAGAAGCCCCAATTTTGGTAATTGCACCACATTCAACATTTCTGGATGGTGGAATCATTTATGCTACACGTTTCCCTTCGACTATTGTTAGACGAGAAAGTGCTATGAATTCATATATTCAAAGTAGGTATAATTTTTTTTTTAAATAATTTTACCAAAAATTCATCACATAGGAAGCAAATTAGTATATACGAATTAATTTGGTTGATGTATTTTACAATTTTTAATTAAATTTAATTGCAAATAAATAAAATTTACAGAATTAATTAATTTCACGCAACCGGTGTACGTGTGGCGGGATGATCCCGATTCACGTCAAAATACAATTAAAGAGATCATCTATCGTGCAACATCCGAATTAGATTGGCCGCAAATTTTAATATTTCCAGAAGGTACATGCACGAATCGTTCATGTTTGATAACATTCAAACCGGGCGCTTTCTATCCTGGTGTACCGGTACAGCCTGTCTGTATACGTTATCCAAACAAATTGGATACAGTCACCTGGACATGGGAAGGACCAAGCGCGTAATTATGATCGATTCAATTACAATAACCAAGCAATAAATTGGCGATTTTAGGTTGAAATTATTATGGTTGACATTGACACAACCTTATAGTAGTTGTGAAATTGAATTCCTGCCAGTTTATACGCCAAATGAAGAGGAGAAACGTGATCCGAAACTGTTTGCGAACAATGTACGAGCTGTGATGGCAAAGTACGAATACAACAATTAAAATATAAAAGGTCTAACTTTAAATGAAATTCATTTGTAGAGCTTTAGGTGTTCCAGTCTCTGATTATTCTTATAGCGATTGTAAATTGATGGCGAAAGCTAAGGAGATGAATCTACCGAATGCAACGTCTTTAGTTGAAGTACAAAAATTACGCCATCGTCTAAAGTATATAAGTTCTAATAAAATAAATACAGTTATTATAATCTTATTGATTGCAGTCTGGATCGGAATAATATCGAAGAGAAATTATTAAATGCGAATTGTTACAATTATAGGAATGTAAATTTTATTGAATTTTGTAAATTATTAGATCTATCACCCATTGAGAATGCAACACAATATCTTTTCAAATTGTACGATAAGGTGAGAAACTTTAAAATTCCCTCAAGTCCATATTAAGAACTGTTAAAAATTATAGAATGCTTCCGGTGTTATCGACTTTCGGGAATATTTACTTGGCTCAGTGGTCGTTGGAAATAATCGTAGCACCTTAGAATCGGTAAAATTAGCTTGCAAGGTAAGTTCGAGTGGATTCTCAAAAACTCTTCCTTAAATTGACAATTTTTCAGATCTACGACAGTAGCGGCCAAGGCAAGCTCACCGTTGACGATTTCAATAAAGCCTTATTCCATACTTTAGCCTTCCAGAATAAAGATGATTCAATTGAAATCTTCCAGCAAATCGATACGAATAAATTAGGCTACATAACATTCGGTAATTTTGTGATAGTTTTATTAAATTTTGTGATTAATTCTTGTTGTTGTAGAAAAATTCTTATCGTACGCTGAGAAGAAGGCAGAATTTGCAAATTTGTTTAGCTTGAGTTGTGAGGAGAAATTCGCACCAAAGAACGGTCATATTTGTTCTAATGATTATAAGAAAATCGACTGATCTTTACATACACTCCACGTATAAAAAAGATTGCCAAATTTTTAACAATATTGACAAATACAGAGTGAACAAGTCTTGTACATTGTATTATAGTGTTAACATTTTAATTATTACAATTATTTATTAATTATAGGAAGTAGATGTGTATTGTTTTTACATGTAAATACTTAGCTCTATTATCCGATAATTATAGTTTTGTATAGATATTGTTAAATCAATTGTAGTAACATTACAGGATATACATAAAATAAAATTTTAAATTTCGCGCATTTTTTTAATTTTACAAATTCCTACGTTACCGACACTGTCATTGTGTTGTTGACAGTTGTTTTCCGGGAAAGTTTCGATTATATCTATCTCTCTTCGACTTACACTATTCCACGTATAGTTTATCTCATTTCCAAAATGGTGTTCGTACGTTTACAACCACAATAGGTTTTATATTAGAGGTTTGTTGGATTTTTTTCGAATTTCCCAATTAAATTCGTTATCAATTCATTATTGTTTTGTTGCTTTGAATTTCAGCTATTTTTTAATTATTATTATTACTATTATTGTATTAAAATATTAGGGGAATTTAGTAAAATTATGTCATCTGTTAATAATATTGAAATTGAATATAAAACAATAACTGCCAAAAATGAATGGCCGGTACTATATCAGGTAAGTGGAATTTTCTTTTTTTCTACATTGTTTAGTTTAAGTTATCGCTAATTGTTTTTAATTGAGAGTAATTTTTGATGAAATTCGTTGTGTGTGTTGAGTGTGTGTGTATGTATGTGAGATAAGTTTTCCTTGAAAAATTGAGTCATAAGGTTCCAATTCATTCCATTCTGTTCATTCATTCAATCATTCATTCATTCATAGATTCATCCACAATAACAACAACAACAACAATAACAACGATAAAAAACTGTGATATCTATTAATTAATTATTGTTCTGTTTTTGTAGACCATTCGATCGAAATCATTGAAAAATGGTGGTACATGTTTGGAAGCTGTAAAACCGCAAAATAAGAATCTGAATAGATACCGTGATGTCAGCCCATATGACCATAGTCGTATTGTATTAAAACGTGGCAAAACCGATTATATAAATGCAAATGTAGTTAAAGTTGAACAGGCAAATAGACAATATATCTTAACACAAGGTCCATTAATAAATACAGTTAGTCATTTTTGGTTAATGGTATGGGAACAGAATAGCAAAGCAATATTAATGTTAAATAAATTAATTGAGAAGAAACAAGAGAAATGTTATCAATATTGGCCAATGAAAATCGGTAGTGAATATATAATGAAAATGGAGGATGTTGGTTTAAATTTAGAATATATCGAACAATACGACTATTCATATTATTTAACAAGAGTATTAAAATTAACTGATTGTAATAGTGGTGAACAACGGAATATTTTACAATTCCATTATACAACATGGCCAGATTTTGGCGTACCAACATCACCAACAGCATTCTTAGATTTTCTACGGAAAGTCCGTGATGCTGGTGTTTTAGATTCGAATGTTGGACCGGCTATTGTTCATTGTTCAGCTGGTATTGGTAGATCTGGTACATTCTGTCTTGTCGATTCCTGTTTAGTTTTGGTAAAATTCAATTTAATTTCAATTAAAAACTGTTAAAATTGTAAATTTCTTATTATAGATTGAGAAATTTGGTCAAAATTCCGTTGATGTGAAAGAAGTATTATATGAAATGCGGAAATATCGAATGGGTTTAATACAAACACCCGAACAATTGAGATTTTCATATCAGGCAATTATTGAAGGCATCAATCAACTATTAAATCCAACTACACAATCAACGGTATATTTTTTTCAATCTATTTTTTATTAGAAATACATCGATAAGATAAATTTTAGATATCTAAATTTCGATATTACAAATATTGAATGAATTTTTACCATTTATTCTGTGATCTCAAAATTTATTAGTCGAGCATGTAATTAACTTGAGAATTATGCTAATTTAAATCAATTGATCCAATTAGAATACCGTAAAATTCTCTAACAAAAAGTCGATGATTTGGAGGTCAAGTTCGAGGCTGTTTTCTTAATCCTTGAACGTCAAAAATACTAATTGTAGTAGACAAAAATAAAATTCTAGTTCTTCACTTTCAATCATAATTATTGAATTTAAAACTAGACTAGATTAGAATGATTATTTGTTTTTAATTTATTGATTTAAATAGGAGAATCACATAGAAGTCAATAATAGTATTAGTGAAGATGGTACAGTTTCGGATGGATCAGAGGATGATGGTCCTCCACCATTACCACCGCCACGATTAGACAGTTTACATCGGCAAAATGGTTCACCAATCGATCGACCATTACCAAAAATTCCCAATAGTGTATCACTTGGTGATATCGATTATGCTGATGATGATAATAATATTGATGAAGTATAAATTTAATCATTGAAAATAATTCAATTTTATTAATTTTGGAAAATTGAATTGAATTTCAGTACATTCCTAGTGGACCTTTACCAGTTGTACCCGGTGATGATGAAGACGAAGAAGATGATGAAATTGAAGAAGATGGTAGTAGTGAAGATGAATTACAAGAAGAATCAAATGATGAAGATGATGAAGAAGAAGAGGAAAAGGATTTGAATTCGGAACAATCCAATCCTTCATCCAACGAATGGTAAACAATTTTCTTTCTATAATTCAACATTTGTATTAATTTAATTTTTTTCGGTAGTTTATCACCGTCCGAATTACGACGACGTCGGCGTATTGAACAGAAAGAGAAATTAGAGAATCAAGTTAGGGATATGAAACGTCGCCAACAGGCCAATGAGCAATGGACACAATTGAAGAGGTCACTATATAAACCTTTAATAATTGCAGGCGGTCTTATATTAGGCGGTGGTTTAGTTGCGTATTTCTATTTTAAAAATTAGGGCAAAAAAGCAGATAAGTTTCCATCGCCTTTTTTAAATTTTATTCTTTTTATTTTGTGTTCTTTTTAAATGTTTATTAAGACAGAAAAACAGAAACAAAACCACAATAATTATAGGAATAATAAACGAAAGAAAACGGTCGTGAAAATTTACGTTAGAAAAAAAGAAGTAAAATCTATATATATCTGTGTAATAATATTCACTATTGTTTTTGGTAGCACTGATAATTTTATTTTATCATCTTGTAGATAGACATTTTCTTTCTTTTTAAGTATATAGCGTCAAACTCTTTCAATTTACATATCAGATATTGTCGTCTTCTTTTTATGTTATTTGTAATAACTTTATTATTTTTAAATTTGTAATTATATTTATTTACTAGCAAAGTATTTACAAACACAGCGTATCGTTGTTGAAGAAAAGTATTTTTAATGTCAATCGATTGATTTCATCCAGTGATAAAATCTAATTTAAAAAAATTAATTAATTAAGAATAAGGAGGTAAAAACATTAAAAATAATTTACACCAACAACATTATAAATTTAATTTCATTTTTACTTCAAATTGTATATTTCGCTAAATTTGTAATGTGGCTGAAATGATTGAATTGGGGGGCGAAAAGAAAAAGACTGAAAGATTGCCACTTTGATTAATTTTTCGCCATTACAACAAAAATTATTTTAAATTTAATTGGTGGTAATCCTTAATATGTTGAGTTGGTTTTTCGAATGCGTTGCATGGTTAGAGATTTAAATGTGAGATATTCTCAATAATAGTAATAATAATAGTAATACTAGGGGTTTTTTATATGAAAATTTGGGTTAAATTATGAAAGTTTTATATATTTCGCTGTTATTTCAATGGTTTCTCATTGATTCGATTTACAAAAGGAACAGGGTGGTTTTTTTTTTTTGGAGAAATTCACATAACATCGTCTCTCCATTTGGCAAACACTTTTTATATGAATTTTTTTTTAGAAGCAAAATCAAATATTTCGGAAATTGTGTCTTATTTTTTACACATTCCTTTTAAGTGCCTCTAATTGTGTGCTAAATATTTTTTTTTTGTTTATTGTTGGATTTACGAACAAAAATCTGTGACAATCGATTTTTTAATTTTTGAATATGCTGTTTGGGAACCGCCGATAGATTTGTGATTATTTTAACATTTCTCATATAACGAAACATTAGAAAATTAAAAAGAATAATAATAATAACAAACAAGAAAGTTTTTATGGATATTCAATAAATATATTTGAAAAGAATGAATAAGGCAAATTGTTTGTTATACCTAAGAATTTTATAATTTCAGGCCAAAAACCTCGCATCAAGACTGACATTTGAAATTTTTCTGGAGAAGACTGGACTATGATACGTTCAAATTAGTTGAAGATAAGTTCTGTGGCTTAACTTTTTAAAAAAACAATAAAAACGATTAATTAACAAACACGAAAACCAAAAAGCTAGTCAAAATTTTCTCTATAGGTATGTTTCTTTTTTATCGAAATATTGGCACTAAAACAAAATTGGAAGATCAGTTGTATAATTTTGGGAGAAGTTTTAATTGGTCGACACGAACGAGATGGCAGCAATAGTTTTGAAAAATATGATTTTTTGGTATGATCAATATTTTTATTGATGTTTTAATACGGGTATATTTTGAGATTCTCCAGTCTTTCCCCAATTTTACGATCTGCCAATTTTGCTGTAATTTAGATTTTTTAATTATTTTTTTTTATAATAACTAAGACTAGGAAGTTAAATCAAAATAGTTGAATATTCTACAACAAGAAAGAAATGCCATCCAAAATGTTATAATTTATACTAGGCTAAAATGCATTTGTATCAAACATATAAAAATTTTGTGCAATCGTATAATCATCAAAAAATAAACAACAATAGAATTAATTAATTAAATGTAAATCAAATACATAATTAAAAAATCAATTTAATCAAAACATCCTTTTTGTCAAATTTGTCATTTCTCTCATGATATCATCGTGCATATTCTATTATATTATTGTAACAACAACATCATTAGTACAAAGTTTAAATAGTGCCCATTTGAATAGTATTAAAGATGACGATAATACAGGATTTTATAAAAGTTTTCTTCCACAAAAATCAAATGAACACAATGTAAGATTTGTAAGCAATAAAAATGACAACTATAACAAAGACTTATTTATTGACGAGAACAACAGTAATTTAGAATTGAAACAAAACGAAATCATGCCACAATTAGTCGAAATTAAATCCTTATTACTTCAACTAATCGATCGAATCGATTCCGATAAAGACAAACGTGAAGCTAAACATCAAGGTAAATTTAATTAACGAAACAAGCACAATTTGTAATATTTTCAAACATTTAGGCATCATTAAGCGCAAAGACACAGTTTGGGGACGTTGGTCAAATTGGTCATCGTGCAGTGTTAGCTGCGGCCGAGGTAGAGAAATACGTTGGCGACGTTGTTTAGAAAATTGTCAAGGTGTCGATACTGAAATGGCTGAGAAATTGTGCCAATTACCGGCTTGTCCGAGCAAATTATTTGGATTAATAAAACTTTAATTTTGTCCAATTTGTCAATAAATTCTTATTTGATCGTGTATGTTACGCTTTAATCACAATAGAACTACAACTGTGATTGTCAATTTGAACTACTTTGACAGTTGACAGGAAAACAACACGTCAAAATGTCATCGGCAACGGTATGTTTTCAATATTTATGTTTCAATTAATTTAATTTAATCGAAATTAATTAATTTTATAGTTGCCGTTATTAGAGGATGATACAGTAGCGTTTGGTGATGACCTAGACGCGGGTAGTCGTAAAGGTTCATTAACGTAAGTATCTAACCTCAATTCAACAACAAAATTCAAATTAAAATAATAATTCGTATTCGTAGGCACCCGTACGTGACGTTCTTTCATTTGGTTTTCCGTGGCGCTTCAATTATCGGCTATCTGTTTTGCCGTTGGTTCAGTGATAGTTTTATTACAAGTTTCGTAACGATTGTTTTGTTGTTATCGATGGATTTCTGGACAGTAAAAAATATCACCGGCCGTCTAATGGTTGGTTTACGTTGGTGGAATTATGTCGATGATGATGGCAAATCGCATTGGGTATTCGAATCGAGAAAGGTTTATTTTTATTTTAAAGTTTTTCTAAGATTGATTTGTTGATTGGGCCCATTTCAGGGTCCTTCACAGAATCGCATCAATGAACGTGAAGCACGCATCTTTTGGATTGCTCTAATCCTAACACCGTTAATTTGGTCGATCTTTTTCATAGTTGCTCTATTTGGTTTGTCGCCAAAGTGGCTGGTTTGTCTCAATTGTTAATTTAGTTGAATTTTATTAAATTCGATGTTTTTAGTTATTGGTAATGATAGCTTTGCTATTGAATGGGGCCAATTTGTACGGTTACATTAAATGTAAAGTTGGTTCTAGTGAAAGTATAAGTTCGGCAACTTCAGATTTTTTTCGTAAACAACTCCTACAGAATGCTGTATCTTTAGTTACACGACAAGCTACACAAACACCACAATCTAATCCTATAAGTCAACCAGCAAATACCGTTTAAGCTCCTTTTAATCATTTTGTTCCATTTTATTTGTGATATAATATAATTTAATTTAATATACGTCTTTAATTCAAATTTATAAACTAAATAAATCAGTTGATAAATACATGATTTTTCTGGTTAATTTTCAGACGGAAAAAAAGTATGCTCTAGGTGAGGCTCGAACTCACAACCCCGGCATTGCTCACGACTACTGTCTTATAAGTACCGTGCGCTAACCAATTGCGCCACTAGAGCTATGAATGTTGCTCGCATAATAAACATTATAAGCTAAATATCAATATAGATGTTGTCAAATTGTTCCGTAATTCTGTAGTTTTATCGATTTGACTTTTTTTTCAGTATTTTACTAACAAATGGACAATTGTATTTTTATTCTATAAATTGTATAAAGTTTTAAAATCACTGATTAATTCAACAATATAAAGCGTATGTTGGAGAACGAGTAAGGACAGTGAAGTTTTTCATTCATAGTAACTCCTCTAGATGGCATTGCACTGGTTTAATTGTAGGGTCAGAGAACTGAATCCAATTAGATTTAGCTTTTATTTAAAAATCAATTAAAACAATTTCTACGACAATAAAAACTAATCCAAAAGAAAAGAATAACAGACTGTACATAATATATCTATAATACAGGCATTATTTTATGTATTTACAGCAGTAATTATATTAAAATTGATATTTTATCACAGGCTTATCTCTCTAATTCCATTTAAAATCTATGACAAATCACCCTCGAGGAAAGCTTGTAGTATAAATATTAATATTGATAGAAATAATAAAATTTAATAAATATCACAAACTAAACAAGTGGAATACTTTAAGCAACAAAACAGAACAAAAATCTTAAGAATGTTGTTGTTTTTGTTGTTTCAACAATTCATCAATTTGACTTTTATACATATCTTTAACGTCAACCAGATCCAACTTTAATTCCTCATTCTCTTCAACTTTCTCGCCGTACAACTGACATAACGTATCGTATTGTTGTTGGATATCACCGAATTGTTTCTTTAAATCATCAAATTCGTTCGCTTTTGTTTCCAATTCATCAATTCGTGCCAACAATTTCGTTAATTCAACATTCAATAAGGTACGTTCTTGTTCGCGCCTATCCAATTCCCATTGTAATTTTTGGACTTCGCCATCGCGTTGTTTTAGATTCGTTTGCAACATTTGTATTTCGAACATATTGGAATAGCGCGGCGCTTGTCCAACATCAAAATCTTCATGCTGTTTAAAAAAATCCAATTAATCAAATCGAAACAGAATCAAAATTATAATTACTTGAGACCAAAAGGAACCAGTTAACGATTCCGATACGGACGCTTTTCCTAAACTCAAAGTAGGTGAATTACTTCCAGTTTGTGGTGAATTTCGGCCGATAATTTGCGACGATTCTTGTGTAATCTTCTTCATTTCAGTCTCACGTAAATTACGTTCAATATTTAATTGTTCTTGTAATGCCAGTAAATCTTTGGATAATTCTTCAACTTTATCCTTCTCGGATTGTAATTTTTCTAATGATTCATCAATTTGATGTTTTGTATGTTGTTTGAATATTTTAACTTGTGTACGTTCCTGTTCTAATTGCACCTGTGCTAATTCATATTGATGTTTGATTTTATTCAAATCGTTCTCTAAGTGTGTTATTTTCGATTTTAATCCAACACATTCTTCACGTATCAATTTCTCTGAATTTGTGGCTGTTTGTAATTTGGTTTGTAATTCATCTAAAACAACAATATTTAATATTTTACAATATAATTAGAAGAAACTAACTAATTTTCAACGAAAACTCCTGTTCTAATTTCTCAAAATTAGCAACTTTCATCGAATGTGTAGCTTGCAACGATTCCAATTGTCTTACTAAAGGTTTACTAATTTCCAATACCGATTGCGACAATTCCTCATTGCGTACTTCAGCATCTTCAAGGCGTTTTAATAAATCCGAATTTTCTTTACGTAGAATTTGCTCTTTTTTCACATAATCCAACTCGCATTGGCGCAATTTCGAACGTAAATCCTCCAATTGATTAATTATCTACAAAATAAAATTGTTTAAAAATTCGCCCCGATATTTATAATTAGGAGAAATTACTGCAACATTTTGGGATTCAGTTTGTCGTTTCTCATTTTCTAAACTTTCAAGCATATGTTCTCTAGCTAATAATTCCGAACTGGTTTTATTCTTATCGATTAATTCCTTCTTAGCGGCATCTAATGATTTCTTAACTGTCTCATATTTTTGGGTCATATCGTCGATTTTGCTTTGTAATTTAGCAATTTCGTTTTCAAATTTACGATTTTTTACCGTCAATCGATCAACAGCTTCGATTTGTGTACGTTCGACTTCCTCTTTTGCCGTCAATGAGCGCTTCAAACGTTCATTCTCCGACGATAGATTCTCTACAGTTTCCCTTAAAAAAAAAAAACAATATTTAATAATTTAGATTTTATAAATAAAATCGACGATTACTTCAAATTCTTAATAGTCGTTTCGTTCTCTTTCTCTTTAACGCGTAATTTTTTAATAATTGTGGAATGTTGTAATTGTTGTTTCGATAATTTCTCACCTTCTTCGCGCAATTCTTTAATAATCTCATTTTTCTCATTAATCACCACATCTAATTCAGTTTTACTCATTCTAGTCGCTGCCTCTTGCTTACTTTGTTCTAATAATTTCCTTAAAGTATCCTTTTCGCGTATAGCCTGTTGGAATTTTTTTTCTAAAGCCGATAAACGTTGTGTATATTCATCAGTGATTTGTGTTAAATCCACCGATTCTAATTGTTTTGTTAATAATAAATCCAATTGATGTTTTAAATCGGTGTTTAATTCTTGTAGTTCAATATTACGACGGTTCATATCGATCAATTTCGATTCTCTTGTATCTAAAATTTCGGTCATTTCGGCAATTTTCTTAATTAAACGATCGATTTCTGATGAATGCGAATCATCGCTAATACTTGAAGCTTCCGATAATTCTCGATTGTGACCCTTTGTTTTTTTAACAGCAATTCTATATAAATCATCCTTATTAGTATTGTTATTACTATTATTAATACTACAACTACTATTTGTAATATTTTGTTTCGAATATAAATTCTTTGCGGGACTTTGTCGACTCTGTGTACTGCTTGAATCCCCATTTGGACTTGAAATAATTTCGATATCTGATGATGTTGTTGTTTCTAAATCATCACCGGACGTATGTCCAGATGTATGATCTGAGCCAATTTTCACTAAATCGGACCGACTCTCTGAACTTAACGGTGATGATTCACGTGGTGGCATTTCTAATTGGATTATCGAAATATTTTCTAAATTCTTTTGTGTTGGATCTATCATACTTTGTGTTAAATCCAATAAATGCTGGCTATTTTTCGTTTCATCTACAGTTTTAGTTGTTGTTGTCGTAATTGTGGTTGTTGTAGTTGTTGGAATTGTAGACATTTCTGGTAATTTTTCCGTCATAGCATCGGCTAATAAATTCTTTAAATACATCGAATTCATGCCTGTATCTGTTAAACTAGTATCACTACTACTATCCATGCCACCATCTTTACCAATAACTGTACGATCAGATTGTGAACCATCATCTAATGATTCAATTGATGTAATTATTGTTTCATCATTTGGTATGTCGATGATGTTTGTGTTCGTTAAGAAATTCGGTATTTCTTGACGTGTACTTTGTGGTTGTTGATCAATTAATATTTGATTATTTTGATTGATTGGTAAATGCATATTGTTCCGATTTAAATTATGTTTCTGTTGTTGTTTCAAATATGAAATAGTATTAATCGATAAACTTTCAGTAACCGATTTATAAGACATTGTATCTTCACCAATACTCTCTTCTTGATCTTCATCGATTATCTCGACACTATCCGGTGAAACTTTCTCAATAGATGGGCTAAAAAATAAACAAATTATTAAATACAACAAAATAGATAGAAATGTAGTAACCTTGCAACTTCCTCTTCAAGCGGCGAAGTCATCGGTGATACAAACTCGTTTTTCTCTGATAATTCATCGATAATTTCAACTGAACTGGGACTAGTTAGACTATCTGGTAGAATTTCTACAGATTCCGATTTCTGATTATTATTATTGTTACAACTCGATGTTGAAATACTATATTCAGATGATAATAGATCGGATTCAGGACTTGTACATTCTGTACTAATTAATTCAACACTTTCTGAACTGTTTTTACCACTTTCATTACTAATCACCGACAGACGGTTTTGCATATTTGAAGGTTTTTGTTGTTTTCGTGTTGTAACACAACTAATTTCACTATCTGGCGAATCTGTAAATAACATCGATTATAGGTAAAAATAAACGAAATTGTTTGATTTAAATTACCCAAATTTATTTCAATTAATTTCTTCCCATTCTTATCAACATCAGCATCATTATCATCCTCGTCATATTGTTCAACGATGGTGTCTTCATCGGTTTCATTTGATGATAAACGAGACGAATGCCCATCACCATCATCACTATGTTGCACAACTAATTTACTACTACTGAAATTCTCATTGTGAATATCAACAGAATCGTCCAAACTATCAACAGATATCGATTTGGCTACGTTCTTATTTGTTGATATTGGTGGTCGTGATTCAAAGAACGATCCAGTGAAACTGCCCCATAAACTTGATGACGATGATGGTGGTGGTGGATTGTTTGTTTTCATTTCTTCACTATCATCATCTTTTTTTATTATAGTTGTTTTTATATTACCCGACTGTGTAATACCCCATGTACCAAAGAAATCATCAGAATTTGTGTCAATTGGTGTATTTGTTGGAACAGTTATACAATTTTCATCGTCTTTTATGTCCAATGCTTTATCAATTGTTCTCTGGGCTTCTTTTAATGCCGATTTTGCAATATTTGCTAAACTAGATGCATCAAACCAACTCATTTTCATGTGTTTGCATATTATTATATTTATTGTTGAGAATTTTTCTAATTTTATAATAAATTAGATGTAGAAAAAGAGGTAAATTTAGACAAAATTTTCAATCTATATATCTTTTGACATAAACAGTACACTTGTCAAATATTTTAAACGTCAACACTAATAAACTATTAAACATACATTTGAACTACTAGCGTAGTGCACATGTCAATTCATCACTGTGGAGTGGGCTTATTTAATATAAGAATAATGTGTTGCCTAACTAGTTGGAACTAGTTTTGATTAGCTGTGTATATCTCTTTTGTTTTTATTTGTAATTACTAATTACAATGAACTAAGAGAAAAGGAACGAATTTAAAATCAATTGGTTTATTATTGATAATGTGATACAGTATACTTGTATTTGATGTTAAACAGAATTATTCTATTTATCTAACATCTGAAACATTATTTTTCTAATAACTTAAATTGTTGCAAATCTGGAGCCCTAAAAATTAGACATTCCACTAACGGTGTCATTTAGATACACTTGTATTTGTTCGAAATCGATAGTACATTTAGATGGAAAGTACAACTGATCTGACGATCTACTGATTTCCTAAGATTGCACTACTTTTGAATTCTTAAAAATTAAATCTCTGAATTTTTGTAATTATTTGTTTAAAAAAAGTACTTTGGTCTTGCAGGCGAAAATGCTAAATGAACAAATCTTTGAAACTGAACACATGAAGTATCTGAATAGCTATACTTTATTTTTATTTTATGATCAATCGCAATAACTTCTTTTCGTTAACATTGTGTCAAAATAATATACATTAAAATACGTACTTATTGATTATACATCTTATAAACTAAAAATTCTAAAACATGAGAGTAACAAACTAAATATAATAAGACAGAAAGAGAACTCATTGATATTTGATGAACCGGGTAAAATTGGTACGTCGGGCTGGACTGTTGTCACCATTGATGAAAATGTAGTTGCTCCTGTCGAACCACTGCTACTCGGTTCTGTGGTAGCTGATGCCGATGGTGTTTGCGTTTCTGTGCTACTCTTTGCATTGGTTGTACCTGTGCTTGGTTGCTCTGATGATAATGTAGATGATGGACTCGATGATGCTATACTACTTTCTGAACTGCTTGGTTGCTCTGATGATAATGTAGACGATGGACTCGATGATGCTATACTACTTTCTGAACTGCTTGGTTGCTCTGATGATAATGTAGACGATGGACTCGATGATGCTATACTACTTTCTGAACTGCTTGGTTGCTCTGATGATAATGTAGACGATGGACTCGATGATGCTATACTACTTTCTGAACTGCTTGGTTGCTCTGATGATAATGTAGATGATGGACTCGATGATGCTATACTACTTTCTGAACTGCTTGGTTGCTCTGATGATAATGTAGACGATGGACTCGATGATGCTATACTACTTTCTGAACTGCTTGGTTGCTCTGATGATAATGTAGACGATGGACTCGATGATGCTATACTACTTTCTGAACTGCTTGGTTGCTCTGATGATAATGTAGATGATGGACTCGATGATGCTATACTACTTTCTGAACTGCTTGGTTGCTCTGATGATAATGTAGATGATGGACTCGATGATGCTATACTACTTTCTGAACTGCTTGGTTGCTCTGATGATAATGTAGATGATGGACTCGATGATGCTATACTACTTTCTGAACTGCTTGGTTGCTCTGATGATAATGTAGACGATGGACTCGATGATGCTATACTACTTTCTGAACTGCTTGGTTGCTCTGATGATAATGTAGACGATGGACTCGATGATGCTATACTACTTTCTGAACTGCTTGGTTGCTCTGATGATAATGTAGACGATGGACTCGATGATGCTATACTACTTTCTGAACTGCTTGGTTGCTCTGATGATAATGTAGATGATGGACTCGATGATGCTATACTACTTTCTGAACTGCTTGGTTGCTCTGATGATAATGTAGATGATGGACTCGATGATGCTATACTACTTTCTGAACTGCTTGGTTGCTCTGATGATAATGTAGATGATGGACTCGATGATGCTATACTACTTTCTGAACTGCTTGGTTGCTCTGATGATAATGTAGATGATGGACTCGATGATGCTATACTACTTTCTGAACTGCTTGGTTGCTCTGATGATAATGTAGATGATGGACTCGATGATGCTATACTACTTTCTGAACTGCTTGGTTGCTCTGATGATAATGTAGACGATGGACTCGATGATGCTATACTACTTTCTGAACTGCTTGGTTGCTCTGATGATAATGTAGACGATGGACTCGATGATGCTATACTACTTTCTGAACTGCTTGGTTGCTCTGATGATAATGTAGATGATGGACTCGATGATGCTATACTACTTTCTGAACTGCTTGGTTGCTCTGATGATAATGTAGATGATGGACTCGATGATGCTATACTACTTTCTGAACTGCTTGGTTGCTCTGATGATAATGTAGATGATGGACTCGATGATGCTATACTACTTTCTGAACTGCTTGGTTGCTCTGATGATAATGTAGACGATGGACTCGATGATGCTATACTACTTTCTGAACTGCTTGGTTGCTCTGATGATAATGTAGATGATGGACTCGATGATGCTATACTACTTTCTGAACTGCTTGGTTGCTCTGATGATAATGTAGATGATGGACTCGATGATGCTATACTACTTTCTGAACTGCTTGGTTGCTCTGATGATAATGTAGATGATGGACTCGATGATGCTATACTACTTTCTGAACTGCTTGGTTGCTCTGATGATAATGTAGATGATGGACTCGATGATGCTATACTACTTTCTGAACTGCTTGGTTGCTCTGATGATAATGTAGACGATGGACTCGATGATGCTATACTACTTTCTGAACTGCTTGGTTGCTCTGATGATAATGTAGATGATGGACTCGATGATGCTATACTACTTTCTGAACTGCTTGGTTGCTCTGATGATAATGTAGATGATGGACTCGATGATGCTATACTACTTTCTGAACTGCTTGGTTGCTCTGATGATAATGTAGACGATGGACTCGATGATGCTATACTACTTTCTGAACTGCTTGGTTGCTCTGATGATAATGTAGATGATGGACTCGATGATGCTATACTACTTTCTGAACTGCTTGGTTGCTCTGATGATAATGTAGATGATGGACTCGATGATGCTATACTACTTTCTGAACTGCTTGGTTGCTCTGATGATAATGTAGATGATGGACTCGATGATGCTATACTACTTTCTGAACTGCTTGGTTGCTCTGATGATAATGTAGACGATGGACTCGATGATGCTATACTACTTTCTGAACTGCTTGGTTGCTCTGATGATAATGTAGATGATGGACTCGATGATGCTATACTACTTTCTGAACTGCTTGGTTGCTCTGATGATAATGTAGATGATGGACTCGATGATGCTATACTACTTTCTGAACTGCTTGGTTGCTCTGATGATAATGTAGACGATGGACTCGATGATGCTATACTACTTTCTGAACTGCTTGGTTGCTCTGATGATAATGTAGACGATGGACTCGATGATGCTATACTACTTTCTGAACTGCTTGGTTGCTCTGATGATAATGTAGATGATGGACTCGATGATGCTATACTACTTTCTGAACTGCTTGGTTGCTCTGATGATAATGTAGATGATGGACTCGATGATGCTATACTACTTTCTGAACTGCTTGGTTGCTCTGATGATAATGTAGATGATGGACTCGATGATGCTATACTACTTTCTGAACTGCTTGGTTGCTCTGATGATAATGTAGATGATGGACTCGATGATGCTATACTACTTTCTGAACTGCTTGGTTGCTCTGATGATAATGTAGATGATGGACTCGATGATGCTACACTACTTTCTGAACTGCTTGGTTGTATAGTTACTGTAGATAATTTGCTAAGTTCAGTTGCGATAGCCCACGCAGATTTTGAAATTGTTCCAATGTTGACCGGTTGGGACACAGTACTGCTGCTTTTTTCTATCTTAGAAAGCAAGGACGTCGATGATGTCTGTTTGGTTGTATTCAGAGATGGCATCTCTAGTTCTAGTGTAGTAATATGACTTTTTTCTTCTTTTCTTTCTGTATTTTTCCAAGATTTTATTTTTCTGCTATGTACGTTTATTCGTGTTTGACTCAGTACGTTTATATAGAAAGACATATCACTCAAAGTTTCGTCATTGTTGTCTTGTAATTGGATTAGATACTTTACCTAAAACAGTTTTTTTAACATCATTAATTAATAATGAGGATCACATATTCTCCGTTAAACATAAGGAAAGTGTAAGTCGACGAGCAGATTAGAAGTACCTAGGAAAAAATGTGTTGACGAAGACATGATTGAACAAATTACTTCCTTGTTAAAGTGTTAACTGATTCAATTGCAGCTCATCCATTCACAGTTTTCATATGTTTAACGTGAGTATGTATTTTTCATGGTTCATTTTAACCCTAACCATGCTTGAAACGAAGCTGGTCAACTTTTATATATTTTTAACAATGCAATGTCTTGAAAACAAATCTCTAGACAATGAGAAACGTGCGTTCTGAACGGCTCTAAAAAATGCGCGTCAATGCCAATTATTTTCAAGAATTGTAAGCGACAAAACAACTTTTCTTTGAACTAGTCTACATCTATGTAAATATTCATACATTTATATTTAGCAGCGCTCAGATGTAGCAGAATTATAAATTTGTCTTGTAATTTTTACAAAAAGTCCAAATTAGTAGTAAAAAACCCGGTTCTATATCCTTATTAACAAGTATGACTACATATACATAGGTACTTTCTTACCTTAATTTTACCAAATTGTCCTTTCTTATTCAATAGTTTATGTGTAGTACTTTTGAAATATTTGGTTATAATGCTGCTGTATTTTTGGCACACATTATCGGTCGTAACAAAGCAGAAGATCATTGTTATCGGCTGTTTATTTTCTAAATTCACCCCAAAATGAATGTCTACGTTGATTTCACCTTCGTCAAAATACCTTTCGTCACTTTCATAACAAATTACAATATGTTCTTCCAATTTCTGTTGATTCGATAACTTAGAGTATAATGTTGCATCATTGATTACAGGCCACAGTTCTGCTCCTTTTGAATCACATGCAGTTCGATGTAAGATGACTTCATTGTCATTGTTGGTAAGACATTGTGTTACGTGAGACAGACTTAACAATGTCCAAATAACACTTAAAATTTTAACCATATTTGATAATTTCATAATTGCAGAGTTTAACTACAATCATAGACTACTGATTGTGAGAGTCGATCTCTCTAATATTCTCTTTTATCTTTCTAATTATCGATAATTAACATTATTGTTATCTATGTAATATGTACACTATCGATAATTCTAGTTATTAAATCCATTTATCTTTTCCTTATTCATTTTTCTAGTACAATTGGTATTACAACAAAGAAATAATGAAATTTTTTATAAAATATAATCTTTGATTACTTACTGAAATGTTTCAATGACTAAAATGATAAATGTATAAAACTATATACTTGATAACACCATTGTTAAATGTAATTAAATTTAATCTGATGTTTATAATTACTTAAATTCTGATAAGATCTAAATAACACACAGGGATAATCACAAAAATTGACATATTTGATCATTAACACGTTTCTACATTAATATCAGAGTATACTTTCCACTTATCATCTACAATATTGTCTATTTTTTCTTCTAAAATTTTCTATGAAACGCTTATTTTCTTAGATAAATATTTTTATTTTGCCAGTTGATTACTAACACCATGAGGTGGTGGTGACAAACATACTTATTACCTATGTTTATGACGCATACGACATAATTTTCACTGTAATTTCTAAATTGGGGAAATTTATTCTAATCTAATTGTATTTCATAACGATTTACTATCTTCTTAAAAATTTCGTTATAAAGTGCCAAAAAACTAGATTACTCACTATTTCTATTACAATAGCATTTTGTTCTCAATTTTTTAATGTAATTCTCAGTGGCAACTCGTAAGCTTTACCATGATGACTTTCAACACCTGAATTCTCTTTGAAAATATTTTTATCCTTTGCTAAACAATTTTTTAGTATACCCTGCTTCATTATTTTAATTAAAATGGTATAGTTTCTAATAATTTAGAAATGATTAATTAAATAATGCTATCAAAATGTCAATCATCTTTGTATGGAAATTTTGAAAATAAGACTACAAGTATTTTTAAACTGCGCTTTACTATTCTAATGAACGAATATTTTCTAATTAATGTAATAGTTTAAGTAATATAATAGAACGATAGAATGTCCAATAAAATAACAGTTTGATTTTGCAGTGTTTGTAGTACTATCATTTGCTTGTTCTGTTGTAAATAACGTTGATGTTGAAGTTGTAGTTGACCTTACACTGCTACTATTCTTTGTTGATTCTACAATAGATGCTGAGGAAACTGGTAATTTTTCAGATGTTATGCTACTTGTGGTACTACTCTCTAACTGATCTGTTGTGGATGATATTGATGCTGAAGCCATTGGCGATTTTGTAGTACTTGCACTACTTATGCTACTACTTTTTGTTGATTCTGTAGTAGATGCTGATGATACTGATAATTTTTCAGATGCTACACTATTTGTGGTACTAGTCTCTGACTGGTTGGTTGTAGATGATATTGATGCTGAAACTATTGGCGATTTTGTAGTTCTTGCACTACTTATGCTACTACTTTTTGTCGATTCTGATGTTGATACTTGTAATTTTTCAGATGTTGTACTACTTGTGGTACTATTCTCTGACTGATCTATTGTGGATGATATTAATGCTGAAGCCATTGGCGATTTTGTAGATCTTGCACTACTTTTTGTTGATTCTGTAGTAGATGCTGAGGATACTGGTAATTTTTCAGATGTTACACTATTTGCGGTACTAGTCTCTGACTGATCTGTTGTGGATGATGTTGATGCTGAAAATATTGGCGATTTTGTAGATCCTGCACTACTTATGCTACTACTTTTTGTTGATTCTGTAGTAGATGCTGAGGATACTGGTAATTTTTCAGATGTTACACTACCTGTGGTAGTACTCTCTGATTGATCTGTTGTGGATGATATTGATGCTGAAGATATTGGCGATTTTGTAGATCTTGCATTACTTATGCTACTACTTTTTGTTGATCCTGTAGTAGATGCTGAGGATACTAGTAGGTTTTCAGATGTTACACTACTTGTGATACTACTCTCTGTAGGCAACTGTGATACAGTTGTTGGTATTGTGCTACTGTAATTTGACTGGCTTGTTGTAGATGCCGCTGATGTTGAAAATATTGATGATGTTGTACTACTCTCTGTCTGTTCTGTTCTAAAAGATATTGGTGATTCACTACTTGTGCTATTTCCATCTGTTAATTTTGAAGTAGGTGGTAATAATGTCGATGATATTGTCTGTTCTGAACTCGAGGATATTGATGACATTATTATTGATGTTATTGTGTTTGTGCTACTACTATTTGCCTGTTCTGATGTTGAATTTTCCATTTGTGACTCATTTTCCATTAAAGATCGCTTTTTCCTGTTGTAAATTCGAATTCGACTCAAGTCTTTTACATAGACGGGCATTTCATTATTAACTTCTTCATTACTGTCTTCTGATTGAAAGGTATACTTTACCTAAAACAAAATTGCTATAAAATTCATTATTTTCTAATGTAAAATTAATTAAAAATGAAAAAATTCTAAATTAGTCTCGTAGTTTCTACATTGAACTATTTAGTAATAGTTTTTTACCTTAATTTTACCAAATTGTCCTTTCTTATTCAATAGTTTATTTGTAACACTTTTGAAATATTTGTTTATAATGCTGCTGTATTTTTGGCACACATTATCGGTCGTAACAAAGCAGAAAACCATTATTATTGGATGTTTATTTTCCGAGTTCTCTCCAAAATTAATGTCTACGTTGATTTCACCTTCGTCAAAATACCTTTCATCACTTTCATAACAAATTACAATATGTTCTTCTAATTTTCGTTGATTTGATAACTTAGAGTATAATGTTGCATCATTGATTACAGGCCTTAATTCTGCTTCTTTTGGATCACATTCAATCTGATGTAAGATGATTTCTTTTCCATTGTTGGTCAAACTTTGAATTGCTTGAAAGAGACTTAGCAGTGTCCAAGTAACACTTAAAATTTTGGCCATTTTTGAAACTTTGTCTTATTATTATAATTACCAATCAGTTATTATAATTATCAACTACTGAAAGACTATGACTTAAATAGTCCTCTTTATCTTCCTAATTATTGGTAATTAATTCTATTGTAATCTTATGGAAATGCACACTACTGTTGTTAAATATGCTTTATGCAGGTTTTTTCCTTATAAACTCAATACGTGTAGAATGATCACATAATAAAATAATAAAGAAAACATAATAAAAGGGAACTCCCCATAGAAAATGTTCAATGACTAAAATATTAAATAGATTTAGTATAAAAAAATATTTTTAATAGCACTATTGTCATATTTATCTATAATTAAAATTAATTTATTGTGCATAATTGTTTAAATACTGATAAGATTTAAATAACACGTAGGGAATAATCATGATGATTAACGCATGCATGTCTTCATTCAATTATAATCGTTCGTTTATCATCTCCATTATTTTAGAAAATTTAATCCCAGTTTGATCCTATCTCATAATGATTCGCGTTTCTCAATTGCTAATATAAATCACAATACTCCATGAATTAGGGTTTTTTAAGGGGCATTTAATAAAATTTTGCAACATTTATCTTGAACTTTTTTCTCACATAAGTGCAAATTTATATATAATTTCAACGTCGTAATTAAACAAAAATTATTGAGTATCAATCAATTGACCTTTAAATGTCATGATAAAATTAATTAAAATTAATTCTAAAGTTTATAGTTTATATAAACCGGGAGCAATAAAATCAATATGAATCGATTATTTTTTTATTTGCTATTGCAATAAGAAATAACTTCAAGAATTCTCATTATTACAGTTTTGGGGCAAATTTTTCCCTTGGTGTTAATGGAAACTCATACGGTTCTTGTCCACCTTCGATCACCCATCCGGTTCCAGATCCAGCCGTTTGAATAACTTTTACAATTCCTTTAGCACCACTTGCTAGACTACAAATACAAATGGTAATTAAATCACTAATTTTACAACGAAATATCGAATAAAATTACGTTTGTAATGGTTTTGCTTTAAGCGAATCAAGGACTGTTTTTCCATATTCTAATGACAAACATCTTTCGCTAATTTTTTTATTTAATGTAGCCTCAGTAATTCCAAGACACACTGTTAGAACTTTAACTTTGGTTCGTTCGTAGTGCATCCGATCCCCCCATGCTTTACTCATGCCGAAAACAGCAAATTTCGTCCCGGTGAATATTGGCACTTCCTTTAATGGTTCGATACCAGCAATCGAATTCATGTTGACTATTACAGCTTCTGAACCAGATCGGTGTTTTTGTAAATAATTCTCTAATCCCAATATAACTCCATGGATGACGCTTTTCTAAAAATTCAACAATTTTAGATTGTTGAAGCACTTCAAATTCAACAATTCTACCAAATTGTAGTTGAGTTGTTTTTCCCAATTACGATCATCTAGAATTGTAGCACAATTTACTAGAATATCAACGTTATTAAAACGGTCAATAGTTTTCTTGAAAGCATCTAGAAGAAACAATGAATCAGCATTTATTATCGAATTGATAATAACAAAATACCTTCGAAACTTTCAATATTTGTAACATCTGTTAGCACGAAAATAACTTTATCTGGTCCGAATTCTTTTGTAATTTCATCAACAGCCTTTTGGCCATGCTTTTCACTAACATCAGCTAATGTAACACCCTAAATTATTAAAAATTTTAAATTTTGCTATTGTTTAGATTTTAACTAACCCTCAAGCCATTTCTGAGTAGTTCTTTGGCATAGGTGATGCCGTTAATTGAAGCACCACCAGTAATAAGCGCTACTTTATTTTTTATATCAAATGACATCGTGTGATTTAAACACTTACTGTTTATTAGTTGTAGCAACAAATGTTTATATGTTAAGAAATAAAGGAAAAAAGCAGGAACGTTATAGATAAAAGGCCTGAATCAGGAAGTTAATTTGTTATCTTTTTCTAATTTTACATTTTTAGAGCGAGTTCTAGAAAAAATACACAATGTGAAAGGTGATTTTTTTTTGTAATTTATTTTACAAAAAATTACTGAAGAACGAAAGAGACAGTTGGGCATTTGTGAATTCTCCTTTTTAGGTCAGTTAAAAACAGAATCTTATTACATCAGTGTATTTTGTAGAAAAATGATACATCAGTTCATTAAAAAACAGTATAAGCATTAAAATTATTAATAAAAACTATTGAGATCCACTCATTTATCCATTTTGTTTATCAAATAGAAAAATCATTAACCATTATCAGACGATTCGCATAATACACACAGTATAAAAATTAAATAAAAAATGATTAAAATTGTGTATAATAATCGACATCTAGCTCTTATTTATATGCTTTACAATATAAAAGCATATAACTACGTTATTAATTAAGTATACGAGAAGCGAAGCTTTTGTTCTGAAATGTGTTTGATTTGAAGGTGATTCATTCTCAATTTATGAAAATAATTTAATTTCTTTGGGTGGTCGTGAATCCTCCACTAACCAACTGCTACCACTTGGTGCTTTCTGTATCAAATCAACTAAAGCTTTACAGAGATTCTCCGATCTTAAACAATAACAAATAAACATTTCTATTGATTGCATTTGATAATTAATAAACTTACTTGACTGCTACCATATTCCCAATATCTCTTTGCCATGCTTTCTCATATTCACTACTTAGAATCCGTTTCCTTGGATCACCGGTCAATGCAATCTCTGTCGGTGATGGGCATAAGGCTATAACACGCACACCAGTCAAATTGACATGATATTGATCACCATATGAACGTGTTAATGCAGCTACAGCATGTTTAGTTGCTGTAAATACTGGTAATGATACTAATGGATGTGCTGTACAACTTGAACTGGTATTAATTACAATACCCCCAGGACCACCACGGTCTTTACCTAAGAAACGGAAGGCTAACAATAAACCTCTAATAACACCGTTCTATAAATGATTAAAATTAATTTAAAGAAGATTTGAATTGAATTTAAACTTGCAAGATTCACGTCGACCTCCAATTCCCATAATCGATCATTCATAACTGATGCACTGTTAATTACAATATCAACACCGCCTAGTTTTGATATTGTCGTTTGGAAGGCTTCTATTAATTAATTAATTAATAAATTGTTAGATTATTTAAATTGTGGATAATTCGTTCGGATTTACCTTCGAATTGTGGATAATCGGTAACATCACACGGACAAAAAATCACACGATCTTTACCAGTCTTCATCAATTGATGCAGCAAATCTTCACCAGCATCTGTATTAATATCACATATTGAAACCTACAAAAATCACTCATTATAAATTAAAATTTACATCACAACGGATAGAATTAAACACCTTGCAGCCCTGTTTGAACAATTCAATACAGAAGTCTCTACCATGTCCAGATGCACCGCCAGTAACTAAAGCAACTTTCCCTTTTAAATCCATCTTAAAAATAATCGATTTTCATCAGTTATATTGAATTGTATTTAAAAAAAATAATATAAAAATGTGTATAGGAGTTGAATTTCCGGTAGACTGAGGGCCGCGCCCTAAAGCGTCGCGACGTCTACTCTAGGGGAGATTACAAATTGGGGGAAATCGCTCAATGCGCAGGTTGATATTCAAAATGATTCATTAAAATATTCTGCTTTAAGAGTTTCTGTAAATTATCGCAGTCGGCAATCTATTTTAGAAACCAAATCAAATCGGATTTTCGTTTTTTTTTATGACATAATAAACGTCATTATTAAATTTGATTTTTAATTAAAATTATAAAAGATTGGACCACACAGTTTATGGAATTTCCAATGCGACTTCGCAATAGTATGTCAAAACGTCGTTCACAAATTAAGAAGACGCCAAAGAAAGAATTGTACAAGAAGATATTCTCTTGCAGAAATGATGATCGGTGTTTGTGTAAAAATTTCGAAAATATTTGCCATTTTGAGTTTCCACAAATATGGAAAGATCTATTTATTAATAATCAATTAACTGATGGTATTATACGTTGTAGAGATGGTAAAGAATTTAAAATCCATCGTGTTATACTATCAGCAGTTAGTCCATATTTTCGTGTATTATTCACAAATTCAATCAATCGTAATCAGAGCGAACGATATGAAACGAAAGTACTTGCATCGAGTCAAATTTTTAAATTATTACTGGATTATGCCTACACTGGTACCTGTCAAATCAATAAAAGTAACGTTAAATCACTGTTAATCTATGCTGATAAATACGCGATACTTCCGATCGTCCAGAAATGTTGCGACTTTCTTTCAAGTAATTCAACAAAATAACAAACTAATCATTTCTATCATTGTTATTTTAATTTTAAGACGATTTAAATGCGAAAAACTGCCTAGAAATATTGGCATTTGCCAATCGTTATTTCTGTTGCAAATTATCGGAGAAATGTCGACGATATGTTTTAAAGAATTTCTTAAAAATTTCGAATAATAGTAAGCAATTCTTCTATTTAAATGCCGATGAATTGGCACATTTTTTAAAAGATGATGAGTTGAATGTAAGAAATGAACAAGTTGTTTTCGAAATTATCCTAAAATGGGTGAAATATCGTAAGAAAATTAGACAAGTGCATCTTGTTAGATTATTGAAATGTATACGCTTTGGACATTTAGAAAATACGGCAATGCTGAATATCTTACAGAATCCCATGATACAATTCCATAAGGTATTTTATTACTTCTGATTCTAGTTTAGTTCTATGCTTTCATTCTTTGTGGGCTTCTAATACTTCGAACCAAACTCTCGATTTGTTTCTAGGATAGTTACGATTATGTGAAAAGCATAAACGATTTCCTCGACGATTTATTCGCTGGTGAAATTGAAACTTCCTTAGTCGACCGTCGTCTATTCCGTTATCGTATTTCACAAGATGTCCTGTTTGCTATTGGTGGTTGGAATATCGGTCGTCCAACGAATTTCATTGAAACTTATAATCTTTGTACGGATTATTGGTTAATCTCATCGCATGCTGAATACGTACCACGTGCCTACCATGGTACTTGTGCGTTACACAATTCTATTTATATTATTGGCGGTTTTGATGGTAGTCAATATTTTAATACAGTACGTAAATATGATCCAATTAATTATAAATGGAACGATTGTGCATGCATGTACGATCATCGATGTTATGTTAGTGTTGTTACACATAATAATAAAATTTATGCTATGGGCGGCTATAACGGGCGCATTCGTTTAAGATCTTTTGAACGCTATGATCCGGAGAAGAATCAATGGGAATTGATGCCAGCTATGAATAAACAACGTTCAGATGCTGGTGCTACTGTCTTAGATAATAAAGTATCCAAATCAAATCAATTAATATTCCAAAAACAACTAATTGAAAATCTTAGATTTACATTGTTGGTGGTTTTAACGGACAAGAAGTGATGAGGTCTGGAGAAGTATTCGATATAGAAATGAATCAATGGTCATCAATACCACAAATGTTATCACCACGATCTGGTGTTTCATTAGTCACTTATAATAAAACAATTTATGCATTTGGTGGTTTTAATGGTGAAATTCGTATGAAGAATGGTGAGAAATTCATACCGAATTTATCGAAACGTTGGACAGAAATCTCAGATATGATGACAGCTAGAAGTAATTTTGCTACAGCAATTTTAGATGATTCAATTTTCGTAATTGGTGGATTTGATGGTAATTACAATTCTAATTTATTTTCAGTATATTAGAATTAATTTATTAAAGGTGCATCAACGGTTAGTTTAGTTGAATATTATGATCCAATAAAAGATCAATGGTATCGAGCCAGTCCTATGAATTTAGCACGATCAGCATTAAGTGCTGTTGTTATCAGCGATTTACCAAATGTTCGTGAATATTCATATCAAACGTACAATAATGTATATCGATGGTAATTTTATTTGTTTGACTTTATGGGAGATTTGCGAAGTATTTATGTGGTTCTTAACATTCTTACTTTTACACGATTTTTCTTGTTTATTTATTTGATTGTCTTATACAATGATTTCTATTGTACGCTTTCATTTGTAATAAATTTGATTGTTTGTTTGTTGATTTTATTTGAAGATTACTATTCCTATAGGTATGCAACCAACAAAACACACAAACTATTTCTAGACTATATACGGTATATGGGCAGAAGACGATCAATAACTAGTTGTGCTATTGGATAATAGAGAGCGCCATTGGAGCAACCCGTTTTGCGTACTTGTGATTGGTTACAATTTCGTTTCGGTCCCCCGACTCCCTGCCTCGTCTACTTCATTCGGTTCATCAATGATGTCAAAATTTGTCAGTTGATATTTCTAAAGCGTGTAGAGTTGATATTTTGTAAACACAATTACAATTTACATGAAATTTGACTTGAGAGAAATTCGAAATAAATAAATCAGTGAATTAATGAAGACCTTGTACACTTTTGTGTATAAATAATTTTATCAATACAGTATACTTGAAAATAAATATTTAATATAACAACTGAATTGTGCTTGTGTTTGTGTGTGTGTGTGTTTAGCTATGATAATCATCAAGAAATAGGATAAAAACAATTCGTATTATCTAAACATCTAGTGTCAGTTGAATTTTCACTCAAATACAACAAATTTCAGGTGAATTATTTTGATTTTTTTCCATTTCTTTCCATTTAATAACGTGCGAAAATTCCGGTCTTGTATTATGTGTAGGTAAATGTGAATGTGTGTGTGTACCTTTACGTCTTAATAACATGGGTGGCCCCCTTTATAGATTTCCGTTTCAATCTAATTTTAGTCGTTTACTCCAAGAATATCATTTATCTTTTATACACACACATATAGTACACACAAAATCCCCATTTTTGCCTTAAGGGTGTGTTTTATCTTCTAATTTATCACAAAATTAATGTGTTTAGATTGACGAACTATTTCTAGGGCTTTAAAATCGCATCTTTTGCGGTTAGCGTATTAAAAATTGGAAAAATCAACCCTCCACTAAAGTACTCTCGAAAATCTTGGAGAGATGATAACAATATAAAAGTCTAATTATGGGATTTTTATTGTAGTAAATAGTAATTTTCGAGTTGTACTTGAAACCATGATTTTCTCTATCTATCACCTTAAATGAGGGTAGATTTTTAGTGATTTTCTTACTCGATCCACAAATCAATACTTCGATTTTTCTTGAATTCATTTGCTAAAAAGGAAAACAATGTTTTTCTTTAATTGTCCAGTATTTTTGTAATTTTTAAACTTAAATATGGAAAAATTTCAGCTGTAAGTTCGGTGAAAATTGCTATAAATGTCGGAAAAATAGTGAGTGGGATTTAAATAAATAATTATTTATAAGTAATTTCTCTTGTAGTTGAAAGAGAAAAGCCAAATTACGATTTCTCTTTAATTTCGAATTAGATTATTAATATAATTTTTTGAAGATTGAAAAACAAACAAATAAACTGTATTCATAACAACAATAAATCTAATAATGCACAAGGACAAACATTGAAAAAATATGCTAACGAATAGTTCAAAGAACAATATTTTTATTCGTGCTTGTTCTGGATACATTAAATTTTGTTTCTTTCTTATTTCCGATGTCTTTGCGTTAAAGATAAGAGGCGCCATACTTTGAATATAGCATAATGTTGGCCCACATTTCAGGTATTCAATGTATTTGTGTTACGAATCCTCAATCTGTAATCTACATACAAATAGACGTACATATAGACGAACAATGTCTCTTTTGTATTATTCTACATACAATCTACAATTATTCCAATTATTGTTGTTATTATTTAATATTGTTTCCAATGTACGGTACAGGAGTATATTGAACTCACTGTTGTTGTTTTTAAATTACATAATAGTTTGTTTCGTTGAATTTTGCTTCTTCTTTAACGTAATGCGATAATGTAAAACGTCCATTTTCCCGACCTCATTTTAAACATAGAAATCTCTCCTGTTCTATAAAATAATTAATTTTAATTATACAATTTGGCATTGGTAAATGCATTACAAAAGAGAGGAACGAATTCGAAAAAAAAGTAATTTAGACAAAAGCTTTTAATGTTGTAATTAATGGCAAATCTCCAATTTCTATAACGGCACATATCTAAATAGAATGTTTTATCAATTAATTGTTATACATTTGCCAAAGAAATAACAACAACAACATATAATATGAATTTCCTGAACAAGATTGTTGCTGTCGTTCGACAAATAAGTGACGCTAAAACAACATTCCATTAGTTTATGCTGTTGTAGGTCATCAGGTGTATGACTTCTAAATTACTTATACAAGATTGAAATGAAAGAAATATGCCAATTTTCAAATTTATTGATTAGATACAAATTTATTAGATGAGAAAAGAAGCAGTTGTAAATTTACAGTTACTTTTATAAATAATCTGAAAGACTCAAATATTTATAAGAATATTGTTTTGACGTCAATAAAATAGAATTTAAATTAAACAAATCGCGTGAAAATGTTTGAATTTTCTTTTAACTTGAAATTTAGAAAACTAAATCAAACATTCCAGCAAATTAATTAATGAAAAAAAAATAGGTTCAAGTTTGCCTACTGATAAAATATAATTAAAATATAACTTACAGGTGATAAAATTTTAAAACGTCCAGTTAAATTAATCTGAATAATATTTCATTTAATAAAATAAAGTCAACATCTATTTATTATATTGCTTGTCCGGCTCATTTGTTTCAATTTTTTGGTGTATTTTTTTCATTGAACCTGTTTATTAATTTTTTATTCTAACTTGTTAATTTAAATTCTAGTTCTACAACCTCTCTTCAGACTCAATTTCGCCGATTTGTCTCGATCAGCTTTTTGAAATCCGTTCTTATTCTGTGTAAATATTAAATTCGTTACTATTTAATCCGTAGTATTACTTAAAAATAATCTAATTTCTAGAGGATCAAAGAAACAAATTGTAATTTTGTAGATATAATCGATTTTGTAGTTAATCAAAGAATTTAAACTCGGAAAAATTTAAAATAATAGTATTTTAGTTATACTTGAAACATTCAATACATTGAGAAATTCTTTAGAAATTTCGTTAACAAAGGAAAATTTAAACCATTCACAACTTCCTGTCATTATTATATTTTACACATTGATTAAAGATTATAAATCATTTAATTTTTTTTTTTTTCTAGAATTTGTGATAAAATTTTAACATCTTAATTCGTTGTAGTGTAGTTTTTCGAACATTTCAAATAGACTAATTTATTTTAATCTAGAATAATTAAAATAGAAAAAGAAATTGCTTACTTGAACCAGTAATTCACAAATTTAGCAGCAAATACTTAAAACATAGGGTAAGACTCACATTAATCAGTAGAATTGTAAGGTTAGATATTTGACAATCACCAACATCGGGGAATTTTTCTTACCAATCTATTTTTTGTTGGGCGCGTAATTCAAAATTTTCAATTTGACTAATAGAAAAAACAAATTAATTGTATGAAAATTATCGAATTTATAAGCTTACATGAAAATTTATTGATTTTAAAAGGTAACGTTATATAAGAATTATAAATATGAATATTGTACAAAGTCGAAAAAATATTTGGAGGTCAAATTTATTGTACAACATACTAAATTTTCCATAAAATAATTTCTAGAGGACTTATTATAAAATATGAATCAAATAGAACTTACTGTTTTTTTTTTAATAAATAGTAAAATTTAATTTTTGTATAAATTTAAAAAAATACAGTAGATAGTAATTATTATTATTATTATTATTATTAGGCGTCGTCGCAAGTAATTTTACAAAAAAAAATCGTTAGCGATTATCCAATTAAGTGAATTATTTAATTAAAATTCAAACCAAGGTTCTCTCTTACAGTTAGAATATTTCACAGATTAATTATTTATAAAGTAATCGTTACCATAAATGTTCGATTACAAATTTTAATAATAAAAATTATATTTGCAAACATTAATATTCTTATAATCAATTTAATTAAATTATTTTCAATGTTAATATCATTCATAAATTTGAAACATTTCATATCTGTACCGCAAACAAAATTATAAGTAGAATTTTTCTCTTGATTAGATTATTTTTATACAGATTATCTGTTTGATTGGCGTCAGTTGAAATCCTTGGTGGTTTTACGGTTTTAATGTATTCCATTTATAGGGCAAATAAATAAACAATAACGATAATAATCAGAATGGAGTTTCGTTGTTCGTTTACCTAACATTTATTTTTCAACACTCTCCTATTAACCAACTTTTAATTCAATTAAAACCTTGTAATTTAGTTGAGATTATTTGATTTTCTTTCAATTAATTGTTACCTATCCATAATGACGTCAATTGTTGGTTTTACTTAACTACTCAATAAAGTTGAAGTTTAAGAAATAATATGTTGAAGATGAAGGTGGAAAAATCGTTTTATATCCTACTTAATTTGGATTGTTAGATCAAATATTTGCATAATCTTGAAATAGATTCAATATCAAGTTTATGGATCTAAATAAATTTCCACCAAATGGCAAAGAAGGAGAGAAAGAAAAAACAACTTTCAGATAAACTAAAACAGGAAGAAAACAGATTTATGTTGAAATTTCAATTGGAATGTTGATTGTATGTGTGTCCTCGTAAAATTCGTAACAAGCTACAATTTATCGTAGAATTCTAGACAACAACTGTGGAAAATTCATCAATGGACTATATAGAGATCAGTCTTTTTTTAGGATATAGGAATGTTGCCTTTTGGATGTTTCATATTTTTATTATAGAAACGTAAAAATTGTATTTAAAAATAGAGACGTTTTATCGTCGTTATCTATCTTCAAATTGGATTCCAAAAGAATTTTACGAAATGTAATAAATTAAAGCTTCTTTTTTTAGGAGTTTACTAAAGATTTTCTTTTCTATTTTTATTAAAGTCTACCAACATGGAGATTTTCTAGAAATAGAATTTGCTCATACCATTGATCCGTATTTAGTTTCTTTCGCTTTATTAATAAATACTTAATCATATATTTAGTGCAAATAAAAAATATAAAACGTAAATCAATATTTTTTTATATACTTTTAGATTTTTTTGTGGTAAAACCCCCTATTATTTAACCCGCAAACAATACAGTAATTAAATTTGCTGACAAGAAAGAAGACAGCTTTTGTTCATTAACAGAAACAAACTTTAGATCCACAGTTGCCATTCTAACGCCTACAAAGCTACCAAAATTCCACGTAGAAATTTACCGAAACGAATATAATATTATATATTATATATAATTTCGTTAATAATTATTATATATTATTTCGTTTGTTATTATATATTATTTCGTTCGTAGCAACGCAAAATTACATCTACCGGTCAGGCAATTGAACCTAACAACACTCTGAGCTATCAAATAAATTTCATTGAATAATTGTCGTTTTTTAATGAATTCTTATCATTCTGTACAGACTGTTTTCACATATGATAAGCAGTGCAAAAGCAGAAAGATTGATATGCTAGACTAACTTATGTGATTCTTTATTAAATCGATTTTGAGTGTGTTCAATGTGATGTGAATCGGATACGATGATTTTGCTATTTAGTTTTGTAAAAAATCATTTTGGGAAATATTCTAAGGCCCTAAAAACGTAGACACTTCTACTAGATGATCGCCTCTAGGTTCATACATTTACAAAGCTCATACTCTAAAGATCATATTTCTCTTCTATTTGTCTCCTAAGAGAAATAAATTCAGTCAGATTACAATTGAAATTTATTTCTTAAGAATTTGAAATATCCTAGAATTTTCTATAAATTTTTTTAAAGAAATCCTCACTCTTCAAAGAGAAACTATTAGAAACTATACAATTAATAGGCAATTTCTTCGTTTATTATTATAATTATTATTTAAATATAATAAATAATACTGTCACTATTATTTTAAATTATTTAGATTATTATAATTCTAATCAAAAAAAATTATATGAAAGTCTGTATTCGAAGATCAGTCTACTAAGAGGCCTAATTCTGTTTCAAAAAATAATTTGTCAATATAGTTTTATTTAATTAAGCACAATGTCATTATTGTATTGAAATATCTCACTTAATTAACATTAATGAATTATCAAACGATTTATCAGGTCAACGAGTATTAATCAATTGATGAAGTTTACGTATTATAAACTACTATTACGCATGATATAGTTCTAAAAGTATACAAAGGATTCGTGAAACTATAACTGTGATCTAAAAAAAATATCTTCATAAAATTAGGGTTGTAAGCGAACCTATTGCACCGTTATTAGGCCTTAAAATGTGATAGAATTTGGGGCACTTTCAAATAGTTTTATTTCTAAAATAATTACAAATATTGTCAGTTAATTTGTGATAAAAAAATCTTCATTTTGATGGATTTTCGTGTCATTTCGCTGAAAAATAACTGCAGTTTTTTCAATTATTTTCATGATATACACATGAAATTTCAATTGTTCGTATTCAACTTCCGTTATTATTGTTTGTCTCAAAAAAAAACGACCAATTTTGCCATGATTTTCCCACCACCTGCGCATCATTTTCATGCTAATGATTGAAACAAACTATAGACTAGTACGAATAGTTATTGTGAAATTTTTCCCTTGTGTTTTCTACGTAAATTTCTAAATTTATTTCAAAAGGAAAACAGCTGAACTTTTTTTATTTTATGCATCACCCGACTCTCATTCATTTCGACGGTTTTTACGTCCAAATCCGTAACTGTTTCCCTGTAGGTATATATTTATAAACAGTTTTAGGCTGTTATTATTTAAGGGAAAGAGCAGAATGTCTTCGTTGTCAAGCTCTATACAGAGTAGACGTGGCTACATTTATTTTCTACTACACGTTATAGATGTATAACGATCAAAAATTTGTTAGTGTTGGTGTTGTAAAAATAGCTTTTAAAAGGTAGGACCTCCTATTATATATTTATGATTCAGTTGAATACTCATCACTGTCTATCTTATACATTATACGATATTATGAATGAATGTGTCGGCGTTTTATATGAATAAAGTTAGGACGTCATGAGCTTTGAATTTTCCAAGTATTCTCAAAACAAATCCAATGAAATTCGTGAAAAATACAACGATCAACTTTCAAGATTTAACTATATTAATATTTGATCATTATTAAATTAAACTGTTGAATTTGATTATTTGATGCTTTTATGTTCAATTAGTTAGAGTTCCATTACACTAATATTGATATTTATACGGATTTTAGGGAATTTAGAATATTGATCTGTTATTAAAACTGGGGTTTATTCAACAACAAAAAAAGCACATAATAAGATTATAGGCATCGTATAACACGAAAATATCTCATTAGTCCAACTTTTTTATTATTACTACTTTAATAAATAATTAACATTGTCGTTAACATATCAGCTGGATTTTATAATAGAAATCAACAATTAAGTTTAATCTATTTTATATTGATTCTGTTTTTTATTGGCATATTTGTTTATACATTGATTAATTTTAAGTATAAATTTTTCTGAGGAGTAGAAATTTATTCTTCTCAAGGCATATTCTGAACATTTCCAAATTGTCCTTTTGTTTTATGCCTGATTATAAGTATTTCCTATCATTTATTGCCATTTCTCGTGCACTATTATTTGCTTTAATGCCTTTATCATTAAATATTTTTGTTTTTATTGTGTGTGATGTTTTTATTCTTTTTGACATTCTGCACCGTTTCTGTGTCAATCAATAGTTCTATTGTTGTTTTTGTTCTTATTTTTTTTATTAGAATTGCTTCATTCCAGCTTCAAATCTGATATCAAAATAATGATAAGATTGTATTTATTGATAAGCTACATTTACAATATGAAATTGTCAAAATCCGTACCCGAAATTGTTCAATTATAATTTGAAATTGTTCTCCTATTGACCTAATTTCATATACGTAGTATAGAAGAATATATGAACAAGTGGTTGATTATAAATTTGTGTATGTATAGAAGTTTGGCTCGTGTAAAGTGCCCTCAAGTTAAATGTGGGCTGTAAATAATAAACAATTCCAAGCAAAAAACATCTCACTAATACAAATTAGAACGTGTGGGCTAAATTGAATTAATTTCTTTTGCTGTAAATAACATGAACTGTTATTATTGCACAATATTTACCCTACTAATTATTTTCAATTATCACTCGTTATTTGAAGGTAATGTAAGCTTAACATGTAGGAAATTAAAGAATCTTATATTGTTTTATTTAAAAAAATGAGATTTTTAATTGGCTGTATACGTTAAATAAAAGCCAATTTATTGTTATCAAACTTCAAACTTCCTCTATTGGAAAACAACTATCTCCTGTAGCTGACATGGACTGTTATTAAGAGGGGTTTCAGTTGATATGAATGAAATGTCGAGACAGAGGTCAATTTATTATGGTTCAAGAAATTCCCCCTACATTACCTTCATCATTATTATTACTATTATCAATAGTCTTTTTTTTGTTGTAAGCATAAAATAGTTATGTTTTTCCATTTCCGTAATTCTAATAATACCCCCTCAACCATTAACATCTATGAATAATTTCCGGTAGAACTATAAGATATACACACCCTTATAGAACTTGAAGGGCCTCTTTTTTTAATAATTCAACGGAAATATATAGAGGAAAATTGTCTTGTATAGTAGAATTGTATTTTGTATGTTATAGATCAAAATGCATCGTGGTTTACGTGTTGGTAATAGTGGAACATTAGAATCGAATACAATATCATCAAGTATTCGATCTGGTTCCTATGAGGGTAAAATTGCTGGTCTTTATGATTTAGAAGAGACATTGGGTAGAGGACATTTTGCTGTTGTTAAATTAGCACGGCATGTTTTTACCGGTGAAAAAGTGGCTGTTAAAGTTATCGATAAGACTAAATTAGATGAAGTTTCGAAGGCACACTTATTTCAAGAGGTAAAAATTTTATTTTATTATCTTTAAGTTGATAGAAAACTTATAAATTTGTACCACAATGTTGTCACAAGGGTGTCCAAATTAGCTCCAAGGCTATTGGATGCCAGACAGAATAATTTCACGTAACACATGTAGGATGTCAACGGTTTTTTCTCCTTTTATTATTATTATTGCAAATCTAAATCACAAATCATCACTTTTATTCTTAACAATACAAAAAATTCAAGGTTTATGTCATCATTTATTTTACTTAAAATAAAAACATTTTTACTATGATAAAATGAAAACATAATTACAATTCAAATGTTATTATGGGAATTTATTATATTTATGTTCTGATTTTAGGTGCGTTGTATGAAATTGGTACAACATCCGAATGTTGTACGTTTATATGAAGTGATTGATACAGCAACAAAATTATATTTAATATTAGAATTAGGTGATGGTGGTGATTTATACGATTATATAATGCGACATGATACTGGTCTATCTGAACAATTAGCAAAAGAATATTTCCGTCAAATTGTACGCGCCATCTCTTACTGTCATCAATTACATGTTGTACATAGAGATTTGAAACCGGAAAATGTTGTATTCTTCGAAAAATTAGGTGTTGTTAAATTAACCGATTTTGGATTTAGTAATAAATTTTGTCCTGGACAAAAATTAGAAACATCATGTGGTAGTTTAGCGTATTCAGCACCTGAAATATTATTAGGTGATTCCTATGATGCTCCAGCTGTTGGTTTGTTTATATCAAATATTAAATCTAAACGTTTCTTGTTTAATTATCTTTGTTTTTCATTAGATATTTGGTCATTAGGGGTGATTTTGTATATGCTAGTTTGTGGTCAAGCCCCATTTCAGGAGGCTAATGATTCTGAAACACTTACAATGATTATGGATTGTAAATACAGTATTCCTTTACATGTTTCCAAAGAATGTCAAAAGTAAGTTATAGAATTGATGAAATATTAGTAAATTATTGTGTTTTTTAACAGTTTAATAGCAAGAATGTTGGTTCGTAATCCTGAAAAACGAGCAACTCTCACTGAAATTGCTAATCATCCATGGTTAGTTGTTGGTAAAGAAGACAGTGCACCGTTAGATGTTCTACCGTTAGTATCACGTGAACAATTATCCGATGAAGATCATAACTTAATTGTTCAAAAGATTGTTAATGGGAATATTGCAACAAAAGAGGAGATACAAGAGTAATTGATTATAAAATTATTAAAATTCGATTTAAATTATTATTATTTTTAGATGTTTAGATAAAAATGAATATAATCATATAACTGCAACTTATTATTTATTAGCCGAACGTAAATTACGTTCAAAACGTCAAGATTTGGTTAATAAAAATAAACGTCCAGAACATTTAGCTGTACCACATAATTCACCAGCACCAAAACGTGAAAATAATGGTACAAATCAAACACCATGTTTATTAACAGTACCAAGAACACCCGGTGATTTACCACAAAGATCACGGAAATGTAGTATCGTACAAGAAGATGAAGAAGAAGAAGATATTTCAAGTTGTACTGGACGGGAAGAATTAGCACCGCCATTGAATCGGCGCGGTTCCCGTTCAGAAGGACGTCTAAATCTGGCATTACAAGAACGTTTATCTGAATCAGAACGACGGAAAATACCATTACCACCACCACCAACTACTACTAGTAGTGTAGTAAATGATAAAATTGGTATTATTGATAGGAGAATTTTAAAAGGTGATGTTAATAGTGTTAATACACAAAAATGGCATTTAAGTAAGAAATCAAATGTAGTACAATCCACCGATACAAACGAAAATCATTGAAGATATGTCGACAAAAATTGATAATCACCCAACGACAACAATAATAACAGATTCATCGACAATTACAATACCGATAATAACAACAAATTCCCAATTATCATGTCAAACAGTACCAAAATATAAAACAATGCCATCACCTACTAGAACAACATTAAATAATAGTACCAGTTCACCATTACAATTGAATGAAATCTTTGAAGAATATAGTGATAATAAAGGTATACAAAGGCCAAGACAATTTATTAGTAATCATCAACGTCAACATCAAAATCGTACAACATATGAACAGAGACGTTCGAAATTCCATAAAGCACGTACAGCTTCTTGTAGTTCATCGGATGCTAGTGATGATGATAGTGAGAAACGCAAGAAACGTGCACACAAATTGAATAATTCATCAACAACAACAACATCAACAACAAAACCATTCCAAAGTGGTAGACGGGATAGTCATGATGATAGTAGTGATTCACAAGAACCAGGCAGTGGTGGTGTTGCTAGCAGTGGAACTAGTCGTATCAATAATAGTGTTACAACTAATCAAAATGATACACAAAAAACTACAACCGAGACAAATACAAAAACAAATACTGGTAATAGTAGTGGTGGTGGTAGTAGTCGGAAGAATACATCTCAAAGTGGTGTTCTAATTGGACGGCGACATAAAGCTAGTCGTAGACGTAACGGTGAGACGCGTCTAAGGGAGAGTCAATCGTTGAATCGTATCACTGAAGTTCAAGAAGATGGAGCTCATGCTTTGATTATTTCAACAAATGTTAATACCCCGAATATTGTTGCACCGAATCGTGTTAAAAGTATCGGTGCAAAAATTCTACAAGGTTTAACAATACGTCGTCAATCTGAGGATAAAACAACTCATATATCCCGCAAAGATACAATTAATAATAAATCAACAGTTGTTGATAATGTTGAATTAATTAAAGAGAATTTAAATGATAATACGAATGATTGTAATAAAATAATAACGACGAAAAAGATGCGTATTTTAGGTAAATATTTTCAAGTACATAAGAAATTATGTATACCATTACCAGGCATATTCAATCGTAATCGTTTATATAAAGCACAATCGTGTAGTTCGTTGACGAGGGATAAAATAACGTTAAATACCGATACAATGTTGCAGTGTCGACAGAGGGCTGTTAGTGTTATACGTAGCCATGATAATGATATTAATGATAATCAAAATGATAAAAGAAAATCCTCAACTGTTGTGCAATTAAATAATGTTTGTAATGAATTAACAGGAATATGCGCGATACATTTAGGACAAGCGTCGAAATGTTGTAGTTTTTGTTGACGGTACTCAAAATAAATTAACAAGAAATACCAAAGTTGATAAATTAGTCGAATTTTATCGATGTTCTCTCATTAATGTTAAGCTCAAATTTTATTTATTTTTGTTTTAATTAGAGAGACAGAGGAAAATAAGTCTAGCTTGGCCAAAGTTTTATTTTACAATTTTGTTTTTAACATTTTAAATGTTAGAAAATCAAATTTCAACTAATCAAAAATCAAAGTAAATGTTGTTAATATAGAAATTTGTATAGAAATGTCTTGGGAATATTTCTTGATTTTTCTGCCATCACTTGATCCGCTGGTCGGTTTTTTTTTTAATTGAAAACAAATCCTTTTAGTATTCGAGTCTTCCAGACTGATTCGCTTTAGAGTTTGCACTTTCTTTGAGAATTTATAAAATTTACCAGCAATAATTTTATAATAAGATTATCATTTTAGCTTATTTGAAATAATTGAGGCAATTATTGAAAGATTTATACAAATTTCATATTTCATAACCATAAGACTGATTTATAAATTCATAATTCAAAATGAACCAAATTTGCATTTTAATAATTTTTTGATTAAATATATGAAACAATTTAATTGTAAATGTAAATATATTGTAAACGTTAAAGAATGTTTAAATTTTGTTATTGTTCTTTTTCAAATAATACTACTATAAATAATAACTAAAATCTACTTAACTATAATAGAATTTACTATAACTGAATGTGCAATAGTTATATCGTTTTTAGATGTTTTCAAGTGTGTGATTCTAACGATTTTTTTTAATTATTATTGTAATGGAACTGATCTGAATAATTGTTAGTTAATTTACCATTTACAATGTTAAAAAAAAAAAAACCATAATGATTGTTATTCAGTTGATTTTACAGTATTTAAAGGAAATATAATCTCAATAAAATTGAATAGCAGTCATGTTTTATAAAATTGAAACGAAATGTATGTGCTATGCACAGATTTAATTCCAATGTGTTTTCAACATATATTAAGGAATATAAGGAAGAAAAATGATTGTTTCTTTGCCTTTGGCTTCTCTGGAATTTCCCACATTATTTTCTGGTTTAATTTATTTCTACTAGTTTTTTTTAATTGATTAATTTAATGATTATCTAACACTTTTGTGTGCCTTTATTTTGTAGATGCTATTTATTGATGTCAAGCTGGTCTTGTCGTTAGTAATATAGTTGTCTCTGTATGCATCCGTGTGTGCACATCAAACAAATATATGAATATTTAACTGACTTGTTTTTATTTATAAATAAATTATTAAATATTATATAACAATAACAATATAATTATTTTAATTTCTTCTGTTTTAATGCTGCTTGTTTCTCAGTCTCGTACTTCTGTGCTCTTATCATGTAAGTATAAATGTTCATTGTTGTATAATATGAGGAATTGACACCGTCGTTCATCAATTGATCCTCACAGAAACAGATGAAAATTGTGTCTAAAGAGACCTTAAAGGCCACAAAGAACGCATGGGAGAAGATAAACGTGTAGATTGCACCTAAAACAATTATAATCCAATAATAATCCGAATTATCCTGTAAATAGAGAATCTATCAATTCAGTTTTATTTTAATAAATTTCGTGACTTACATTCATAAGAAGACCCACGCCTACAGTGGCCGCGATAATCAAAATTTGCGCCATCAATATGATATAATCACTGATTGAATTGACAACAAAAGCACTCAGAAAATTCGTTATAATTAATGTTAAACCACGAACACTTGATCTGCACAAAGACTGGCCGTGCATTGCTGAAAACTTTACATTAAACTAACTGGATTTTTATCAATTCAAATTTACCAATTTCAATATAGCCTAAAGATGTTAAATATTTAAAAAGACTCTCTAGACAATCAAAACAACAAAATCGTCGATATCTACCCCTTGTCAATACAATCAGTATCCATCTAATTATTTGCATTATTGTTATTAATAATGAACCAAATGCAACACTACCTAAATGGAATTTTACTAAATTATAGAAACTGTTGTAAACTGGCGATTTTAATACCGTTCGATCTCTGGAAATTTTAAACAACAACTTATTGTTTCAGTTTTAAAACTATTAACCTTGTAAAATATGCAGCAGAGATAGCTCCTGATATAATGACATGCTGGCCAGCATAGACTAGTTGTAATAACCAAATCAACATTAGAATATTTAAAACAAATGTTATTATCGAAACTGGATTTTTACTATATTCATAATAATTGAGTGTTCCTTTAACCTGTTCCAATGTGCCAAATGATAGACACATTAATAGAGTGTAGATAAAGAACGCTGTAATTGATACATTTACAATAAACGTCTGAAATTATTCTCAATATTATTTAAAGAAATTAATAATAATTAAAGACTCACAAGTAGAGGCTCTAAAATAATGAGAGGCATTGTAAACATCACTTTGATTGTTTCTTCAAAAAACACTGTAATCAGATGTATTCTTGATAGCATTATCAGAATAATTAAGCTTATTATTAATGTCAATATTGTAAATATTATTGCCAACGGTAAGTAAACTTTATGGTAGTCATCAGAGTGAGGACCCGCATAAAAATACCAAAATAAAATTGTCAATGCAAGAAACAATAAAACTGTCGTTATCAACATTGATTGGATAAAGAATTTTGTAAAATATCGAAATAATAGAAGTTCTACTATCGCAAAAGCTAAAATAGAATTCATTTGATTGTAAGTACAGTAAATTTATAAGCTATTTTTACCTAAACCAATAAAACTGAGAGCAATTAAATCTGTATTGTGGTGTTCAATGGTTTTGACAAGCTCCTAAATTGTTTTTTTCAATAAAAATTATTAGAAATTTAATTAAAAATTAATATTACCGCAAATATATCGGAAGTATCGTCATAGTAGTATCTAGGGTAGCAACGGCCGAAAACTTCATCACTGTAAACATTACAAAGTTAATCGAAATTTAGAAATTATCAACTACTCACTGGTCTTTATCGCATCTTTCTACGCATTTGTCTCGTATAAGCTCCCCATATTCATCATCAAACGAAGGTTTAACCAAATATTGTAATAATCTAAAAGAAAATTAATGTTTACAATTTCTTATAAACCAAAAATGAAAACTAACGGTCGGTCCGTCATATCAATTCCAGAACAGCTGATACCATCCACATGTGAATTTTTTCTACCACAAACATTCCCACAATAATCATATCCATTGATAACTCTATAAATATCAGCCGACAATGATGTATAAATAAATAAACATAACTAAAAATTACAATTATAATCGGTTTACTCCAACTAAAAAATCTTACAAAAACGATAATATAGATTAAGAAGGTGATAAAGATGGGGACATCGGTTAATTGACGATTTTGGCGAATTTCGGGAATTTCGCAAATTGTTGGCACATTTTTATAACGCCGAAACGTCGGAATCTGTAAATATTTAAAGATAATAAAATTTGTATTAAATTGAATCTTCCTTACGCTCTCGACGAGATTATCACGAGTTGTAGCAAACATTGGCGTGCTCATTACAAGAGTTACACGATTTGATGAATAACCACCTGTTTGTAAAAAATACAAAGTTTGATCTCTAATCAACTTTCAACGTTAAACTCGAACAATTTGTTGCGATTGATTTAACTTATAAAGGGTTTCCTGTTACAATTATCTTGATAAAAGTAAGATTAACGTTGCTAAAACCACCGCTTTGTTGTTCAAGTATTGATTTAACTGATTAGTATTATCAATTAATGATAAGTTTCGCAATTTCAGTTATAATTATAACTAAAATAACTCTGTCACTATTTGCAGTTTAAATAATTCTGTTTATTACAAGCATGTTATTGTATTTGTATTTACAATAAAATTAAAACCCATTATTTATTTAATGAAAATATTTTTAGACAAACTCACCGTTTTAAAATTAAAATTTGTCAAATTACTTTATTATTGTCAGTTTTCCATATTAATAGTTTCGGGAAATTTTAAGTTTCCAATATCGATAAAACACAGTTGATCAAGATTATATTTAAACATAGTTTGGAAGGATACATGTATATATTGATAAATTTTCAAAAATATGTACGTTCTTTTTTTAAATCCATACAAAATATTGATTATACATATAAAATTTTCAATAATTTGTAGATTAATTCGAACATTTAACATCTACTTTAGTTTAAAGCACTGCTACTATTCGAAATTATAAAACAGTTAAATACAATTCTAAAAAAGTAATAATAATGAACTTATTTTTTCAAATAAACTAAATAATAACAAATCAAAAACGTTTCACTTTATAAAAAGATTGAACAAAAATGAGACTTCGCAATTAAACCTTAATATTAAGAGAATTATAAAAAAAATCAACTTATTGTTTCTTATAAACTTTTTTTGCATCTTCTATATACTGCATTAAATCAGTTGACATATAAAAAGATTGGTAAACACCATCATTCATTGCCATATCTTCACAGAAGCACAAGAATAACGTATCGACGGCCGTCTGAAATTCAAACAATTCCAATTATAAATGAGATTGGTGAAAAATGATCAAGATTACCTCGAAAACTGAGAAAAAGCAATCTGCCAAAATTGCAGTTACAATAAATCCAATTATAACAATAATATAGTAATGTTTAATGTCTGAATTGATCAACATAGCCACACCAATCAGTACCGTGAATAGAGAAATTAATAATTTTGCCATGAACATGACAAAATCACCAATTGAATTAATGGCAACAGCACTTAAAGCATTTGCGATTAATAAACGGGCTGCGCGTTTTCCAGATTTGAAGAAACTTTGTCCATGCATTGCTAAAATTTTTGGTAAAATTTCGATAAACAATGTGATAATTTATCGGTGAATTACCTGTTTGAATGTAAGCATTTTTCGTTAAATATCTGAAAAAATCTTCAATAGGTTGCATGCAACAATCAATCAACATTTGTAGGCCGCGATTATTGACCATTTTACGAATTAACGCTCTTATTATAGTGACGATTGTGATTACTAATGATCCGATAGCAACAGTACCCAAATGGTATCGGATTAAATTGTAGAAACTGTTATAAATCGGTGATGCCACCGAAGTTCTATCCCTAAAATCCAAATAATTATAATTCAAGTACAAGAATGAAATTTCGATTAAAACCTGGCGAAATAATAAGCAGATATAGCGCCAGATACTACCATATGTTGACAACCAACAATAAATTGTGCCATCCATATAAACATAAAAACATTAAACCACAATGTGAATATTACAAAGTTTGTATCTACATATTGATGGACTCGAAAATCGACTTGGTGTAATTCACCGGCAGATCGTAAAACGAATTGTAAGAAAATGAAAGCGGACAATAGTACAAGACTAGCCACAAATGTCTAAAACATTAATAAATAAACAACAAAAATCAACGATTTTTCACAAAAATTCAACAATTTACCAATAGAGGCTCAAATAGAATTAGAGGAACACCAAAAACTGCCTTCATTGCCTCCTTAAATAATCGAATAACTAAATTGATTTTCTTGTATAAACATACAAGAACTGCAAATAAGACTAATGTGACAATTGTTAGAAAAATCGCAAAGACTTTCATTGAAGAAGCAGCTTGTTCTTCAACTACACCAACTGCATACCTATAAATGGAAAAATTTAACGATTTTATCAATCAAATATTCAATCAATTCTACCATAAAGCACAGGTTAGTATAAACATTCCTAAAAGAGAACCAATTAAAATTATCCAAACGATAAATGCTGGGAAATATCGGAAAAGAGCCAGCATCCCCAAACAGGCACCTAAAATCGAGTTTTATTGGAAACCAATTGAGAATAATTATCAAAAATCGAACCTAAGCCAATTAAGATTAATACAACAAGATAACCAGATCCATTACGAAGATCATTAGCAACTTCCTAAAACACAAATTCAATTATAAGAATTAAACAGTAAATTTTGAAATTTACAGAGAAGTATAAATTGATATCGGATGATTTTCCAGGGAAACAACGATTGAAAACTTCAAAACTGCAATTGATAAATTATCATAAATTATTAAATAATTTCGACAAAATTTAATTTAAAATATTTACTAATCTTCACCACATGTTTCCACACAAACAGCGTTTAATTCTCCATTTGACGAGTCACCGCTACTGAATTGTAGAAATCTTAAAAATATCAATATTATTCTCAATTAATTAATTAATTAATTAATCAATTCTCTTACGGTTTATTTCTATCATCTTTGCCAGAACAGGGTACGCCTTCTATAAAATCATTTTTTTCACCACATACATTACCACAATTATCATAACCGTGAGTTATACGACTTATATGGGCTTGAGAACAACTAATTATTAGGAAAATTGCCTTGAAATTAATGAAATCAATCAATTAACAATCAATTATTAAAAATTATATACGTACGACTAAACCAAGACATACTGCCAAGATTATTGTATATTTTAAATCTGTCACTTTACGTTTCTGTGGTACCTCAGGTATCACATAATCAGATTCTAGACCTTCTGGTAGTTTCCTAAATTCAGCAACCTGTAAATGTGATTCACAGTCTATACAATTTTTATCACACAAATATATGAAGGTCTATGATAAGAATTTAATTGAAATTGAACGGAAACGGAAACATAACTCTGATAACGGGGGAAAAAAGCAACAAATATTTCATTTATTGCGTTCTAATTGTAAATGAAAATGCAGTTTTTGAAAAATCAACAATAATTGTAAAATAACAAACAATCCGCCCTTGAAATGTAATTGTGATTCAATTCAATTTAAATTACAATCACTTTCCACCTACTTAAAACAACTTATGAATCAAATTTGTGGAATAAATACTATTTGTTCTACTACATCTTAACTAGATTCATTGATTTGGGAAATACAGTAAGTTAAAATTAACATTTCGAATCTACAAAATCGGCAATTGAATTGAAAACATATTTGATTCTCTCAATACTTATCGACAGTAGTTTCGCTTGAAAACAATCGAAAGATTTCCCACTAAATCTGAATTTTGACCAATTTTTCTAATCTCTGAAAGAAAACACTACAATTGGGTTGCATTATATAGGATTTTGTCGAACCTTCATGCTGAAATTTCTCAGAAATTATCAAACGATTACTGGTGAATTTCATGTCTGCTTCATCAGAATTTATTGAATACTTTCATTTAAAAGAGATAATTGTAAAATGAGCAAAAAATACAACACGGATCTGTTACATTTATGATGATCTATTCGTGCATTTAATTTATGATTAATGATTATCAACAGTATTTATCAATTCATGGAATTTATAAAATTAATAAAGCTAAATAACGCAAACATAAACAAACAATATTGCAACAATTTTGATCAAAACATGTAAAAAGTGTCATTATAAGAGGATAGTGCGAGATCGTTTTCACGTTTTAAATTGGGTTCTATTCTAGAATTCATTAACGGATTTAGTTGCTGAAAATAATCCGTTTTGTACACGTAATAAAATTAATTATACACTACTGAATATCGAATTTTGCCTGGATATTTATCTTCAAAGTACTTTTTATCTAAACGGGAAAATTCGAATATTTTTCAAAGATAAACTGTTCGTGAGAATGTTGATTTGAATATTTTTGTTTAGAAAATTATAAAATAAATAATTATATAAACTTCTCAATGTTTATTCAGAATAAAAACAACGTTTATACAGGATGTGCATGTTGGTTGAAAACAACTTTGTCTATTTAGAGCAGGAAAATCGGAAATGATAACTTCACATCATTATGAATCATAATGAAATGGAATTTTAAATTTTTAGTTATCCTATTGGAACCGATAAGTTTCCTCAGTTCGCATTTCTTTTCCATTTAACATTAACTTTTATGGATAGATCAAGATTGGCGTCGTGTAAAACGAGTTCCAACAAAACTCGATAAATATGAATTTTAACAATATTGAAATTCAAACAAGTTTATTAATTCGACGAATTTAACAAAACCGACGATGATATCATGTAATCTGGAAATTCATTGAATTGCGTTGTATGCAGGTAACTTTTCCTGTATGGAGTGGTGATAACATCGATTATTTTCTCCTTCTTTCTATCTTGTTTACGTACAATTTATTTTTAAAACAAATACTCCTATCATTAATAATAATAAACATACTTTGTAGTTTCGAAAATTTGATAAAATGAAATTTTGGGTATAAACAATAAAGTTTAAATGCATTTCAATTAATATACTTACAGTTAACGGTGGTTGTTGGGTATTTCTATTCATTTCTGGTTAAAACTGGTCCGACCTGTATCCAAAAAAATAAATAAACAAATATAAATCATAAATAACCAAAACAGTATGAATGCTATTGAAACATTTGTTTATGTCTATGATGAGTTAATTATGTGAAGAGATTTACGTAATTTGGTAATTCAAGGTTTATCCAAAGATTCTCAGAAATTATTTAAATACAACACCGCAAAAATAACTGATCAGCAAATGAACAGATGGATTAAAATGAGCATTTTAAATATAACTGCAACACTAGTTGCTGATTCATTTATTCGAGTTCATGTTAAACGTTATCACCAATAAATCTCTTTTGACCGAACGGTTTTAATTTTATTTTGACGTTAAATAGGCCAATTTAATCAAGCCCCATTTCGTATTAACATCGGGGAAAACCAGAGAAATTCTACGTAAAATTCTTGATGCAGTAACAAAAATAGTTATACAATTTTGAGTATTTTGATTGGGGAATTCTCTCAAAATCGTCGGTGCTAATAAACTGTAGATTGATTAATTATCTTGGCATATCTGTATCGAAAAATTCATTTCCGGATTTATATCGTTTTGCGGTTAATTGAATATTCCGATTAAACGAATTCAACAAAACCTAATTTTTGTTCAAGCATTTTTATGAAGTATATTTTTCTACGTTCTTTGTCCTCGCCAACACTTTATCGGTAACAACAAACCCAAAATGTTTTAGTTTTATAAATAGAAAAAATATTGATGACATTAATTCACCGATACATTCATTATCGTTGTCATTAAGTAAAATTACAAAACATTCCTCGGATATAATTATTTAATAACACCATGACCTTCGCTGACGAAGTAAACGATTCTTGTTTGTGGAAATACCGGCCGTATCAGGAAACTCGAAATCAACATCAAAGAATTTTCAATTCTTTCCCAGTTCACTAATAATTCAAGTGCTTTTATTTCAACTAATAATCGAGACATTTTAAATATAAACATATGCATGCAATTATGTGCTATAAAAAAAGAATATAAAGAAAAAACAACCTACCTGTTGTTCGATTAATGGACGAGTTGATGAGAATAGAAATCGTGTACAAACTATCGGTTAAAAAATTTAGAAAATAACACAAATGCACAAATCAAAATAACAAAAATGAGTATTGTCGGTTTGTGTTTGGGTTCGTTGTGTAAACAACGACGCCGAACAACCGAAGCTTTCTTTCGAATGATGCTGTTATGGGGGAGTGGATGACTGTACAAGCGCAGAAACGTTAATTCAAACTAGTCAAAGAATAGGCAGAAAAAGCCGTGAGAATATATTTTCGAAAAATGTATTATTGCCAATTTTATCTAGATAAACGATAAGTTATGGTAAATATTTGCAATTTTAAAGATTTCGAATTGGGTGATATCTGATTTCTTATTCAAGTTTTATAATGCAAAAACTGTTTATTATTGCATTAATTTCATTCAGTAATGCTAATTTATTTTCAAAATTAGCAATTGTATACCTATCGATCTTTCGTCGACAGTCAGCAAGATTCGATAATCGCAGACTAATCAATATTATAATTAGAATAGTTTCCAGGAATTCGTAAAATGTTCAACAAATTGTGAGATGACGCCGAATTCAGGGAAATCATCAAAATCTTAAACGGACAAACATAAATTTCTCTATTCCTTTTATAATTTACTAATTGTACTTACAATTAGTAAAACGATTTTAATTAATCGTGTAATGCTGGTTGCAGGTTGTTAGGTGCAATTCGGAATCAGAAGGTTTCTCTCCGGTCTTTTACCGAGTCGGAAAATATCTTTGTGCTTAAACTTTGGTAATTTTATTTCCTGTAATCAACGTACCAAAATGTGTCTAAGGCACCATCACAATCAAATTCGCCTCTGTCTTAATGTAGTTCCTAATAATTTGGGAAAATAGAGGTCTTTCTTGATACCAATTTGTTGTTTTCATATTTACCGCCAATTTTGGGAAGAGTGACAATTCCATTGCGCAAGGTCTCTCCTTGTCCAAGAACAGTGGGGTTAATTGTAGCTTTCTAAATTGGCTTATTAGTTAATTGTATTAAGTGGGGTATTGTAAGATTTTAATTAATCCATGAATTCAATACATTGATGGTTATTGTATTTATTTTAGTGTTTTAAAAATTTACTATTGTTTGAAATGATTTTTTTCTTCTAGTTATTAATTGTGAGCTATAATTAGTCATTTTAGTATTCTTTTAGACAATCAATAACATAAACAAAAATTTTGACTTAACGCCATTTTACGATTTCTAGTTTTGCTATTTTTTTATTTTCATTTTTCTGTAATATTATGGAATTATTTTAAATCAACAAAATAGCGGTTATTTTCAAAATAAACTGATTATAAAGAATGAGAGGTCGTTCCGGTAGACGGTAAGATTTTATCAAATATGATTTTTATTTGTTTATGATTTGATGAGTTAAAGATCGTTTATTTTTTTCTTTTTTTAGGTCTAGAAGTCGAGACCGGCGCCGATCCCGCAGTCGCGACCGTGGCTATTGTGGCAGCAGTCGCCGGAATGTGGCCGGAGCAAATCTGCGTAAACCCCGTTGGGATTTAAGCCGTTTAGAACCGTTCAAGAAAGATTTCTATGTACCCCATCCATCTGTAACAAACCGTCCAAATTATGAAGTCGATGAGTGGCGTCGCAATAAAGAGATCTCATTGAAAGGCAAAGGAATACCAGACTGTGTGTTTACGTTTGAAGAAGCCGGTTTCCCCGATTATGTTATGTCCGAAATTCGTAAAATTGGCTTTAAACATCCAACCCCGATACAATCACAAGGATGGCCAATAGCACTATCCGGTCGTGATATGGTCGGGATTGCCTCAACGGGTTCTGGCAAGACTTTATCGTATATTTTACCAGCAATCGTTCATATTAATCACCAACCCAGATTGTTAAGAGGCGATGGACCTATAGCTTTAGTTTTAGCACCAACTAGAGAATTAGCACAACAAATACAACAAGTAGCTACTGATTTTGGTCGATCGTCAAAGATACGAAATACTTGTGTTTTCGGTGGTGCACCAAAAGGACCACAGGCCAATGATCTAATGGATGGTGTAGAAATTGTAATTGCTACACCGGGACGATTAATAGATTTCTTGGAGAGTAGTCGAACGAATTTACGTCGTTGTACGTATTTGGTTTTAGATGAAGCTGATCGTATGTTAGATATGGGCTTTGAACCACAAATACGTAAAATTATTGAACAAATACGTCCAGATCGACAAACATTAATGTGGTCCGCTACATGGCCAAAAGAAGTACAAGCTTTAGCTGCGGAATTCTTAAAAGATTACATTCAAATCAACGTTGGATCATTACAGTTGTCGGCAAATCATAATATTTTACAAATTATTGATGTTTGTCAAGAATATGAGAAGGAAACAAAGTTGAGTACACTATTGAAGGAAATTATGGCAGAAAAGGAGAATAAGACGATCATCTTTATTGAAACCAAAAAGAGAGTTGATGATATAACAAGAAAAATGAAAAGAGATGGGTAGGTTATTGAGGATTAAAAAAAAATGTTTTTAATCTACTTCTAGGTCTAATTTTAGATGGCCTGCGGTTTGTATTCATGGAGATAAGTCTCAACAAGAGCGTGATTGGGTTTTACAAGGTAATTCATTAAGAATTACTTGTGTTATTGTATTAAAATAATGGTTATTGTAGATTTTAGATCTGGGAAGGCTCCTATATTGGTGGCTACCGACGTAGCAGCTCGAGGTTTAGGTATGTGATCAAGAAGAGATTTTTTTATAAATTTTGTCGTTTTATGTATTATTTTAATTTTATAATGTATTAAAAAAAGAAGCATTGACATGTTTAGCAGGCTAATAACATTCCAGTTTATTTTAATTTTAATTAATGTTTTAGTTGTTTGTTTATTTGTTTCGTTTTTTCTCATAGATATTGTTACTTGTAGGCATTATTTTTTGTTTAATTTAAAATTACCTCAAGTATTATTAGCCTGTTGACCAGTGTGCATGGGAAAATGATCAGCAATAACGATTATAAAATGGCCACTACTCTCTTTTCCAGAGGCACAAGCGTGTTATAATGACAACAATACAAAATACAAATTTGTCATTTTTTGGCTGTGCCTCTCTCTGACACATACGGATGGCGGTCAATGTGCTCACACAAGACGGCCATGTTGGAGTCTGTGGTCATATTTAATGGACTGCCGGCTATAACCTGGTCGTTTGAGACGGACGGGCCCTACCCACTAGAGTATCTACGACGCTGCCCCATACGCCGGACTCAAAAATTGGGTTGGCTTGGCTGCGACGCATAGTGTCCGTCCGTTGATTGACACATAATATCAGCTCCAGGTCTACCTTAAAGACAGACTTTGGGGCACTAACTATGTACTGTGATGTGTGGATGATATACTCTCACAATGTGGTCTATACAATACTTGTGTGCTGACATTCCCCATTGAACAATGAAACGTATGAAAAAATGATGCACAATTTTTGGTATGCATTTTTCGTATAAACACCAATCAGAATTTTCAGATAACGATGCCAAATTTACCTTTTCCAATCCATCATAGGTAGGATATGTGTTTGTATTTTATTTTTAATTTTTTTAATTTTAATTTAATTTTTTCAAAGCAATTTCATTCATTCATTGTGATCTTTTGTCATTGACAATTCACAAAACATCAGCCGATTGTTGTTGCTTTTCTTCTTTAAATTGAAATATGAAAAAAAAAAAAATTATCAAACTAAACTAAAAGCAACAACAATAAATTCATGTCTGTTATTCTTAAATTGTACATTTTCCAGATGTAGAAGATGTAAAATTTGTTATCAATTTTGACTACCCGTCCAATTCTGAAGATTATGTCCATCGTATCGGTCGTACTGGCCGTTCGCAGCGTACAGGCACTGCGTACACATTTTTTACACCAAGCAATGCCAATAAAGCTGCCGATTTAGTTGCCGTATTAAAAGAAGCCAAACAAGTAATTAATCCAAAATTACAAGAGATGGCAGACAATCGTAATTGGAATTCAAACGGCACCTCCGGGCGAGGTTTCTACCAAACTTTTTAATTTTTCGCCCTATTATAATTCTATAAATTGTATTTACAGGCCGAAATCGTTGGACAAGAAATCGCCACCAACAACAATCACAACGTTCAGTATCACGATCTAGATCTCGAACACCGAAACGAAACAGTCGACGAGATCGCAGCCGTTCAAGAGATAGAAGTCGACGGAAACGGACCAGGAGTATTAGCAGAGAACGAAGTCTCCCAAGAACAAGCAATAGAACCAACACATCATCTTCATCGTCTTCGTCTTCATCATCGTCGTCGCATATACCACCACAACCACTATTAACGTATCAAAATATACCACCACCGACTACATTCGGATCGTATCCAATTTCAAACGGGGCGATGTTTTTTAATGCACCTCCACCACCACCACCACCGCCGCCCCCACCATCACAAACTGTATACTTTTCGTATGCTCCACCACCATCTGCATCTCGTTAAATCTAAAGAAATTTAAAAAGAAATCAATGTTTAGTTGTTCGTAAGTGTTTCTTTCTACTTAATTTCGGTTTGATGAACGGAGCGTGTTAGTCGATAAGTTCATCAATAAGTTCTAAATTATTTGACAAAGTATTATAGTTGATAGAAGATTCATGTAATTTTCTTTTTGTAAATAATATTAATTGAGTTAAATTAGGAGAAAATATAGTTATGACAGTTACAAGGAACTTTCTTTGGTAGTTAAAAACCTCAAACTTATTGTTTTATCGAAATAAAATCTATTCTTTAATATGATTATTTAATAAAAAATAATGAAAATAAATATAAATTGGCACATAAATACGTGTTCGATATGTACATTAACAAAATATGTGACTAGAATCAATTATTAACAAAACGAAAATCACAATTCTTCAGTACTTCAATAATAAGTAGAATAATGATGATAAGGTGTTGGTGTCGGTGATGATGAGACATGCGGCCTTGGAGCTAAAGCAGCCGGATGATAAGGACTTTGCGATACTGAATATCCAGTGAATGCTGGTACTGGTGACACGGTACCGGTTGGTGTACCAGGCGGTGGTAATATCCTACCATCACCGATCAATCTAGTTTGTTCTAATAATCTTGGTTGTTCTGTGATAATCCGTGAATCTTCTGTTGTTAATAATCTTTGATCAGTTGATAATAAATGATTTGTTGTTAATTGATCATTATTTGATAATATACGATTTGTTGTATGATCTGATAAGATTCTACTACTAGTTTCTGTCAAACTAGTTAAATGTCGTGCTGTACTTAAATCTGAACTTAATAAACGACTCTGATCTAATAAACGATGAGGATTTGTTTGTATTGAATGATCAGTTAATAAACGAGAATTGGCAATTTGATGTAACTGATGTGTTCGTAAACTTAAATCAACACTATGCCGGCCTGGTGATGTCAAGTCCAATGATACACGTAAAATATCAGCATGTGTATATGACGGTACTGGTGGACTATAATTTAAACGTAAATCAACACGATCAACATCCGGATAAAGATGATGATAACGATTGATATTCGTATAATTATGGAAACTTCTAGCCGACATATCGAGACCTTGTAATTCGGATGAATTTAATACGAGCGGTTCGAAATTACGATCAGTTCGAAAATCCGGCTCTATATTATTACTAGTTTCATATGATGGTTTTGTTTCGATTAAATCGTAAGTTTTATTACGGAAATCGATATCAGTTGTCTCATATAGTCGAGAAGTTCGGATAGTTTCACTATCAACTTCATAATTTTTAATTCTCATATCTAAATCTAAATCGAATTTATTTCTAATATCCGTCGATAGATCATCCGGATATTTATTGCGATCATTCTCATCAATTTTGTCTTTTTCGTTTGTAATACTATGAGTGAGTTCAACTTGTTCGTGATCTAAACCGTTATGATTATTTTCATTAATTGTGTTATTATAATTTTTATTTTTCTCTAAATCATCATCGAATTTCGTCCGTCTAATTTGGAAACTTGTTGGTTTATTATAAATCGATAAATCTAATTGTAAATCATGTTTCGAATGTAAACTCAAATTTTGAGCTGCCATACCGTTACTATCATCAGATGATAAATGTTCGGTGTTAACAGCATGCCCAAAATCATACCTTGGTGGACTTGGTACCGGTGGTACTGGAGATGTTGATTTAATTTGATTATAATTCTGTTGATTTGTTGGTGATAAATTATTAATATAATTCCTAACGAAATTGGTACGATGTTGTATTTCTGGACTATTACCAGGACTAAATTCGTCTTGTTGGAAACTTGAATAATCCATACTAATATTTTGATTATTTCTTAATTCATCATTCAATTCATCAGTTACCGATATATGATCGTTAACAGATGGTGATATTAGATTAATATCACGTGTTTCATTCATACAAACACTTTCATTATAAGTTACATCCGGTAGTGTATCAGTCGGTGCTAATGTATACAAATTATTAACAAGAGCATCTGTACAGTTTGTTGTTGAATTTACATCAATATCAATATTCGGTTCATTACAAACTGAATCCAATGCTGCCTCAACTAATAAACTAGCATTTGATGTTTCATGACGATTGAATTCATTCAATTTCGTTCGTTCGTATGTTGGTGATGGTTGAGATTGTGGCGGAGGCGGTGATGTTGTAGATTCTTGAACATTTTGATTTGCCTCCTGTAGTTGCATTGATAATTCATCCTTCATTGTTCGTTGTTCAATTTGATACAATTCCGGTTGATCACCGATCCATTTTTTCGATCCTTTACTCAAAATCTTCATTGTTACATTTGACGATTGTGTCATATTGTAGGTTGGTTCTGATGAATTTTCAGTTATCTCCAATGGAGATTGTATCGCTGGAGGATCATCTACATTTCGACTATCCATACCTGGAAAATGTTCAATATTAGAATGAAAATATTGAGAATAGGAGTAAATTTTACTATTCTCATCAATATCACTATCCGCATCTAAAGTATTTGTATTCGAATCGTTTTGATTATTTGAATTTTCGTCACGTTTATCGATCGTTTCATCAGCACCACTGTATGCTTCAAATGTATAATCGACACTACGTTCAATCTTCGGCATAACATTTTCATCGAAATTATGAACTTTTTTGTAATGGAACTGTAAACATTGTTTTGTTGTAAAGGCTGCATTGCAGTTACTAACAGTACATCTACGGAAAAACAATTTTGATTCGAAATTATAATCAAAATTAAAATTTCTTACTTGAACGGTTTAATTCCGCTGTGTGTCAACATGTGTATCTTCAAATTGGATTTATTTTGAAAATGTTTACCGCATCTAGAACACGAACACGCTGTATCCATTTGTTTCTGATGGACTTCTTTTAAATGCCGTTGTAGTGCGGCTCGTGAACCCAAAATTTTCAAACAAATCTTACACTGGAATTCTTCTAGAACATCAGCTAAATCACTATGCATACGTTTGATGTGTACTTTTAATTTTTGCGGTTGGCAAAATTTCCGCCCACAAAAATCGCATAATGGTCGTGAACGGTGCGGATTCGCTGAACAACCATAAGTACGATGCATTTCTAAATAATTCAGTCTTAGGAAAAACTAAAATTAATAAAACTTTTCAAATTTGTCAATGAAATATTTAAGTTTCGATACTTTTTTACAAAATTGGCATTGATAAGCTCCTTGTCCATTATGCAATTCAGCTGCATGTTTCATTATATTCTCTTTACCTAATACTGCAGCACCACAAACTTTACAATGGTATTTTCGTATTGTTAAACTATACCTTATATCGTGAAATACAGAACAATGAGTACGATAATAGAGGGGATGCGAGAAGGTCATATTACAACCACCACAAGCTATAAAAATCTGAAATATTACCAGAAGAAATGGTTAAAAAAGAATTAAAATCGACGACTTACAAGTTTTCTCCATTTTCTTCTTATTCGTAACAATACAATCCTGCCAATATAATAACTCTTCGCCAGTTTTAATAAATTTAATTGTCGTAAAATATAAACGATTATCAATACGTGTAACTGTAATATTTCTATCATCACGATTCGGCGATGGTCGTATAAATCTCAACCAATTCGAACATAATAAATCTTCAGTATTCACATAAATATTATGATTATTATCTAATTGTAGTTCCCAAATGTCTCTCATAATCGAATCTTCAGATATATCGACTTCTTTAATTTGTTTACCGATTAATGGACCAAATTGTGTTGATTCTTTGATATCAATTAATGTCCATACACCTAAACCGTGTGTTGGGGAATTTGTTGGTAATAATTGTAACGAATTCGGTAAAGACATATAAGCGTAAGTTGAATCATCTTTTGGATCGTCATCTTTATATTTCTCTTCCCATTCTTCTAGTGTTAGAGAATCGTTAATTATCACTGGATAGTCCAAAGGGCATTGATTTTGTGTATGGCGTTTATTGCAGTGTTGGCACAGCTTTATTTTTATTGCCACTTTATTGTTATTACTAGGATTATTATTATTATTATTATCATTAGGTGTATTATTGTTGCTATTGATTGTAGACATTTTTTCATTCAATTTTTGTTCTAGATTATTTTCAGATTGGACATTTAATTGTGGTGCTTTTCGTATATCATGATCCGAATCTGGTCGTTTCTTTGATGTCTTTTCTTTCTTCATTGATGCCATTTTTTCCAATTTCTTCCTCTTTAATTTATCCTCTTGACGAACCGTAGAAATCTCCGAACTTTTATCCGTTTTCTGTAATTCTTTATTTTTATCAATCGCCGGTTTTTCGTTAATTTTGTTAATTTGTTTAATATTTTCATGCTTATCATGCTTGCTATCATTCTTCTTTCGTTTACTTCTAACAGCCGGTTCTTTATCATCTTGATCGGCAGATTTGTGATCTACTGAATCGTTGCAGCTGTTCCTGAAACATTCCAATTTTTCAGTTAGTTTTTTTTCAGGTTAAAATGATGAATTTTCGTTTTTCTTTTAAATGTCTCAAATGTAAACAAAACCCACGTGCTATTATTATTGATCTGTCAAATAAGCTCCGCCTATAACATGTCAGCCAGCCATTAGAATAACAAAATAGAATCGACTAATTTCACTACTAACTTGATTAATAATTTTGAATAAAATCAACGTTTTTCTTAAAGAAATCAATTAGAACTTACCGATTTAAATATTCTTGTGCTATATTTAATAGTTTTGTGACAAAGATTTCGTTTGTTTCACAAGAGAATGCTGTTTTCAATGTTGTCCAACGTTTAATATTCTTCAAACCAATGAATAATTCAATATTATTTTGTTCGTTCATCTTAGATATGTCTCCATTGGAATACAGTTAGGATCACATGTAGTTTTGTCTTGATTTTTTGGGTAATTTTTCGAAAAAATTCGTAATAAAGAGGATAGTCACATCGACAGTTCTATCCTCTTTAAGTCAAGGACAAAGTGGATGTTTGCTATGACGTCACAGTACCGGCGTCTAACCTTTAGTGGTAATTTTTTTCTCGCAAATCAATAACGCAAAGGCGCTAAATTTTAATCTGAATGAAACAATCATTCAGTTGTATTTAATTAACTTTATATTATTATGCTTATTATTTTATAGAAAAATAAAAAGTAGTAGCCATAATTAAAAACAAATGACAATCACTTTCGATAGTAACTTGATACAAGACTTGCTTTTTAAATCTAATTGTACACATTGAGAAATTCCAGTAATTTGTTAAATTTTTTGAAATTAATAAAGATAGATTTAAATTCATCAATAATATCCAAATTGGAAATTTATAATTATTCGAATTTTTACTTTTATAACAGTGATAAAATATTTACAGTGTTGTCAGGATTGTGAATATTAAAGGTACAAAATTACAAACAAATAATAAATAATCAGGGAATGAAAGAAATTAGAGTAAAAGATATACATTTCCATGTGTTAAATTTGCCTAAAATGATGAGATAATTACTGAAATTAATATAGAAGAACCTACTGGAAAAATAATGAATCTGGCAACATCCTAATTTGTGGTCTATCAAAAATTCACGTGTTTTAATTTTGAGGTTATAATAATTTTAATTCGTGAAAAATGGCAAAATTTGGTGTTTATTACAGTTTATGCCCGTTAATCGACCATCGTAGCCTTTTAGGCATAACCCCCGACGTCGAAAATGGTGTTGTTATTGTAACTTTGGATAAAAATATTGCGATTAAATATAAGGTTAGAATTAATAATTGTTCAAATATGTGATTTTTAACAAATATTTTTAGTTATTAGATCAAAAACAACTCGACAGTTGGCGGACTAAAGAAAAATTCACATCACCAATAATTTACGATAGAAAGAAAGAACAATATGTGGCAATTTTCAATGAGACTTATATTCGAGCTTGGAGTAGCACCGTAGAGTTTGTTGATAAACTAAAGAAAATCAAATTGAAAAAACAAGTTTATACAATTTTCTGTTGTAATAATCGTAATTTTATCGTATTCCAAAACGGTGGTGTTTATTTACTGAATGAAGTAATCGATAATCAAAAAGACTTTGATCCTGTTGATGTTATTAATACTGAAAACGAAGTTATTTTGGATGTTTTACATGTCAGTTTAAAAAAATCTGTGTACGTTGGATTATTGATTAAATCTGACGACAATCAATATCTATTATGGATGGAATTCGCAGAATCTACAAACTCAAAAAGATTCTCTAAAATTCCATTGAAAAGAGACCAAAATTACGATCTGAACGGTTACGTTTTCCACGCTGACAACAATTTTGTTCATTTTCTAACGTTATGTACGTATTTATATTTTATTTTGTAATTTTTTAACGAAATATTTCTTCGATAATTAGGGAGTGATGGTCGGATTTTATCAACCACACTGCAAGACTCCGATTTAGATGTCTCGAATCCTGGTGATTTATTTACAGTAATTGAACAAATCTCTTACAAACACCACGTTTCTATGGTGTCTTTAAACGAGAATTACATCGCAATGTATGGAGGTAATTTTAATGAAGAAGGGGCCTTACTGATCATCTACAATGTCCAGTTTAAAGTCGTCCAATCACGACAAGAATTTAAATTGTTCACATTAGGAGCGAGATTATCATGCATTGATAACAATTTGTACTTGCCAGTGGGACAAAACTTAGCGGTAATTCCATTTCATTTAGATACTGAACAGTTGGCGGCACTAGTTGGAACACATAGAATTTACGAATCAGACCCAGATATTCTGATTATCAACAAAGTACAGTTCGGTAATTGGAGTAAAGAATCGAAGGAAGTTTCAAATTCTATTCCTGAAGCGATACAAGAGAAAGTTGCAGAATTGATCAGTCAAGGCTTGCCCGAGAATCTTATTTGTCAAGAATTGATGCCAGAGTTGATAGAAAAACAAGATATTGCAGCTCTAAAAGATTGTTTACAGTATTTCTTAGATATTCCCGAATCGAGTTTGGTACAATTGTTGAAATTTTTTATAAATTTAGATCGCAGTTTATTTGAAAAATCACAAAATACTTCGGACGATTTGCCAACAAAATTACAGCCACTCGAAAAAGCGAAACTACTCGATTTGGTCTTAATTAGAGAATTTAATGAGACTTCATTGAATTCAAGTTTGCGATCTTTGTTGGATTTAGATGAAGCTTTATTGATCATACAATACATTTGTTATCTGTTTTCGGAAAATAGTCATTTATTAAATGATACGGATATTGTAGATGCTGAAAGACACTTAATTAATTGGGGTTGTGCTTTGTTGGATGCCAATTACCAAAAACTTCTACTAACAAAAGATGAAAATATCCTTCAAATTTTGGAAAAATTCAATAGTTTAGTTTGTGATGAATTGAAGTGTTTAGATGATTTGAATACAGTTGCGCTATTTATGTCTGAAATCAATAACGGTAAACCTATTTGCAAAAATGTGAATCAATCTAAATATAATTACACTATTGAACAGATTAGTTTGTATTAAATAAAACTAAAATATAAAAAAAAATGTTATTATTTAAAACTAATACAGAAAAATACAATTGTTAAATTAAAATGCATATCTAGTTCGTACATCTTCCAATTTCTTTGATACTTCAGCTGGTGTTCGATCCAAATCAGCAGCTATACTCTTCTGTTTTGCAGGATCCAATGAATTATACTGCTCGCACAAGTCGCCATCAATAACATTCTGTAATGGTAATTCAACTTTAAAATCTCGAAAATAGACATGAAATGTTTTAAGAAAATTAAAAAACAAAAAAATCAGATTATGTTTTTAATCATTTTAACTCAGAAGTCTAGCATGTGAAAGTAAAAATCATCATATCAATCTCAAATGTTTAAACTATATTTAATTGAATATTTACCTTAACTGGGTAATAATAACTTCTAAAAGAGATATGATCTCGACCACATAAAGGCGAATTTTCACTTCGCATATGCATCTCTAAATGCTGGAAAAAATCATGGTCTTCACGTGATGTAAATGGTACTAAAACACCAACAGTTCCCGATAATGATGTGTAGATTAATGATTCCCAACCACCAGGTATTAAGGTGGCTTTCTGTAACCATGTTACAGTTTCACCGACATGAAATGTGGATATTGTATCCGCTTTTTGGGAAGCTCCATTCAACAAACCTAATAAATTCAACAATGAATGACAGAAATACAAGAATTATATATTTTAATTATATTGTAGTGAACATTGGAGATCTCAAATCGATTAGTTTAGATTTGAGGCACTATGTGAACACATCTTTTTTATTGGACATATGCGATACCATTATTTCAATTAAGTTTGAAATAATTGGACGTGTTGTTATGTCCTGATTTATTGATAATATTAAAATTAATATTTACCTCGATCCCATAGTGATTTATGTCCGGTAGGATCCTCTTCAACATCATCACTAACATTTGGTGGTAAACGTAAAACAGCAATATTACCAAATTTATCAGCTGTTGACACTGTATCATAATCTAAAACTGTTGTACATGTTACCCATCTAGGATGCGTATCATCAGCGAATATTATCAATTGGTTTTCAGCTCTTTTATAACGTACCATAAATACAGATTCTTGTACGTCAGAAACGAAAATACGTTTACCCATCGCTTGGATATTAACAATGCAATTGGGGATATGCTGGAAAAAAATAAAACCCAATATGAATAAATCGAATTTTAGAATGAATTCAAGAAAATTATTTTAAATAAAATCAGAACTGCAGGACATCTTGTCAACATAGTATTCTGATGTGTCTATCATCCTTTTATTTATTAAAATAATCTATTTGAAATAATAATAAGCGTACTTACTTTATTTTCGCATTTTCTCAATAATTTCTTCTTTCCCATATCATATAATCTCAACATCCGTCCAACTCCAGCTAATAATAACCCATTATAGGCGCATAAAGCATTTGGTACTTCATCAACTGATGTCCTATGTATAAATTCCAATTCTCTACCCATTGGATCAATTTTGTATGTATCCAAAAATCCTGTATTACAATGCCTTGGATTTAATTGTAAATCTTTAGCAATACCAACAATTAAATAAAGATTCTGTTGTGGTTGATTTTGGAATTTTACCAAAACAATCGACATGGCAGCTTCATTTTGTTCTAAACGTATCAATTTATGTGTTACACCTTGTACAGGATCCATTATTCTTAACATTGATGCCCACATACCATGACCAGCTTTTGGTGCTGAAAATATACTCTCAGGTAGATCTTCATTTAAGAATGCATCAGCCATTTCTTTAGCTAATTCTTGTTCTTCTTCACCGGCTGCTTCTTTCATTTCTTCAGCCATTTGTAAACGTCTTTGTCGTTTTGTTTCTTCAGTATATGCATTATGTTCAGTTTCTACTATAATCATATTATTACTTTCTGGATGTATAATAAATTTTCTTGGTGTATATTCTAATGGGAATGATACTTGATTGAATACAGCTCCTAATTTTTCTAATGCCAATATACGTAATGTATTTGTTGATATAGCAACAATACCTTCAGGACATTGTTCTGAACTAAATCCGGACGCATATTCTAAACTTTCATATGATAATGGTGTTAAATAAAAACGACTTTGATAATAATAACTCAACCATGATCGACTACTCATTGCTAATACAGCTTCAGATTGTTGCATTCTTATTCTAAATAATTTTACAGGTCTTGAACCTAAATAACGTGTACGTGTATCGGATAAATCACCAGATACTGGATCTAATACAGTGCGTAATAAGGCACCATTTTGTAAACCAATATTTAAATATAATGTACTTGTTGTACTAGCAGCTGCTGCATTATCAGCATCACGATCTTGACAACCCATTTCAACAATACATAATGATTCAGCACATACTGGTAAACCTTGCATAGCACGTGGTGCTAAACAATCACTTGGATCTAATGATATTATTCGAACTGTATTATCAGCTAAACCGACTGCCAAAAATAATGATAATTGTTCACCGGCTGATACATTTGCTAAGGCCATACAAACAACATCAGAATTCATGCGTTTCTTCTCTTTATGTTCATACAATTGACCCGTCTATTAACAAAAATTTATCAATTAAACAAAAAAAACAAAAACAAAAATCCTATACAGTTGTATCTTATTTGGTTCAATCCATTGTATTGTATGGAAGAATACAACAGGTGCGACAAACAGAATTTAATATCGCACAATGTTGGAGATCAATTATAATTTTGTATTTAATAATCAATCAACGAATTGTGCCTAACATTAGAGAATAATTAAATAATAAGAACTTACAGGATCCATTTCGAAATATACAAGTTCTCCACCGGATAAAGCAATAACAACTTGTCGTTGATTTACAGCACATTTCACTATAGTTTTCTTGCCAGGTGCTTTCCATTCATTTACACGTTTATCAGCACAAATATGACGTATACCATTTGGATAAACTTGAACTAATGCATCATCACTAAGGGCTGAACATGATAATGTTGGTGTAGTCCCCAAAAATCCACTATCAGTAACTTCTTCAACTGTTTCACCAATTGATAATACCAATGTAGCATTTACGAATGATACAATAATATATGCATCATATTCATCTGAAACAAATCGATATTATTTAATAATTTTTCCTTTTAAAATTAATAAAATTTAAATTTAAAGAAAATTATCAGTTCGAAGGTGTAATCACAACGATTCAGTTGAAACACGGATCATAATGAAACATCATTTGATTTAATTTACCACAATTTCGTTTTTTCTCTATTTTTACTTACTTGTCTTCAACGTGAGGTAGTTAGAGGTTGTCCAGCATCTGAAATAAAAAGCGACTGGTGTTGAAAAACGTCTCCAACCACCAGGCTTTAATAAAAATATTCCAACACAATATTTCTACTTTGATTTTTAATTTTTTAATGAATTATAAATTACTCACCGTCACTTCTACGTTTAACAGTCCATACAGCATTTGGATTACCAGGTAATTCAGAAACTGCCATTTCTGATACTTCTAAACCATGTCGTAGAACACGTAAAGATGACCGGGGACCTCTACCACACAACATATACAATTGGGGTGTATCTTCACCAGCTAAATCGGCAACACGTGTTGATAAAATTGGTGATAATGATTCCATTTCATCAACCAAAACAAGATTACGTAGAGCACGCGGTGCAAAAAAGAAAGTATCACCTTCTTCTAATGGCATAGCTGAACTGAATTCTAATTCATCATCATCATCACCCAAATGAGCAATTTGATATAAATAACTAAAATTCTTTTGTTAATAAACAAATTTAAGAATAAATCAATAACTTACTGGTTGCCGAATTCTGATGCTACAAATAGGAAACCAGTTTTCAAGACGCACATCGCTGAAGCTACCGGTACAGTATCGAAATATTTCAATTTAATTTCAGTTACCATATCCTCGTCGGTTTCGAGTGTGATTTTAAAAATATCGCCTTGTTCGGTTTGGGCAAGAAAGAAGAACATTGATTTCGTTTTATGGGTAGCTGAACAAACAAAAATCATTCCCCTTTCTGGATCATCTAAATCATTTCGACGTCTCGGTATAGGACAACGTATATCGTGTTGATCGCCCAAATTCTTGTATGTTAAATAATTCTCAGAACAAATTAGTACCCCGGATGGTCCATCATCACCACCAGGTACCGTAACTAAGAAATTTGCATGTTCTTCTAACGGTTCAGAATATTTACGTACAACATGATTAACACCCAAATCTAATTCGTAGAATGTTAATGTTTGTTGGGTTTTTTGTGCTGCTTCACCAGTTGGATCCGAATCGGCTTCTTCATAATCAATTTCCAAACAAGCAAACATTGGATTATCATAACCAACATCAACACCAACCATATGATAGACTAACGTATTACTTTTATGCGCTTCTAAAGGGGATGAGATCGTTAAACGTGCTTGTGCATCCCGATTCAGAATATACGCTAATTTTTGTTTCTCCACAGCACCAATCATTACAGCTCGTCCACGTGGATCTGTTGCTAGATATTGTCCAGGCACAATACGACGTACACCCGATTTACCGAATGTTTCTTGATGGACTTTCTCGAAAGCATTTTTACTTGGAATATATTCAAGTATAACAATACGACCGGAATCGGAACCGACAACAACATAATCCTTTGTACCGCCGGTTAAACGAAACGACATCAATGATCTTATAACACCGAAAATCTCAACTGTATACAATGTGTGAACTTTACCGGTATTCGGATCTGGACGTAACACTTCTAAACTTTTACCACGCGAAATTACAATTTCTTGCATCTTTGTACCGGAAAAATTGCCATGGATGGCGTGGGTTATGGCCGTAGCCCGTTGCAGGGTCAAATTATACAAATGCATCTTCTATTGAACGTGCCTGAAAGTTTTAAATTTCAATGAATTACCGTTCTAATCCAATAGAAAAATTGTCGAGCATTAAACCAGGCGTCAAATTATTAAATTTGACCCAACGATACCGCATATACTCAACAATTTAGCACCGGAAGCGAACCACACGTGCAGATGTAATTACAGGTATGGTAGATACCAAAGTGCATCAATATTCATAGGAAATTATCAAAAAATAAAAAGAAATTATAAAAATAATCACCTGATTAACGGATGATGAGCAATTTTGTAGATAATTCGAGGTTAACTAATCAATAAACTGCATCATTACAACGCCGCCATTGTGTCCCCACGATTTATTCTACACCATTATTTTTCACTTATATCAATATCAAATTGTGTATTTTATTAATTTAAACGATATATAAATAATTTTTTAAAATTAAATCGGAATAATTCACGTAAATTAATTTAATTTGATAATTTACCAGCTTGAAGACAACAATATTTGCAGACAACTTCACAACCATATTTGCCTCTTTGTCGGTTACTTGGAAACGAATTCAGCGAGAGTGAGAACGATAAATTCGAGAAGTTGGCTTTTATACCACCATCACTATAGACTAAGTGTAGCCCATAATTTAAATTCAGTGAATTATTTTAATAAATGATGATTCAATTAAAATTTCAATTTATTCGTCCAATTTGAGTATTTATCAATTTATTTGTTTAAAATGATTATTAACTTGTGGCCAAAATAGATATTTTTGATATTATTATAAATGTAGCGCACTCTAGTGTTTGTTTACTAAATTAAATTCGAAATGGAAGTATGTTGGTGAATGGTGATAGATTCAAATAATTGGCGCTATTATTTATCAATTACCCTAAAATCTTTGTTTAATTAGTGAAATGTATTATGATTGTAATCTTCTCATTTGCTGTTATCAATTATTGAATTTCCATCGAAATTATGGTTGGATTTAATCAGATGTTAACATGAAATATAAATTAGTGTTTTAATATGATTTGATCCATCTCTTTTAGAAAGCAAATGAATGGATTATCAGCATTCAGATTATGTCCAGTTTAATTATTTATTGTGTCTTTATTATAGTTACAAATGGATAACACGATTTCTAGTAAATTATATCTGAATATAGTTTAGAAGAGAAATTTCTTCCTGTAGAAATGGTGGATGCGCCGAGGGAGAATTGAAGACCAACCATGCCTTTTATTCAATACAAACTTGTGTATGTCGGTCAGAATTGAGAGATTTTCTTAAATAATTGGCTAAATTATTGGAAAAAACATAAACATTTTAGAAGAGAATAATTTTCTACGCTTACGTAATGGTAAAACTACAAATGTTGGCCTTGTTTTCATATTGAAATCGCTATAAATTTGTTAATTTCTTGTTAATAGATAATAAAACTCTTAATAATATACAGATCAGTTAATCAATTACCACCTACGCTAATAAACTGGCTATTTAAAAATATAAAAGCGAGATATACATTTATGTAGCTCTAGATGGCGTATCGTTACAAAATAGATTCGCTGCAATATAGCAAAAATTTTTGAACGGCGCCTGTTCAACGCGCCTCGACGCCACCACCTTACTGAAAATCTTTCTATATACATTTGTCAGTCCTATTTTGTAAACGGCGTCGTGTAACTTATTCTATTCAATAATGTCCACAACATACAACAATTAATGCATGTGATTTAGATTGTTGGATATTTTTTTTAATTTTTTATTTATTTATTTTTAATGAACGTGAAGATTTATATGACAGAGAAAAGTGTTCTGTAGATCATTGAAAATAGATCCATCGAACTGTTGTGCCCATCTGGCGGTGGTTATAGGGAAGATATTTAAAATTGGCCAAGAATTTAGATAGGAATTTCTTTGAGTGTTGAACAGGTGAGTCGTTCAATTACAACGAATCGTATTTTTTAAGTTCGAATTTCCCCATCAAATTCTAAGAAATTTTCAACGAAAATTTGTGGAAATCTCTAAATTTAAAAACCATATTTCTGGAAATTATGTAAAAACTATTTCAATTTAAACAAATATTTCGTATTTACCCAATAACCGGATGGAATTCAAACAATTTTATATAAGCAAACAATTCTTGTTTGTATTTTTTTATCGATACGTTTCTCAAGTTCTACATCGATTTGACTTTATAAATATCCATAAGGGTACCGTTTTTTTTTTATCGTCAAATCGAAATGAAACAGTGATAGACAAGCGAAATTCGGGGCAAGGACAAAATTTGAATGATTGATACATTGGTGTTTGACATGTGATCAACAAAGGGTGTGCTTTGTTATTTTCTTGAAGCACAATTTGAAGACAAAAGCAATAAGTCAGTAAATTGAGAATTTCCGTATATACCAAAAATTGCGCAATTTATAGGCCACTATAGCCAATTAAGATTGATAGTGTCCGAAAAAATCCATTGGAATGTTAAACTAACCTGTTGCAATGCCACTATTAGTATTTTACTTACTCTACTCTCTTCTAGAAATAGACACCATCTACTAAATTTAGCCCCATAAAATCAGTTCGAATTCTAAATTTAAATCAACTCTACTGATAACAAATAGAATTTAATAATTCTATAAAAATCATGCGTTATAGTTCGAAAATAATTTTCAAGGTTCCTCTTTTAATATCCAAACATATTTTGTTGACCAAGTCGAAAATAATTGGTGGATCAAAAGACAATATTCGAAACATTTAAACCCTTGACAGGACTATTTTAACACTTCTCTAGACTCGATTAAATTATAATAAAACGATCTATTGTTGTTATTGTTAGAAATTCTAATTTTCGTGTTAATCGTTAAAATGCTCTTTCAAATAATTTCGGTAGTTATTCTATTCGATTTTTGTTTGTTATTGAGTTGGAACGAATCTAAATGGATAAATTGTCGATTTCTGTTGTTTACAATTAATTTTCGTTATTGTGTAGCTAATAAATTTATTTAATTTCCTTTTTACGAACAAACACTAACTGTTGATTAATTTTTCGAAACTATATCCAGTTGAGGCTCGTTAATTTCACATTTTTATAAATCTTCTCATTATTATCTTGAAAATTTAATGATAAGGAAATATACGAACGATTTTTATGTGGATATGTATATCATCATCTAGACTTTTTTCTCATACTTAAATTTAGTAATCTATTTTTATAAAATCGTTGTCATTAGAGATTCTATAATACAGAATGTTGGCAGAAACTGACATCTTGCCAACGAAGAGACAATGATTCATTTCTTCCAAAATAATAGAGAATTTATCTAGTATGTTGCTAATTATTCCACTTAATTTATGGACGATTTAATTAAAATAGAATTGATACAAATTGACGGGAAAGTGTAATTAAAAGAGGATTACAGATTCAAGAAAAATAACAACCATCGACAGTGGACTTAACGTTAGACGAGTGATCGTTATTTTCAATGAGATTGTTGAGAAAATTAAGTTGCAGAAAAAAGTCAATTTTCTAATAACAAAATACAGGCTATGTACTGGAAAATGGTGCAATCTGAGACTTCCATTAAAGCTTTACTTTAGTGTAAATTTAATGGAAAATTTCTTTTAAATTCCCATAGAAAACAAACCAAATATTTCGCCTCATTGATTCTACGTCGTGAAAACGGATTTTGTTTCGATACAGACATTAAATTGTTGATAATAGACTAGAGTTTGTTTTTAAAATCCTTTATTTGATCGTATTATTGTTTTCTTTACTTTACTATCGATTTCTTTCTATTGATTTGAACTTCAAGACAGATTAACAAAGATATGTTCACACCAACTGTTTTCAAGACAATTGTTTAAGATGAAACAAAGAAACTTATCCAATAAAGACCAGTTGGTATTTCTGGAAAGTTTGCTTATGATGTTTTTTAAACGTTCTCTTTTTATTAACGTTAAAATAAGATTCATTTATTATAACAATGTGTTTGAACCTTGAAATGAATTGATTAATAAGTTTATAACGTTTCATAATTAGCGTTATTTATTTATTTTTGAATTAATTAATGATTTATGTGTGACAGTAATAAGATGATACTGGACACTTTTTTAGTTTCAATGAAAACCGAAAAAAATATATAAAGTTTAATTGGAAAATTAGTTGGATTCGTAATAAATTAAAAACAACCCCAATTATCGATTTCCGTTCGTTTTAATTTAGGCACGTTTTGAAAAAAGACCTTGATAAGACAATAAATCATTTTGTACCGTAATAAATTATACGATTTTTTTCGGTGTAAATTTGATTGTTTTTGTGATAATAATTTATAAAGTCATTAAGTATACAGAATTTTCCTGCTATAATTAGAATTCGGCTAGTTTTTCACTTAAAATTAACATCATTTTCTGTACAATTTTCGATAAATAAGCAACAACAACAGCCGAAATTCTAACAACAAAGTTTACTCTTACTACATATTAAAACAAATTTGTTGGGTTTAGAATGTATTAAAAATGTTTATATAAGTCTATGTAGGTATACATTCCGGATTATTTATGTATGAATCTACCTTTCAAATTTACAGTTTGTCTAAGGTCTACAAGTGTCCCTTTTACTAACTAATTTTAACTCTGAAAATGAATATTTGCCAATTTGTAGGGTCAACAATACTCTCAAAACGATTACAGTACAATTAGAGTAGGATATTTGATTATAATCAACAAAGCAAACGTAATTTTTGATTTGTTAACTTACCAAAGTCTCAAAAAATTGTTAAAAACGACCCCAAGATAAATCTTCTAGGAACTATTGTTGTAAGCAGTCAGTCCCTTTGATGTACTAAATAATTTCTAGTTTTGTCACTTCGACTCTTACAACTATTCGTTTAAACTAACTTGTTTATCCAAGTTTTGCCTTTTTTTCTGTTTAATTCCAAGTTTAACCATGGATAATTTCGTTCTTGTTTGCAGTAAACTCGTCTGTCCGCCCTACAAAAGGCTGTGGTCTGCCACTTTGTCGTTGTCTATTTTTGCAAAATTATACAGGTGGAAATTATTATTTATGTAATCAAAACTATGTCAAGTATTTGGTTTCAAGTGATTATTGCATTTTTATTATAATTTTGCAATTCTAGTGTGTTATAAGACGCTCAAGAGGCACCTTTATTTTCCTTTGCCATTCATTTTACATAATTTTCTCATTTACTCCACAACCAGCTCTTATCGTTGTGGTAAAATCAAGGCAACGTTTCTACTATAATACAGAGTTTAATCGATTTGGAATAAGAGGCAATTTACTACATAAATCCCCTTTTTCTTAAATATAACTGTGTTTAAATTAGTTCACTTTGAGGTTAATAATATCGCATCAATATCCGTAAAAGTTGGAAACTTAATAGTAATCCCTTGGATTTTCGGATTAAAGGGAAGCTCTATTAAATAGTCAAATTTAGTGTAGCTTTATCATCCACTAAATCCTTAAATATTCCTTCGTATCGTTAATATTTCGAAAATTTTCCATTTAAACATACAGTATCCTACAGTTTTCATCGAAAATTGTATACATTTTGTAACAAATTGTAAAACATTTTTAAATAATAATAGTCACGCATGTGGAAATTTTTTATTGGAAAAACAATACGAATCTATTTTCTACAATGAAATCGTGCAGACAGATCACACGTGTACAGTTAGTAGCTGATAATTTTCTAAAATATGAATATGGGTGTGAAGGCTAGTCGATTTTATCAAACTAATTGTATAGTTTGTTCGTAAACAATAGGATTGTTGACATCGAAATAGATTCAGTCTGATAATTAATTACGAAATGTTCGTTAATAAAGAGCGAATCAAGTTCACTCAACCCGTTGCTTTATAATCAACAAAATCGTTTCTGTTTTGTACAATTTGCTACATGAAAAAATCGTTTACACACAGGTTGACAACAAACTAGAAAGGCTACAAGTACATTAAGGCAATTACTGGTGAAACAAAACGTTTTGTTCTATTTGTTCCTGTGAATGTTCGTCGTTAATATGAACAAGAAATTAGTAATTCGAGAATATACAAAGTACAACTCGAATTTTGCCAGAAGAACATTACTGTAGCAAATTTGTGAACCTCAAATATTACCATATTTTACATAATAACAAATTATACTGCAGAATTCCTTTGTTACAACATATTCTCTGGTAGACATTTTAAGTTACTCTTCTTTAATTAGTGAATGATATACCACAGGCTAGAAGTTTTGTTAAGATTAAAGGAAAATTAAAGCCGGCTTATGCCGGTTTCTAAGACTGTAAGGATAAGAATTGTATCTAATTTTACAATTTAATCCTGTTGAGGGCTTAACATTTATGAAATCTATTCAAAGTACCTCCAAGTTGTTGCCAGTTAAATTTCGAACCTTTGACTGTATTGTATTTTTTCTATCTATTAATGTTTGTCCCACCACAGAAGCCCATGTTTGGAGCTTTCAACAATTTCTAAAGATTCAAAATTGGGGTTAATTTTTGGGCCTTACCTGCAATTAATTCAAGTTATTTACAGTGGAAATTAGAGGGTCGATATATTTATCGACTCGATTAATAGTTAAATATCGCACATTTTATTGGAAATATTACGTTATCATGTTGCAGTACATGAATGCAGTATTTTCAGTTTTATTCGATATTATCGAAAATTTGCAGTTTCCAGTTAAAATAAATAAATGTATATCAACAATTGGTGTTTTTCTCGTTTAAAAATAGAAATTATTTAATTTCAATTACAGATAGATGGATAGAAAACCGTAGAATCAAGTAGAAATAAATAGAAAATTAATCTTTGATCTTTACTCCAACTTCGACTGTTTAAACTGGATTGTTAAACTTAATAACTGTCTTAGTGAATCTTGTTTTAAAAATATACAAAACTTTTATTATACTGTATTGTTGAAAACTTAAACTAACTGTGTTAATAGTTCCAAACTTTGATTTATGGCCGTTAAGTTTTTCGTACCTATTCTCTTAAATGTAGAATCTCAAATTTTGCTACATATTACTTCATTTAGTTTCAATATTGTAAACATCTTATGAATATTAAATTTTTCCCAGATCAACTAATTTGATGACTTTAATTTCGCTAGAACCGTTGACAATTATTCATTTATTCTAAGATACTTCTCAGCTCGGATTTTTCTACCCTTTGGGTTGCATTTTAATCTTAACAACACGTCTCTCTTTTATATATTTGTAAATATTACGATTTAGAGAAACGAGTGGTGAAATATGGTTTGTAATTTTTTACAGGAAACTGTAGGCACGGTAATAAATCCAAGTAAAGTATGAAATACTACTTTGGTGTTGAATTCGGAAAGTTTACGTAATTCTTAAGTTTGCAGTTTACAAATAATTTTTCGCTGGAAAGATTCATAAAGTCGGACCATTATAGCGTAGGTAGATAGATAGAGATTTCTTTATAAAATAAAATTGAGTGTAGAAATAATATTTTCATCTTTATTGATTGATAGAGAATTTACAACACATTAAATATTTAAGTTGTAATTTGTGGGTAGTATTAAAATAAGAGCCGCCATATCTGTTATAAAAAGTGCTTAGAAAACTTATAGTTGCGTTCGTCTAGACTCTAGACTGACATTGTTGTATGATCGTGTGCGGAATCCTTTTAAAATCCGTCAATCATAATAATGGGTACTAATCTTATATTTAAAAACTGCATAATTCTTTTACATGAAAAATTAGAATAATGATGCATTTCTTCGACTATTTTCTAGCATTTTTCAATTTGTTCGAATTCCCGAATTTCGTCGAATTTCCAGTTAATTATTGATGACAATACAATGACGCCTCGGAATTATTATTAATAATCAATACTTTCCATGGAAATATTGATATAGCAACTATTGTGTGTGCTTTTTTATTAATTGGAGTGTTATTAGAATGGGGAAAAAGCTGATTAATAACTGTACGTTTTATTCGAAATTTTTTTTAATCTTGTGAAAATCTGCTTTTCTGTTGGTTCTAGTTTGGAAGATTCAAATGGTGTTGTAATCTAATTATTCGGAAATCTCTTCGAGTGAGCGGGAACAGTTCCAGATTAATACCAGGAAAAAATATCCATAACAATGTTTCAATCTTAACTTCTTTTCTTTTGACGCGGTGAATACCGAGCCAAATCTCGAATTTACATTCGCTAAAATCGCACACCGTAAAAGCTTGCATTTTTTTTGGACTATCGCCATATAAAAGCAAAATCACAAATATAATTCATCTGATTTACTACCATTACCGGTTGTTTATCATTATTGTTCTTGTTCTTTTTGCTCCAGCTTCTCGATATCAACGTCTAACGTCTTTCAGGATGCACAGTAATAAATTTCTGAAGACAATGATTAGGAATTGTAGCCAAAGAAATTCGGACTTTTGCCAGTTGGAAATGGTTGTTGTACATTTGCCTCGAATCTAACCTTGACACGAAAAACCTGCAACAAAAGTCAAAAAGCCGTTTTAATCTTGAAATTGATTTGTACACCTTTAATAAATTAAATTGAATTGAATTACTTTTGGTTGTAAACAAATAAAAATCGTATTTGCTTTAATTAACCAAAAAAAAACATTAAAGGATCGTTAAATTTAATCTATTGTCTGTTAAAAGTTCACAAAATCGAAAGGTTATTACTTGGCATTTAATTATCACATTAGCAATTTATATGAAATACCAGTTTTTTCTTATTGGCATTGTTGAAAGGGTGGAAATTTAGCGAATTTCATCTGTCGATTTTAACGAATCGTGCAGCACGAAATTCTAATCCATTTCCTAACTTAAATACCAGTTTATAACATTTAGGTCAGTTTAATTGTCGATCTGAAAGCATTAACGTTTCCTTTAAAATGCGTGCAAATGTTTTAAAATTACAGGTGTGGTAGATGTTTTACAATAAATTAATAATAGACGGTAAAGTTTAAACCTTATTCGATTAATCGTTCCCAATACGGTCAATGTTATCCGACACAAGTTTCCTGAAATGTATTGAAAATTTGTTGAAAAGCAGGAAAACATTACAAAATGCATTGAAATGATCGTTCCGATGTAATCTACAGACGGAAATGACCAACACTTCATTAATTTCTTTTCGACATACAAAAAATTTTAATAGACGGTAAATGTCAGAAAAATTACCATAAAAAATACGACAAAGAACAAAACTGTTTGTAGTAGGTCATCAAGTTTAACACTCACGTTTAATGAAAAGGGCCTTTATTGTCGTAGGATAATAATTTTTTGTTCTAGACCGTTTAGACTTGATTTTTATCTAGTTTAGTATGAAAATTGCAAATCACCAGACGTGCTACTTTAAAAAAATCAATACAAACTTATCGCATTTATCTCGAATCGATATTTTCCCCATTATCAAAATGTGAAAGAGTCATCTTTATAAAGTTTCAACCTTAATTCCGTTCGAAACGAGCTAAGTTTTGGCAATTAATTGGAATTTACACAAATTTTTCTTTCTTATCCCATTTACTAGTAGGAAACTTATGCAATAGAGATAAGATTTTCACAAATTCGGAGTTATTTACGATACACTCCATCGACTCCAACTTGCCTTGCAGTTGGACTAAAAGTTGACATAATTTCAAATAATTTGTTAAAACTTATTAGGTGTAAATTATTTGACATGTCGAGGTTTTTATTGATTATTTACAAGCAGGACTATCCAGTTTTCACCCCATAACTTCTTTGGACTTGTATTAGAGTTCCCCAAAAAGTGTATGCTTGGAAATTATAAATTCTCAAAGAATACGGTAAACTTTTCTAATGGTAAACCTGCTACTTTTCTAGACTTAACATTAACTAAAGGGAAAAAATCTGTAACTTTTCTTTTATGATTGAATAAATTACTGAAGTTTACTGGAAAGAAGTCCGGTTGGATTTTTTTTTGCTTAATTAATTACTCGAAATTAGATTTCATAGTTAATTCTAACAATAACAATAGTTCAGCTAGGACTGTTTTAATAGAGCTTTCTTTTTCTCCGAATGTTTGTCGTTTGACTTGGACGGTCTGTGTAAATATTTCTTCAGCTTTAATAAAAATACGACTCCAATGTCGACGTTTTAAACATAAAACAATATGCTGGCTCTTCACTCTATTTTTCATTTTGAAAGTAATTTAAAGAACATATGAAATTGTAAAGAATCTAACTGAAATCGCATCAATAATTGGGAATAATGTTGTTGTAAATAGACATTATTGGTTTCCAGATAGAGAACAACCCTAGAAAATGTCTGGCACAGGTGGTAATTATCGTTATTCACGGTTTCTATTTTTTTTTGTTACCTTCTTTGACCTGTTGTAATTTCGACTGTTTAACCACAGAACTAAACTGCTTTGAAATTTATTGAATCGATTCACTAGAGGAAAAAGGATCATTTTCATAATAATTTAGTTTCGGTTTTACCGAGTTTCAAGTGTTCAAATCGAACAACTTGCTAATGCATTATAGGTAAAACGTTTCAACTAACAAAAAACTATTGAAATTGGATTTCAGTGCGATGTCTCTAATTTAAATCAACAAATCTGGAGACTGGCCAACCGATTATTATAAACAAAACAGGAAAATTCCGATCAACCATTTCTTGTAGTATTTCTTCTGATGATTTAGCCTTTGTAATCTGGTTGAAGAAGTGTGTAATTATATAGATACCGTTATAGAAATATGTTCAATATTTGCGGAATTTCAAAATGTATCAAAATACAATCTTGAAGAAAGTATGTTTAGTATTTGGAAAGCAGATGTGGAAACTTGACGAAACCTCTTCAAAAGTACAGCACACAATGGAGGAATTTGGCGGCAATAATGGGTAATTTTTAAGATCTTCTACCGTTATAACGACATTTTTACGGTCCCTAATGCGTCTGCTTTGAATTGAAACCGGGATTTATAAAAGTATGCTACTTTCGCACCTTCGTTGTGACTGAAATTAATTTTTTTGGTTAAACGTTCCATTCCCAAGAGAGAGATTAGAATTGTTAGATTTGTTGTAATGAAATTATTCGGTTGGAAATTTTGGTTATTTGTGAAGTTTATCTCAATTTAGCAACTCAATATTTAATCATCAATGTATGTAGAAGACTTGAAAATTAACTAATTGTTTCGATTAAGTTTGTTAACAAAACAACTGGAAATTTCAACGATAATAGTTGTAGTGTAGAACATCATAGTGTAGTTGTATTGTTCCTATTATCACACAGATATTGTGCATTTCACTTAACAAAAGATGATTTGTTCCAGACAACTGTGTCTATTTTACTTAAAATATAGCCAGAGACAATCATGTTTATTAAGATCGACTGTTATATTCAACTAATTTGAATTTAATGTCAACTACAACATCCGTCTTAATGTAATTTCAAGTTTAATCCCGGTTCTAATTACAATCTTCTATTTAAAATTTCTAATTAGACTTGTTCGTAATCGCACCTTATACTTTAATATTAAGCAAATTATGTCAATATGACTAATAGATTCAAACGAAATTATACAGTTGAGTCTATTTACATGCTTTCAAGTTGATAAGCTCGATGATTGATCGGGTTTACTCCGTGAATTGTCTTTTACTTTTCGAAAAATTCAATTTAAAGTTTCAATGTTTATTTACTTAAATACGTTAAATTGCCAATAAACGGACACTATACGTAACACATTTTAAACTAATTCGGTTAGGGTGTTTTGAAATGTTTCTCAATTTATAGAATCACCTTGTTGTTATTAAATTTGCGAATTTGTGTCATGGTATTTGTTAGTTTCCATTCTTTCGCAATTTTGATAAATTTCAATATTAAATCAACAGATAATACCACAATATTGTAAATTTGTTAACAACAATTAACTTGAGCATTATTAAATGCTATTTAGTTTTAATAACAATTGTTGTGTAAATGGTTTTTTGTATAAATTAGCAAGCACCGGGCTGGCGAGTGTCCAACTAGTTCAAATCATCTACATGTTGCATCTCATTACCATATTCACGACACATTCATTTCAACAATATTGAGATTAATTAATCAAATATTAAATAGTTTTCATCGTATACTTAATTAAGAAATTCAGTACTTTTTAGTAAACAAGCCCAAGAACTCGAAATATTCCGTCGAATCTAAAAAATTTATAATAGAACCACCTACATAGAAATGTTAGAGATACTAATCACATAATAAAACCAGAATAATAGCAGTGTCCATTTGTTGTAAATTTATTTTCTCTTTTACTACAGATTAGTGTTCCTCTAATATATTGTACACCTGTATTAGTAGATTTTATGATTCTCGTTACAGGACATTTACTAAATCGTGAGGTAGGTAAATAAATGGAAAATTTAACAAGCAATTTTACGTTGCGTACCAAGATTTGTGTTGAGAAAATAGGATGGAATAGCTTGACGACAAAAGTCGTTAGATTTTATTTTTTATCATCACGACTTGTGTTGTTATTATTATTTAGAAAAGTGGGAGAAAATCAGATGACATTGTTTAAATTTAAATTGTAATATTTTTAAATGAAAATAATGACGCATTTAATCTGGTTGTTTTGAGCATACTTGGTGAAATTTGGTGGATGCGCCGGGATATTTTCGTTATTCTCCGATTTAATTTATTTTCTCGTTAATAATTAGTGTCATTATAATTTTTATGTTGGTTTCCATTGATAAATGTGTTGTTAACGTGTCAATTCTTACCGAAAACTTTCTTGTATCATTGAATAAAACTCTATTATTAGTCTAAACAAGATTGATTGTTTTCTTTATAAACTTATTATTATTTCGATATTATTATTATTATTATCATTTATTGTCTTGTAAGCTGTCGAAATGAGGATAGTTACAAAGCTACAAAAGACTTATTCTTATTATCAGTCTGGAGCATCTGTCTGATTATTTCGGACAAGATAAATTGACTGAGGTTCAACATGATAAAATAAAAGATAAACAAATAAGATTATTTACAATGACTTTGATTGATATCCAAAATATGATAAGGAATCTTACCAACTGTATGGCTCAAAAAAAGATTGTATATTGTAATTCTATTCGTTTCTACCTTAGCCAGTGCATATAAATCTAATAACTTCGTGAAAAATGGGGCCTGTACTTTAAATAATGTTTATAAAAATGTATACGTTCCAAAAATCGTTACCAATTTCAGATAACGAATATAAAAGTTAAATTTATAAATACTGAAGACCGTAAAATTTCAATTCTATTAAATTGAATGAATGAATAGAGGGTAGAAATAAAAACTATCACAATATTTATCAATATCTTTTACCTTTGGCTGTTTTGTTTAGGTTTCTACGTTTGTTTGACAAACATTGTTAAAAAAAACTCTAATAGCTACAAAATCTTTTGAAAAACGACACTACTACACGAACAAATTTGTTTGATTTATGAAAAGTTAATTGATTTTGTTGTTCTCATCAGATCCTAAAAAGTTTTGTAATTTTAAAGTTTGAAAAGATGTTTTAAAAATGCTAACAAGAGAGGAGAATTGAATATTCCACCTTCGTAGCGTTTTGTTTTAATAAAAACATTTGTGGGGAAATTCCATGTAGATGAATTAAAAAAATTAAACCGAAATCAATTATTCTACTAACTGAACAAGGATTTTCATCATTAATCTCAACTATTAATTGGAATTTGTATTCGTGTTAAACGACAACTCTCAATTTCTTTGAAAGTTTTCTCCGACAATAACAATTCTCAATTTATTCTAATCTAGGTCATAATCGATTAATTTCGATGTTGAAATTAAAGAAAATTTCAAACGTTCATGTTCAGTCATAAGTTTAATTCACGTTCTATCGTGTCTTTGGCTAATATCGGTTTCAGCAATTTCCTTACAATTATTATTATTGCTCTACATCTACCATATTCGATTAGGTTTTATTCAAACAGTACCGTATTTGATGTCATGCAACGATATATTGCGAATTTTTGGTAACAATAATTCGTATACGACTATAATATTCGTACTTAAAGTGCACTATGAGTCAATTTAATCCATAAATAATGTTGGCCTGTCAAAATATGTATTCCCTAATGTGAAATAACGATGGATGTTATGGCATATTAAAGCAATCACCAACCCCCTACATTATGAATATTCACTTCCTATTACAAATTATAAACGTATAATTTATTGCTATTTCATTTTATTTACCAATTTTTATCGTGTGCGATTTCATTCAAGCAATAAATCAGCAATATTTTAATCAATATACATAATAGAGAACAAAAATCATCTATTTATATAAAGTTGGAATCTTATAGCTTATGAAAAATTTACATTCTATCTCGTGGGGTGCTTTAAATTTTAAATGAAAGTGTCCGCATTCCTTTGATTTTGACACAAGATGAAGAAAACCGACGCTGTTACTACAAGTAATGGATTTTCTCGTCTGATATATTTAATGGCGTTCTACTTGAAACCAAAATAAAGAATAAAAGAGACATACTTGCGACAAATCCAATATGTTCGACCAAATATTGACTCAACTTTCAATTTAAATGAAAATCTTATTGCAACATTCAAGGTGTAATAATTAATTAAAAGCCGACTCGAATTTAGTCGGAATTCTAAACGATTAATTGTAGTTGTTGAGATTTAAGAACGTTACTAAATTTAACGGAGATTACAACAATGGTGCCGCCATAGAGCTTATTTGAAACAGACTAAAAATCGAATAGGTTCTTGAGAGGCCGATTTTAGACAATAATCCTGTTTGACTACGATTGGTGTACAATAATTACGGTAACAAGATCTCTTCAAACTTATATTGTAGTGTTTTCGTTATTAAAACACGGTAGCAATGAGGAAACTGGAGCAATAGCCCTCAACTGAGGTATTCTCTAAGTTAAAAGTATTCCTTACAATTGGAACACCTGTAGATGTGCCACTTGTATCATTTCTGCTTCATACATAGAAAAAAATAAAAGCATTGGTCAATCTTTCTTGCTATTTTTCGGCACATATTTCCAACAATCTGTTGTTGATGGTTTGTAAAAGAGCCGATTCAATTTGCTGAATTTAATTGAAAAATTTGGCTCATATCCATCAACAGTGCGCTTCCTTAAATCAAACACTGTATTTTTAGAATGATTCAAAACATTATTTCATACAAACAAAATATAAATTCTTGTCATTGCTTCCAGACAAATCGTACACATTAATCATCACACATATTTGTGTATAGAGTTGTTTACATTGCATGTACATATGTATATTAGACGAAATATCATCAGATTAAATGTAAAGCTCACCACCGATATTGAGGAACAATGAAGGAAACCGAGGGAAAAGAACGAAAATGAAAGATTCAATCGACTCAACTTCATATGTCAACTCGACCAAGATGGATTCGATAAAACGAACTGAGGTTCGTATCATCATAGTACCGTTATAGAGTCTGCTATAGAGCTTTTCAAAGTTGTTTTTCACCTTTTCATTCTTGTCTATCTGTGTGCGCAATAGAAGCGTCTGTGATTTGAAATTTATGGTTTAACAATGAAGTCAGAATCATGAATGACAGCTAATTCTATTGCGAACACATCGACCTTTCAATTAAAATTATATCAATTCTCGCCTATTACCGTAAGTTTCCTTAGAAAATGACTGAAACATTTCAGATTCTCCGATAAGATTCAATCAACAATGACAAATAATATTGATTGGATTATTCGCAATGGTTCATTGTTTCTCATTTTGGAATGGAAATGTTCTTGTTGGTTTTTCTTCGCGTTTTTTTCGGTTGGAGTGTTTCAACAATTTGAGGGCGGTACCCTCATTTACTAACACAATCATCCACAACATATACACAAGGAAAGCACGGTTGCTATGTGTTGCTTTGGATCGAACTATGTTCGTTCAAATTCGTCTAGAGCTTTCGTGGGGAGCTTTCGGATTCGGCCAGTGTGGAGGTGCATATCGCTTACTAAAATATAATTTGATAGACCTACTGGTGTGTTATTCTCACTATTTTTTACCTGTTTTTCAAACAAACAATACTTTTTGAAGTTAATCTATTGTCAGTAAACGAATAATGATCGAATTGAAATTATTTTTATAATTTGAGTGATTAAAAGTTGATGATTGTGCATTAGATTCCATATTTATCAACAAATTTCAATAGACTTCAATTTCGAGAAAATTATTGCTTTTAATATCTATTATTCTAAATCTAAAAGATGCACATGAATCATTCGAATTTGTTATTATTTTAAGATTTCTAACATGAACAATTTTACAATTTAAATGAAAACTGTGTTATGACAGTAAGTGTTTATGACCGTTCTATTTAAACAAAACATTCAATTCCTGTAAAATATTCAAATAGATGGATTATGATCAGGATCAAGGATGTGCGGCTACTTGGCAAGATGTTGAATATCAGGTGAGTTCTTATCCTATAATTCGATCTATCTCAAATTTCGATTAAATATTCTAACGTAAAATTCGATTAATTATTTAAAATAAAATTATTCCAGTGGAAGCACGAAGGGAATTTCCAATAAAACTCTCCATTTATGTTGATTTTTATTATGCTAATTTCGGTTCTTTGTCCTACATTAGCACTCATGCAACTTAGGATGTTGACATTTATTGATCTTTTGGATTATAAATTTTTGAATTCAACTTCAAGATATTATTAAAGACCCATATATGGAATTCGCCCTTGACCCAAAATGAGAGCAAATATTGGTGTAGTGTGATTTATTCTTCAATCGTTATTAATCAAATTATTAATTGACAAACGGATAGCAACAAATTTATTTTATCAACAGTTAATAATTCAATTTTGCACTTATTTTTAGTAAAATACACCAAGTATCATTAAATAAAACTCTTCATCTACAAAAAAAAACGACGTATTTGATGAAAGATATCATGTTTGGCTTCTAATGAAACCGACCAATTTAGATTTGCTTGTTTGGCTAAATAATAGATGTGTCCCTTAGATCGAATATTTTGCAATAAAAAATTTGTTTTAGAACTAAATAATTTACATCTCCTATTGCTTGTACAATTAGAGTAAACAAACATTAGACATATGGAAATATCGATCAATAAATTCACTTTTACCCTTTCATTCATTCAATAATTGACACCTTATCAATCATATCATCTATTCATTCTAGTCGATAATCTAATTAAATAAACGATACCTATCAGTTGAAATGAGGACCAAAAAATTACTATCCCTTATCGTTTTTACGTATCTTATAAAATATAGAAAATTCTAGAGTATTATAAAAGAAAATATTAATAACTATAATTTTTATTATCAATATCCTCAAATATTATCTCAGTAATAATCCTCTTGTATAATAAAATATAATAAGACTTCATTCTTTATAAATATGACCCGATTATTTCAACATTCTTTTCCGGTAGTTTTGCTACAATTTCCTACGACTTCCATACACCCAAATTGAATATAAAACATAATTAGAAATATAATAAAGTATCCTGATTTGATCGTGGTTTTGTCATTCGTATAGATTCTCATAGTCTTCTAATAATGGATAGTTTGACCTGTTTAAAGCTGGAAAATCCAATATTCTTGATAGAAATAGATTGTGACGTTGGATATATTGGGAGTAACCCTAGAGATGCAGGGATGAAGATGAGTGACAACAACTATACAAACATACCACCCAAAAAAATGTTTGATTCCCTTTAGTTTACAATTTAAGCCTTTCCCTATATGCTGTAGAATGAACGAAACTTCTCTACCTATTCGAAGTTGTAACTACCCTTTAATTAAGCTTTCAACCCTTCTCACATCCTCTATTTGCATGCTCTAATGAATCGTCTTTATCTCTGTATATGTTCGTTTATAGATAGAATCTAACTGTACGATTCTACAAATCCATCAACTTTCTTTACTTTGTTAATTTATTATTTGATGATTAATGATTCTGTGTAAAAGTAGAACTAATTCTTCTGCGAAAATTCTTAAAATGTACGTTCTTTGTATTTATTTTCTAGCTATTTGTACATTCCTAGAAGTGCTTTAACATAATCGAGCGAAATAGACTATTATTCAAAATTAATGATACAAAATTATTGAAAAAAACATAATGTCTTCATCCTTAAAGCACAGTGTTATCTGTTTCTGCAAACTGATTTATTATATTTGGATCCCTTATGATTTATTGATCGTTATCAAGGGGCAAAAACGATAAAAAACGGTATTTTTTTTATGAATACGCCAATCTATTGCTGCATTTCGCCAATTATTCACAGTTGGACAGATTGTCAAAGTTTGTTGTTTTTTGGCTCATATTGAATTATTTGCAGTTTTTTTGATAGAGTATCTTTTTTGTATCAATAACGGAATCGATTTATTGATCTGGTTGTATGCATTTAGATGAAATTGATAAGAGTAGATTTCTGTGTTTTCTCGAACGGAAAATTGTCCAGGATTTTCGTTTTAATTTCAACTTAAACGAAATTGTAAAGGTTTACTTAACAATAAAACAAATGTCGGTTGTATACATTCGAGTCTGGCTTAGAAAATTATATTTGAAAGCAAATGAATTCATATAATTCTTGTTTAATTAATTAACTCACACACCGTGTTTATTTTTGGATAAAAATTAATATCAACAAAAGTTTCCGTTATAAATCCAGATTAATTTCAATTTTCTTTCGATATTGCATCGGTTTTATATTCGAAATTTCCTGGATCAAAATAATTAATTTTCGCGATTCAACCTTGTGCTTTTTTATTAAAAAAACAACAAAGATTTTAACACTTGTTTCTGTTTGGAATTCTGGAATTGATATTTCCATTCAACAATGCAACACTAACTTGACCTTTACGAAATGTTAAACATCACTCGACATATTTGTAAACTCGCACAAAAGAAGCACAAATGCTTTCTTTAACAATTTATGTCGGGCAAAATTGTTTGTACACATTCATAATTGTTCTCCACAACTCCGTTGAACAATTGTTACAATATCGCTTTTTAAAAAAAAACGGAATAAAAACAAAACGGAAGAGAGAACGATGAGATTGCTTGAACACACATTTAAAAATTAAATAGAAGTTATGAATTTTTCTAGGAAACTCTAGGGTGCACCATAATGGCTTTAGGCGAGATTTTGATTAAAAGACAGGAGCTTAAAGATGTGAATTTCATTACCACCCTATCAGGCTAAAACAAAGTTAATAAAGGTGTGTTAAAGTAGGTTGGAACTGTTTTTGTTTAATAGTTCAGAATTGTTAGTAATCAAAAATATTTACCTGCTTTAGAAAAGTAAATTCAAGCCATAAATGCATATGATAATGAAAGTTTCCCAACATCAACACCTTCCAGACTCAAGCTCTCACCAAATCTGATAAAGCTGATAACACTGAAATATGCTGCAAAAACACAGAAATATACGGTTAGAGTAAACTTTAGGGGGTTTTATATATTTTATATCTAAAGCTCAGGCCAAATTTAGATGATTTGTGCTTCAATATTGTCTTAGAATAGGGGAAACTTCTTGAACACCAGCACGTTGTGAATATTCACGTGATGTTCTTCTCAATTATTGGTTTTGATGTCAAATTCATATTTAAAGAAAAAGAAAGCCCAAGTGATATATTAGAACGATTAAACTGTCTGAAACTCGGCAGGTTTCGCTAATTATTGAGTTTCTTTTGCGTCTGGTAGTCGAACAACTTTTCTTCGACCAATACCAAAACTATTGACATCTTTTCATATCATGGCCGTTCTTTAATAAAATTGCGTGAATTAAAATGATTTCTGATCGATATACGGAATTTTTCAACTTTATTTTAAGACTATTTGACTCGAATAGACAAAAGACGTTGATTAATGGGCACGTATCAAATGTTTAGCTTCCGCAACGCTATTTCCATATGAAAAGATCATGAATGTAACAAAATGGTAGTTTAGTGCTTCGAAATAAAAGTGTTTCCAGTAATATGAATAATTTATTGCTTCTTTTAATATTTTGATTTATATCTTGAAATCTCACCGATATTTATTCAACTTAATGATAACGTACACTTATACGAAACCGATAAAATACAGGAAATTTCGAATAGAAGAACGAAAATTAAGACCTTTGGAATGTAGCCAATTCCACTTTTACGAACTTAGAAATTTATTAACTTTAAACAATATTGAGAAATAAAATTCATATAATTTCGCCATAGATCTTTTTGTTTTACCTTTGCGAATTTAGGATTCCTTGAACATATTTAGAAATTCCACCGTCTATCTCGTTGATATAACCAGCTGGATTTAGTTTTTTAAAGGATGCGTAGAAAATTGTGGATATTTTTCCATAATACAAACCGCTTTTATTCCTGCAACCCATCCACAATGTTCCATTTATTTCGTTATGAAAGAAAATTCGATAAAGAAAATTTTTTTTGAAAAATCACCTTTACGTGAAAAATAACAATTAACGTAGAAATATTTCCGTTAAACGAATCGATTCTTTAAATTGATTCTGACAATAATAATGAGATTTGAATCAATTATTAGGTGACAAGTAGTGGCAGTTTTAATATCCGGCTTTCTAGCTGTTTCTGTTGTATTTATTTGATATTATTGAGATTTAATATAAAGCACACAATTTTGAATAGATTCATTGTTGTAATCGACCTGTGGATAATCAAATTGGAAGAAACATGTAGTTGGAGTTTTATCTTGATTAAAAATCAATATTTTATGTACCTGTAGGGTAATGAAATCATGAGAATCGATATTTATGTGGTCGTTTACCGTACCAAAGGTGTGTCTAGTACATTGTGTTTTACTCTCTTGTATTATTTACAATCTAAAAATATTCTCTATTGTAATTGTTGTAAATTACAAAAGAGTTCAAGCGAGATTAGTGTGATTTTTTGGGCAAGATTATTCGCGAGAGGGAGAGGAAAACTACCATAATTCACGGATGAATGTAAGGACAACAATAGTCGGATAGATTTGGCACGGACATCTCTCGCATTTATATTTGAATTTTTTGGTTGTTTTCCAAAGTGTTTCAAAAACATGTGTACTATTTAGAAAATTGAAATTTTTCTCAGATAGGATCACAGTAAATTAATTATAAATACGTGCTCTTTCCTCGACAATTTCCAAAGTCCTCTCAGGTATTCCGACGTCAAGGTAAATCGTATTCAAATGACTTTGAAGAGGACGTATTCAAGATCAAGCCTTTTGTATCCAATCCAGCTTTTATCGATGAAACACAATCGTATTTACAAACTATAAAGTTCACGTTAACCATTTTATAATCAAAAACTTTTGAGAACTTGTCCGAATTATTTGCTAAGAACTTTTCAACTCGTCTGTGGAAAATTTCCAAATAGAGTTTTTCAAGCCAATTGTTAGAGTCGTACGGTTTTTCAAAACAATCCCAGGAATTCATTTCGTTCACCGACACCCTGTTCAGAAAAAACTTATATATATGCTGAATATGGGTTAAAGTTCGCAAATATATAAGGTTAGAGGTTTATTCGGCGAGATGCAAGAGCGACTCCATCTAAAAGGTTAAAGGTTACACTCATTCCCTGTTCTTGTAAATGGTAGAGTGGGTCAAAATACTTAACTGAAGTGCTGAATTCGAATTAAATATTAAAGGACTAAAGTGAATAAATAAAGTTATGTTAAAAGAAAAGGGAAAAAAATGTACTATAGGTTATTTTCGTTCAATTAAAGTTACATTTAATTAAATGTTTTTTCTTTTATAAGGGAGAAAATAACGTTGCCCAAGAGTTGGAAGTTTTAATGAATTGCATTTAGTTACAAAACATTGCGATTTATGGAACATCAAAAAAGAAAATAAATCGAATATTCGTGCCTGAGAGGATTTTTTGATGTGTTGCAAAATATTTAAATTAATCCACCATTTCCAATTAACTAACAACTATCGCGTTAGGAGTTGTTTTGGTGGAATTGCCCGGGCTCTCGACAGTGAATAAACGAATTGTAGATTGTTTGATCGGTAGGGTAACGTGTGTATAGGGGTGCAATAATTAACTGATTAAATTTTTGTTATACGTGTAGTTTTTATTGTCATATTTCTTTTTCCAGATCAGGATGAGTCAGCGTCGCGGCGCCGATGATGGTGGTGGTGGATGAGGACGCGCCAGCACGGCTAGTACAGCAACACCGAGCCAGCCGCCGTCCATGGTGGGCGACCGGGATGGCGATGGGCTGGCCGTGCGGTGGGATACTCCAACAACAGCAACAACGGTACCAACAACGACATCGACAACAACAACCGTTGATAATATGTCGAATCGTTATACAAATATACCACAAACATCCCCACCGCCATTACAACTACAGCCACCGCCTCCACCGCCGCCACCACCATTACCACTACAATTACAAAGACCATATTCACGGTCCATGTCTTCTTTACCACCGGAACCCTTCATGATTATGCGCTCAAAGGCGCTTAATCGACGCGTCTGCATCAATGTTGGTGGTGTCAAACATGAGGTCCTTTGGAGGACATTGGACCGCTTACCGCATACGCGTCTAGGACGTTTACGCGATTGCAATACACATGAAGCGTTGAGCGAATTATGTGACGATTATTCGCTCATCGACAACGAATATTTTTTTGATAGACATCCAAAATCGTTTAGTTCAATATTAAATTTTTATCGAACGGGTAAATTGCACTTGGTTGATGAGATGTGTGTGCTTGCGTTTAGTGATGATTTAGAATATTGGGGTGTTGATGAACTCTATTTGGAATCTTGTTGTCAACATAAATACCATCAACGTAAAGAACATGTCCATGAGGAGATGCGCAAAGAGGCTGAATCATTACGACAACGGGATGAAGAAGAATTCGGCGATGATAAGTGCTCACAATATCAGAAATGGTTATGGGACATGCTTGAAAAACCTACAACGTCAATTGCTGCCAGGGTGAGTCATTAGTGGACAACACATTCGCAAAAATCTATGTAAGAAACATGAAATTTCTATAATTAGTCACTTAAACCACACGAAAAACTATTCAAATATTCAATTTTTTTTAATAAACCCTTAACAAAAGGCATGAGAAATGTACAAATTGGCTTGAAAATATGTAAAAATTCTGGAACTAATAATCGGGGCCTAATGCAAAAGGCACTAATATAAGAGCATGCTTTTCACATAAATAAATCATTCCATTTCGATGTGCTAAAATAAATATCGTAAGTTACAGGCTTTAATGTTTAGATTTTCACTTCGTTATTCGTTGCTCGAATTTCTCTATTCAATTATGTATTTGCTCAACATATGTTTGAAATTCGAACAACGAAACAATATTTTATGCTAATAACTGTTCTAGATGTTTCACCCAACTACAATAAGAAGATGAAGAAATTGATGTTATTTTATTTCGTTTCTAGGCGTTCTCTATACATATTATTATTACCATTATTATACAAAATTTTGCTGTGTAAAAGCTTGTGTGTCATTTCTATTGTGGTCGTCATCGTCGTCGGCGTCAACAGCATTACAACAGCCTCGTCGTTTTCGTCGTTGTCAACGTTATTTCTTTTCTTTCATTTTCTATCAATTTTCCGTTATCTGATAGCGATGGGCAAAACGTGACGACCAGATGCGCAAACACGAGTCCTAAAATGCGGTGTCATTCAATAGCTAGCCTTCCTGGCCAACATTCAAAATCGAATAAAGTTTTATTACTGTCACAAAAATACAAACAAATAGAAATAAAACAACACTCAAAATTCATAACTAATGCTATTTAGTTGATATCTAACAATGGAAGCTGTGTTTGTACTAGTATATGAGCTTTCTTTTGATTAACAAAGCTCCTAATATTAGTGATTCAAGCAGTTTTGAAGCTTTCTTTTGATGGAGAATGGTTCGCCAATATAGGCTGGTTTTTGAGTCGACACAAGGGCTCGAGCTGTGTGTACATTGCTTCCTATCTCGAGACCTCAACATTGTATGCTTTAAATTAACATAAAATCAACATGAAAACAACAACCGTTTTCAACGTGATCGTTATGCTTCTGTTTATAAATTATTTAGCTTTAATTTGATATTAATTTTGCTTTGCTATTCAATTATTTATTAATAATTTTACACATTGTACGTTCTCTTTATAAATACACATAATGTTCGTTACCAATTAATTCTGTTGTTATTGGTGTTATTGTTCTATTCTTTATTATTAATGATCCGTAATTGTTGTGAATTGTGCTTTCTGTCTTATGGAAATGGTTGGGGGTTTGAATAAAATTCAAATTGGACGACTAATGAGATTGCGGGAAAAGTAATGTAAATTTTTTTTCGGCCTTAATTATTCCAGGTGATTGCCATCGTGTCCATCTTGTTTATTGTGTTATCCACTATCGCCCTAACGCTCAACACCATTCCAAGTATGCAGGTCAAGGATGAAAAGGATAATTTTCAAGATAATCCACAATTAGCAATGGTAGAAGCTGTATGCATCACGTGGTTCTCATTAGAATACATATTACGATTTAGTGCATCGCCGAATAAATGGAAATTTTTCAAAGGTGGCCTGAATATTATTGATCTATTAGCCATATTGCCTTATTTCGTTTCATTATTCCTTTTGGAAACAAACAAAAATGCCACCGATCAATTTCAAGATGTGCGACGTGTCGTACAGGTGTTTCGTATAATGCGAATTTTGCGTATTTTAAAATTGGCACGTCATTCAACTGGCCTCCAATCATTAGGATTTACATTGCGTAATTCTTATAAGGAATTGGGTCTGTTAATGTTGTTCCTAGCGATGGGTGTTTTAATATTTTCGTCATTAGCTTATTTTGCTGAAAAAGAGGAGCCCGGTACTAAATTTATTAGTATACCAGAAACATTCTGGTGGGCTGGTATAACAATGACAACGGTCGGTTATGGTGACATTTATCCAACAACACCGCTAGGGAAAGTTATAGGAAGTGTATGTTGTATTTGCGGCGTCTTGGTGATCGCGTTGCCCATTCCTATCATTGTTAATAATTTTGCTGAATTTTATAAAAATCAAATGCGAAGGGAGAAAGCATTGAAGAGACGGGAGGCTCTTGAACGGGCCAAACGGGAGGGCAGTATTGTCTCCTTCCATCACATCAATCTTAGGGATGCCTTCGCTAAAAGTATGGACCTCATTGATGTCATCGTTGATACAGGTAGAGGCACTTGATATTTATTCGCATGTTAAATTTACCTACTATCGAAAGAAAAATGCTCTGAACGTCGTGTTACTAAATTTCATTAGGCACCGGCAAATTAGTCAAAATTTAGCATGCATCCAGTGCTTCAAATTTACTAACAACATATTTGGCTTATTAAAATTCTAACGCCATACATTCAGACATTGCAATTGATGTTGTCATTGGAACGAAAGAATGGAAAATTTTGGCTGTTAGCCGGTGTCCCCATGCAAATACCGTGAGCAAATCCTTAGGCGTGTCTTGGTTTGCACCGACGTTAAGACGTTTGTCCTCTTTCGTAGGTGACAAGTGTGCCCTGATTGGTGGAAACGAAGACAATCGCACACATTCGTAATAAAATATATACCGAAAATCGAGCATGTTAGTCACGCTTATGTTCCGTTTATCTGTACATCAAAATAAATTATTCATAAATTCAAAAAACAATAAATAAGCAACCAAACGCATTTTATTTTAATGTAGAGCACCTTGCCAAAAATATTATCGATTTGTTTTTGTTTTCCCTTTTTGATAATTGCTTTATTGTCGTCATTCTATAAATTTAATAAAATTATTCTGGTGACTTTTATCGGGGGTAAAGAGCAAGTGCACGATGTACAAAATCCAATCTATACAAAAATAAATCAATATAAAAAAACAAATTTAATTTGAAAAAAAATAAACACAAAAATCACCATGATGTTGACGAATGGGGTGTCTCGTTAGGGCACAATTTATCACATGCTGGTGATGGCAACAGTACAGAAGGTGAATCGGCCAGTGGACGAAATCCAGCACAAACTGGCAGTGGATGTTATCGTAATTTTGATCATTACACAAATAGACATCGACGTAGTAATTCTTCCCAAACACCTTGTCTTCCTACTGGTGAAGGCCCACCATTGCCAGCATCACCATTATCGCAACGAAAACTCTTAGAGAGCGGTTCGGCATTAGATGAACAACAATTACAACAACAAAATGTTCCTATGGCTCCGTTAGCACAAGATGAAACGCAACTGTTGACGACAACAACTCGAGGATACATGTCACCAGGGGTAAGATGTTTAGCTAGATATTTAGACAATTTGGAAATGACAACAAATCAGAAACAATCTAGAAATACTTAGTCAATAACAAACTAATTGTCGATCTTATTATTGGAATTGTTTTGCATACACAAGTGGATGAATGGTGTGGCCTAGCATTTGATTTTAATCACATTTAAAATATTGCATCTATCGGTGTAAAATCATATGTTTTAGCTTTTGGAGGAGCTCTTTGAAATCTCTTCAATCAAACATCAAGAAGATTCAATATCAGAAATCTCGCTCTTGAAATTATTACTTAATTTTTCATTAATATTATTATTTCTGAATGTAATTTTCGTGGCCATTTCTAATTTCTGTATCTAATTTATAGAAAATTGGTCTTCTCTATATGAAAACATATCACGCAATCTCTATGAAAATAACAGTAACAAAAACAGAGAGAGATTAATGATGTTGGATACAACTTAAAAAAAGATGTATAAAGAACAATTGCACCATTGTAAATAAAACTAATTATAAAATTCTATGTGAAAAACGAATAAATATAATCTATTATACTAAACTAATTTCTGCTCTCTACGCTATGCTACTTGATGTGATCTGTCTTATAGGCTGACAGCAAAAAATCTGATCCCATGAGGAGGAATGAGAAACTTGATGAAATACCTAACGAATTCGAATGTTGCTTTTGCACCTCGAAGGTAGTATTGCCTCTTTACTAACAATAATAAATAACCATAACAAATGCTTCTATCATCCAGCTTTAGCTTTGCAAACGGTGAAAAAAGTTGACAATCAATTTTTAAGATAATTTTGAAACCAAGAATTCTAGGCGCAAGAGCAAAATTTTCGCAATCATTCCGTTCAATGCTTGCTCATCTATTTCAGCATGTTTACAAGCATGTAGTTTATTATTTGTAATAAGTCTTGTGATTATCGCCTCCGAATATAACAATGTTTTTAATTTTTAATAAGTGTGGTATGCATGTTATTTACAGACACAACAACGAAGATTATCATCAAGTAATTTGAGACGAAAATTGTTTTATAAAAATTAGTTAGGATTATTATGTCACAGATACACGAATTTTTCTATTAAATCCACTTGATTTGTTGTTTTTTTCTGTTGTTTCATTTTATTGTTGTTTTCGTTGATCAAATTTATGTTAATTGAAAATAATGGACATGAATAAACGTAGAGAAATATGTGAGAAATTGAGCTTGCTGCTGCGTTACAGGAATGTAACCCTGGACGATGCCAAGGAGAATGTATTCCACTTCACACCAAAAGCGTGTAGTGATGTTATTCCATAGAATCTCGATTTACAGGTGAGTTGCGCCGAAATGTTGACGCAAATCAAAAATCAACAACTAACAAAATTGTTCTCTTATATAAAATGAATAATAACAAAAATATAAATCGATATTTCATGCTAACATTATAAATAGAAAGTCATCAAAATTTTATTGGACATCACTACCTGCTGTTGATCGCGCGTTCTTTTCTCCTTCTCAATGGAACGTATTTGAACGTATTCCAAAATATTTGGCAATTTTATTATTCGGATTCCCAAATAGCTAGAAGCTTCTAACTACTTAAATTTCCATAAAAATATAGTGCAGCAATAAAATAATTATTATAGTCGGAAATATCGCTTCAACATTTACAATAATGTTGGGGTTTAGATTTATAGGGGAGCAAATTATGTGTACGGCAGGAATAATTTGCCCGGCGCATCCACCATAATTAACAACAAATTGAGAGAATTATGTTTTCATTTATACTTTATCATTGACGTGTTTTATCGGTTTTCTGTCGTGCTATTTGTTTCTAACGGATATCTAACCGAATATTATTGCGTATTACAATCTCCCCCAGCATTTTTCTATTTGGGAAAGTGTAATAAACGATTTACCAACTGAGTAAATACAATTATAGAACTTTTGCCAAAATATGAATTTCGAGTTAAAATTCACGTAAATTATACAATTTTTTGATTGAAATAATAAAATCGCCAATAAAATTGCCAGATGTTAATTCAATTTAATGTATTTTTCTTATAATTTTTTCTTCTTTCGTTAATTTTCTCGATTGATTTAATCGTTTACTTTTCACTTTATGTTTGTTGATTTTGTGTTCACACACAGCACACAGAAATTGTTTATTAATCTGATTTCCTCCATTTCTCGTTTTTTAAAAAAACAGAATTTGAGATGATCTGCATAAAAGCATGTTTTCTTTTGAATTTTTTTTTTGGTGAAACAGAGGTTGGTAATCTAATATACTGGCACGCTAAGCAAATTTAGGGTCACTCATAGCACGCACGAATCTAATTTAAATACGTAATTCTTGTTATATTACTGGCTTAGCTACACGATGCACATGTAGATTTATTATTCATGTTTCAATAATTATAGAGAGAAAGAGAGAGTATTTGAAATGTGTTGTAGTTGATTTTAATTTTTATACGATTTTTATTCAAATTCCATGATTAAAATTATCTGTTACGATTTATCTACCTTTAGAAATTATAGCAATTATATTTTATTGATTTTAATATAATTATTGTTGTGTGAATTTCTGTAATGATAATGTTTTTGTAATTGAATTTTCTTATTTTACAACGTGCTGCAGGATTTCAAAGAGTTTGTTGATGCGGAAAATCTGATGCCTCTACCGACTAGTGACTTTCGGAATCCCGTCTGTCTGGAAATGAGGACGTTAAAAACTGAACAACAACCTATAAATTACAATAGTTATATTGATATTGATATAAAACAAAGAAATGATCTCGACAATATCAATAATAGTATTATTATCAATAATAATAATAATAACAATAATAATAATAGTGCAGATTTGGCTAGTATGGATAGTTCAGATACATTTGCCAGTTGTACAACACATCCTTTCAATTCTCAGGGAGATTTAACATCTGATATTGTCGATCCATCGTGTATTATAGACAGTAATCTATATGTGAATCCTTTAGATAAGAGTGGTGATAATAGTCCAGTTACAACAATACCATTACCACCAATGCAAACAACAACAACAATTGGCACAACAGGACGGACTGGTGGTGTAAAGAAATCAGCTTCCGGTGATACGGCTCTGCGAAGTTTGGCTACATCACCAATTGAAGAGGGTTACACCGGATTTGGGCCGTTAGATAGGGGTAGTCGTGTTAGTTTGAACGATTCACCATTACCAAGGCATAGAAAAACGCGATTTCAGCAGGTAAATCGATTACTATTACACTCACTAATAATTTACTGATCGTTAATCAACTTTATGTGACATGTATTCGATTATTTGGTCGGTAATTTTAATTGGAAATTTCTGTTGATAGAGCGGACGACCAAGGACAAGATTCGGTGATGCATTTGAACGCAACTCACAAGAAAGTCTCGAATCGAAAAGGAAAAAGACGTCGTTCATACCGACTAGAGGATTAGCATCTGCAACTAGAATTATCAATCAACATCTGTTTGGTTTGCAGAATTTGAGTGGCTCAAGATCAGGTATCTGATTGAAAATTATTATTATTATTTCGGCTTTATTTCTTATAAATTCGATACTTTAATGGAATATTTTTACGTTCGACATTTCTGTAAATAGTCTAATGAAAATCGTTGGAGAAACGATGTCTGTCTCTCTGTTCAATATTAAATATTAAAGTTGACGTACACTTGGGTTGTAGACACGATCAATATGTGCTAGTGGCCTAAAGGGCACGCCGATATAAATTTTGCAATAACGATAAAGTCCATAAAGATATCGAAGTTGATGTATTAAATTGAAATATAATCGCCATTCTAGACTATTGTGGTGAAAACTTATCGTTTGACCTTTTAAATCCACAATAAATTTCCAACTAATTGTTTCTTTCTATTTGAAATTTAGGTAAAAATAGTGGTAGTAAATCATCATTATCAGTGGAGTCGATTGATAGCCGTGTTAGTCCACAATTAGAACATCATCGACGTTCGAAATCGATATTGAAAAAATCGGATAGTAGTGGGAATCGAAATACAGATCCGGAAAGTGAACGTTTAATTTCTGATAATATGTCCGGCTATGAAATTGGATCAGGTAGTGAATATTCACCGAATAAACGTCTATCATCACCACCAATGCGTCATCGTACATTAAGCCAACGGACATTAACAAAACCAACTTATTATCAACAACAGCAAATTAGCGATATCGATAAGAGTCGAGCAATAAAATCGCAATTATTCCTATTAGATGATTATATAAATAAAGAGCAACACACCTGTAAAGATACAATCGTTGATTCGAATAAATTAAGCGGAGGTAATACCACTAGTGGTGGAGATATGCCGTTGTATATTTGCCCACCACCGCCTCCAATGGACGATAATTCCCCAAATGAAGAGACACGACTATTGTTACATCCAACAGTAGCTCGAACGACACACCAGAAACCAACTGGGAATTCGATATCAAAAGGACCAAATCCGTCCTCGTAGCAATTAAAGGTAAACCACAAATTAGAAACAAATATTTGATGGATTCATTTTAGAATAATTCCAGGAATTGTACACATTTCATGGGCCATCATCGCGACTTCAAGATTCATTAATTTGGAAAATCCTTCAAAAGCATGGTGTGACATTCGTTCAAAATTCACAACAGAAATGAACATGGTGCATAATGAAGTGCTTTTGTTGTTTTGTGCAAAGCAATCTATTGTTAAGGAAGAAGTAAAGAATTTATTTTTAACATAATTCTAAAAAAGACAAAAAAAATAATTAACGCAATGTTTAGTGCAATGTGGCTAAAATGCATTTCGCCTGTAATTTACATCAAAAAAATCCAAAAAAAATCAAGTAAATCCAAGTGATAGATGAGGTGTTTTATTTTTAAATTAATTGCTGGATGAAAACCAAAATTATTGTCAACGGAAAATTCTATGGAAATTTTACAATGTATTCCGCTACAGTGTTAGAAAATTGCTTTGTTTCCTTAACAATTAAAAGTGCGAGTTTTCGGTTTAACCCAAAAAACGAATAAATCTCCAGCAATGCAGATAAACACTTAAAATTACAACAATTCTGAATTGTTAGCAATCATGGGGAATATTTTAAGGAGTTACACACATACAAACACACTCAGAATTACGACTGGCCAAGCTTATTTTCGTCTGTGATTATAAATTAAGTTTAAGCATCAAAGTGATTGTTAATCGTTGAATAAAACAAAATTCTAGAAAAAATTCTATTACCAAAAAAATCGTTTAATTTCTGTTGCAATTTTTCAACGAGTTTCTTGTGTATTCGTCGTAACTTACTCTAGAGATAATTGTTTAGATACCATTAAAAGCGCAGAAAACCGTGAGATTTAGTATGCCCTAGTCCGTTCTTCTCTTCGTATGCTTCATTTAGAACTACCACTTCTTCTCATTCTTCTTCTTCTAGTATTTTCCAAATTCTTTAGCACAATCGGCAAGACTAGTTAACGATAAACCAAAGACTTTTCAAAATTGTGGGAAACCTTGTAAACTTGTTAGAATCTTGGTGTGATAGTGGTATCTCTGTTGTTTGTCAACATTAAAAAAAATTGTTGCATACTAAATCGAATCATCAAATTTTCGTTATTTTAAAATTGTTAATCGGTTATATTTTTCTTATTAATACACGATTTTATCGAAAATTACACACGAAATTTGTTAATCACTATTGTAATTAGAACACATTTTAATTGTTTCGATTATCATCCATTCCTAGCTTGATTCGATTTTATTTTTCTTTGTTAATTTGTTTAATTACAAATATATCGATTATATAAAAATTGTTGATGAAAATTTGTTTTTTTGTTATTTCTTTTCTATTCATCACTTCTTTCTTCAATCATCATATCCCATCTATATGCTCATATTTACTAATCGCAGATAATAATAAAAAATGCCGATATAGACTTGAAATATTTACGACTATCTGTAAGCTTCTAGACAATCGCATCTTTTCATTTGAATTTTTACAAATTCATTATTTGATTGATTCATTTATTTGCTATGAATACTGCTAAAAAGCGAGACTGCACATATGATATATTTGTATAAGAGAAAAAAAAAGCTAAAATAAAATAAACTCAATAAAAAAATCATTGTTAAAATTATGGCAATTTGCATTTGTATATACATAAAAGATATATATAAATATACATCTTATTATTTAATCTCAAATATATTACCTATAAATATTATTATAAATATCATATTCTACCTAGACATATCATGTAAATGTTTGTTAAATTGAATAAAAATAATTGTTCTCCAATTTTAGGCGAGCATTATTTAGAAGCATCCTCGAATTATAAATTAAATAATCAATCGCTGAAACAATAACGGAATTGTAACAAATTAAAACTGCAATAAATTTCTTTGAAATTTCTTTAAATTCAAAAAACTAACAATTCAAACTTCAATACAGACTCAATTTTCCTAAATTGTTCAAACACTTCAATCTCAAACATCAAAGAAATCGAATAATTTGTTTCTGAAAGGATACAATTCAATAGATTTCAGCTTTATTATTATATTTTGTTTTCAATATGGAAATAAAATAAAATTTACAAATCTTGCTTAAACATCACAGAATCTTTCCTCTACTTCAAATCGAGCAAAATAACCCTATCTTTAAAAAAAAATTAAATTAATGTACAATATAGTAAGTCCTAAATCGATGATGACTAAAAACCTAGAAAATTGTAATTAATTTTATCAAATTTATTCACACAATCAACTATGATCCTATATGAAGACAATAAATAAAAACAACAAAAGGTAAATATTCATATATTTTAAATAACTAACCAGAGAAAAATTAACCGTAATTTCTTAATTCTTGTAATCGTGTACAGGATGGTGTCGACATTTTCTGAGCAGTTTGGAACATTTCCTTATCGTTAAAACTTCTAGCTCGCCACAACATTGAATCCTCTACAATTAAATGAAATATATTACAATTTTATAAGGTTTCATAATACGTACTGTAATTCTTTTCTCGATAACAAGCATGTCGTAGATTCGATAGATATTCTTCTTCTACTGATATCTCCAATCGTCGTACAGATCCTTGATATTCAGAATGGAAGTTTTCTTTGACATAATAATCAATTTTAAGATTCTGGGTAACTCGCGGTACTGGATATTTTCTAAATAATTTCAAATTAAACAATTTATAAAAATCGACTGTAGTAAACTTACGATGACGGTTGAAGACTATAAGGGGGATCCGACACGAAGAAACTTGATGCCATTGATAGAACAATCGCTAATAAGATTGGTAAAAGTTGTATAAATGCTGTATAACTATTATGTTGCTGAAAATTGATAAAGATTAGTTTATTGCGATTATTTTGAATAAAATTGAAATTACTTCACGGTGATTATGGTGGGTTTCATGTGAAGCTGCAGTTTGTCGTTGCCAACGGCCACCACGTCTAACATAAACATTAGCGCCACTCATACCACCAAAGAACATATTAAACAATTCATCAGCTGCATCAGCATCGAATTCCCGACCGTAAGGATTCGTGTATTGATTACCTCTAGATGATGTAAATTTATCATCATCGAATCCGCATAAATCGTAATGTTTACGTTTCTCAACATCAGTTAATACAGCTACAGCATTACCTACAATACAAATGATAATAAAAAAATAATTATTGATTAATTTCAATCTAAATACCTATAGATTTGAAAGCTTCAGCAGCTCCTGGACATTTATTTTTATCGGGATGTATTTGCAATGCCAATTTTTTATAAGCTTTCTTAATCTCCGAATCGGATGCATCTTTACTTACACCTAAAATCTGATAGAAATCTTTACATTTATTGATCTTCTCAACCAATTCTATTTGTTCTTTTGTATATTCTGGTGTCATTTTTATATCTTCAACTTTGGATGTTTGACGTCGTTTCAATTCAGTTTCTACAGGTTTCTCAGCGATAAATTTGACTTGTATTAATAAATCTAGAAAGAAAAAACCACGTCAACTTCTAGAATTTGATTAATTAAATATGGGATATTTACCTTTGGCTTTCTGTGTTGGAAACAGACGTTCAGCTTTATGCAAAAACTTTTCAGCCTTCTCACGATTCCTTTCTTTAATATAACGTTCAGCAATTTCTATGCATTTTTCAGCTTCATCTCTATTACTATCCATTTTAATATGCTGTCTTTTCAAACTTTAATTATAATCATCTGAATTCTTTGAAGGCCAAATTAATAATTCAACTTAATCCACCTGACTTGACAATTTGGTTTGTAATGCGTCTGCGCTCGTAATTTATTATAACTTAATTACTGAAAAATCAATAAAAATAACTTATTAATTCATAATAAATAATTTAGAATTTCGTCTAGATTTTCTGTCTTGTTAATAAATTTTTAAAGGCGTAATTATAGAAAAAATATTCACCAGATTCACGATTAATTGGAAAATTTTGACAAAACAATGAGGTTAATTGACAGAATGACGTATCATCCAGTGCTGCCAAATGTACTTTAATTACTGACGTAATTAATAAAAATTAAAAAACAATTCTAAAATAGAATTAAACACTTTTAGAAAAATATAGTTAATAATAAATTACATAAATTCGAAGTACTCAATTAATCATAGTTATTGAAAAAATATGTATTTATATTTTTTCTAATTGATTTAGTAACTTTTATTCTAAAATGTTTTAAGTTGGCAAATTTGATAAATAACAAGGAAATGTCATTTAGTTGTCAAAAGTGATGTCATCTTTAAAGAATTAAAAATTAATTAATTTTCAAAAAGAAAATAATTGTAAAAGTTCTGTTTAAAATGGCTGCTTGGGATGAGGCTCGATTGCGTCAATGGTTATCGAAAGTAATTCCAAACAATTAATTGTCAATTAATTAAAAGGCGTAATTAACGGCAATTCTTTGTTTTAGTACCACAATCCTGAGATAACACTTCGTGAAATTTTGAGTGTTGTTGGTCATTATCATGGCTTATCACCATTACAGGAATACTACAGTAAGTAAATGAATATAAATTGGTTATTTTCATGTTAATAATTGTGTTGGTATTGCTACAGTGTTCGTTGATGGTACTTCATTGGAATTGGTGAATTTAAATGGTACAATACCGGTGACTTATAAAGGTAATGTTTATAATATACCGATTTGTATATGGTTGATGGATACACATCCGAAAAATGCACCAATTTGTTACGTTAAACCAACATCAGATATGTCAATAAAGCCGTCAATTTATGTCGATCAAAATGGTAAAATTTATCTACCATACCTCCACGATTGGAAACCAGTTAGTTTTCAATTAATAGAATTATTACAAATTAGTTAATCAATTAATTTTAGGGTTCATCCGATTTATTGGGTTTGATACAAGTGATGATTGTTACATTCGGTGATCAACCGCCGGTATTTGCACGGCCTAAAGAAACCGATATACCTTATCCTAAAAACTGTAAGATCTCTTCTATCGTGTAATTTTAATTAAATATTTTTATTGCAGCATTTATGCCACAACCAGGCGGTAGTTTTATGCCACCATATCCACCAACATCGTACCCAACATCAAGTTCGGGTTTTGGTGGTTATCCATACCCACCTGTATCAACTATGCCGTACCCATCATACCCTGGTTCTTATCCTACACCATATCCACCAACATCTTATAGTGGTGGTAATAGTGGGGGTGGTGGTAGTTTTGGTACCCCAACTAGTGTTATACCTGGCAATACAGGTACAATTAAAGAGGAACATATACGTGACTCTTTATTGACGGCAATTGAAGAGAAATTAATGAGACGTATGAAAGAGAAATTACAGCAAAATCAAGCTGAATTAGAAACATTAAAACGTACGCAAGAAGAACTGAAACAAGGCAAAATTAAATTAGATAATATTTTAAGTCGTTTAGAAAAAGAACAGAATGATTTAGAGAGAAATATAACTCTATTAAAAGATAAAGAACAAGAATTAGATAAAGCTATAGAAAGATTAAGTAATGAAGAATCGATAGATGTTGATGATGCTGTAATTACAACAGCTCCGTTATATAAACAGTAATAATAATAATTTGTAAATATTTAATTATTTATTTTATAATTGTAGATTATTGAATGCGTTCGCTGAAGAAGCTGCCTTAGAAGATGCGATTTATTATATGGGTGAAGCATTAAGATGTGGTGTAATTGATTTAGATGTTTTCTTAAAACAAGTGAGAACTTTATCTAGGAAACAATTTATTTTGCGTGCTATTATGCAGAAATGTCGTCAAAAGGCTGGTTTATCTATTTGAAATGGTGCTAGACAACATTCATATTATTATGCACTATCAAATTGCTTGTTTTATTTTTTAAAATGGTTTTTTTAATACAGATAAGTTGTCATTAAAGTTAATATTTTAGAGAAATATATTACACTATCCATTAGTTTATAATTTAGTTACATCCCTCAAAAGTTTATAGAATAATTACGGAAGTAATCTAGTTGTTTTATATTTTATTTATGAACAACTCTAATGAATTTAAAGATAAATAAAATTGCAGATAATAAAGAACGTACAAAACTTTATTAGAAGCTAATTTAAAAATAATTCTCTATTACCAATTGCTGTTAATTCACGTTTATATTCCTTCATCGCTGATTATCTCCATACAGTTGGAAGTTGTAGAACTCCCTTGGCCGGACTCGTAGACAACCTTGAAGATCTTCTTACAATTCGAACACATTTGATAACGGTTATCATCAATTACATAATTACACGAAATATGTCTCCATTGATTCAATAATGGATCAATCCTAAAGGATGGATCCTTGAAATTTGTTGGAACTAGCGATAGTTCAACACCGTAACAACATTCAATCGTACAAATTCTACAAATTAAATCTTCGAATTCATTTAAACTATTTATAGCCTCCACATTCATTGTCTGTATTTGTTTATTAAAAATATAAAACTTTATTATATTATTTGTAATAATTATATTAAATTTCGTTAACGGTGTATCGTTCTTTATAATCATTTTTGTTAAACATATCGGCAGTAGTGCTAGTGGATCGTCATTGTTTGTTATCGAATGAATAGCCCAAGAAGTATCAGGAAGTGAAATTCTCCCTATTGATAAATCATACAACCAATTACTTTCAATTGTGTTTTGTTGTATTACATTAGCTGGAAATTAATGGAAAATAATTAAAATATAACACATTTTGAGCCTTACGTCTAACGTATCGTTGGAAGATCTGGTTTATATTGTCTACAACTGAAAAATATTTTCTGTAAAATTTAAGAAATTGAGGATATATTAAGGCTTACTTATACAATCTTCAGAATAGTTTGTCTCGTTCCTCGGTTCACCTATTAAAAGAGTTTTCATATAATAGGGAATAGTTAGATATGTGAAGATTACCTGAAATAGAATCGTCTTCTTCTTCATTCTTAACTGAAAATCAATGACTTTATAAAGTGGAATTGGTAAATGCGTTAAAACTTACTGAAAATACAATGTTCCTGATTATTGTTACTCGCTCCAGGATTCTCTTCTTCATCGTTTACTGAAAATCGTGCTCTATAAAGAAGGAAAATAGATAAATTTATGAAAACTTACTGTTTATATAATTATCTATTGGAAAAAGGTCTTCTTTTTCATTTACTGAAAATTAATTTTGGTAAATAATTAAATAAACTAATTCTTATATATACTACAATTGTCTATTATTCCTTTTTCGTAGGCTTTTTTGAATTTTGCAGGAAATATAGATGGAACAGCATCTGGTGTTAATCTTGGTATTTTCATTTGGTACTGAAATTCTTTGTTTTAATATTCTGACAACGATATATGAATATAATAACGTACAGTATATAGATTAGTTTTCATTATTCTAATAAGGTGTTCTTCTTTAAAATGTTTTGCACATATACGATCATCACTCGTGAGTGTTATACCATACATAGCCTCTTGCCACTGTTTTGCTCTATTAGTTGGTACTCTAAATAATGTGATCCTTTTCTTTTTTGAATAAATTGTTTTACAATAAGGAACAGTACATCTGCGTTTTGCCATTTTAAACTAAATAATTGTAAGGCCTAACGAATTTTCTAATATACGCTGTATGAAAGCTTCTGTTGATTAAAAATACCAACCAACTTCTGAAGAAATGTCAATTTTCTCTTTAGGACATATTTCCATGCATTTCCTCTTGATAAAAATCCTCAATTTTTGGAATATTTAGAAAATCAGCAGTTTTTCGAAAACAACAAATTTTAAGAGTTGTGAAATTTGAGGTTATCGAAATTGCAAACTGTCAAAATTACAACAACAAAGATAGGAAATACGAATCTAATATATTAAAAAGAGATGGAGATACAATTGCGAAAATTACACGAATCGAGATTTATTTTTACGGCGTTGCCGGCTCTAAATCCTAAAAATCCGTAGATTTATATTTAGTTAGGTTATGTTGGGAGTTTTTCAATTGTTTAATGTTTTCGTGCATTATTTTAACTAGTTTAACTGAATCCTGATCTTTTGCAAGTATTTTTTCAGCTTGCTTGTTTCAATCTGTGTCAAATCATGTTAAATTTGTATAAAAAAGTACTAAAATTTCTAAAAAAAAAAAATGAGAACATTTATTTATTACCTATTTATAAACGAATTTATTGTTGCTATACTTTGGGTAATTATAACAATAATTTTGGCCGAAGAGCAATTCCTACTTAATTAATATCAAATAGTAAGAACCAAATTGTACTATGCAAGGTATGAAAATTAACAAGGCGTGTATTCGTTGAAAAATCGAGTCAAATTGAGGATGATTTGGTAAATTTAATAAATTGTTCATAAGAAAATCATCCCCTAGTGTGGAATTTTTCAATTTTTGATTGTTTTTCATTACTAGTAAAATTAAATATAATGATATTTTATATTTTTAATAAGTAAATCAAATGAGTCAAGAATTACGCTAAATTTGCTAAAACTATGGTAAAATTCGTATAAATCGAAATAAATGATATTATTTTGGTGCTATTATTTCTTTCCTCACATTTAGAATTCTAAAATACGAGAAAAAACAGTCTTAATTCATTAAAATCGATTGGAAGAAATTTTTAGAGAAAAGATCTGCCGAAAAATCAGTGAATATGGCAACGTCGAATTTTAACTTAAAATTTCTACTTATGTCAAACTCATAAAAATATAACCTAAAATTCGGAACCTTAATCATTGATATTTTTGTTTATAAAGTTTTTAACAACAATTTAGAATGAGCGATATTGAAGAGAACAATCGTAATCAAAATACTCCATCACCTGCAGTTTCCGGTGGTGGTTCTATTGAAGACAATTCCGATGATTATCTTCTCCCATCGAGTCTAGCTGCAGAGGAATTGAAATTGGCATTGAATAAGGTATTATCAAAATATATCGCAATTTTTTTAGTATAATGCATTTTAAATTATTTCTAGGAAGCTATAGAGGATGAATTATTGAAAGCAATCAATCGTTGTAAAGATTTAGTATTGGAAAGTGATCAGTGTTCAATAGAACGTAAATGGCTTGTACGACACTTGATTGAGTTACGTTTACGTCTACAAGAATTACGTGATGCTCTATCAGATCCCTCGTAATTCTTCTACTCGTTAGGGAGATGTAGATTGTTAATATTTTTGATAAAATTACAGACATCCGCGTAATAAAAGTAGTGGAGCTTCTAAACGGACTGTTAGAGGACATCATTTGATTCTACAGCCGTTTCTAAAGAGTACAGTTTCAAGATATTGTGACCATTGTACTGGTGCTATATGGTAAATTATAAAATTAACAAAATAATTAATAATTAAATTCGTTTGTGATTTAGGAGTTTAATACAAACGTGGTATGAATGTGAGGATTGCGGATATGGTTGTCATTATAAATGTATTCCAAGAATTCTTAGAGAATGTGCTCATGTTGTTGTCAGTGAACGTGGCGGTTATGAATTGGATATTTGTCCAGAACAAGGATTATCCTCACAACAATATCGGTGTGCTGAATGTAGAATTCCACTACCTTTAAGTAAGCTTACCAAATTTATTTTTGTTACTTTAAAAAATTGATAATTTTAAAATAGCTGCCCCTAAAGGACTTAGTTGTGTCGGTAGATTGATCTTTCCAGGTAAAAGCTGTGTGTTGATTTCGAGTAGTAGATTAGGGAGCTTTTAGCATGATTTTTACCAAATATTTTGATTCAATTATTAACATTGTTTCTTGTTTATTAGATAAAGAATGGTCGGAATCCCGGCGTTGTGATTATTCAGGTTTGTATTACTGTTCAGCATGCCATTGGGGCAGTTCAGCTGTAATACCAGCTCGTGTTGTTCACAATTGGGATTTTCAACCGCAATCAGTGAGCCAAGCCAGTTTACAACAATTACGTGTAACAGCACAACGTCCATTGATCAATTTAGAAAAATTAAATTCGCGTCTATTCTCATTGGTTCACGAATTGAATTTAGTCCGACGTTTACGTTTAGAATTGAATCTAATGAAGAAATATCTATCTGTATGTAGATTAGCTAATGAAGATCATTTATTATGGAAATCGGTTGATTATCCACATTTAATTGAAACACCAGAATTGTACAGTTTACAAGATTTAGTTGATACAGAATCTGGTGAATTACCGTCAAAATTACACACGATTACTGACATTATTTTAAAACATATAAAGGTCGATTGTGAAATTTGTAAAGGACATGGACATATATGTGAGATTTGTTCAAATGATGAAGTTTTATTTCCATTCGATACAGCCGCTTATATTTGTAAAGATTGTAATGCTGTATTGCATAAGAGTTGTTTTAGTCGTAAGAATAATTATTGTCCGAAATGTTTACGTTTACAAAATAGGAAACATCAAGAACTACAACAACAGAACAACAATAATGAGGTTTTACAATAATCGAATTCTATCATAATTTATAGTTTTAAGCTTGTTCTTGTTTAACGCTACATTATTCGTGCAGTATTTTCACTAAATAAAATTTATTAAATTATTAAATTAGATTTATAATTTGAGGAATTTCAAATATTCGCGCCATATTTATATCGGTTTGATTCTGACAGTCGCCAGAGGTCGCTGTGATGTTTTCAAAAATTTCTAGGTTAGTTTCAGAAATTTCGTTTCTTCGCTTAATTTTCTGAAAGAAATGAAGAAAATCTGCAGAATTTGTCTATGTAATCTTGATGCAAACAATTCAACGAATATTTTCACAACGTATAAAAACGATGAGACTCTCAGTGAAATAATCACGAAAATTGCCTCAATCCAAGTGAGTACTGATAGAATAGTAAGATTGTAAAATTGAAATTAAGATATTTTACGCTTCTATAACAATCCTAAAATGGGGCGTCATAATCTAGGCGTTGATTTGATTTAGTAACTAACAGTAATTTACAGATTGTTGAAGATGAGGATATATCGGAATGTATTTGTTCTTTATGTTCGGAACGTTTGAATATGTGTTACGAATTTAGGAAATTAATAATACAATCCGATCAACAACAAAGACATTCAACAATTCGTAAAAAAACATTGAATCTGGAGGAAGATCTTGATGCTTCAAATGAAAATATTAAAGAAATCTTTGCATGTAATGTCTGCGATAAGAAATATCAAACTCAACATCATTTCGACGCACATCTTCGATCCCATATGGACGAGATTAAGTGCAGAGACTGTGATGAAGTTTTCAAGTATATTACCAATTTTAATTGTAATTTAAAAAATTAAACGTTTTCTTTTACAGAACCTACAGTGAAGTAAGGGCACATGAAAAGATACACGATGAAACTAGATATAAATGTAGCTCATGTACTAGAAGTTTCCGAGTCAAAAGTGCTCTAATAGTACACGAACGGCGTCACTTTGGTATAAAGCAATTTGTTTGTGAGCATTGCAGTAAAGGTTTCGTTGGTAGAAACGAATTAACCAGACATTTAGAGACACATAATGAATCACCACCAGCAGAATGTCCATTCTGCAATCGAGTCTATCCACAACATCGACTACAAGTTCATATATCGAAAACACACAGTTTGAAAACGAATATTTGTGAAATTTGTAACAAGAAGTTTTTACGATTTAATGATTTAGAACGACATAAATTAACGCATACTAATGAACTGACGTATCGTTGTGAATTATGTCTTGTTAACTTTACTCATCCATTTCACCTGTTGAAACACACTAGAGAACAACATCCGCAATGAAAATGTAAATTGTTTATTTTGAATGAAATGACGTTAGGTATTCTTCATCTTCTAATGTTTCAGATTCGTTAAAAGCTTCAGAATTAATTTGAGATGAGTAAGGTGACCATTTTTCTTTTGGTTCTTTTTGGTGAGACTTTTTCAGTTTTTTTTTAATAATATTGTAACACCATTTCAGAAAATAAATAGCTAATAGCATTTTTGCGATAATTGCCAATGCGAAAATCTTTAAAAATTCATTTCTATGATATATTTTTATACGAAAATTTTCACTTACGAAAATGACTAAAATTGTTAGAAATAATTTGCTACGATTACTCCTTTCCCATGATGTTAATTCAATATTACACATGTGATAAATCCCCAAATAAGGCTGATAAGGCTTTTCAGGGAATGATGTTGTTAACCAGCCGTCGTTGCAGTAACAATAACCGTTTTCTGAATTGATTTTACCGTGATGGCATTCGAAATTAAACTGTTCGTTAATTATTAAATTTCCAAAAATTCAAGAAATAATCCTATTTACTCACCATTTCGAATCGACTATCACCTTTGTTGTATTGTCCTTCTTCCAACTCCTGCAAGTCAGCTTCAGTCACAAATTTATTAATATTTCTACATTCATTACTGTTTGGTAAATAAATTGAACCTAACGGGCACGAAACAACAGGTTGACAAAAATTTATCTGTCGATTAAAATAGCTACGCATCGACGAATATTTAATAACACAATCGACAGGTTTGCACGAATTTTCCTCATCTAAATCGAATGTTTTACACGACTTATCTTCACGTGTATCGAATTCAATATCTTGTTGCATATCGCCTTGACAATTTTCCGAAATATACTGTACGGAAATCAAACATTTCCCAACTCGATTCCTTAAATACTAAAAAACTGGTATTAGTGAGTTAATTAAACGGATAATTTTACAAGATTTGGGTAGATTAATGTGGCATTTCTTGTTTCATTCCAATTCAAATTACCCATATTACCGCCTATAAGGAACATGTGATTGTCGTTGAAAACATCACCAAATTCGTGGCATTTCATCATTTCCACACTGATATTAACGGGATTTTCGTTGGTATTACGTATTGTTAAAACTAATTTAAGGAAAATTATTGATTGTATTGATTATTGTAGAAGCTTACAGAAAATTAACGCTATATCGTTGTCATCGATCTCTTTTATACCGCAATCCTGAAAATGGCCAATAGTTACCCAATATAGCCTTGATTAAGTGTGTTAATTATACTTCAATAATGATGTTACATTGGATTATTGTTGATTTGTATAGAAAGTATAATAATAACGTGTAAAAATGCATGATAATATCGAAAATAAGTATGACAATGTCACAATTTTAATGTTGGGATATTTTTGTTTGTACAGGAAACTAGAAATGATTCTATTAAGAAAAGGTTTTATTAAATAATTAACCAATAATAACTACATAAAACCAGAATATTTCATTTGGAATTGTGCAATATTTTATTTTAAATTTATAGAATTGTGTTGAATGCAATTAAACTAGAAAACATCAAAACATCGACTGGAAATTTCCAACGATTTGAACCTGTTGAAAATTTCTGTTTATCAAACAATTTGATTTTTAATAAATTTTGTATACCTGCACCACTTGCGTACATATTAATTTCCGGTTCGTTCATACTATTCGATATTTCAGTATCGATTTGTTTGATCGTCGGTGGATCAACGACTTGTAAATGTTCAGTAGCTTGTGCAACAAGGAACGTTGGTCCATCTAAACTAACTTCACACATATAATCACCACCGCTTTTCTCTGATAGAATCGTCAATTGGAAATAACAGGCTCCAATATGTGATCGTCCACTTGTATAAATTTCAATGTCTCTAATTCGGAATTCATGGACAGTACCATCGGCTAAACAACGGAAAAATTCAACATTATCTTTATACCATTTTACAGCATACAAAGTCTCGTCTTCTAAATCGTAACGACAGTTCAAAGTGGTTGTACCATAGGCTGTTTTCGGTACATCTAAGCTTGTTATGCGTAGACTTTCTACTAATTGGGCTGATAAGAATAGTCCTGCAATAATAATAATTATATTATTGAATCAAGAGATGAAAAATATTTGGTCGTAATAATTATGATATGAATAAATAATTTGATAAACTGTGGGACTCGGATTTGATGTCAATTTTTAGGAATTTTCTAAACTATTTCAATGCCATCAATTAAAATAGCACAAGGTTTGTAGTAAAATTATAATTTTATAGTTACATAGCGTATTTCCTGGACTTTTAACAATAAAAATACAATTTGGAAGTTGTATAAAAACTTTGAGATTTTTTGAATTATTTTTAAATGATTAAAATCTCTATAGGGTTCGGTATTTGTTGATTATTTTGCCATACTATTATAAAATTCCATATTTAGTGAATCATGAATTTATTTTGCAATCGTTATCTGTTTATACAATTTGTTTATTTCCATAATTGGCTTTATGATTTTAATATTCTTTACAATTTCCAACTTTTGAGTCTTAAAGATTAAAAAATTATCAACCATTTGAAGTATTTTTGTGGCGCAATTTCTGTTCGATAGATCTTAAAATTCAGACACTAAAAATTTAGAGACAACCAAATAGAATATTAATGTTCGTTGGGAATACTTGAGATTGATTCTACTACCAAGTGGACGTATTGTAGAGTAATGCTATTGTGTCCTCTTTTCTTAAATTGAATCCAATTAAAAATTTAATCATAAGTGAAAAGAATATCGTACTTGGTGTTATCAATTTTCCAAATTTATAAGAATGTTTTCATAATAATTTAACAATAATTGCGAATTACTAATTTATAATTTGATTACAAAAGTGAACAATTTAGAATAAATAAAAACTGATAGTTTATAGGGGCTCATCAGGTTTTCTAGTCATCAATCTGTCCGTTCACTCCAAAAATAAATGAAACTAATGGAAACATTTCGATTTACGGCTAGCAATTTTGGAAACAAATTATCGTAATAAATCTTGATCTACATCAATGATAATTTTGGGAGTGCTTTCTCTACGCTTTTCTACTCTATAGAGATAAATAATGAACGGATTCTAATCAACCGGTAATTACACAATTATTGCCATCATTTATGGTAGATGGTGTAGATACAACAATACCGCACCCTAAAACAGAGGAATATCGTCTAGTCTGTTGTTACTACACCCTGTGAACAACCCTCTGATAGATTTCTTTAGGTATATTACCGGACAGGGTGGTGAAGAATTATCTTTAATTTAGTTAATGCATTCTATCGATAGTGCGCCAATAACCAATCCTGTCTATAAATTTATACGATTTTTTCTATACTACATTTGAATCTATACGGGGATTATTAAAAGTTTTCAATAGAAAATTCAAGAACTAAACATTGTAAAAGGAAATATCTCCCATTCAAATGGAAGATCTTTTCCAATTTAATCTTATAAGAGTTGTTGTTGAATTTAAACTAGCCAGTTGTTTCCCAATTATTCCAATTAAAATCGCATAATCATACTGTCGTCTTTTTATAGTTCTATTCTTACTCACCAAACAACCACCAAATACCAGAAAATTTCTTCAACAACATTACTGATGATTTAATTCCTCATTAACGATATAACACAATTTAAATAGCACATATCCAATATCGTTTTTCTTAATTAAGACTTGTTATTATTAAATACACCACTGTAATTATTCAATAATTATTTCAAACGAAGGGAGAATTGTTTACGATTATAATTTGTATCAATTCGTACAAAAATCGTTGCTCATCTGCGGGTTAAATGAGAGTCAATTGATTATTAGAATTGATCGTAAACTATAATCATCCGGTAATTTATTAAATTATTTTGTACTCGAAATTTTCAATAACAATTTCTTATCAAACACTCTTGTTGATAACTGGAATTTAAGTGTTAATTTGTTGAGCGCCTACCAACAACTGAATTCGTATTGAAACTGTTGATGATAGCACGTGTCTTAACCAACAACCCACCAACATTAATAACGTCAATTATAAACTCTATTTGCTTTTGAATTTTTAAATGAAATATTCTTTTAATTGTAAATAATCTTTATTGCTCTATTGCGATACACTGTGTTGAAGTGGATGGACTAATTGGAGAGGTACTCCCCGTTTGATTACGTGCGGTAGTGTCTTTGGTACCATCCTAAAATTTGGCGATTAACAAAACAAAAAAATTAAATTAATTTTTGGAACTTACGTGATACAATCGATTATTGGACAGACGGATAAACACAAGGTACAGCCGGTACAATCATCAGTGACGTGAGGAATATGAGTTTTAGGATCAAAACTGATGGCTTGATAACCAGAATCGTTACAGGCTAAATAACATTTACCACAATTGATACACATATCCTGAAATTTTGTAGTTTCTTTATAAATCCCATTTTATACTATGATGGGTTACTTACATCATCGATTAAAGCTACAACTTGTTTGGTATTGTCGAGTTTCTTATAAGCACCAATTTTCGGTAGAGCACGTCCAATAATGTCGTTAATTTTTGGAATTGTTCCAATACCATTCTGGATATTATTCGAAGAATATCCATTGACACGTCCATTATGATGTGGAATCGGTTCAATACGGAAATCTTTATTCTTCCACATTTCCACCATAATTTCCTCCCGTTGTTTCCGATAAGGTCCAAAATGTGGTAGTTTTTGATCGTCCAACACAACCACCGGTTTGCCCTTTTGATGTTTGAATATCGGCGGACTTTGTCCATCCCATTGTGGCAATTTCCCATCTAAATACAACAACGTCTTCAATCCAGTACAATAATCATCAATTAACGTAAAATCTTGATTTTGAATTGCACTACAAATTTGTACAACACTAGCACCGCATTGTAGAAATTGATAGGCAATATCGGCTGAATCAATACCGCCAATGCCCAAAATTGGGAAATCTGGTAAAGCGTTAGCGATTGCCGATACGGCTCGTAGACCCATTGGACGTGTAGCATTACCACTGACACCACCATAAGTTGTACGTTTATCGATACCAACATGCGGCCATGGATCACCTTGAGATGTTAAACCCATCAGACCGGAAACTGTATTGATTGCTGATACACCAGTAGCACCACCCTCATATGCAGCTGTAGCTATTGTTACAATATCGGTGATATTCGGTGTAAGTTTAATGAAAAATGGAATTTTAACTGTATCTTTAACCCATTCAGATATGCCTTTGACTAATTCCGGTTTTTGGCCACATGCTAAACCCATTCCAGACTCGCCCATACCGTGTGGACAACTTAAATTTAGTTCTAAAGCATCAGCACCGGCGTCTTCTGCCATCTTTGATAATTCCCTCCAATCGGCTTCATTATACGAACACATAATACTAGCGATGATGATTTTCGTCGGGAAATCGGCTTTTAATTCTTTAATGCCTTGCAACCAATAGGCTGCACATTTCTCCGAAATTAGTTCGATATTTAGAAAAGAACCCTGTTGAGGGCCGTAATTATAACCAGAAGTTGTTCCACGGACAATCCTAGGCGATACATTGGTTACTAAATCTTTGTCAAGCGAGAAAGTTTTCGTTACAGTAAAGCCCCAGCCTTGTTCAAAAGCTCTACGAATCATTGGTGTACTAGTAGCTGGTGGTGCTGACGCTAAACCAAACGGATTTTCGAATTTCAACCCACACATTTCGACCGAAATATCAACATCATCAATTTCCGTATAGAATAATGGCAATTTTGGTTTAGTTGTAAATGGTAGATTTTCCAAAGAGCAATGAATATACCAAGCTGCTGTTTTACCATCATTCACAGCTTCTACTGTTGTCTCAGCAACACCAGCTAGATCACCACCACACCAAATTTTCGGGTGTGATGTTTGCATTGTGTTTAAATCAACAATTGGAAGATTATCTCTATTGAGTTTTAAAGGTTGTAAAGCTGCAATCATTCCAGGATCTTCGAGCCCAGAACCGAATGCTGATACCACAAAATTCGCTTTAATTGTCGTCAATTGTTCCACATCTTCTATCCAATCACCATTATCCGTTTGTTCGGTACGACTGAAAGTAACCGAAACAATTTTGCCTTGTTTCACATTGATTTTAAACGGCGATAGGAAACCGAGTAGTTCACATTTCTCCTCAATAGCTAGACTAACCTCTTCGGGTACGGCTCGAATATTGCTGAAACCTCGCCGGAAAACAACTAGAACTTTCTTAGCTCCACAACGTAGCGCTGATGTAGCGCAATCAAAAGCTGTATCACCAGCACCCAGGACAATGACTGTACCTTTCAAATCTGGCAAATTATTCACTTTACATGGACACATTGAGGATTTGCTTGCTTTCGAGACTTTCGGTAGCAAATCTTTGGATGTATAGAAACCCATATTGGGTGTTAAATCTTTGAATAGAGAATTAATTTTGGGTTGTGGTAGACCTATTCCGATGAAAATTGCATCAGCATCTTGTAGAGTTTTAGTTAGAGTTAAATCTTTTGTCGATAAAGACCGATTCGTTTCAATTTGAACGCCTAAATCTTTGACTAATTGTATTTCGAAATCGACCACATCCACTGGTAGACGGTATTGGGGGATTTCCGATTTGCTAAATTCAACAAAAATCACTTATCTATTACACAAAATTTGAAAATAATCAAACCTAAGTCCCCCGATATAGTTCTCTTTCTCGTAAATCGTGATATTTTTGTAGCCTAAACGTCCTAGGAATGTTGCACAAGATAAAGAAGCCGGTCCACCACCAAATAGAATTATTCTACTATCAGCTCTTTGTGGTACAGGTGTTGTGGGGTTTAGTTTTTGTTTGACGCCCATTTTACTGAAAATTTCAGTTGCAAATTGTTGTAGACCACCGATATTTATCGGCCCCTCTTCAGATGCTTGTAAATTACAACCACCCACACATAGATCACTGGTAGGACAGACCATACCGCAGGTGATTCCCAAGGGATTATCGGAGAAGATCGCTTTAGCTGCCCTATAATAATTCTAAAAATATTCTCAATAATTGAAGGTAATTTTTCATTACAGTCAGGTATACCTTGTTAGCGATACTGGTGATGAACGATTTGATATCGAGCTGAGTTGGACAGGATTTTTGGCATGGGGCATCGGCACATTTCAGACAACGAGCCGCTTCACGTAGTGCCCCCCGTTCGCTCAACGTTGTCGGTTTAATATCGGCGAAATCGTTCTCCAAATTCGGACAAGTTTGGCATTTTTTGTCGGCGTTCCGTTTCCAGTGTTGTTTATTGATTTTCGTTTGATTTGTTGGAATCAAATTCGAATGGGAACGTACGCGCGGATTTAGCGATAATAAATTCTAAAATGGAATATTACATTAAACAATTAATAGTTTTTTCGACTTACTTCAATATCGGGAAGGTCTACGCTCAATTTGGCCATGATAAAACGCACTGGCTTTCGATCACGACAATAATAAATGACAAATGTGTTACATAAAGGATTTCGAATTGATTGCTAGAGAAAAATACTATTTATCGCATAGGATGGGCGTAGATAGGCAAAGGTCAACTGGTTTGTTGAAATTTACATTACAAATTAATGCCGATTATAGGATCAGATGAGAAAGGCAAACAATTTTGTTTATTATTGATAAGAATGATAAGTATTGTGATAAATTTTGTGAATAAAACAACAACATTCGAGTTTTTTAAATAGTTTTATTCTATAAATCTTATAATAATCTATATTTAGTTATTTACAAAATTACACATATTTTATTTATTTATTTATTTGAAATTTGTTTTATCATCACACACTTATCCATTCAATTATTAGTTAATAGAATTTTCTTTGTAAATAGATACCAGCGATCCGACATTAATTCCATGTGTTTAAAGAAATTATTACTATCATTAATAATAATAAAGCAAAGAATTATAAAAATAGATAATTATACAATTAGAATTTGAATAAAATTTGTAGAATTCACTAAACAAGTAACATAGAAATACGGGATTAAAATGGGGAAATTGTTAAAAGCTTATTTACATTTTCATTGTAAAAACCTTTCCAGTTTTCCTACTGAAAAAAACAACGAAAAAACTATAATTATATTAAAGAAAACAAAGTAATCTACCAACTGGAAAGTATTTCTATACTATAAGTAAAAAACTGTACAATGAACAAGTTAGGTGATAACAACTGCAGTTTCTTTAAAGAAAATTAACAGAATTGAAACATTTTTAATAAAACTTCAAGTTTGCGGTTGATTTGAAAATAATTTCGAACAAAATCAATGACTTTCTATTTGTTTGAATTGAATTAATCTAATCTTGAAGTTTTTGATAAAATTACCACGAATTTCATATATACTTTTATAGATTATATTCTCAACAATAAATGCAAATTAAAACTAATTAAAATTATAATAATTAAAAAGAAAGTAATTTAAAAAAGAAAACAGCTTGTAATTAATCACATTGACACAATCAATAATTCTACGATTATCCATTAGATTGCACCAATTCACACTGAATAAATCTATGAATTAACAATTCAACTGACATATCTTGGGACAGTTGAAGTGTTAATCATACTAATTTATGAATCATTCTGTATGAATCGATCCTTGATTTAATTATAAAATTTTTGATTCAATTAGAATAAAATATAATTAATAATAAAACGAAAAATTCCAAGTTTTTTTGTTTGTTTAAATATAAAGCAAAAATGCAGTTAATTAACAACATTTAAAAACTTTTCGACAGTTAGATCCCCAACATATCTAAGCATCTTTTTTAAATCTTAATTAAAACTTAAATTTATAATAGCACACATTTACGTTTTGGTTTAACTGGCATTACAGGGCAAAGTACAGCTCTTATAGCTTCATCAAATACAGTTTTCAGTCCTTTTTGTGTTAATGCTGAACATTCCAAATATTTTACAGCACTAATCTCTTTCGCCATCGCTAATCCCTAGAATTAACAAATAATTAATTTCCAATTTGCAAATTTGATAGAATTATACTTGTGGATATGTGATTGGTGCTAGTTTTTTATCTTTTAATTTCTCGATTGTGACACGATCATCGCGTAAATCTAATTTTGTACCAACCAGAATGATCGGTGTGTTAGGACAATGATGTCTCACTTCTGGATACCACTGGAAATCAATTTAATTTTAATTGAATCAAATCTATAATTGAACAGGCAATTTACTTTGGCTCGAACGTTCTCAAATGATGCTGGATTCACCAATGAGAAGCATATAAGGAATACATCCGTCTGTGGATAAGATAATGGTCGTAATCGATCGTAATCTTCTTGTCCGGCTGTATCCCATAATCCTAAATTTATTGGTTTACCATCGACCATAACATTGGCTGAATAATTATCGAATACTGTTGGTATGTATTCGCCAGGAAATGCATTTGTTGTATAGCTGATAAGGAGACAAGTCTTACCAACGGCACTAGAATAAAATTGTAATTTTTTTAGAGGAATACAAGAAAAAAAATAGAGGACAACTCACCCATCACCAACGACAACACACTTTATCGCCTGCATCTTTCCGGTATTAAATTAAAATTATAATTAAAATAACAAGTCTTTTGATCTTAATATTAATTAATTTAATAATAAATTATTTATTTTTAAATATACACAACAATCAAAATGGGTGTGTTTGTATGTGTGTGAGTGTATATGTCAGATTGATATAATGGTACAAGGCCACAATTCTACAATATTAAACCATTGAGGACACATTCAACAATAAATTTTAAATTACAACACAATTGTTTTATTAAATTTTAATTATTTCTTATTAATTAATTGGATTTTTCCTAATGATAAAGTTAATTTAGAGGGAAAAAAATAACAAACGGGGAAAATGCCACACGTAGTGACGACAAACTGTCAACCGCAGATTTACGTATTGCCAACCGCAACCACTACCGGTCCCAAATGTTACCAAATTTCCTAGTTGTAGCCCTCGAATTTTAAATTACGCGCTTTTAACGAAACAGGGTGTTGATTATTAAATAAATTCCCCAACATTCATAACCTTGATGTTTAAATTTGGTGTTATTCCGAATTTCTGGATTGTTTTCAAAAATTAGAAGTTATTTCGGTAAAAAGTAATTTATTATTTAATTTTATTATTATTTTAGTGTATTTAAATTCGTTTTATTTAAAGAACTGATTTATGGTGGTTTTATTTTTGATTTTTTTTGCAAAGTATATGTTCATTTGAATAATTTTGAATGCCTCTCGAACTGTTTTGTACAAAAAATTACAAAATTTGAATTATTCCTAGTTCAAAAATTGACCATAAAGCTAGTTCTGCTCTTGTTTTACTTTAGTCAGGGCTTTGATTAATAGTCATGAGAATTATGTTTATTTTAGATTTTATTGAAATTTTAAAATTACAATTCAACAATAAAGTACAATTATCAAAATTCCCGTAAAATATCATTGATCTTATCTATGCACCTATATTTACTCTCTTATTGGAGAAATTTGATAATCGTACTGCATAAAATCGATTATTTTTATTATTGCAATTCATTTATAGTAAAGCACTATCATAAACATCATTTTGTTTAAATTCAAACTCAATTCGTATACATTGGGCAAAACCCAGCAAACTCAATTTTTCGAAAATTTTTTGAAAACTCATGATCATTATCACAGTATCCTTAACATCGATAATTATAAACAATTCGAGCTTAGATTAAAGTGGAATTTGTTCGTCTCGTAATTCGCAAATCTAATCTAATGACATTTTTTCTTGTTTGATCTACTTTAATATCAAGCTCTTGTTTCTATTTTTTTTTTAATTATAGAAAGAAATAAACTAATTATTTAAACGATAACGAAAAAATTGATTAAATATCGAAGAAATTATGTACATCCATGAAAAAAAATTATAATTTATTGAAATAGTTTTTTGGCGTAACACCAAATCCGGAAGAAATATTCATCGCGTCGCAATAATTTTCCTTTAGCGTACGAATGAATATCAGCATCCATATTAGCTTCTCTCAACCATGATGTTGTGGTTTCTGTACTATAAGATGTAGCTTCACGATCGGTACCTTCCCTAAAGTCTTCTTGATCAGTTTCTACAATTCAAAACATATTAATAAAATTATTGGTGGTTTATTTATAAAATTTACCTCCTGATGGGAGAACTTTGAACGGTTCGTCAGATTCTAACGGGTCACTTAAACCGATCTCATTTTTAGCAAATATTCTAATCATATACTCATGACCTTCTTGTAGATCTCGAATTGTAAATTTCTGTACACCCTTACCAACACGACCAATTTCCATCCACATTGTTTTCTTTGTGTCACGTATAGCGATATTGTAGCCTAATAATGGAGCACCTCCATCTGATTCTGGGATGCCCCATTCGATTACAATAGCATTTGGACCGATCGTTCGGATTTCTAATGGAGCAGTCGGTGGAGAAGGTACCGCTATATAACAGAAATTCCATTAGAAAAATATCGAAATTTAAGTAAATTAAATAAAACTTACTGGCATGCGTTCGAAGTTGGACTATTTCAGATGACGCTGCAACACTTAAACCAATTGCGTTTTCTGCATAGACTCTAAATAGATAATCGCTTTTCTCTTTAAGATTTTCAAAAGTATATTGCAAATTGAATGCTTCTAAAGTTGCAACTTTTTCCCATTTTGGCATAAATTCCAGTTTCTTTTCAACAACATATCCGGTAATTTCAGTACCACCGTTATTTAGTGGTGGTTCCCAAGTTAATGTAGCACTGCGACTTGTTATATCTTTAACGTTGAGATTTATTGGAGGCGATGGTGGTGCTAAATTACGATAAAAATTAGTTAATTTACTGTTTTAATTGGGTGTTATTAGCGAAGGACTCACTTCCAGTTCCTAGTTTAGTTGGTGGGAAAATGCCAAGCAAGCAATAAAGCGATTCATCGGATTTTTCAAATTGGTATCGTATTCCTTGGGGATTAAAGCAGCATAAGCAAATAAGCGTAAGGAAATTCTAATTAAACTCAAAAACGACTTACTTATTCGGGAACCGGCAACAATTATATCTTCAGGTATGTACGGTTCACTTGTGCCAATTGCATTCCTTGCCGTTATACGGAATTGATAGCCATGATCTTTTTCTAGATAATTAACTGGAATGTCAGTGATATCACCTTTGGTAGCTCCAATTTTCTTGAAGTCTTTCTTCGTATTTGCTTCTTTCATCTCAACGATATATTCGATAATTGTTGAACCACCGTCTGATTCTGATGGTATCCATTTCAATGTGAATGAAGTTGCTGACATGCCGGAAATCTCGATTGGACCTCTTGGTGGTGAGGGTTTATCTGAAAAATTTATAAAATATTTCTATTTTTTTGCGATTAAATTATAATTACCTCCAGTTTTCAGTTTTGATGTTGTTTTGATTGTTTCAACAGTACAACTGTATTCGAATTCGTCTTCAATGGTGACATTGTGGACCATTAATTTCTTAATGGTCTTCTCTGAAATTATGGTATATTTTGATGATTTTTTAATCTTTTTACCTTGTTTCAACCATTGAACTTCAGCTTCTCGTGATAGTTCAACAATAAATTCAGCATCAGTATTTACTGGAACTGTTGTGATTTCTGGTAATTGTCGTATAAATGATATTGTTGGTACTTGGACAGTGAGAGTAGCGTTTGATTTTTGGGTACCAACAGCACAAGTATAAACACCGCCATCTTCTGGTTGGGTATTATAAATTTTCAATTTTTGTCGTTTACCATCAATCGATAGTTGTATGTGCTCAGAGAATTGTATTTCTTTACCATCTTTGAACCAACTAACTAAAGCATCACCTTTAGTTAATTCGATTTCAAACACGGTCTTTTCGCCTTTATTAACAGTCTTATCTTGTAATGGTATGATGATTTCTGGTGGTAATTCAATGACGGTCACTTCAGCACGACATTCCTCATCTTCTCTGAGACTGCAAACGTATTCACCTTCATCATGAATCGAAGTGCCGCGTATCAATAATTTTCTAATGCCACCATCACGTTCAACACGATATTTCTCATGGGTTTCATCGACGATATTACCGTCTTTATACCAAGTCACATTAGCCGTATCTGAGGTCACTTCAACTTCAAGTATTGCCATTTCCTTTTCTGTTATCTCTAAATCTTGTAATTTACGTACGAATTCAGCTCGTGTTTGTTGTATTTGTACAACAGTTTCAGTCTTTTGATTCTTTACAGTACATTTATAATAACCTTCATCGTTCTTTGTAGCATTTTTAATAACCAATTTATGTGTTTTACCATCTTCTATAACAATCCTATGATCCATACCACTGATTTCTGTATTATTACAATACCATTTCGTTGAGATTGTATGAGATGTTTCACATTCTAATTCGATAGTTTCACGTTCAACACCAATATAAGATTCTTTCAATTTTCTAGTGAATCGAATATCATCAACATCAACAGTAACACGAGCACCATGCGATGCTTTACCAGCTGTATTACTAGCAATACATTTATAATCACCACTATCTGTTTCAGAATTGGCATTGTTTATTACCAATTCGGTATTCTCGCCATCATAGGAGATTTTGACACGTTTGCCAGGCTTTAATGGTTTATTGTTACGCAACCATGCAACTTCCGGTACTGGATTACCAATAACACGAGCAAATAATCGAATTGTACCTTTTTCTTGGACATATAATTCTTCAAAACGTTCAACGAATAATGGTGGTTCAGCATTATCTGGATATTCTAAAATAAAATTTCAATTTAATAATTTGAATTGTTTTAGGATTAGTAAAAGGAACAAGCTTGGCATTCATGTTAGATAAGAAGCACAAAATTGGAGTTGCTAGCAGAAATAAAACAGGCATTTTCTATTCTATAATTTTATTGAATTATAATTGAACGCAACAAGCGTTTTGGGAGGTAGCCTAGCAGTTTTGGTGGAAGAAAGCCGATTGTATCCTTGCTGAGGATAGAGGTTGTTGCAGGTAAATTTATGTAAAATTTGTATTTGAACTTTACCCTCAACAGTTAATTGTGCTGTAGTTTCAGTAGTACCAACTGTATTTGTTGCTTTAACTGTATATTCAGCTGTATCATCTAAATTTGTATTGATAATAATTAGACTGTATGTATTGTCATCTTTTTTCGGTGTTGGTTGTTTAATTGGTTCACCATTCTTATACCATGTTATTGTTGGTGTTGGATGGCCGGCAATTGTTGTGCTTAAAACAACAGTTTCACCTTTTCGTATTGTTATTGATTTTAATGGTTCTAAGATTTGTGGTGGTTCTTTATCGCTAGTTTTAACTTTTATTGTAAATTGTACCGAAGATTCACCTTCACGATTCCTAGCTACTATCTCAAATGTACCTTCTTGTTCTTTTTCAATTTCTTTAATTTTCAATACGGTCGAATACATGTGTATATCGGATTGTGTTGTTATTGTTATATTGTCTCTAGTTACAATTTTCCGTCCATTCCGGAACCAAATAATATCCGGTTCTGGTACAGCTACTAAATGACAATCAACAACAACATCGGTTCCTTTCGGTACATATTGGGCTTTCGGTTTTCGTGAAAATGTTGGCGGTATACCCTCTAAAATATCAGCTAATGATGATTCTCTAGACATACTGCGTCTTGATAGACCGGTAATATCATCAGAACCATGATCGGTTAATGGATGTTCAACAATTAATTCGGTTGTACTCGATGCAAAACCTGCTGTATTTTTAGCCACACAAGTGAATGTACCCGCATCTTCAGGGAATACCTCACTTATTATCAATGTGGCTATATTATCATCATCGTAATACATTTGGAAGTCTTGTGATGGTTTAATGATAGCCGTTTGTCGGAACCAAGTGATTTGTGGCCGTGGAAAACCTTCAACTTGGCATTCAAATTGTACGGTATAACCGTCTGGTGTAATTATAGGTTGTAATTTTCTAATAAAACGTGGAGCTATTGCTTTCTCTTCAGGTTTCGGTTCTATAATAAAAATAAAGAAAAACAGCTTATAAATTACACTGTAATCCTACATGATAACTTACTTTCAAAGACTGGAAGTTTATCAATCTTTTCATTCAATTTCTTCTGAACATAAGCATGGTAGGATGTTTCATCCATTAATAATTGAGCCGGCACCCAACCTTTTTCTTCAGTCAAATATTTCTTCACATACCACCAATCATCATTTTCAGTTTCTAGAACGTACACCCTTTCCCCTTCAACTAAATCAATAGCTTGATCTGCTTCAGCTGCATACGAACAAATTGAGAAATAAATATCGCCTTCATGAATTTCAACTTCAACAATTTCTGGTCCTTCTTCAATTATTTCTTCTTCTCTTGTAATGCTTAGTGATGCTTCTTCTAAAAATTGTTCACAATTTATTTTAAATTCACAAATAACTTTCAGCGATTAAGCGGAAATAAACGAAAATAAAAGTGCGCATAAATAAAAATAAAAGCTGAAATGTAAATTGAATTGTTGCAAGCATTTCGAAACGAGAAAATCACCTTGATCGAAGGACGGCTGTTGAGGTAGCCTCTTACGTTTGATCGTCATTGATTCTTCTTCTCCATAACTTGTTGTTACTGGTTTGCGGGCTAGTCCAATCGATACTTCTTCTTCATCTTCTTCAAATACCGAATATTTTCGGGATGGTTTTCGTTTAAAAGGTACATGGAAACTTTCCGATATTTCATCATCGTATGGCAATTCTTCAGCATCACTACCTTCATCGATGATCTCTTCAATAATTGGCCCCTCTTCTTCAATTTCTTTGCGTATTTTAATTGTTTCTTCACCAACTTCCTCTGAATAGGTTTTCGGTTTCTGTTTCTTTAATTTCACTTTACCTGACATGGAAATTTCTTCTTCTGCATAAGAATCTAAAGAGATTTTGAATTCTTGCTCAACATCTTCTTTCGTTTTTGTCATTCTTGGACGGAATGTAACATTCTCTACTTCTGTGTACTCAGGAATTTCTGGTTTTTTCTTAATTTTACGTAGTTTTTTTATTGTTACTTCTTCAGTTAGTTCTTGAATTTGTGGTGGTTTTGGAGGAGGTCCTTTCTTTTTAATTGTAAATTCATGAACTTCTTCTGGTTTTTCTTCAATTTGATATTTCTTTACAGTGATTTCGGCTTCAGCTTCATCTTCAGTTTGTGGTTTTTCTGTTTGTTTCTTGAGTTTGACTTCGTCTTCAGTGGTAACTTCTTCTGGTTTCTTCTTAATTGTAAATTCAGTTTCTTCTTCATCTTCTTCTACCGGTTTCTTTACCACTTCTTGTTTTTTAATAGTAATTTCATCTGCAGCTTCTTCAGATGGTTTTTTCTCTTTAGGCTTTCTCTTTTTAGTTACTTTAACTTCTTCTATTGTAATATCTTTAGTTATTTTTTCTGGTTTCTTTGTAATTGTAAATTCAGCTTCAGGTTCTTCAGGTTGTTCAGTTTCTTTAGGTTTCTTTTTCTTTAACACAATCTCTTCCGTTACAACTTCTTCTTTTTCTGTTATTTTTTCTGTTTTTTTAATAGTAATTTCATCTGCAGCTTCTTCAACTGGTTTCTTAACTTCCTTCGGTTTTTTCTTCTTCACAACTTTGACCTCTTCAACAGTTACTGTTTCTTCAATTTCTTTAGGTTTTGATAATGTGATTTCAGCTTGTGGTTCTTCAGCTATCTTTTCTGTTTCGGGTTGCTTCTTTATAATAATTTCTTCAGTAACTGTTTCTTCTGTTTCAACAACCTTCTCTGGTTTCTTTATCGTAATTTCTTCAGCAGCTTCTTCAACGGGCTTTTTAGGTTCTTTAGTTTTCTTCTTTTTCACAACCTTAACTTCTTCAACTGACACTGTTTCTTTAGTGTCTTTAGGTTTAGGTATAGTGACTTCTGCTTCTGGTTCTTCCATTTCCTTGGGTCCTTGCTTTTTCTTCTTTATAGTAACTTCATCGGGACTTTCTTGTGGTATTTTATCTTCTTCCTCTTCAATGATAATTTCTTCAATTTTAGTTTCTTTTATGAATTCTTCAGGCTTTTGTATTGTAACTTCAGCTGCAGCTTCTTCAATAGTTTTCTTTTCTTTAGGCTTCTTCTTTTTGGTTACTTTGACTTCTTCTACAGTTACCTCCTCAATTTTCTTCTCTGGTTTTGGTTTAAGTGTAATTTCAGTTTCTGGTTCTTCAGGTTGTTCAGGTGCTTTGGGTTTTTTCTTCTTTAACACAACTTCTTCTACAACCTCTTCAACTACTTCTTCGATTTCTTTTGGTTTCTTAATTGTTACTTCATCAGCAGCTTCTTCGACTGGTTTAGTTGGTTCTTTTGGTTTACGTTTCTTTACAACTTCAACTTCCTCTACAGTAATTTCCTCAACTTTTTCTTCTGGTTTTGGTTTAAGTGTAATTTCAGTTTCTGGTTCTTCAGGTTGTTCAGGTGCTTTGGGTTTTTTCTTCTTTAACACAACTTCTTCTACAACCTCTTCAACTATTTCTTCGATTTCTTTTGGTTTCTTAATCGTTACTTCATCAGCAGCTTCTTCGACTGGTTTAGTTGGTTCTTTTGGTTTACGTTTCTTTACAACTTCAACTTCCTCTACAGTAATTTCCTCAACTTTTTCTTCTGGTTTTGGTTTAAGTGTAATTTCAGTTTCTGGTTCTTCAGGTTGTTCAGGTGCTGTGGGTTTTTTCTTCTTTAACACAACTTCTTCTACAACCTCTTCAACTACTTCTTCGATTTCTTTTGGTTTCTTAATTGTTACTTTATCAGCAGCTTCTTCGATTGATTTAGTTGGTTCTTTTGGTTTACGTTTCTTTACAACTTTAACTTCTTCTACAGTAATTTCCTCAACTTTTTCTTCTGGTTTCTTTGAAATTGTGATTTCTGTTTCCAGTTCCTCTACTTCTTCGGGCTTTTTAGGGATTTCTTTCTTAATAATGACTTCTTCAGTGACATCTTCTATTTTTTCGTCTTCTTTTGATTCTTTTTTGATAGTAATTTCTGCTTCCGGTTCCTCTGGTTTCTTTGGTACTTTGGGCTTCTTTTTCTTAACAACGATAGTTTCTTCTTCTACCTTTTCTTCAGGTCTCTTTACAGTTATTTCAGTTTCCGGCTCTTGAGGCTTCTCAGGCTTTGTTGGTTTCTTCTTTTTAATAGTAACTTCTTCAACAGTTGTAATTTCTTCCACTTCTTCTGGTTCTTTCTTTAGAGTAACCTGCTCTTCAGCTTCTTCAGGTTTTTCAATCTCTTTTGGTTTCTTTTTCAAAATCACTTCTTCAACTTCGGTACTTTCAACTTTTTCTTCGGGCTCCTTCTTTAGAGTAATTTCCGCTTCAGGTTCTTCTGCCTTTTTAATCTCTTTAGGTTTTTTCTTTTTCACAACGACTTCTTCGACTGTAGTAACCTCATCAGTTTTATCCTTTGGTTCTTTCTTTATTGTTATTACAGTTTCTTCTTCCTCCTCTTTTTCTGGTTCCTTAGGTTTCTCTTTAGGCTTTTTCTTTTTAATAGTGACTTCTTCAGTAACTTTTGTTTCTTCAAGTGATGGTTGTTTCTTAAGAGTTACTTTTTCTTCCGGTTCTTCTTTTTCAGATTTCTTAAATGGTTTAAGTTTAATCTCTTCAGGTTCTTCTTCTGGTTTTTCTTTTTGTTTAATTTTAAATTTAACTTCTTCTTCTTTTTCCGGTTCATCCGCTTTAGAAACACCCTTCTTTATTGGTATTTCTACTGTTTCAGGTTCTGGCTTCTCCTTTTTCTTGCGTTCATATTTTTCTTTTTCCTTTTCAGGCTTTTCTTTGTCAGGTTTTTCGAATTCAGGTCGTTCGAATTCTAATTTTTCTGGACTTTCTCGTTTAATATCAAATGGCTCGAATGGTAAATCTTCCTTTTTCTGTTTTGGTTCTTCTACTGGCTTTTTAACTTCTTCTTCTTCTTCCACTTTTGGTTTTTTAGGTTCTGGAAGTTCTTCGTCCGTTCTTTTTTCTGGTATTTTCTTTAATTGAATAACTTCTTCTTGTTCATCTGGCACTTCAGGCAATTTACCTTTTCCAATAACTAAAGGTTTAGTTTCTGGCTTTTCTTCTTCTTTAGGTTTTTTAGGCTCTCTTTTTGTTTTGTATTCATCGTCAACTTTTTCTAATTCCTTCTTTTTTAATTCTCCCATTTCTAGATCTAGTTTTTCTAAATCTTCGATTTCCTTATCAACATCCTTCAATTTTCTTCGTTTAGTCTTCGTTACTTTTTCAGCTTCTTTTACATTTCTTGATAATATGCCGTTGTCTTTAAACACTGGTTCAAGCTCAGTAAGTTTAGGTATTTTTTCGGCTTCAGCTTTAGGAGGAAACTCTACATAAACAATTCTACTCTTTAATAAGAATTTAGGCAACTTTGCTGCCTTTTTCTCTGGTTTTTTAGGAGCCTTCGGTTTCTTTAATTTTATTTCTGTAAGATCAACCTCCTCTATCTTTTTCTCTTGTGGTTCGGGCTTACGATCTTCAGTTTTAATTGCTTCCTCTTTTGTAGGTTCTAAGATACTGGAAGTTTCTTCTTCTGGTTTGGCCTTTTCCTCTGACGTTACTTTTTCTGGTCTGTCCTCTACCAGTTCTTGAATAGGCTTATCTTCTTCTACTGTTTCTGGTTCTAATAGAATATCTTCTTCATCCTTTAATTTTTGTTTATCCTTCTTAACCGTTTTTGTAACTTTCTTCTTCTTTGGTTCTTTAGGTGATTTAACTTCAACAACTTCTTGCTCATCCTTTTCTACTGGAGTTTCTCCTTCCTTTGGCTTCTCTATAATAACTTTTTGTTCTGGTTCCTCAGGTGTATCCTTCTTGAATGGTTTTAGTTTAATTTCTTCTGGAATCTCTTCCGGTTTTTCCTTCTGTTTATATTTTAGTTTAACTTCAGGCACTTCTTCTGGTTCTTTTAATTTTGGAATACCTTTTTCCAAAGGAATTTCAATTGTTTCTGGTTCTGGCTTCTGTTCTTTCTTTTTCGGTTTCTTGGGTTTATCTTTTTTGGGAATATCTTTCGAAGGTTCCTCTTCTTCAACTGGTTCATATTTTAATTGGTCAGATTCTTCTCTATCGATATCATAAGGTTCAAATGGAGGTAATTTTGGTTGGACCTTTTCTTCTTCTTTAGGCTTGGGCTTCTCTTCTTCAGTTATTTTAGCTTTCCGTTCAAGAACTGGAATCTCTTCTTCTTTTGGCTTTTCAGGTACTTTCTTCAATGTTACGGTTTCTTCTGTTTCTGAGGATTCCGGTATTTTACCTTTGCCTAATTTAATTTTAACTTCTTCTTCTTGAGGTGTTTCTTTTTCTTTCTTTGGTTTTCTTTCATATTTATATTGTTCATCAACAGTCTCGAGTTCCTTTTTCTTCATTTCTTCCATCTCCATATCCAGTTTTTCTAAATTAACTAATTCTTTTTCAATATCTTTAACCTTTACAGGTTTCTTCTTCTTAACTCTTTTAGCTTCTTCTACATTTCTGGACAAAATACCATTGTCTCGATAAACTGGCTCCAATTGTGTAACCCTTGGTTTCTGTTCCGATTCAGAAATTGGTGGGAATGGAATATATTCGATCCTGCTTTTGAGAAGTACTTTAGGTTTCTTAACTTTTTCTTCCTTCTTTTCTGGGGCTTTAGTTTTCTTTAGTTTAATATCAGCCAAATTGATTGGTGGTGGAGGTTCGGTAATTTTTATTTGTTGTAGAGGAGGTAAAGTCTTTCTTTCTATGATTTGAATCTTTGGCTTTTCCTTTCTACGTACTTCAGGTCTTTTCTTATATTCTTCGTCTACGGATTCAAGTTCTACTTTTTTAAGTTCTTCTACTTCTAAGTCTAACTGCTCTAATTTTTTCTTATCAATGAGTGGCTTCTTCTTCTTTTTCTTTTTAATCTTTTCCGCTTCTTCTACATTTCTGGATAGAATACCGTTATCTCTATACACTGGTTCGAGAATTGTAATAACACCTTTCTGCTCTCGTTCAGTTTCTGGTGGGAATGGACATGGAACAATTCTGCTTTTCAGCATAACCCTAGGCACCTTAGTCGTTGCAATTTCTTTCTTTTCTGGTATTTTAGGTTTACGTAATTTTATTTCTGCGAAAAGCGGTTGAGTTTCTGTTATTTTTAATTTTTGAGGGGTAGAGCTGATTCTTTTCTTGACAATATCCATTAACTGTGGTTGTTCTTTCTCTCCGGGTATTTCTTCAGTTAATTTTTCTTCTTTTAGTTCTTCTGGTAGTTGTGATTTTTCATCCAAGATTTCTTCCGGTTTTTTGACCTTTGGTTTCTTTATTTTTTTCTTTTCTACTTTTACTTCTTCAATCTTTTCCACTTTCATTGTTTCTTTAGGCTTTTCTTCTACAACTTTAAATACTTCTGGTTGTTTCTCATCTTTTTCTTCTACCACAGGAGTTGGCTCTATCTTAGTTACTTCTAACTGCACAATTTCTTCTACTTCTTCTGGTCTAACTTCTTCAGGAGCTTCTTCGCTAGGAACTTCATCTTCCTTCGATGGTTTTCTCTTTGATTTTTTAACAATTTTGACCTTTTTAGTTTTAGGTTTTTCTTCAGGAGCTTTGAATTCGAATTCATCTTTATCAGTATCATGAGCCGGCACTGCATCCTTTTTACCAATGGAATCTTTTTCTATTTTCTGTATATCTTCCGTTTCTTCTGGCCTCTTGAACGGTTTTAGGTGAATTTCTTCAGGAGGGGCTTCAACTTTGTCTTTTTGCTTAGGTTTCATATGTATATCTTTTTCTTCATCAACTGGCCGAGGTTTAGGAATACCTTTTTCTAATGTAATTTGTTCTGTTTCTGCAGGTGGTTTCACTTTTTTCTTTTTAGGAATTTTCTCATCTTTCTTTTCAGGTGTTTCTTTTTCATCCTCATCAAGCTTGAATTTTTCTAGTTCTTCCTTCTCTGGTTTTTCATGATCTATATCATAGGGTTTAAATTCAATCTTTTCTTTATGCTCTTCTGGTTCTTTTGATTTTTCCGGCTTCTCTTTAATTTCCTTTTCTTTAGGAACCTTCATTGGTTTCTCTTCCTCAACAGTAACTTTTTCAGGAGCCTTCTTCAATTTAACTTTTTCTTCTTCTTCTTCAACCTTGGGTACTTTACCTTTGCCTACTTTGATCGCTTTCGGTTCTTCTTTTGGTTCTGGTTTCTTCTTTGGCTTCTTTTCATATTTATAGTCATCATTAACTTTTTCCAGTTCAGTTTTCTTCAGTTCATCAATTTCTGAGTCAAGTTTTTCTAAATCTTTGAATTCTTCCTCAAAGTTCTTAAGTCTTCGTTTTCTGGTTTTCGGTACTTTTTCAGCCTCTTTCATATTTCTCGATAGTACGCCGTTATCACGGTAAACCGGTTCTAATTCTGTAATTTTAGGAATTTGTTCTTTTTCTGTTAACGGAGGGAACTCGATTAATGTTATTCTACTCTTTAATCTCATTTTAGGTATTTTGACCGTTTTCACTTCTTTCTTTTGTGGAATCTTTGGTTTTTTCAATTTAATTTCAGCAAAATGAACAGGAAGGTCTTTGACAGCTACAACTTTTGGTTTTGTTGGTTGATGTTCTACGTGCTCGATTGGCATAAGAACCGATTTTTGTTTTTTAAGTGGAATCTTCTTTGGTTGTTCAACTGTCTCGTCTGTAGGTTTTTCAGTTGCTGCCTTTTCTTCTGTTGGTGTATCTTTGGGCTTGACTTTTTTAACTTTCTTCTTAACTTTCTCTTTCTCTGTTTCAATTTCTTCTACAGGTTCTATTGGAGTTACTTCTTCAATTAAAGGCATTTCAAATTTCACATCTTCAACCTTCATTGTTAATTCTTCTGGAACATCATCTGTTACTTTCGTTTCTTCAGTGACTGTTTCTTCATCAGGTTTAATCTTCTTAACCTTCTTTATTTTCTTCTCTTTTTTAACAATTTCATCTTCTTTTACTGTAGCCTCTTTCAATTCTTCAACATCTTCAACAATAACTGTTTGGAGATCTTCAGGTTTATCTTCAATTTCTATAGTTTCTTCTTCTAATGGTTTATCTTCAGTTGGTTTTACTTTCTTTATTTTCTTTACTTTTTTGTCTTTCTTAATGATAATTTCTTCTTCAGCTTTCTTAATCTCAGCTTCTTCTACTTTAGCTTTCTTCAATTCTTCTTCTTCTTTAACAATAGCAACTTGTAAATCTTCCGGTTCTTCATCTCTTGGTTTTACTTCTTCCTCAAGTAATTCTTCTTCAGTCGGTTTGACTTTCTTTACTTTTCTTGACTTTCTTGTCTTTCTTAATAATAACTTCTTCTTCAGCTTTTTTGACATCAGCCGCTTCTACCTTAGCTTCCTTCAATTCTTCTTCTTCTTCTTCTTTGATAATAGCAACTTGTAAATCTTCAGGTTTTTCATCTGTTGGTTTAACTTCTTCATCAAGTAACTCTTCTTCAGTTGGTTTAAGTTTTTTGATTTTTTTGGCTTTTTTCTCTTTCTTAATTTCCTCTGCTGTGGGTTTTTGAATTTCTGTTTTTTGTACTTCAGCTTTCTTCAATTGCTCCTCTTCTTTTATGACAGGTACTTGAGCATCTTCTTGTTTTATTTCTAATGGTACTGTTTCTTCCTCAATTTGTGTTTCTTCAACTGGTTTCACTTTCTTTGTTTTCTTAATTTTCTTAATTACTTTTTCTTCTTTAATCTCTTCTTCTGCTTTATGTATAAGAATATTTTCTGTAGTAGCTTTGGGCAACTGTTCTTCTTCAATTATAGAAGCTACTTGTAATTCTTCTAATTGTTCTTCAGATGGTGTTACTTCTTCAGAAGGTAATTCTTGTGTTTTCGGTTTCTTAACTTTTTTAATTTTCTTTTGTTTTTCAATAACTTCCTCTACCAACTCTTCTGGTTTTTCTTCGATTACTTCTTCTTTGATCTCTTTAGGTTCTTCTAATTTTTCATCAACAACTTCACTTATCGCCTTCTGTGTTTCGACTTCTTCAACAATAACAGATTCTTTAATATCGGTTACTGTAACATCTTTTGCTTTACGTTTCTTTTTGTCGGTATCACCTAAAACATTGATTTAAATGAGAATCTATCCGTTTAAATCTATGTTGGAGTAGTATCAATTGGAAAATAAAATATATATAAAAATAAATGTAGTTATGTTGGTGCATTTGATCAAAAAGTGCAATTCTTACATTGTATGATAGTAATAATGTATTCTTCTTACCTATTGGTGTTTCTGTTGTATGTTCTAATGTGTGTACTTCTGTTATAGTTTTTGTGGATGTTATAGGTGTCAACTTGGATCTTGTGGTTTCTGTTATGGTTGGTGTTTGGTCGAAATCAGTGACTGTTTCAAACTGTAATGGTTCAGTAAAGTTATTTTCAGATGTGTAAATGTTAACTGTAACTTCGGGTAATTTATCATCTTCTTGTACTGTAATAATTTCAGTAATTTCCGGTTGACCACTTTCATCCTCTTTTTTAATTACTTGTTTTTTGATTTTCTTAGTTTTTGTTTTACCTTCTTTAATATGTTTTGTAATTTCAATAGTTTCGGGAATCTCTTCACTAGGTTTTAATTCAACAAATTTAGGAAGTTCATCAGGTACCATTTCTATTACAGTAATAGTTGTTTCGGGTTCTTTATTACCTTCCTGAGTGACTTCAATATTTGTAATTTCTTCAACAGGACCTTCTTGTTTCTTAATAACTTTTTTCTTAATCACTTTTTTAATAGGACCTTCGTGTGTTTGAATTTCTGTAACTGTAACTTCTTCAGGGTACTCTATAATTGTGGGTTTGATCTTTTTAGGTTTAGCATGTTCAGGTTCGAAAGGTTTAGCCAATTCTTCTCTAAGAGGTTCTAAGTCGGTGGAACCGTGAATAAAGGTTTTGACAGAAATTTCCGGTTTCTTATCATCTTCTTCAATTGTAATAATTTCAGTCAATTCTTTTTTACCGTCAACATCTTTAGCTAATGTTCTTGTCTTTTTCTTGATCTTCTTTGATTTACCATGAACTACCACTTCAGTAACTTCAACTTTTTCTGGCAGTTCTTCAATGACTTGAGCTTGAGCAAGCTCTGGTATTTCTTCAGCTATAATTTCTTGAACTGTAACTGTGGTTACTGGTTCTTTACCTTCTTGTTGAGCTGTTTCAATTTTTGTGATTTCTTGTATAGGGCCTACCTGTTTTTTGATAACACGAGTAGTTTCTGTTTTCCTTATTGGTTTACCTTTTTTAGTTATTACTTCAGATATTTTAACTTTTTCAGGTAATTCGACAATAATTGGTGCAATCTTTTTAGGTTTTTTCTTTTCAGGTTCAAACGGTTGTATTTGTTCCTCTTCTAAATCTTCAATGGCAGAAATATCATGAACTTTTGTCGTTACTGTAGTGATTGGCTTTTTATCATCTTCTTGTAATGTTATAATTTCAGTTACTTCTTGTTTACCATCTTTATCTTTCTTAAATACTCGTTTCTTCTTTTTAGTTTTTGTGATTTTCTCACCAGTTATAATTTCTTGTTCTTCAATTTCTTCTGGCAATTCTACAACTTGTTTAGCTTCTTCAGTTTCAGGAATTTCATCAGAGACAATTTCTTCAATTGTAACAGTAGTTTCAGGTTCTTTACCCTCTTCTTCTACCATTTCAATTTTTGTTATTTCTTGGATAGGACCAATTTGTTTCTTAATAATCTTTTTGGTTGTCTTTTTCTTTGTTGGACCTTCTTTTGTCATTACCTCAGTAACTGTAACTTCTTCAGGTAATTCAACTATAGTTGGTTTGATTTTCTTTACTTTCTTCTTTTCGTCAAATGTTTCTACAAATTCTTCTTCAATTGGAACAATAGAAGATACATCATGAATATATGTAGTAACTGTTGTTTGGGGTTTCTTGTCATCTTCCTCAGTTGTAACAATTTCAGTAATTTCAGTTTTACCATCATCAATATCTTTTTTTATGACACGTTTCTTTGTTTTCTTTTTCTTTTTAGTTTCACCAACAATTTCTTCATGGACTTCTACTTTTTCAGGTAATTCCTCTACAGGTTTAGCTACTGCTAATTTTGGAATATCTTCTGCTATAGTCTCTTCTACTGTAACTGTTGTTGTTGGTTGTTCATCGCCTTCTTGAGCTGTTTCTATTTTCGTTATTTCTTGAATAGGACCAATTTGTTTTTTGATAGTTTTTATGGTAGTTGTTTTCTTTATAGGTTTTCCTTGTTTTGTAATAACTTCGGTTACTTTAACCTCAGGTAATTCTACAACGGTTGGAATTATTTTCTTCGGTTTAGTCTGCTTACTTTCGAAAGGTTCTACTGTTTCATCTTCCTCGTCTTCTATTTTTACCGTATCGTGAACAAATGTTGAAATTGTTGTCTTTGGTTTCTTATCAATCTCTTCCACAGTAACAACCTCTGTAATCTCTTGTTTACCATCTTTTTCCTTTTTGTAGACCTTACGTTTGATTTTCTTCCTTTTAACTTCTCCTCGTACTATTTCTTCAATTTCTTCAACTTTTTCTGGCAGTTCTTCAACGGGGTGTGCCTCAGTTTCTAAAGCTTCTTCTGTAATAATCTCTTTGACTTTAATTTCAGTTTTGGGTTTCTTTCCTTCTTCTTCAGTTGTTGTAATTTCTGTAACTTCTTGAATAGGGCCTTTTTGTTTTTTGAAGACTTTCTTTGATATTTTCTTCTTGGCAGGTTTACCCTCTTTTGTAACAATTTCCGTAACAGTTACTTCTTCAGGTAATTCAATAACTGTCGGTTTAATTTTCTTTGGTTTTTTCTTTTCGGCCTCAAACGGTTTCACAGATTCTTCCGTTGGTTGCTTAATTTCATGTGTATCATCTACTTGGATGTTTACAGTGGTTATTGGTTTTTTATCATCTTCTTCGACAGTTACAATTTCAGTTATTTCTTTTTTGCCATCAACATCCTTTTTGATAACTCTTTTTCTAGTTTTCTTGGTTTTGATCTTACCTTCAACTACTTCTTCTTTGACTTCTATTTGTTCAGGTAATTCTTCAACTTCTGTTACTTCAACAATCTCTGGTATTTCATCAGCAATTATTTCTTCTACTGTTACTGTGGTTTCTGGTTGTTTGTCTTCTTCTTGTATTGTTTGTATTTCAGTTATTTCTTGAAGTGGGCCAACTTGTTTTTTTATTACTTTCTTTGTTACTGTTTTCTTTTTAGGGCCTTGTTTAGTCATAACTTCACTAATTTGAACTTCTTCAGGTAACTCAACAATTGTTGGCGTCACTTTCTTTGGTTTCTGTATTTTTGTTTTTAAAGGTGTTATCTCTTCTTCTTCTAATGGTACTATTTCTGAAGTATCATGAATAACCGTAGTAACTGTTGTTTCTGGTATCTTATTATCTTCTTGAACTGTAACAATTTCAGTAATTTCCTGTTTACCACCGACATCTTTTTTGATAACACGTTTTTTAATCTTCTTTTTAGTTTTATTTTCTTCAATTACAATAACTTTTTCTGGTAGTTCAATAATAGATTGCGATTCCTCAATTTCAGGAATTTCATCAGCTATAATTTCTTCAACTGTAACTGTAGTTTTAGGTTGTTCACCTTCGATTTCGTCTGTTTGAATTTCTGTAATTTCTTGTACTGGGCCAACTTGTTTTTTAATAACTTTTAGTCTTGTAACTTTCTTTTTGAGGCCTTCTCTTGTTTGTACTTTAGTTACTTTAACCTCTTCAGGTAATTCAACAACTATTGGTTTAACTTTTTTAGGTTTAATTTCTGCCAATTGCAATGGTTCTATATCCTCTTTTTCTTCTTCAATTGAAGAAATATCATGAATATAAGTATTAACTGTAATTTCAGGTTTTTTATCGTCTTCTTCAACACTTACAATTTCTGTTATTTCTTTTTTACCATCGACGTCTTTCTTAATGACACGCCTACGAATTTTCTTCTTTTTAATTTTGCCACGAATTACTTCTTCAATTTCTTCAACTTTTTCAGGTAGTTCTTCAACGACTGTAGCATCAGTTATTTCTGGTAATTCATCAGAAATCACCTCCTCAACTGTAACTGTACTGACTGGTTTTTTTCCTTCTTCTTCTACAGTTTCTATATCAATAATTTCTTCGATGGGACCCACACGTTTCTTCATTCTTTTCTTCTTTGTAATCTTTTTCACAATTTTGCCGTCTTCAGTTTGTACTTGACTAATTTTTACTTCTTCTGGTAGTTCAACTATAGACGGCTCAATCTTCTTCGGTTTCTTTTCCTCTATTATTAGGGGCCCTGTTTGTTCTTCATCAATTTGTTCGATTATCTCTGTAATAATAGTTTGAGGCTTTTTATCGTCTTCCTGAATAGTTACAATTTCTAGAATTTCTTGTTTGTCACCTAAATCTTTTTTCAGTACTCGTTTCTTCTTTCTAGTTTTCTTCGGTTTACCATCAACAATATCGATTGTAATTTCCTCTTTTTCTGGACTTGCTTCAATGTACTCAACTTTAGGATATTGCCATTCGGCTCCTTTATCGAGTTTAACAGGAATTACTTTATCATCTTGTGCTTTTTTGAATGGTTTTAATTTAATAGTTTCAGGTGTTTCTTCTGGTTTTGGTTTTTGTTTATATTTCAATTTTATATCCTCATCTTCTTGCTCAGGTTTTGGTTTTGGTTTGCCTTTAATTAATTCTATTTCTTCAGTTTCTGGTTGTGGTTTCTTTTTCTTTTTCGGTTTATATTTAGGTTTCTCTTTATCTTCTCCTTCAGGTTGTTCTTTATCTTCATACTTTTCGGGTTTCTCTAATTCCATTTCAGGTCTATCAATATCATAAGGTTCAAATTTAGGAGGCTCTACAGTATCTTGATCTTTTTCAGGTTTCTCTTTCTTATCTTTTGGTATTTTAGGCTTAGGTTTAGGTACGGTTTCTTCTTCTTTCTCTTTTGATTTTTCTGGTATTTTCTTCAATTTAACTTTTTCTAATTCATTATCTTCTTCAGGAAGTTTACCTTTACCAATAATTAGTTTTTTAGGCTCCTCTGGTTCACCTTCGATAGGTTTAGGTTGTCGTTCGTATTTATCTTTAGGTTTGTCTTTTTTAGTTTTCGGTTTCTCAGGCATTTCGGTATCGTCTGGTTGTTCTAAATCAGCAATGTATTTTTCGATGTTTTTAATTTTGAATTTCCTTCTTTTTAATACTTCTTGTGCCTCTTTTACGTTTCTGGACAATTCTCCATGATCTTTCAAATCTTTACGTAATTGTGTTATTATTGGTTTTTGTTCTTGTTCCGTATCTGGTGGGAATGTTATAAATCTGATTCTGCTAGTAAGACGTATTTTTGGTAATGTAACCCTCTTAGGTTCCTTCTTTTGAGGTATTTTAGGCTTCTTCAATTGACTCAACAGAGGAATTGCTTCCCTTTCTACAATTTTTATTTTAGTAGGTTCCATTTTAATAATTTCTAATTTCATTGGTTTTAGTTTCTCTGGTTTATCTTTTTGTGTTTTATCTGTTATTTCCTCCCTTTTCTTTTTAGGTTTCTTAATTTTTTCTGGATATTCTTTGACAGTGACTGTTTGTTCTGGTTTTTCACCATCTTCTACAACCGTAACAATTTCTGTCGCCTCTACTTTTGGTCCTACCTTTTTCAATAATGTTTTCTTCTTTGTTACCTTTTTCTTTGGAATTTTATCACTTGTACTGATTTCTATTACCTCTACATTTTCAGGTAATTCTGTTAATGGCAAACCTTGTTGTTGGTATTCTTCATCATCTTTATCAACTTCTTCAGTAGTTATTGTGCTTTCAGGTTGTTCTCCTTCTTGTTCTTTGGTTACAATTTTCGTAATCTCCAATTTATCGCCCTTCTTCTTCTTAATTGTACGTTTTCGAATCGTTGTTTCAACTGGAATACCTTGTTCATTGGTTTCTTCCATATGAACAACCTCTTCAGGTAGTTCTTCAACGGTTACTCCAGGAAGTTCAGGAATTTCTTCATGTGCGCATTCTGGTAATTCATGTGCAATTGCTTTGCGTAATAATTCAACTCGTACCATATCGATAATTTCTTCCTCCTTAGGAGCTTCCTCTTTCTTAGTGAGAGTTGGTACGAATAAAACGTTGTCAGGTTGATCATCTTTAGGCACTTTTTTCTTCTTTTTCAACTTTTTAGGTTTATCGATATCAGTTTCTTTTACAGTTACATTAATTTCCGGAGGTTTTCCTTCTTCTTCAATTGTAGTAATTGTTGTATCTTCTTGTTTGCTACCTTTTCGTTTTCTAAGTATTTTCTTTTGAATTTTCTGTTTCTTTGGTTTACCTTCTTTTGTAATCGTTTCAATAACCTGAACTTCAGTCGGAAGTTCTTCAACATAATTTGGTTCTTCTGGATTATAGTCTGGTAAACTCCTTACTTCGTCTAATAGATCAATTTCTTCAACTGTTACAGTGTATGTAGGTTTCTCATCTTCTATTTCTACAGTAGTAATTTCAGTGTCTTCTTGTCGACTTCCTGAACGTTTTCGGAATTTTCTTTTTTTAATTGTTTTCTTCTTGGGTTTACCTTCTTTTGTTTTAATTTCTGTTATTTCTATATCAGTTGGTAGTTCTTCAATAAAAACCGGTTGTTGTGGTTCAATATTTGGAAGTTCAGAAATTTGATCCTCTGGTAATTCAATTTCTTGTACAGAAACACTGTATTGAGGTTCTTTACCTTCTACTTTTACAGTTAGAATTTCTGTTTTCTCTTGTTTATTCCCTTTTTGTTTTTTGATAATGCGTTTTTTACAAACTCTATCCTTCGGACCCCACCGAGTTAAAACTTTTGTTATTTCCACTTCCTCTGGAAGCTCTTCAATATAAACTGGCTCTTCAGGAATTACTTCCGCTACAGTAAACTCTTCAGGAATGTCTGATTCTTCAACGATAACAGTTGTAACAGGCGCTTTACCGTCTTCTTCAATTGTAACAATTTTTGTATCTTCTTGTTTTTTATCTTTTCGTTTACGAATAGTTCTAGTTTTTACAACTTTTGTTTTCGGTATGCCCTTTTCTATAGATTCTGTCACTTCTACAACAGTTGGTAGCTCTTCAATAATTTCAGGTATTCTTTCTGTTTTTGGTTTTCTTAATTTCTTTGGCTTAATTACTTTATGTTTTTCGGTATCTTCGATTTCTTGTATTTGAATAGAGGTTTCAGGCTTCTTACCATCTTCTTCTACAGTTACAATTTCAGTATCTTCAATTTTACCATCTTTATGCTTTCGAATTACTTTCTTTGTAGTTTTCTTCTTTTTGGGAACACCTTTTACAGTTACAGTTTCTGTTTTTGTTTCACTTGGCAATTCTTCAATCAGTGTTGGCTTAAAAGCTTCTTCTACTTCTTCAGGAATCTCTGTTTCTGTGACAGTCATAGTGACTTGGGGTGTCTTACCCTCTTCTTCAACAGTAACAATTTCGGTATCTTCTCTTTTACCATCTTGATGCTTTCTAAAAATCTTTTTGATTACTTTTCTTTTCTTTGGTCCTTTATCAGTTAGAGTTTCAATTATTTGAACTTCCCTAGGTAACTCTTCAATGATATTAGCTGTTTCAGGTGTTATTTCTGGTAATTCTTCCAAGGATTCAGGTATTTCTTCAACAGTAACAGTAGTTTCAGGTTTTTTACCTTCTTCTTCAACAGTTAAGATCTGTGTTTCTTCACGTTTGCCGCCTTTATGTTTACGTATAACTTTTTTTATGACTTTTAGTTTCTTTGGTACACCCTGTTCAACAGTTATTTCTGTTTTAACTTCATCTGGTAATTGTTCAACAAATATTGGTTGGAGAAGTTTCTCCTCTTCGGGCACTTCACTTTCTTTTACGGTTACTGTAGTTTCAGGTTTCTTACCTTCTTCCTCTACCGTCACGATTACTGTGTCTTCTTTCTTATCACCTTTATGTTTTCTAATAATCTTTTTAATGACTTTCTTTCTTTTTGGTTTTTCATCAGTTACATTTTCAGTTATTTTGATTTCAGTTGGTAATTCTTCAATATATACCGGTGTTTCTAACGCAGGTGCACTTTCTAAAGACACCAAAATTTCTTCTAATGGTTGTGGAGCTATTTCATCTTCTTTGATTGTTACAATAGTTTCAGGTTGCTTGCCCTCCTCTTCAACAGTTAAAATTTCTGTATCTTCTTTTTTACCATCTTTTTGTTTCCTGATAATTTTTCTTGTTATTTTCTTTCTCTTTGGAATTCCTTCCTCAGTTACAGTTTCGAATGTTTGTATTTCTGTTGGTAATTCTTCGACAATTTTAGGCTCTTCAAATTCTTTTGGTATTTCTATTTGTTTTATTGTAACAGTAGTTTCAGGTAATTTACCTTGTTCTTCAACAGTTACTATTTCAGTATCTTCCTTTTTATCACCCTTATGTTTTCGTATAACTTTTTTCGTAATTTTCTTCTTTATAGGTTTGCCTTGTTCAATAGTTTCTGTTACTTGTATTTCAGCTGGTAGCTCTTCAATTACAATTGGTTGGATTTCCTCATCGGAAACTTCACTTTCTTTGACAGTTACAGTTATTTTAGGTTTTTTACCTTCTTCTTCAACAGTTACTATTTCTGTATCTTCCTGCTTTCCATCTTTATGTTTTCTTATGACTTTTTTTGTAACAACTTTCTTCTTTTTGGGTTTCCCCTTTTCAATAATTACTTCGCTAACTTCTATTTCAGCTGGTAGCTCCTCAATGTAAACAGATTCAATCTGTTTCAGAGGTTGCTCCCCTTGAAGTTCTTTTACAGATACAGAAGTTTCAGGTAGTTTTCCTTGTTCTTCAACTGTTACGATTTCAGTATCTTCTGCTTTATTGCCTTTATGTTTTCTGATTATTTTTTTCACAATTTTCTTTTTACCAATCACTTTAGTTTCAGTAGGCAGTTCTTCAATTAGAACTGGTTTTAATTCGTGAATCACTTCTTCTGGTACTTCTGTTTCTTTAACAGTAACGATAGTTTCGGGTTGTTTGCCTTCTTCTTCTATTGTAACGATTTCAGTGTCTTCTGTTTTCCCGGGCGTATGCTTTCGAATTGTTTTCTTTATTACTTTTTTCTTTTGATGGAGTCCTTTTTCAGATATAGATTCAGTGATATGAACTTCTATGGGAAGTTCTTCAATTACTTTTGGCTGTTGTAACTCTTCTACAGACTTTGGTATTTCTATTTCTTTAACTGTGACTGTTGTTTCTGGTTTCTTACCTTCTTCTTCAACGGTAATTATTTCAGTATCTTCTTTTTTATCACCCTTATGTTTCCTTATAATTTTTTTCGTAATCTTTTTCTTCTTTGGTACACCATGCTTTGTTTCAGTTTCAATAATTTCAACCTCTGCAGGTAGTTCCTCTACAACGATTGGCTCTTGAGAAGTAACCATAAACTCTTCTAAAGGTTCAGTTTTTTCAACTTCTTTAACTATCACAGTGGTTTCTGGTTTCTTATCATCCTCTTCCACAGTTACAAGTTCTGTATCTTCGATCTTACCATCTTTGTGTTTTCGTATAACCTTACGAATTATTTTTTTGCGTTTAGGTTTACCTTCTCTAGTTACAGTTTCAGTTATATCAACTTCTTCGGGAAGTTCTTCAATAAACGTTGGTTGAATTTCTTCTTCTGGAGTTTCAAATTCTCTTGTAACAATAGATGTTTCAGGAACTTTTCCTTCTTCTTCTACAGTCACAATTTCTGTATCCACTTTCTTGCCATCTTTGTGTTTACGAATAATTTTACGAGTAACTTTCTTCTTCTTCGGTTTTCCTTTATCAGTTATTGTTTCAATTACTTGAACCTCAGCTGGTAATTCTTCAATTAATACAGGTTCCTCCGGCTTGGGCTTAAATTCTTCCAAAGGTTCTGTTTCTTCTACCTCAGTAACAGTCACTGTTGACTCAGGCTTTCTACCTTGTTCTTCTACAGTAACAATTTCTGTATCTTCACGTTTGCCGCCTTTATGTTTACGGATAATCTTTTTAACAACTTTCTTTTTGCCTATTACTTTAACCTCTTCAGGTAATTCTTCGATGAAGGCAGGTTGCGTTTGTTCCAGAGTTTCTTCTGGGGTTTCAATTTCTTTAACAGTAACAGTAACTTCCGGTTGTTTACCTTCTTCTTCTACTGTCACAATTTCCGTATCTTCCTTTTTGCCTGCTTTATGTTTTCTTATAACTTTTTTAGTGACAATTTTCTTTTTCTTTGGTTGGTCTTTGATGGTCTCTATTTCGGTAATATGAATCTCAGTTGGTAGTTCTTCAATAAGTGTAGGCTCTTCTGGTTTTACTTCTTCAAGGGGTCCAACTTCTTCGACATCTTGTACAGTTACTGTTGTTTGAGGTTTCTTTCCTTCTTCTTCAATGGTGACAATTTCTTCCTTTTTACCGTCTTTACGTTTTCTTGTAATTTTTCTTACGGTTTTCTTCGGTATTTCAGTCACCTCAGATTCTTTAAATTGAATTTCTTCAATTTCAGGTTTGAAAATTTCATCTTCTATAATTTGTTTTTCATCTTTATACTTTTTGATTTTCTTAACTCTTTTAGTTTTCACTTCTTGAGTTTCTACTTCTTCTTCTTCCGGTATTTCAAGTTCTTTTACGGTAACAATCGTTTCCGGTAGCTTTCCTTCCTCTTCCACAGTTACAAGTTCTGTATCTTCGACCTTACCATCTTTATGTTTTCGTATAACCTTACGAATAATTTTTCTGCTTTTAGGTTTTCCCTCTCTAGTTACAGTTTCAGTTACTTCAACTTCTTCGGGGAGTTCTTCAATAAACGTTGGTTGAATTTCTTCTTCAGGAGTTTCAATTTCTCTTGTAACAACAGATGTTTCAGGAACTTTTCCTTCTTCTTCTACGGTCACAATTTCTGTGTCTACTTTCTTGCCATCTTTGTGTTTACGAATTATTTTACGAGTAACTTTCTTCTTCTTCGGTTTTCCTTTATCAGTTATTGTTTCAATTACTTGAACCTCAGCTGGTAATTCTTCAATTAATACAGGTTCTTCTGGTTTGGGTTTAAATTCTGCCAAAGGTTTTGTTTCTTCAATCTCAGTAACAGTCACTGTTGATTCAGGCTTTCTACCTTGTTCTTCTACAGTCACAATTTCGGTATCTTCACGTTTGCCGCCTTTATGTTTACGGATAATCTTTTTAACAACTTTCTTTTTGCCTATCACTTTAACCTCTTCAGGTAATTCTTCAATGAAGGCAGGTTGCAGTTGTTCCGGAGTTTCTTCTGTTGCTTCAATTTCTTTAACAGTAACAGTAACTTCCGGCTGTTTACCTTCTTCTTCTACTGTCACAATTTCCGTATCTTCCTTTTTGCCTGCTTTATGTTTTCTTATAACTTTTTTAGTGACAATTTTCTTTTTCTTTGGTTGGTCTTTGATGGTCTCTATTTCGGTAATATGAATCTCTGTTGGTAGTTCTTCAATAAGTGTTGGTTCTTCCGGTTTCACTTCTTCAAGCGGTCCAACTTCTTCGACATCTTGTACAGTCACTGTTGTTTGAGGTTTCTTTCCTTTTTCTTCAATGGTGACAATTTCTTCCTTTTTACCGTCTTTTCGTTTTCTCGTCACTCTTTTGACTGTTCTCTTTGGTATTTCTGTGATTTTCGATTCTTTAAATTCAATTTCTTCTATTTTCGTCTTAAATGTTTCATCTTCAACGAATTCAGGTATTTCAACTTCTTTAGTTATAACAGTTGTTTTTGGTTGTTCGCCTTCCTCTTCAAGAGTTACTATTTCTGTATCTTCAATTTTACCATCTTTATGTTTACGTATTACTTTTCTTGTAATTTTCTTTTTCTTAGGCTTGGCCTTCTCGGTTACAATTTCAGTGACTTCAACTTCTTCGGGGAGTTCTTCAATAAACGTTGGTTGGATTTCTTCTTCTGGAGCTTCAACTTCTTTTGTAACAACAGAAGTTTCAGGAAATTTTCCTTCTTCTTCTACAGTCACAATTTCTGTATCCACTTTCTTGCCATCTTTGTGTTTACGAATAATTTTACGAGTAACTTTCTTCTTCTTCGCGTTTCCTTTATCAGTTATTGTTTCAATTACTTGAACCTCAGCTGGTAATTCTTCAATTATTACAGGTTCTTCTGGTTTGGGCTTAAATTCTTCCAAAGGTTCTGTTTCTTCAATCTCAGTAACAGTCACTGTTGATTCAGGCTTTCTACCTTGTTCTTCTACAGTCACAATTTCGGTATCTTCACGTTTGCCGCCTTTATGTTTACGGATAATCTTTTTAACAACTTTCTTTTTGCCTATCACTTTAACCTCTTCAGGTAATTCTTCGATGAAGGCAGGTTGCAGTTGTTCCGGAGTTTCTTCTGTTGCTTCAATTTCTTTAACAGTAACAGTAACTTCCGGCTGTTTACCTTCTTCTTCTACTGTCACAATTTCCGTATCTTCCTTTTTGCCTGCTTTATGTTTTCTTATAACTTTTTTAGTGACAATTTTCTTTTTCTTTGGTTGGTCTTTGACGGTCTCTATTTCGGTAATATGAATCTCGGTTGGTAGTTCTTCAATAAGTGTTGGTTCTTCCGGTTTCACTTCTTCAAGCGGTCCAACTTCTTCGACATCTTGTACAGTCACTGTTGTTTGAGGTTTCTTTCCTTCTTCTTCAATGGTGACAATTTCTTCTTTTTTACCGTCTTTACGTTTTCTTGTAATTTTTCTTACGGTTTTCTTCGGTGTTTCAGTCACCTCAGATTCTTTAAATTGAATTTCTTCAATTTCAGGTTTGAAAATTTCATCTTCTATAATTTGTTTTTCATCTTTATACTTTTTGATTTTCTTAACTCTTTTAGTTTTCACTTCTTGAGTTTCTACTTCTTCTTCTTCCGGTATTTCAAGTTCTTTTACGGTAACGATCGTTTCCGGTAGCTTGCCTTCCTCTTCCACAGTTACAAGTTCTGTATCTTCGACCTTACCATCTTTATGTTTTCGTATAACCTTACGAATAATTTTTCTGCTTTTAGGTTTTCCCTCTCTAGTTACAGTTTCAGTTACTTCAACTTCTTCGGGAAGTTCTTCAATAAACGTTGGTTGGATTTCTTCTTCTGGAGCTTCAATTTCTCTTGTAACAACAGAAGTTTCAGGAACTTTTCCTTCTTCTTCTACAGTCACAATTTCTGTGTCTACTTTCTTGCCATCTTTGTGTTTACGAATTATTTTACGAGTAACTTTCTTCTTCTTCGGTTTTCCTTTATCAGTTATTGTTTCAATTACTTGAACTTCAGCTGGTAATTCTTCAATTAATACAGGTTCCTCCGGCTTGGGCTTAAATTCTTCCAAAGATTCTGTTTCTTCTACCTCAGTAACAGTCACTGTTGACTCAGGCTTTCTACCTTGTTCTTCTACAGTAACAATTTCTGTATCTTCACGTTTGCCGTCTTTATGTTTACGGATAATCTTTTTAACAACTTTCTTTTTGCCTATCACTTTAACCTCTTCAGGTAATTCTTCGATGAAGGCAGGTTGCAGTTGTTCCGGAGTTTCTTCTGTTGCTTCAATTTCTTTAACAGTAACAGTAACTTCCGGCTGTTTACCTTCTTCTTCCACTGTCACAATTTCCGTATCTTCCTTTTTGCCTGCTTTATGTTTTCTTATAACTTTTTTAGTGACAATTTTCTTTTTCTTTGGTTGGTCTTTGACGGTCTCTATTTCGGTAATATGAATCTCGGTTGGTAGTTCTTCAATAAGTGTTGGTTCTTCCGGTTTCACTTCTTCAAGCGGTCCAACTTCTTCGACATCTTGTACAGTCACTGTTGTTTGAGGTTTCTTTCCTTCTTCTTCAATGGTGACAATTTCTTCTTTTTTACCGTCTTTACGTTTTCTTGTAATTTTTCTTACGGTTTTCTTCGGTGTTTCAGTCACCTCAGATTCTTTAAATTGAATTTCTTCAATTTCAGGTTTGAAAATTTCATCTTCTATAATTTGTTTTTCATCTTTATACTTTTTGATTTTCTTAACTCTTTTAGTTTTCACTTCTTGAGTTTCTACTTCTTCTTCTTCCGGTATTTCAAGTTCTTTTACGGTAACGATCGTTTCCGGTAGCTTGCCTTCCTCTTCCACAGTTACAAGTTCTGTATCTTCGACCTTACCATCTTTATGTTTTCGTATAACTTTACGAATAATTTTTCTGCTTTTAGGTTTTCCCTCTCTAGTTACAGTTTCAGTTACTTCAACTTCTTCGGGAAGTTCTTCAATAAACGTTGGTTGGATTTCTTCTTCTGGAGCTTCAATTTCTCTTGTAACAACAGAAGTTTCAGGAACTTTTCCTTCTTCTTCTACAGTCACAATTTCTGTGTCCACTTTCTTGCCATCTTTGTGTTTACGAATTATTTTACGAGTAACTTTCTTCTTCTTCGGTTTTCCTTTGTCAGTTATTGTTTCAATTACTTGAACTTCAGCTGGTAATTCTTCAATTAATACAGGTTCTTCCGGCTTGGGCTTAAATTCTTCCAAAGATTCTGTTTCTTCTACCTCAGTAACAGTCACTCTTGACTCAGGCTTTCTACCTTGTTCTTCTACAGTAACAATTTCTGTATCTTCACGTTTGCCGTCTTTATGTTTACGGATAATCTTTTTAACAACTTTCTTTTTGCCTATCACTTTAACCTCTTCAGGTAATTCTTCGATGAAGGCAGGTTGCAGTTGTTCCGGAGTTTCTTCTGTTGCTTCAATTTCTTTAACAGTAACAGTAACTTCCGGCTGTTTACCTTCTTCTTCTACTGTCACAATTTCCGTATCTTCCTTTTTGCCTGCTTTATGTTTTCTTATAACTTTTTTAGTGACAATTTTCTTTTTCTTTGGTTGGTCTTTGATGGTCTCTATTTCGGTAATATGAATCTCGGTTGGTAGTTCTTCAATAAGTGTTGGTTCTTCCGGTTTCACTTCTTCAAGCGGTCCAATTTCTTCGACATCTTGTACAGTCACTGTTGTTTGAGGTTTCTTTCCTTCTTCTTCAATGGTGACAATTTCTTCCTTTTTACCGTCTTTTCGTTTTCGCGTCACTCTTTTGACTGTTCTCTTTGGTATTTCTGTGATTTTCGATTCTTTAAATTCAATTTCTTCTATTTTCGTCTTAAATGTTTCATCTTCAACGAATTCAGGTATTTCAACTTCTTTAGTTATAACAGTTGTTTTTGGTTGTTCGCCTTCCTCTTCAAGAGTTACTATTTCTGTATCTTCAATTTTACCATCTTTATGTTTACGTATTACTTTTCTTGTAATTTTCTTTTTCTGAGGCTTAGCCTTCTCGGTTACAGTTTCAGTTACTTCAACTTCTTCGGGGAGTTCTTCAATAAACGTTGGTTGGATTTCTTCTTCTGGAGCTTCAATTTCTCTTGTAACAACAGAAGTTTCAGGAACTTTTCCTTCTTCTTCTACAGTCACAATTTCTGTGTCCATTTTCTTGCCATCTTTGTGTTTACGAATTATTTTACGAGTAACTTTCTTCTTCTTCGGTTTTCCTTTGTCAGTTATTGTTTCAATTACTTGAACTTCAGCTGGTAATTCTTCAATTAATACAGGTTCCTCCGGCTTGGGCTTAAATTCTTCCAAAGATTCTGTTTCTTCTACCTCAGTAACAGTCACTCTTGACTCAGGCTTTCTACCTTGTTCTTCTACAGTAACAATTTCTGTATCTTCACGTTTGCCGTCTTTATGTTTACGGATAATCTTTTTAACAACTTTCTTTTTGCCTATTACTTTAACCTCTTCAGGTAATTCTTCGATGAAGGCAGGCTGCGGTTGTTCCAGAGTTTCTTCTGGTGTTTCAATTTCTTTAACAGTAACAGTAACTTCCGGTTGTTTACCTTCTTCTTCTACTGTCACAATTTCCGTATCTTCCTTTTTGCCTGCTTTATGTTTTCTTATAACTTTTTTAGTGACAATTTTCTTTTTCTTTGGTTGGTCTTTGATGGTCTCTATTTCGGTAATATGAATTTCTGTTGGTAGTTCTTCAATAAGTGTTGGTTCTTCCGGTTTCACTTCTTCAAGCGGTCCAACTTCTTCGACATCTTGTACAGTTACTGTTGTTTGAGGTTTCTTTCCTTCTTCTTCAATGGTGACAATTTCTTCCTTTTTACCGTCTTTACGTTTTCTTGTAATTTTTCTTATGGTTTTCTTCGGAATTTCAGTCACCTCAGATTCTTTAAATTGAATTTCTTCTATTTCAGGTTTGAAAATTTCATCTTCAATAATTTGTTTTTGATCTTTATACTTCTTAACTTTCTTAACTCTTTTAATTTTCATTTCTTCAGTTTCAACTTCCTGTTCTTTCGGTACTTCGAGTTCTTGTACTCTAACAGTTGTCTCAGGCTGTTTACCTTCTTCTTCAACAGTTACTATTTCTGTGTCTTCAAGTTTACCGTCTTTATGCTTTCTTAAAACTTTTTTAACAATTTTAGTACGTTTACGTTTCCCTTCATCCGTAACACTTTCTGTAATTTTAACTTCTTCGGGTAATTGTTCAATAACCAAAGGTTGGATTTCTTCAAGTGGTGCTTCTGTTAGTTTGACGCTTATCGTTGTCTCAGGTCTCTTTCCTTCTTCTTCGACAGTCACAATTTCTGTGTCTTCTCGTTTTCCGTCTTTATGTTTACGGATGATTTTTTTGATAATTTTGGTTTTCCTTGGTTTACCTTTTTCAATTGTTTCTGTTACTTTTATTTCTGTTGGGAGCTCTTCAATTAGCATAGGTTTTAATTCTTCCTGCGGGGCTTGAATTTCTTTGACTGTGACTGTGGTTTCAGGTTTTTTGCCTTCTTCTTCAACAGTTACAATTTCTGTATCTTCTCTTTTACCGTCTTTATGCTTTCTTATAATTTTCTTTGTCATTTTAGTTTTCTTTGGTTTACCTTTATCAATAGTTTCAATGACTTGAATTTCCATAGGCAGTTCCTCTATTACCACAGGCTTAATTTCTTCTTCTAGCGCTTCATCTTCTTTAACTGTAACTGTAACTTGTGGCTCTTTACCCTCCTCTTTTACTGTTACAATTTCAGTATCTTCTTTTTTTCCATCTTTATGTTTTCTGATAATTTTCTTAGTAACAATCTTTTTCTTTTTAGGTTTGCCTTTTTCTGTTACAATTTCAGTTACTTGAATTTCTGCAGGCAATTCCTCAATATACACAGGTTCTTCGAGTTTTGGTTTAAATTCTTCTATAGGTAAGGTATCTTCAACTTCTTTAACGATAACTGTAGTTTTTGGCTTTTTACCTTTTTCTTCCACAGTTATAATTTCTGTGTCTTCACATTTTCCTTTTTTGTGTTTTCTTATTACTTTCTTAATGACTTTCTTTTTATCAATAACTTTAACTTCAATAGGTAATTCCTCAATAAAGCTAGGTTGTTCAACTTCTATAATTTGTTCTAATGGAACTTCTATTTCTTTAACAGTGACTGTAGTTTCAGGTTGTTTTCCTTCTTCTTCCACTGTCACTATTTCAGTATCTTCTTTTTTACCTCCTTTAGTTTTCCTGATTACTTTCTTAATGACTTTCTTTTTCTTTGTTGGTTCACCTTTCTCAGTAACTACTTCTGTTACATGAACTTCAGTAGGTAACTCTTCTATGATAGTTGGGTGATATATTTCCTCTGGTTTTTCTTCTGGAACTTCTGTAACTGTGACTGTAGATTCAGGAAGTTTGCCTTCTTCTTCAACAGTTAAAATCTCTGTGTCTTCTTTTTTACCATCTTTATGTTTTCTAATAACTTTTCTTATGACTCTCTTTTTAGTACGCTTTCCTTTGTCAGAAATTACTTCAGTAACCTTTACTTCAGTTGGTAATTCTTCAATTATTGCTGGTTGAACAATTTCTTCAGGCATTTCGATTTCTCTGACTGTGACTGTAGTTTCTGGTTTCTTACCTTCTTCTTCAACTGTTACGATTTCCGTATCCTCTTTTTTACCGCGTTTATGTTTTCTGATAATTTTTTTAGTAATCTTCTTTTTCTTTGCTGGTTGATCCTTATCAGTAGTAATTTGAGTCTCCGTAATTTCGGTTGGTAATTCTTCAATATATACGGGTTCTTCGGGTTTTATATCTTTTAATGTTATAGTAATTTCTGGTGCTTCAAATTCTTCAACATTAACTGTAACTTTTGGCTTTTTACCATCCTCTTCAACTGTAACAATTTCTGTCACTTCTTGTTTACCGTCTTTCTGTTTCTTGATAACTTTCCGTTTAATCTTTTTAGTTTTTTGTTTGTCAAGATCCGAAACACTTTCAATAATTTCAGTTGGAAATTCTTCAACTTCTACAGGTTGTTCAATTTTTCTGTCTGGCAATTCGTCTACTTCTTCTTCGGATAAAATAGTCTCTTTAACAGTAACTATAGTCTCTGGCTTTTTACCTTCTTCTTCTAATGTAAGAATTTCCGTGTCTTCCTGTTTGCTACCCCTTCGTTTTCTGATAATTCTTCGTATAATTTTCTTCTTTTTAATTTTACCTTCAGGTGTAATTTCTTCGGTTTCCTGTACTTCAGTTGGTAATTCTTGAGTTACTTCATCTACTTCATCTTTAATGATTTTCTTCTTTTTGATTTTCTTTGTCTTAGCCTTAGGTTCAACCGGTTCTTGTTCAATATAAGTGGGCGTTTCTTCAGCCACTTGAGGCCATTCCTCCTGAATTTCTTCGATGTCTGGACTAACTTTTGGTTGTTCTTTTTCAGGAGCTATTTCATCGAGAATCTCCTCGATAACTACATCACCTTCATCTGGTTTCTTACCACGTCTTTTAATTGTTGTCTTTTTAGTTATTATTTTTGTACTTTCGTCACTATCGGGTGTAGATTTGAATTTTGTTATAATTTCATGTGTTTCTTCAGTGAGTTGTTGTTTTGGCGTTTCATAAATATCTTGTCTAGTATCGGATATGTGTTGTTCTGCAATTTGAGTCGGGATTGTGGTTTGTGTAACTCTGGCACGTGTTTTGTGTGGCTCTGTTTCATCCAATGGACCTGGAATGTCATGTTTTAAGTGTTTTTAAAGACAATTTCAGAAAAAGAATCTATCAGTTTTTTTTTTTTTAGGGAGGACAGATTGAGCGAAACAGCGCGCACTATTCAAATGTGTAATGTCAGTGTAATTTGTTTTGTGTATATGTAAATGAAGAAAGATGAATTATATTTAGCACCACGTTCCACATTTTGTACGACAGCATTTTAGCAGTTTTAAAAAGGAACTTACCCTCGCTTTCTTGCAATTGTACTTCGCTTATCTGCAAACTTGCGGAGTTATCCTCCAATACAACTTTAACGGTCTTTGTTGTCACTTTATCCAAACCTAACTCTATTGTATCTAAATTGCCCGTGGATTTCATTTCAGTTACTAACAGTCCATAATTTTCGGTATAATCACTTTGTGCTTTATTGAATTTGGGTAATTCAGTTTCAAATTCATCACTAGTTAAAAGAGATATTGTCTCTTGTTTAACAGAAACAGGAAGAACTCCTTCTTCTTCACGTTGTGCTTGAGTCATTTTCGGTTCTTTAGCTACAAATTGGTCGCTTGTTAACAAGGGTACAGTTTCTTCTTTTAAGGAAACAGGTAAGATTCCAGTTTCTTCAGTTATAGCTTTATTTAATTTTGGTTTTTCACTCTTAAACTCTTCACTAGATAATAAAGAGATTGTTTCTTCTTTTAACGAGACAGGTAAAACGTCAGTCTCTTCAGTTTGGGCTTTACTCGATTTGGGTGTTTCAGTTGAAAATTCACTACTAGTTAATAGTAAGAGATTTTCTTCTTTTAAAGAGACGGGCAATACACCAGTTTCTTCAGTTTGTGCTTTACTCATTTTCGGTTTATCGCTTATAAATTCTGTACTAGTTTGTAGTGGTAAAGTTTCTTCTTTTAGAGAAACCGGTAACGTTCCAGTTTCTTCAGTTTGAGCTTTATTGAACTTGGGTTTTTCACTAACATATTCCTCCATTGATTGAAGAAACAGAGTTTCTTCTTTTAGAGGTACTGGCAAAACTCCAGTTTCTTCAGTTTCTGCTTTGTTTAAATTTGGTTTTTCACTCTCAAATTCACTGCTAGTTAATAACGAAACTGTCTCCTCTTTTACAGATACTGGATGATAAACTATTTCTTTTTGAGCTGTAGTTTCTTTGGCAGAAGATTCAACAATTTCCTTACCTAATTGTCCAGTTATATTAACTTCAGTCACTTCGATACTTTCTTTGAGCGTTACATTAATATCCGCGCTTTTAAATGTAGTTTCTTCAATTTGAATTGTACCAGTATTACCTTGAATTGTCACTTCACTTTGAGTGATACCTTCAAGTGGTATAGTTTGTTGAGAAGCCTTAGATTCTTTAACTTTAGTCTCTTTAAAGTCTTCAAATGTATCATAAACATTTATATCGCTCTTTTCTATAATATTTTGTTCTAAAATTGTTGTTGTAGCATTGTCTGGTATTTTTTGTTCAGTAATTAAACGACTTTCCTTCTCCTCTGGGACAATTTCAGATGTAGCTGCAGTTTTCTTTGCATCTTCTATATCAAGACTTGCTGATTGTTGAAGTGGTCGACCTGGTTTCCATTCACCCTCTTTTTCAGTTGAAGTAATTTCAGTAATATTTACTGTAGTATGAGGTATGTGATCTTGTTTTGCTTGCATACTTTCAGGTTTTTCAGCAATTATTTTATTTAAATCTTCTTCAACATTTACTTCTTGTATCAGTGGTGCTTCTTGTGGAGTCCATGATTTATCAGCTTTAATAGTTTTTATTTGCAAATCTTCCAAAATTGTTTCTTTTTCTTCAGTTATTGTTTCTGTTGTTGATGCTGTTTTTCTTGATTCTTCTAAATCAAGCTCAGCTAATTGAGTTTTTGGCTTATCACCCGGTTTGTAATCACCTTCTTTTTCTGTTGATGTAATTTCTGTTATAGTAAGAGTTGAGTGGGGTATAGACATTTTTTCAGCTCTTGTTGTCTCAGGTTGTTCAGTTTTCAATTTGATTGTATCTTCTTCGGTTGTGACTTCTTCTATTAATGGAATCTCTTGTGGTATTATAGTTTTATCAGCTTTTGATGTTTTGTAGACAGTTTCTTCAAATGTACTCTCTTTTTCTTGAGTTATTACTTGCATTGTAGAAGCAGTCATTTTAGTTTTTTCTAAATCAAATTCCGCTGATTGAGTAACCGGTTTTCCTTCAGGTTTATAATCACCTTCTTTTTCAGTTAATGTCACTTCAGTTATATTGACTGTTGAATGAGGTATGTGCTCTTCTTGTGCTTGCACTGCATCAGGAATATCCGATAAAACCTTCTTCATATCAGCAACAACATCAGTTACAGATGTTACAAGAGCGTCTTGTGGTGTTATTAATTTATCAGCTTTGGAAGCTCGTATTTCGGTTTCTTCAAATACTGATTCTTTCTCTTGAATGATAATTTCAGCTGTTGCAGCTGTTTTTCTAGTTTCTTCCAATTCAAATTCAGCTAACTGGGTTACAGGTTTATCATCTGATTTGTATTGTCCTTCTTTTTCAGTTGATGTTATTTCTGTTACACTTACAGTAGTGTGTGGTATATGCTCTTTTTCAGCATAGCTTTGATCAGGCTGTTCAGTCTTTAATTTGGTTATATCTTCACCAAGTGTTACTTCTTCCACTACAGGTACTTCCTGTGTTAATATTGTTTTATCAGCTTTTGATGTTTTATACACGAGTTTATCTTCAAAAGTACTCTCTTTATCTTGAGTCAAAGTTTCAATAGTGAAAGCAGTTTTTCTAGTTTCTTCTACTTCTAATTCAGCAGTTTGTGTTAATGATTTATCACCAGGTTTATAGTCACCTTCTTTTTCCGTTGTCGTTATTTCGGTAATAGTGACTGTAGCATGTGGAATATGCTCCTCCTGAGCTTCAACACTAGCTGGGATTGTTGTAGAAACTTCCTTAACATCTGCAATAACATCTGTAACGGAAGTTATAAGAGCTTCTTGTGGTGTAATAGATTTATCAGCTTTAGATGTTTTCAATTCTGATTTTTCAAAGGTTGTTTCCTTTTCTTGTGGCACAATTTCAGCTGTCGATGCTGATTTTCTAGATTCTTCGATTTCAAGTTCAGCTAATTGTCCTTTCGGTTTATCACCAGGTTTATATTCACCCTCTTTTTCCGATGAAGTAATTTGAGTTATACTAACTGTACTTAGTGGGATATGTTCAGGTAAAGCTTGACCTTCAACAGGAGCCTCAGTTGTTAATGTTTTATAGCTTTCTTGAATTGTTGTTTGTCGTACTTCAAGTACTTCCTGCGGTACAAATGATTTTTCGGCTATTGTACTTTTCATTTCTAAAGTTTTTTCTAATAATATTTCTTGATCTGTTGCTGTAGTCTCTATTACTGAAACATGTTGTTGAGGCGTTACCGATACATCAATTTTCTTCGTATCAATAGGTTTCTCCTCAAATGAACGTTCACTTTCATGAATTTGTTTTTCAGAAACGATCAAACCTTGTAATGTACTTTCAGTAATTTCAGCCTGTTCTGTTGATGGTTTTTCAATATCCAATTTATCAATATTTTCATGGAGAAGTGTTTCAAATTTCGATGGAGTTGTTAAATTACTTGTAATATCTGTTGTAACATGTTTTTCATCAATAACTAAATCACTTACGAATTGTTTTTCTTTCTCTTGAACGATAACATCAACAACATTCAGAGATGATTGCTCACCAATTTTTGTTAGAGCTTGTTTTGTAGTAAATTCAGAAATTTTATCAAATTCCTTTTCCGATTCATGGACAATGCTTTGTGAGAGAATCAAACTTTCTTGGAGATCTTGTTGGGGATATCCTTGTACTGGTTCTTTAGTTTCAGGTTTAAAATCGCCAATATCTTCATCAGGTACAACTTCTGAAGTTTGCAGTGGTCTTACAGTATTAAATTCAGCTGTTGCAGTTTCTGTTTTAGTTTCAAGCTTCTTGAAAGCATCTAGTTGATCAACCGATAGTATCTCAGAAGTAACAGAAATTGGTAGACTGTCAATTTTTGTGTCAGCTGTCTTTGTTGTAGGTTTAAAAGAACCTTCAAAATCACCAGATGCTTCTAAAATATCAGTAATAGCTTGAGTTAAACTTTCAAGAACTGTTTGTTCTGGAACTGCTGAAACTTCAGTTGGTTTTGTGATTTCTGGCAATTCCTCTAGATGTTGGCTTGATAGGACTTGTGAACTCTGCATAGAAATTTTACTAATAATATCAACTTTAGCTGTTGATGTTTCAGGTTTATGAGGTTGTTCAAAAGTACTCTCCCGTTCAGCTGGAATAATTTCAGAAGTTGAAATTATTTTACCTTCTTCTAAAGAAACTTCTGCAGTTTTGGTGACAAAATCTTTCTTGATTTCTAAAGTATCTTCTTTCTCTTGTAATTGTGGTACAGTTTGAATAATTTCTTCATAAGTTGTATGTTTAATATTAGCTATAGATTTGGTTGCACTTTCAGGTTTCAAAATTTCAGGTACCATTTCTGATAATATTTCTGTCTTTTCTGGTACTAATTTCGCATCATATGCAGTTTCTGCTTTTTGTGTTTTTGGTTTATCGAATTCCTTCACCAGACCTTCTTTGTCTTGTGGTAATGATTCAGTTATTGTAATAACTTTCTTACCTTCTTCTAAAGAAATATTTGCTTCTGAAGTGGTAGGTATAAATTTACCCTCAAAGTCTGCCTCTTTCTCTTGTGTTATATTCTCAGAAACTATTAGACTCGTAAGGGATTCTTCGCCTAAATGAGCACATTGTGTTTCTGGTTGTTTACTTTCAAGTTTACTGAAATGCTCAGAAGATTTCGTAATTGAGGATTCAGCAATTTTATGGGTAACGTCAATGTTGGCTACTGCAACTTTTTCAGATGGTAACATTTCAGGTACAAATTGTTCTTCACTTAAACCTAAAGTTGCTTCAGAAACTATTACTGTTTCTGATGATTCAACATTTATTGAAGCAGTTACTCTACCAGGACGTGTAGTTTCGTCCAATACTTTTTCTGTATCAACAACGATTTGTTCAGATTGTTCTAAGTAATTGTATGGAATAGTTGAAGGAATTGCTGTTGTAGTTTGTTGGTCTTTGATTGCAAAATCGCCAACATTTAGATTGAGCTGCGCTTCAAATGAAGCTGCAACTTGTTTTAAATCAGTTAATGAAGTTTCTGCAGTTTTCTTATCAATTTTTTCTTCAATTAATTCCTTTTCATTTTCATTGACTACGATATTTTCAACAATTAAACTTTGTCCTTCATTTACAGAGACTACAACACTTTTCGGCTCCGTTTTGGCGATCTCTAGAGGTAAATCAGCTTCAGTAGCAACAGTTTCCAAATTAACAGCTGTACTGAGAGTGGAAATTTCAGGATGAGCTGAAGTTGTTTCCGGTTGGACTAATTCAAGATTTTTGAAAGTTTCCCGTATTTCAGCTTCAGATTTAATTACGCTCTCCAAAGCGTCAAGATTAGTTTCTGCAAATTTACCTTGAGGCTTATCTGTTGGTTTCAAAATATTTTCACTTTCATTTGTTTCAGTTTCCGTAATAACAACGCTAGTATCTTCACGGAAAGAAACAGAAGCTTGTTTTGTATCAACGATAGGTTTTTCGAATGGACTTTCGCTATCTTGAACTTGTGATTGTGTTTGAATTACGCCTTCAAGTAATGACTGATCAACATTTGCAACAGCCTCTACAGGTGCTTTTTCAACAACATCTCCGGTCATGTTTTCTGGAATTATAACATTTGTTTCAGCTACTTTTTGAGTATCGAACGCAAGTGAAGCTGTCATCGATGTTACTTCTTCAGTTTGTTGGTAAGTTTTTTCCTTATCTACAGCAAGAGTTTCTGAAACTATAGCAGCTTCCGCTTTTTCAAATTCAACTCCGGCAACTTTTTGTTCAGGTTTCGTATCTTTAGTTAATACGTTTTCAGTTTCTCCAAGAATTGTTTCTTGACTAATTAGACTTTGATGTTCTGAATGTGTTGAGATTGCTGTAAATTTCGTTGGAGATTCACGCTCAAGACTTGTAAAAGTCTCATTAGGAACTGTTTCACCAACTTGTATAACATCTTGAGGTGCCAAAGATGGAGCAGCAGTTTCAAAATCAAATGGTTTATCTTTGAAATCTTTCTCTTTATCGCCTACCGTTACAGCAACAATTTCGACACTTTCTCCTAGTGTAAAGTTAGTTGTAGCTAATTTTGTATCCGGTTTACTATGCTCAAAATCACCTTCTTTTTCCTGAATAAGAACATCACTTGAAATGATACTTTCCAATGGAGTCGTATCGAGAACAGCTTGTTTACTTGCAATTTCAGGTTGTGAAAATTTATCAAATGTATCTTCAGGCTGAATTTCTGTTTTTGTTGCGATCATATGGGAGATTATTGATTGTTCACCTTTAACTTCCTCAGGTTTGATCATCTCGCTTAAAGATTTCTCTTTATAATCGGTTGTAACCTCAGTAACATTAATGCTTTCAGATTCAGTAAATTCAACATTAACACGTTTTTCATCTGGTTTTATATCTTCAGATTTTTCACCTTCTTTTTCACCGATTGTAAACTGTGTTTGTATAACAGGATGCGAAATATCTTGCAATGGTTTAGCTAATTGTTTTTCCGGTGATGTTCGAGATAAATCATTAGGTTGTTGTTGGGAGACTATTTCTTCTTTTACAGCAACTTGTGATTCGATTATATCTAAATTAGCCTGTGATTCTACTGGTTTAATGTATTCTAGAGCTTCTTCTTTTTGATTAGCCACAATTTCAGTAATTGACAATTCTTGTCCTGGTATTATATCAATATTGGCCGACTTCTTATCAGGAACTATATCTTTAGGTAAATCTTTTTCAATATCAACAATATTTGTTTCAGTAATTATCAATTCTTGTAATGGTTTGGTATATTTTTTAGCTTTACCTGTTAAAATCTCTTGTTGTTCAATATTATCAGCATGTACAACAGTTTCAATTTCTAATTTAACAATAGCTTCTTGTGCTGTAATGTTAGTTGATGCTAAACCTGAAAGTGGTTGAGGCTGTGGTTGATATTGTTCTTCTTTTTCGTTAACAACCACTTGTGTTACTTTCGGTCCTTGTCTAGTTTCAGCCAAATCAACAGCAACTTGTTTAACGTCAAGTTCAAGTTTCTTGAAATCTTCAACTTCTTTTTCAGCTGTCTGATATTGAATAATTTCAACACTTTTAAGTGTACTTTGATCAGTTTCAGCTTTTACACTAGAAGGTTGTTTTATATCCAATTTTTCAGTAGAATAATTTGGTTGTATTTCAGTTGTACTGGCAACTCGTTGTCCTTCAATATCTAGACTTGCCTGATATTGTGAAGGTAATACACCTGGAACATATTCCTTTTCTTTATCGTCTGTTTGAATTTCAGACACATGTATGCTTTCTTTTGGCGATACTGTAATGTCAGCTTGTTTGAGATTTGGTTGCTCATAATCCTTATCTTTAATTGTTTCAGCCACGATAGTTTGAGAGATAACGGTTTCTGTATGTGTCGTTTGACTGAAATCAGCTTGACTAGGTTGTATACCACTTTCATCTAATTTACTTGTTGAATAATCTGGTTGGACTTCTTCAACAATTCCAGTGGTTAACATATGGCCGGTTATTGTTTTCCCATGATGACTTTCGGGTAATTCGAACGTTTTCAATTGTTTTTCACTCTCCATCATTGTTAACTCACTGATTTCAACTTGATCTTGTGTTCTACTATATTTGGTTTCCGCAGATTTTAACTCAGGCTTTTCTTCAACGTACACTGCTTCTTTTTCAATAAATGTTGTTTGTGTAACATGTGTAGCTTCTAAAGTCTCTAAATCTGCAGTAGCTTGATCGGTTTTGAATTTCGGAAAATCTTTGAAATCTGATGGAACATCAGTGGTTTGAATTTCGGAAATTTGTAACGATTCCACAGGACGTACAGTGGTTTCAGCTAAGGATTTTGTTGGTTTCTCATCTGCTTCTAAAACGTTCTCAGATTCTTGTGGTGTAATCATTGAAACATTGCTAGTTTCAAGACAAGTAATTGTAGTATCAGCCTGTTTATAATTTGGCTTATCGCCAACTTGATAAGTACCTTCTGATTCTACAGCAATTGTAGATTGTGTAGAAACTGTCTCTCTTGGTAGAAATTCCACTTTTGCTTCTTCGCGTTTAACCTCATCTGTACTTAATGAACTTTGTGGTAATTGGCTATCAGTTACACTTACTGTAAGACTTTCTGAAAGGATTAAATCTTGACTAGCTGAAGCTTTCTCAGGACTTGGAGCTTTTTCAAAGATATTTTCTTTATCTTGTGGTTGAGTCTGTGATATTATTACACCTTCACCGGTGGTTACATTAAAGTCAGCTTTCTGGGAAGGTGGAAGCCGTCCAGGTACGTATTCACCTTCGATTTCAGGTGCTACCATTTGTGATTGGGTGATGGATTTTTGCGGAATTACACCCATTGTGGCAACTTCAGTTGGTACAAAAGCTTCAGGAAGGTGTTTACCCGGTTTTGTTTCACTCTCAATTTCTTCAACGATTAAAGATTCTTTAGTATCAATGCTAACTTTGCCCTTTACTGTAGCTGGTTTGAAAGTATCGAAATGACCCTCACTGATTTCATGATGAATCTCTTCAACGTTGACACCTTCACGAGTTGTGAATGTTTTTGTTGCTTGACTCGTTTTTGGTAGGGAGAATTCATCAAGATTTTGTTCTTTTTGGGATAATTGTACTTCAGACACTTTAGTAGCCTCTTGAGGAAGTAATGAATAATCAGCTTTAAATGTTGTAGTTTTCTCTACAGTTATTGTTGAAGAAGTATCGCCTAGATTAACTTCTTGAACTGCAATACTTTCAGTTGATACAATATTTGGTTGAGCTGTCGATAGGGACGGTTTGAATGACCCCTCAAATTGTTCTGGAAGATTTTGAACATCCTCCTCACGAACTTGATAAGCTTCTACTGTATCAATTGATGATTTTGCTGTAAACTTAGTTGACAAAATCTTTTCGGTATCGCTTTCTTTTTCTTGAGGCAAAATTTGTTGTTCTATAATTGCAGAGTGAGGCAATAAATCAACCTTAGCTTTCGACTTCATGATGTCCCCGTGTTCGATTTGTGGGACAACACTCAATGGAGTTGCTTCTGCATGTACTGATGGAGTTAGTAATGGAATTTGTTTCTGGGAAGAAACATCAAATGGACCAATTTCATCATACTCCTCTTCATCAAGTAAATATTCACCAATTTTAGGTCTGCGAGCTTTTAATTTTCTACCACCTTTTTGTTCGATTTCTTCTTCAATTTCTTCTTCTTCTATTTCAATTTCAGATTCTCGTTTTGGTTTAGGTTTTCCTGTACGTTTACGTACAATCTCTTCTTCTTCGATAACTTCTTCAATTTCGATTTTTTCTTTGTCTTTTGTCGTTTTCTCCGGTTTTGGTTTCTTACCACGTCTCTTTATTATTTGTTCCTCTTCTTCTATAATTTCTTCGATTTCTACTTTTTTTTTGTCTTTCTCTTTTTCAGTTTCTTCAATAATTTCAGTTATTTCAACTTCTTCTTTTTCAGGTTTGGGCTTTTTGCCACGTTTCTTTTGTATAATTTCTTCTTCTTCAATAACAATTTCCTCGATCTCAACTTTCTTTTTATCTTTGTCTTTTTCAGTTTCTTCAACAATTTCAGTTATTTCGACTCGTTCTTCTTCAGGTTTGGGTTTTCTCCCACGTTTCTTTTGTATAATTTCTTCTTCTTCAACGACAATCTCTTCTATTTCAACTTTCTTTTTATCTTTGTCTTTTTCGGTTTCTTCAACAATTTCTGTTATTTCAACTCGTTCTTCTTCAGGTTTGGGTTTTTTCCCACGTTTCTTTCGTATAACTTCTTCTTCTTCAATGACAATCTCTTCTATTTCAACTTTCTTTTTATCTTTGTCTTTTTCCGTTTCTTCAACGATTTCAGTTATTTCAACTTCTTTTTCAGGTTTTGGTTTTTTACCACGTTTCCTCTTTGTGATTTCTTCTTCTACTTCAATGATTTCTTCAATGACCTTTCTATCTTTGTCTGTTTTTTCGACTTCTTTAGGTTTAGTAATGGACTGTGGCACTGTAGTTTTATCAACGGGCAATTCAGTTATTGTTAAGTTTTCCTCGATTGGAACGGGTTGTGTTTTCTCTGGTTGTGTAGTGTCGCCTTTGATTACTGCACTACGTTCAGTTTCCTCTTCAACTTCAACGATTTCTGTGAAAGTGTTTTGTGATGATTGTTTTTGGTTATTGTGTTGTTGTTTTTTTTTTATTTGTTGAAATTAGTGTTTATGTTGGTCAATTTTCATGCCACTAAGGCGCGCTTTGAAGCTAAGTATAATGTAGAGAAAGAAAAGAAATAAAAGTAAGAGAGATAGTGGCGTGGGGAGCATTTAGTTTCGTTTATTGTGATGGGCTTAAAGTATAAAAAAAATAATGAAATACTCTACTCACCTAATAAAGCTTGCTAGCACTAAACGAAGCCATGCTTCTTTATACAATTTACACAGCCTATAAGGCGCAATATAGCGAGCAACATAAACATTTCAGCTTTTCTTTTTAATTGCATTATTTGCAAAATTTCGCTAATGTAAACGTTCAAAAAAAGTGTACCAATATTTGGTTTGGTACAAGGAAAATCGCCAGCACGTTAATTGTTATTAAAGCGATCTAATCAAAACGATTGAAGCGAAACTCGATAATATTTCTAACTTACCGATCTCATCTTTTTTACCCTTTGTCTTAACAGTTTTCGTTGTGTCTAAATAATAAATATAGAAATAGTTTTAAATGGTTTTATTTGTAGATAAGAGTTAATTAATAATAACAAGGCAAGGCAATTTATCATTTTAAAATTGAAATAATAATTGATATATGGCACATCATGCAAAATCCACACAAACTCACCTTCAAGTATTTCAACTTCTTCAGAAATCGTAACCATTTCTTTGAAACCAGTTCTGGTAATGGTCTAAAAATGAAAATTTGAACAATAAATACATGAACGATTTTTGAGAAATACAAGAAATCTTACTTCAGTAACTTCAGTAGATTCCCAAGCTCGTTGGATAAAATCTTCTGGTGTAAACGAGGTAATAACTTCTTCAATTGTTACATGATGATTCTCTACCATTTTCATTAAAGCCCGGAAACCAACAGTTGCAGCTAGAACTTTCTCATCAAGTGCAGTTTCTTCAGTGAGGACTTCAGAAATTAATGGACCATAACCCTTCCGTTCGACGACATTTACCAAAGCCGATTGAGCTTGCGGTGTTTGTAATGAAGGAAATTTATTTTCATGATATAAAACTGTAATTTCTTTCGTTGAAATTCCATTTTTAACTAAATAACCTATTTCAGCAATTTCTCTCAATGGCGTTTCACCTGGACCGAATTCTTTAACTTTTATGAAATCTAACATTTCAGAAACTTCACGTGCCATTTTCATTTCGCTTTTCCTGATAATCTTTTCTACACGCTCAATAACTTCTTCCAACTTAACTTCAGTTAATTGAGCAAATTCAGAGACTTCTTCTTGAATATCAATGCGAGCTTTTTGTGTTTTTGGTTTAGTTGGTTTGATATCTTTCAAAGATTCTCCTGGCAGGATTATTTCAGATACCATTGGTTCAGTTGGTGATAATAACGGCTTAGCTTTTTCAGTATCTTCAATTGTTGTCGTTGTATCATCGATCTTTTTACAAGAAGCTGTAGCTTCAGTTTTTACAGGTTCTTGGATTTCTAATATTGGTTTAGCACGTTCTTCTTCAACAGGTTTCTGTATAATTGTTTCAGTTGATTCAATTGTTTGTACTTGACTGATTTCTAAAGGTTTCTTATCTTCCTCTTGTGTGGCTGTAGCAATTTTCTTTCTGTAATGACGTTTCTTTTCGATTGTAACACGTTCTTTCTTCACTTTCTCTTCACGTTCTTTAGCTTTCTTCAACAATATCTCTTTCTTCTTTGTTTCTGGTATTTCAGTTACAAAAAGTTTAGCTTTAGTTACAGCTACACCAACTTCACTAACAGCTTTACAAATATAAGTACCAACATTTTCAACAGTAACCTCATTAATGGTACAGGAAGTTTTATTGTCTTCTATTCTTATTTTAATATTATCGGTGTTTCGAACGATTTTATCATTAAAATACCAAATTATATCTGTAATGATTTATTGTATTAGTTTTGTTCTAAATTTCGAAAATTATTGAATTACCTGGTGTAGGTGTGCCTGAGAATAAACATTCAAAGACGACAGTTTCAGCCTCAGTTGTGTGTATATTTACGATTTCTTTTACAAAAACTGGTGGACTTTGAGAAGCTGTAAATATCAAGGAATTATTAATAATCTATTTGATTCGGAACAATTCAGAATGTCGCACCTACCTTTTATTGTATTGCCTGGCCTTTAGATTGATTTGTTATTCTTCTAAACATACAAAAACAAACAAAAGCAAGCAAAATTAGTACAAAAAGCACACATTTACCTTAATTTACCTTGATTCTCCTCACTAGAAGTTTCTACAAAAGCCGAAGCTAATCCCCGACCTCGATCACTAACGCATTCGCTTTCTAATAGAAGAAATTCTTGAAGCTCCTCTTGACTATCAGCTGTGTGTAATTGTTGAAAAGCACAAGGATCTAGTTCTCTCGGTTCTAATGGGTACATTGTATCATCATTGTAATAGCAATAATAAAAATCTTCATTGTTATTTTCGGTTTTGACTCGTGGAAATGTTCGATATTTCTCCGGTAAATTCTCATAATTGATACGTTCTGATGGTATTGGATCACAAGACGTTGACATTTTTGTTCGATAGAAATCGTATGATATTTTCCGTTTATCTGAACCACTGCTACCTCTAAAACTGCTACTACGCGTTGATGGTTCACTTTTCTCTTCGATTGGCGAGAGAATGAAGAACGGTTCATGACATTGACGTGTTTTTTTATCGTCTTTATCATCAACTGGAGCCAAATCTTCAATTTCTTCATGACGATCATCATTATCATTATTGACTTCTTCATAAACATTAATAGCATCACTGCAATTTTGACCACTCTTATCAAGTAATTCCATAACGGAACTAAGAGAATGCCGATGTGAATTTAAATAATCGCTCATTGCCGATTCAATAAAATTCAATTTAGTTTCGGTAGCTTTATTCGGTTCACTATAGATTGATGCAAATGAAGATCCTTGTGATTCAGATAATTGACGGGTTTCTTTCAAATAAAACGATGCTATTCGTGTTTGTTCACATGGATTACAATCCTTACCTTCATTAAATTTGTGTGCTTTTGTTAAAATTTGTGAAGATTCTAAACTATCAGTCGACATATCAAACGAACATGCATGTTTAACAAGAGCTGTATCAGAAACAGTACCTTTTAAAGCAGCTTGTAACTCTTCCATATGTGTAACCCATTCCGGTTTTTTGTACTCCTTGGTACCCAAAATACCTACAAAATTACAATAGTATTAACAAAATTCTTTTGACAATAGAACTAGAAGAAAAAAAAGTGTTTAATTTGGAAAGTGTAAATCGGTAAAGGTTACAGGAAACTGAAGAAATTACTGAAAGATAAAAGCTTCATTATTATCATTTAAATAACTAAACTGAATGGATCTGTAAACAAAAATACCTTCAGTACTTTCCACAACTAATTGTGTTGTTGTTATGGCAACACCAAGAGGATTGTGTGCTTCATAAACAATATCACCAGTATCATCAGGATATACTTCAGAAATTGTTAAAATGGATGTTCCATCTTCAAAGTCTTCAATAATAAATTCCTGAGATGGCTGAATTTCAACGCCTTGTTTCAACCATTTGCCAGTTGGTTTTGGTTTACCAACAGCTTTAACTTCAAACCTAATCAAGAGTTGTTAAATTAATTTCTAATGAGTGTTAATTCGACTTCTTACTTGGTGACATCTCCATCTTTAGTAGAAATGACCTCAGGTAGTTTTTTGACGATTCTAGGAGCACATTCTTGATCACTATCAGATAAGATACCCTCACTTGATGTCTGAAAAGAATTTCAGATTAGTTTAATGATTGAATGTTTCAGAAAAGGATTACTCTGTCGGCTAAGAGATCTTCTTCAGAACCAGTTAAGTGGCCAATCTCTGAATCAGGTACATATTCATAAGCTTCAACGATCAATGAAGTCTTACAAACAGCTTCACCAATACGATTAACAGCATGACATGTATATTCACCAGCATTTTCAGGGAATACTTCAGATATTGCCAGCATACAAACACCTTCTCTATTTTGTGAAATTACAACATCTTTAGCCTCTTGTACGGGTTGATCATTATGGTACCATTGGACATTTGGTATTGGTTTTCCGGTAACAACACAACTGAATGTAACTTTCTCACCATCCATTACAGTAAGTGGTACTAATGGTTTAATAAATCTCGGATATTCTAATTCTCTAGTTTCTTCCCATTCAGTATCTTCAATAATTTGAAGAGTAGCGGTACATGTAACGGAACCAACAGCATTTTCTGCACGACATGTTATTGCACCTGCTTTTTCTGGTGTTACATTAGTTAATATTAATGTAGATACATTATCTTCACTAACAATTTTCATTTCAGGTGTTGATTGGATAGGATTCGATTCTTGGAACCACTGGAACGAAGCAGTAGGGTAGGCTTCAACTTTAGCTTCTAATATAACAACTTCTCCAACAGTAGCATATTGTGGCACAATCGGTGTGATGAATTTAGGTGGTTGAGCCTCTGTAACTTCTTGAGTCACAGTAACTGTACCAGATGATCTAACTTCACCTTTCTTATTTGTTACACGAATCTCATATTTTCCACCTTTCTGTTTTGTTTTCTTCTTTATCTTCAATATGGTCTTCTTTTCTTCTGTCTTAATATCATAATCTTCATTTGGTTTGATTTCTTTGTTGTTTCTAAACCATTTGACTTCTGGTTGTGGAATACCTTCAAATTCAGCATCAAGAATAATTTCTTCATCTGGTTTAGCTACTGTTGCTTTAATAGGTTTAGTAATTTTTGGTGCTTGCATTATTAATGGTTGCGTTACAGTAACGGCTTTGGAAATTATAAGATTTGCACGGCATTCAGCTTGGCCAAATTTGTTTTCGGCTTTCACTTGGAAAATTGTTTCGTCTTCTGAAGATGGTTCAAGTAATTCTAAAATAGCTTCACCAGTTTCAGGATTATAGCTAATACGACGTGTAGGTGTTGGAACAATTTCTTTATTCTCTTTAAACCATTTTACTTGAGGTGTTGGTTGGCCTAAAACTACAGCTCGAAGTGTTGCTTTCGATTTTTCTTCTACAATTTGTGGTTTCAATGGCTGTACAAAATGAGGAGCAACACCAGTTTCTTCTTTTTCTATAAACAAATACAGGTTTGTAAGTTTTACTTATCATTTTTGACACAACAAAAACAACAAAGCAAAAGAAAATGCAATTCAAAGTAATAAATTGAAAAATGAATAAAAAAAAGTTTAAATCAAAACAACTAAAATTTGTATCAAAGCAAAAACTCCACAAAACAAACTCTTCACACAAGGTACCTAAAACGACAAGGTTGGCCCTGCAAGTGGCATGTCCAGCTGGATTAGTGGCCTTACACGAGTAGATGGCAACATCTTGTGGTTGTACAGAAGCAAATTCTAATGTCACAGTATCTTCGACGACATTCCAAAAAACTCTTTCAGTGGCTTGCATCAAAACCTCATTTTTATACCAAGCAATTTCAGGGAATGGAGTTCCCTCAACTTTACAAACTAATTTAGTAGGCTTATCTGGTTCAGCAATAACAGGTTTAACACTTTTAATAAATCTTGGTGCAACTGTTGTCTTTTTAGCCTTATCTTTTGTTGTTATTTGTACAATAGATTTATGTACAGTTGTTTGTTCTTTAACATCAATATCTTCAGTAAGATCTTCATCTGGAATTTTATCAACAATTTCCGTGACTCGTTTCTGTGAAATAATTTCCAATTCTGGCAATGGTCGATCTTCATCATCGATTTGAACAACGCGTCGTTCAGGTTTGACTTTTTTAGAAATAATTTCAACGTTCATATCTTTTTGGAATTTAATCTCTTGCTCTTCCTCTGCTTTCATTTCTTTAACTTTCTCTTCTTTCTTTTTCAATTTACGTTCAGTCAATTTAATTTCAGCAACAGATTGTTGTTCAGTAACAACGATATCTTCAGGAACGTCTTCTAATTTTGTGGGTATTAGTTCAGGTTGTTCTTCTTCTTCCACAATTTCAACAACCTCTTCCTCTTCTGCACCTGGCAATTTATGCGATCGTGATTTTCTGATAACTTTACGTGTTTTCGTGACTTTAGTCTCTTGAATGTTATCAGTTTCAGGTTTTTGGGGAATTTCTTCCTTTTTAGGTATTGGTTTCAACTGAACTGTTTCAGGTGCTATTTCCTCTTCCTTTGGTAGTTGTTTACCACGTCGCCAGTGTCTAACTTCTGGCTTGTCCTCTTTGGGTTCAACTAACGTAGGTTTTTCTTCAACTTCAGCTTGTTGTTCTTCACGAGGTTGTTCAACAGGCATTTCCGTAGGAGTTTCTTCGGGTTTTGCTTTGATTATTTTTCGTTTCTTTTTATCTTTCTCTTTCTCTGGTTGTTCGTCACGATCACTTGGTTTAAACTTGAGACCATCGTCTTTCTCTAATATAGTTGTAACGGTCGGTTCCTGATATTTGATGTCCTCCAAAATAACCTTTTGTACTGGTTCTTCTGGTTTCTCTTTCTTGAATGGTTTAAGTCTGATCGGTTCTTTCTCTTCTTCCTCTTTAGGTTTAGGTTTGCCTTTTGGCCAATCCTTTTCTTCGGGAATCTCTTCAACTTTTTGTTTAGGTTGACGGCGCCAAGGTGCTGTTGGTTTTTGTTCCGGAATTTCTCCCGTTGATTTTTGTTCAGGTACTGCATCAATTGGTTGCTCGTCTTTCTCTTTATCTTTCGTTTTCCTTGTTGACGGTTTAATTTTTTCAGATTCAAAATCTTTAGGAATAAACTCGCCTTCAGGTAGTTTAGATGGTTTTGTAAGTTCAACTGGCTTCTCTTCAATGACTTTCTCTTTCTTTACTGGTTTTAGACGAATATCTTCTTTCTCTTCTTCCGGTTGAGGAATTTTTCCTTTACCAATTTTGATCTTAGGTTGTTCTTCTTCAGGAACTTCCGGTTTTGGTTTAGGTTCGCGGCGCCAAGGTACCGAAGGTTTCTTCTCTTCAGTTTTAGGTGTTTTCTCAATATCGACAATTTCAGGTTGTTCCGGTACATATCTTTCGTAATCTTCAGGAAGTACAATATCTTCATGTTTCACTTTCCGAGGTTTCTTTTGTTTTTCAGGTGCATCAGAAACTTCGGTTGTCTGCGTTGGTATTCGTTGAAGTTTAACTTTTTCAAATTCTTCTTCAACTTCTGCTTTTTCTGGTCTTTTAACAGGTTTGAGCTTAACAATTTCAGGAACTTCTTCTTTAATTTCTTCTTTAATCCTTTTAGGTTTATCTTTTTTAGTGTCGTCAACTTTTAAGACAACTATATCTTCGACTTCAGTCACAGTTTCAACTATCACAAATTCAGGTAATGGTGCTTCTTTTACCACATATATTTTATCAGTTTCTTCGACAGGGGTTTCTTCCATTTCTGGTGTCTCTTCCGCTTTTGTTGGTTTTTTTGGTTTTTTGATTTTCTTTTGTGTTATTTTTTCTTCTGGTGCTGGAACTGCCTCCAAAGGCTGTACAATTACTTCATCTTCCTTAATTTGCTGTGGTGTCTCTTCTTGTTTTGGTATAGGTTTTAATGATACTGATTCCAAAGTTTCTTCTGCAACTGGCTTCTTTACTACATGTGTCTTTTTCAGTTTAATGGCTTCTTGTGCCCACGGGACAGCCTGCTGCACTGTTTCTTGAGGTGCTTTTTGTGATTTTGGTCTTGCAACTTCTTTTTCTTGTGGTTTGGTCTCAACAACTGTTTCATCAGTTTCTTTTTCTTTCGGTTTAGGGGCCTCTTCATCTTCTCTAGCAGTTTCAATAGTTACTGATTTCTTAATCTTAATTGGTTTTTCAAGTTTCGACTCTTCGGGATGTATTTCTTCGGGTAATTTTTTTACAGTTTCTTCAACTGTAGATTTAGTTTCTTCCTTAGGAACTGTAACCTTCATTTCCTTCTCTGTTTCTAAGACACCTTTCTCTTTAATTTTTCGACGACGCTTCTCTTTAGTAGTTTCATTTACATCTGTAATTTCTTCTAGCTTAGGTTTAATTTCTTCTGTAGTGATTGCTTCAGTTTTTTGCTCAAGAGGTTTGAGTGAAACTTCTTCAAGTTTTTCTTTTTCAACAGGTTTCTTTTCAGGCTTCGCTCGTTTCAAAACAATTTCCTGTTTATTCCATGGAACAACTTCCTCTTCCTTTTGTATCGGTTTCTTGACGGGTTTGTCTGGTTTAGGTATACTTTCAACTTGTTCTGCTTCCGGTTTCTTTTCTTCAATTTCAGTTTCGTGTTTCGGTTTCCTCCAGCTTTTTACTTGTCCTTGAGTCTCATCGACCTTTTCAGTTACTGTAGTTGGAGCTTGCTCTTCTTCTGGTTTAATAACTTTCTCTTCTTTTTTAGTTATTTCTACTGTTTCAACTTTCCTCACTGGTGTTATTGTAACTTCTTCCTTTTCTTTCTTCTCTTTTGTTGTAAGTCTGGAAACAAATTTTTCTTTTTCCTCTACCACTTCTTGAGGTTTAGATACTTTAATTTCTTCCGGTGTTTCTTTCGGTACATCTTCTTTTAATTTTTCAGGCTGTCTTGGCTTACGCCAGTCTTTCATTTTTAGTCTTGTGTCTTCTTCTACCGTTATTTTCTCTTCTTTCAATTCAACAGGTTTTTCTTCAAATAGTGGTTTTTCTTGTTCAGGTTTTTCTTGTTCAGGTTTTTCTTGAGGTCTCGGTTTTCTCCAACTTCTGGTAATTATCTCTTGCTGTTCATCAACCTTATCCTCAACAGTTTGCGGTTTAACTTCTTTTGGACCTTCTGGAATAGTTTCTTTTGTAGCAATATCTTCTTTAGCAACTTTTTCTGGTTGACGTGGTTTTCTCCAGCTTTTCGTTTCAATTTTTTCTTCTTCTTCTTGTTCTTTAATAATAGTTTTATCCTCTATATCTTTTTTATCAACAGGTTTTAGATGAACTTCTTCAGGTTTTTCCTGTACAACTTCCTTTTTCTCTTTAGTTGTTCGTTTCAAAACAATTTCCTGTTTATTCCAAGGTACAATTTCTTCCTTCTTTTCACTAATTCGTTTAGGTTTTTCCGGTTTCTTAGTATCAGTTACTGTCTCAGTTGTTTTTTGGTCAGTCTGTGCTTGAGTTACTTCCTCTGGGAACTTTGGCTTTCTCCAATCTTTTGTTTCTAATTTTTTCTCCTCTGTCACTTCTTTTTTATCCAAAACCGTCTTATCTGCTTCAATTTGTTTAGTTTCTTGTCGTATGGTACTTGAAGTAATAACATCAGATTTCTCTTCCACTACAGTAACATCACGTGTTTCTAATTGCCTTGGTTTTCTCCAAGTTTTGGTAGGTGCCTCTTCAGTTTCTTTATCACCTACAATCGTCTTATCTTCTGTGTACTGTTTCTTACTTGGTTGCATTTCTACCGGCTTCACTTCTTCTGTTATTGTTGTCTTTTTAACAGGCTTAAGTTCTACATCTTCTATAACTTCCTTAACTACTCCTTTTTGTGTTTTTGTAGTACGTTTTAAAGATATTTCTTGTTTATTCCATGGAACAATCTCCTCTTTTGTGTCAACCGGTTTAATTTCTTTTGGTTTAACTTTTGTGACTTCTTCTTCCTTTACTTCAGTCACAGTGGTAACAGCTTCTTTAGGTTGTCGCCAATCTTTTATTGGAGTTTCTTTCTGTTCAAACTCAGTTTCTTTAATTTGAAGCATTGTCTTATCTTCAACATGTTGTTGTTGAATAGGTTGCGCTTCAACAGGTTTAACTTCTTCAGTTGTTTTTCTAACTGGTTTCAAACCTACTTCTTCAAGTTGTTCTTTAACGACTTCTTTCTTTTCTTTAACTGTTCGTTTTAAAGATATTTCTTGTTTATTCCATGGAACAATCTCCTCTTTTGTGTCAACAGGTTTGATTTCTTTTGGTTTAACCTTTGTCACTTGTTCTTCTTTTACTTCAGTCACAGTGGTAACAGTTTCTTTAGGTTGTCGCCAATCTTTTATTGGAGTTTCTTTCTGTTCAAAATCAGTTTCTTTAATCTGAAGCATTGTCTTATCTTCAACATGTTGCTGTTGAATAGGTTGCGCTTCAACAGGTTTAACTTCTTCAGTTGTTTTTCTAACTGGTTTCAAACCTACTTCTTCAAGTTGTTCTTTAACGACTTCTTTCTTTTCTTTAACTGTTCGTTTTAAAGATATTTCTTGTTTATTCCATGGAACAATCTCCTCTTTTGTGTCAACAGATTTGATTTCTTTTGGTTTAACCTTTGTCACTTGTTCTTCTTTTACTTCAGTCACAGTGGTAACAGTTTCTTTAGGTTGTCGCCAATCTTTTATTGGAGTTTCTTTCTGTTCAAACTCAGTTTCTTTAATCTGAAGCATTGTCTTATCTTCAACATGTTGCTGTTGAATAGGTTGCGCTTCAACAGGTTTAACTTCTTCAGTTGTTTTTCTAACTGGTTTCAAACCTACTTCTTCAAGTTGTTCTTTAACGACTTCTTTCTTTTCTTTAACTGTTCGTTTTAAAGATATTTCTTGTTTATTCCATGGAACAATCTCCTCTTTTGTGTCAACAGATTTGATTTCTTTTGGTTTAACCTTTGTCACTTGTTCTTCTTTTACTTCAGTCACAGTGGTAACAGTTTCTTTAGGTTGTCGCCAATCTTTTATTGGAGTTTCTTTCTGTTCAAAATCAGTTTCTTTAATCTGAAGCATTGTCTTATCTTCAACATGTTGTTGTTGAATAGGTTGCGCTTCAACCGGTTCAACTTCTTCAGTTGTTTTTCTAACTGGTTTCAAACCTACTTCTTCAAGTTGTTCTTTAACGACTTCTTTCTTTTCTTTAACTGTTCGTTTTAAAGATATTTCTTGTTTATTCCATGGAACAATCTCCTCTTTTGTGTCAACAGATTTGATTTCTTTTGGTTTAACTTTTGTCACTTGTTCTTCTTTTACTTCAGTCACAGTGGTAACAGTTTCTTTAGGTTGTCGCCAATCTTTTATTGGAGTTTCTTTCTGTTCAAACTCAGTTTCTTTAATCTGAAGCATTGTCTTATCTTCAACATGTTGTTGTTGAATAGGTTGCGCTTCAACAGGTTTAACTTCTTCAGTTGTTTTTCTAACTGGTTTCAAACCTACTTCTTCAAGTTGTTCTTTAACCACTTCTTTCTTTTCTTTAACTGTTCGTTTTAGAGTAACTTCTTGTTTGTTCCAAGGAACAACTTCTTCTTTAGGTTTCAATTCTGTAATTTCTTGTTTACTTACTGTTTGTTCTTCTTGTTTACTTGTTCTTCTCCACGATTTTGTGGGAGTTTTTACTTCTTCAGTTTCACTTTGTTTAACCTCCAAAATTGTTTTATCCTCCACCGTTTTAATTGGTATTTTCTCTATTGGTTTTAGAGGAATTTCATCTTTCTGGGTTACTGTTTCACTACCACGACTTGTTGGTTTTAACTGAACCTCTTCAAGCTTTTCTTTTGGAATTTCTTTACGATCTTGACTTGTTCGTCTTAATTTGATCTGTTGTTGAGTCCAAGGTATTGTTTCTTCTTTTTTTGGTAAAGGCATCTTAGTTTTCTTTGGACTTTCAGAAACTTCAACTGTCATCGGTGCACCTTCTTTAAGTTGAACATCTTCTGTTTCGGATTTAACAGTATCTGGTTTTACAGGTTTCAAATCAACCACATCTTCTTTTGGTATAGTTTTGCTATCCTGTCTAGCTTCCTTGAGTTTATGATCTTCTGTTTTAAATTTAACAGTGTCTAGTGCTACAGGTTTCAAATCAACCACTTCTAAGTCTTCTTTGGGTATAGTTTTACTATCGCGTCTAGCAGGTTTTAATTGTACTTCTTCGAGTTTTTCCTTTGGTACCTCCTTACGTTCAACAGAAGCTCTTTTTAATTTGATTTCTTGTTTATTCCAAGGAATAGGTTCTTGTTTTACAGGAATCGCTTCCTCTGGAATTGGTACTTGTTTCCTTGGTTTTTGTACAATTTCTGGTTGTTGTTCGAGATCAGTAGTCTGTTGAAGTGGAACATTTTCTTCCGGTTTCCTTGGCTTGCGCCACCCTTTTTGTTGTAGTGACTCCTCAGATTCTTTTTGTTGTAATAACGTTGTATCTTCAATTAGTTGTTTTCTTTCCAAACTAGTGTCTTCTTTTCTTGGACGGCGCCAATCGCGTGTGTCTAGATCTTCAGACTTAGGAACTTTTTCTTTTTCATCAATCTTTAATAATGTCGCTTCTTCAATGTGTTGTTTACGGTCTAAACTTGTTTCCTCTTTCCTTGAACGTCTCCATCCCCTTTTTTCTAACTCTTCAGTTTTGGCTATTTTCTCTTGTTCATCAATTTTCAATAGTGTAGTATCTTCAATGTGTTCAGTTGTTGCTTTCTGTGTCTTCGGTGATCTCCAGTCTTTTGTTTGTAATTTTTCAGTCTTTTCAATTTTTTCACGTTCATCAATTTTCAATAAAGTGCCATCTTCAGTTGCTGAACGTTTATCTATTGCACTAATATCTTCAGTCTTTTTAATAGTTTCAGAAATTTTCTGATGATGTCTTAGATCGACCTTTTCTAATTCTTCTTTTCGTATATCTGTTGTTTGTGCTTTTGATGGTTTCAATTGCACTTCTTCAATTTGTTCTTTAACTAATTCTTTACGTTCCCTTTGTGTTTTCTTTAATGTAATTTGTTCTTTTGTCCACGGTTGTGGTACTTGTTGTTGTGGCTTTTGTTCATCAATTTTAGGTTTTTGCACCGCTGATAAGCCTGCAGTCTCTTTAACTTGTTGAGGTTTATGCTTTTGTCGCCACGGTAATGTTTCATCACCTACAGGTAATTCATTAGAGTCTAACATTTGTGGACCACCTTTAGATCCAAATGGTGCTTTCTGAGTGGTTTGACCAACTCCACCAGGACCACTAGGACCGATTTGTTTTTGTGTTGTTGTTGTTGGGGTTGTTGAATCTTGACTTATAATATCCGATGATGATTTACGGTAAGTACCGGGTCGTCCTAGAATTTTTAAAATATTTGTGTCGTTTCTGTTTTATCGAACAAAATTTGAACAAACAAAAAGGTATTTAATCATTTGGGATTTAATAATTTGGCAATTTAATTGTAAATTATGGCAAGATTCTCTTGTACGATAAAGATTTGCGTCATTTGCCCTTGTATTAAATATAAAATCAAACAGTTGCCTTAATTATTTTTGAAAAATAGATTTTATCTCAATAAAGAGATGTCTAAATATTTTTCTAATAAAACTTATTTGAATAATGTTGAACATGTTGTTGACTTAAACGAACCAAATTGTTTACGATTGAAGAAAAAAGTCGACAACAGTTCAATTGCCAAAAATTTTGTCCATGGTTAGGTAGGTCAATAAGTGGAACAACTGTTGTCACGATTCGTTGTAGTTCCGTAAATAACAATAGACCGAATAGGTAAACATCTGGCTATGAAAGACGGAAAAAATGTTTGGATTAATTTAAGAAAAGCCATTTAACGAACACATACGAAGAACTATTTTTATAATCGTGAAAGAATAAACAGTCAGTAATGGTTTTGAGTCATTAAAACAATAAGTAGGGGAGACGCACACGCAATGCGTTTTTTTGTATTTCTTATTTTTTACAGAAAAAATATTGGGTTAGAAACGCATCTCCCTACCATTTTATCTCGTAAAACCACGTGAGCTATACACCTAAGATTTGTGAAGATTATTCAAACGTGTTTGTGCTGTTGGTGAGGTGAGATCAGTGATTAAGTGATTGTTGTGTAGATAGCAAACCGCACGAGATTCTAAAATTTTGAGAAATTCATGTAATTTTTATTTAAATTTCAATTTCTCAAACTAAATTAGAATCTCGTGCGGTTTTATTTGAACCCTAAAGACGTGGTTTTAATGAAGCAAAATCGATAAAGTTCCAAGTGATAATATTTTTCGCAATTGATTTTTTAAGAGTGTAGTAATTTTAATTATTTTTTATAAAATTATTATTTTTCAGTCATAAGAGTTTGAGATAATTTTCTGTATTGTTTCTATGTTTGTATGGCATGTCTGAAACTAGTTTCTGGCTCAGTTCCAAAATTGTTATTTATGAGTTTTTCTACAGGTAAATGAGTCATTTGGTCTAGATATCATCAACTATTTTTTTCGCAGGCATCATCGATTATTAACCGTCGCCAAATGACAAACGCTATCTGTTTATGGTTTGTATCGATTGGAATTTTTGTAAAATACAATTGTTATAAATAAAAATTCAATAAACTTGTCTTTTATGTGTCTTTTCTTTTTTTCTGTAATGTTGTTTTGTTTTTCTTGTCGCTATATTTTCTAATTTCGAGACTAAAATCTGGCCGAAGGTGCACAGATTAGAGGGGTCTCTGTCCAAATTTAGATCGGTAATGTAATACACGTAAAGTCTAAAATAGTTCACAGCATGTGTCATAGTGCACACGACTCTACTCTTACTAATACTGAGAAACACAAATTTTTCAGTCTAAATGGAGAACATTCGCCTTTTATTAACTTCTTTTCTATTTTCGATACTCTCAAACAGACTATAAAGACCCACACGAAGGTGTTGAGAGATTGAATAAGCATATAGTAATGACTGCAAAATTGCAGTTTTGATGCAGGTGTAATATACTTTAAACACAATCTTTAATCATTAGCATAATTTATTAAATATATTGCATTCACGATACATGTTTAATTTGTATTTATCCTTTTTTTTTTCAAATTATCTCAAAACTTTTTTGATGAACAATATTTCCATAAATAATTTATAATAAGCCCGGCATTTAGCAAATTAGTTGCCAAAGCTGTATAATTCAATCCTAAAAATACCATCACTTGGAACTTGAACAATATAAATCTTTCTTATTGTAAAAAAAATCAGACAGATAATAAAACAACAACATCCACCACCTTTACAACATTCTTTGAAAATTAATTCCCTTCACCGAACATATACGAGTACGATAAAAAAATCAAAAACAAAACAACATCCAGTGATGTAATTTGTTAAAATTTAGGTATAGAATGAGAAAAACGCTATATTTGGAATATTGAGTAGCACACAATTATTAAGCTAAACTATGTAGACATAATGAATTGAAAAAAAAACGCTATATAAGGACTAGAAATTGTAAACAAACACAAAATATGGAGGCAAATAAATAGGATTAAGATTGGATTGTTTATTTCTTACTTTTGACGATTAATTTTGCTGAACGTTCAACTTGACCGGCTGAAGATGTTGCACGGCATGTAAATTTTCCGCTGTCTTCTTCATACGTCGTCGATATCATCAGGACCGCATTGTTGCCTTCATGGATCATCTGGGAAAGAAAATGAAAGTAAAAATTTAGTTCAAATTCACATAATTAGACAATGCAAATTATGAAAAGTGTCAATTACAGCCAAGCTGTAACTCATGAAGTAAGGAAGCTTCAGTAACTGTTAGTTTAAGATTTAAACCATTTAAACATAGGTTTTACTATATCGTCTGAATCCAAACCGGATTTTTACGTATTTAGTTTAAATTTATATCTCTAAAAAGGGCTATGGTTCGATTTTTTTGTAAAATTTCCCTATTTTATTATAATGATAATAATTTTGATTGCCCGTTATAATTGCATTGCACGATTTATTCGAGTTACTGTTATAAGATAATTAGATAGAGCTATTTTATAAAAACTAGGCTTTTAAATATAGACACTTCTTAGGTCGTTGGCTTTATCTACTAGATGGAACTATGTAAAAATAGTTATTGCCTGGCAGGTTATTAAAATGTTTTGCAGTTGTGATTGATGATTTTTCACACAAATCTACGCCATACCAATGTCAAAACAAATCTATTTCCAAAGTAAAATAAGAAAAATTCATTCTGACTCAGCATGGCCAAAAATAGTAATGTCCTTAAACTAATTGACAGATTGATGGTACGTTTCTTTTTCCTTTTTAATTAAAATTGAATCATAGATTGCATCATTTAAAAATTTGGCCAAGGATAGCTGCTATTTATCATAATCTCCGTTTAGAATAAAAATAGAAAAAATCTTCCATTACCTGAAAATCTGGTGAATCTGGTATTAGGAAACCTTCCCGTAACCATTGTACAGTTGGTCGTGGTTTTCCAGTAACAGTTGTCTTAAATTGAGCTGGACTACCTTCTGGCACAATGACATCTTTCATTTGTGTTAATGATGGTGGAACTTCTTGTACTTCCGGTGCCAAAACTTTCAAATTAGCTTGTGTTGTTACAGTACCAGCCGGATTTGTAGCTACACATTTATAAACACCTTCGTCTTCAGGGAAAGCCTCAGAGATCCTCAAGGTGTAATAGTCACCATCTTTGACCATTTGGAAGTATTTTGATGGTTTAATAATTTTATCGGCCTTTTGCCATTTGATTGTAGGTGCAGGTTTACCGGTGATCTTACAACGGAAAGCAATAGGTTGCCCTTCACGGACACTTTGATCTTTTAATGGTTCAACGAGTGTGGGAGCTTTTTCTGCACCAGGTGTTGTTGGTTTTGTTGTTTTAGTTGGTGAAGATGGTGCTTGAACAATACATTCAGCCTCACAACGAGCTTCACCAGCTGTATTAATAGCGACACATTCATATTTACCAGAATCTTCTGGTACGACTTCAATAATCAACAATGTATAAACTTCATCTTCTTCTAATGTCTTATAACGAATATCAGATGTGATTTTCTTGCCATTTTTCAACCAATAAACATCAATCGGTTTCGTACCATTGATTCTGGCATCAAATCGTACTAATTGTCCAACATTTGCAGTGGTACTCTGAATAGTTGTTACAAAACTTGGTGGTGCTTTCCCACCGCGTCCTTGTCGACGACGTTCTTGTACTACCAAATTAGCACTGCATTTAGCGGTACCACCACGATTCTCAGCGACAACACTAAATACACCGGAATCTTCCAACAGGACTTGTCGCAATACTAAAATCGATTTAGTACTGAATGTATAAATGGTCAAATCTGGCGAACTAGTTATTGGGAAATCTTCACGATACCAGGTGACTTTCGGTAATGGTTCTCCATCGAATTCAACTTCAAATCGTGCCGGAGTATTTTCAAAAGCACGACACGGCTGGAGTTTCTTAGTAAAGAATGGTGGTGTTGATGGTAAAACTTGTCCTGGAACTACACGTTCTTGTGTTTTGGCTTTATGTTCAACATCAGTAGTTTCTGTAGCTGTTATATTTCTTGTAATTTCAAGATCTCCTTGTTTTTCTTTTTGTACTTGTTTCTGTTTTGTTACATAGACTTCACGACCATGAACAGCTGATTCAGTTGGTTCAGGTGGATACGCTCCTTTCTTTGAATCAATTATAACTTCTTGTTCTTGTTGTTGTGCTCTACTACGATCAGTTTTTCGTAATTGTACATGATGTGGATGCTGTTTTTCTTCCGGTTTTTGTTCCCTAATTACCAATGTTTAAAATAAATAAAATCCCAACAATTCATTTGAATACTTACAAGTTTTCTTGGTATTTGTGCGCCATCCCTTTAGCCAAAGAACCAGTGACAACTTTCTCGCCAGGAATGGCAAATTGATGACTAGCTTCTCTTAATTTGATCTCTTTTGTAACTTGTTCATTTTCTAATTCTGTTAATTTACTGTAATAGTCTTCTGTTCGTTTATTCTTTACAGTTTTTTGCCATTCGGGTTCCGGTTCTTTAAACTCTTTCGGTTGTACGTGTATTCCGAGGACATTCAAGCCCGATTCACGTTGAGTAGTGTTACGCTCATCGAATACACGTTCGAGTTCGGTTTCAGAGCGTTCTTTCTGATATTGAGTCAATTCGAGATCGTACCAAGCTAAAGAGAGATAATAAATTAAATTGTGTTTTTGATAAATTAAAAATATAGGAAATAAAAAAAACACCAACTATTATGACACAAATGCACATTATTGACAATAACTTGGGATCGAAATATTGACATGCACATAATAACAAGACAACGTTACGTGAAATAGTAAAAACTTGATAGCATACCTGTTTCAATACTCCTTTAAGCATGAAAACGGCCGTTGATAAAAGGCGACGAAGCAAATGATGAGGAAGGAGTGTTGATGGGAAATTGTGTGGAGAGACTGAGTGGAATGTGTTAGATTTTTATTATTAAAAAGTGATTGTGCTGATAAATGCAAGTGATTGTGCATTATGTCAAGTATAAAATGTTTTTTTGTTGAATTGTATAATAACTTACGTCTTGGTGAGTTTTTAAGTACTCCTCTATAATCGTCTTGTCTTGGAATAACCTTTAATTCTGTTTCAGCAATAGCTTCACCAACAGAACTGCGAGCAATCACTTCCACTTTGCCAGTATCGTATTGACGTGTCTTTGGTATATCCATATGATACATTCCATCATAAGTTAATTTGTAACGAGAACCATTAACAATGGTATGACCATTAAGGAGCCACATTACTCTTGGTCGTGGATGGCCAGTAACACGGCAACAGAAACGGGCCCATTCACCTTCCTGAACGGTGCACGGTTCTGGTCTACTGACAAAGACGGGTGCAGATCGAGGCTTCGTGTCTTCTGGAGCCTCTTCGGGAACACTACAACATCAATCAGTATAAAATTACTTTACCTATGAAATGGAACAGCCTCTATACTTACATCTGCCAAGCGGCCTCTAATTCGCGGATTTTCTCAATACTCTTCATGCCTTTCGGTAATTGTGAATCGTAGATAATGCCAGGTTTACCAGTTGTTTTAATAATAGCTCTTGTTTCGTCTTGCCCATACAAATTAGTAGCACGGCAAAGGTATTCTCCACTATCTTCAGGATAAACCCATCCAAAGTTCATAGCAACATAGCCAAAATCATAGATTGGTGTAAAACGGTTCTCTGCAATTAAGAAAATTTATTAAATTTGCATTATCGAGCAAAAAATTACTTTTATCTTACTATGCGGAAGAGGTTTGCCATTGAAGAACCATTCAACTTTCATATTTGGATCACCAACAGGCGCCAATTGGCACTCAAATTTGGACGTTTGCATTTCAACAAGACTCTCTTGGCTTTGGATTTGAGTGACAAATCGTGGTGGTTGTTTCTTTTCAACGTCGTAAAGATCATCTTCAGTTAAGTGAACTTCTGATGTATATTTTTTGATAGCAGCCTCCATTTGCATTAATGTTTCAGATTTCTTCATACCTTTCGGTACTTGATTTTGAAGGATAATATTGGGGAGTTTCTTACAACTAACATTAGCTCTAGTGAAATCTTCACCATAATCATTAATAGCTCTGCAGACGTATTCACCAGAATCTTCAGCATAAACCTGAAGAATATCCAAAGAAACAAAGCCCATATCATATACGGTTCGATAACGATGACCTGCTGGTAATAGTTTTCCATTTCTATACCATTCAATACGAAGTTTTGGATCATCTTTTGGTTCAACTCTACATTCAAATCGTACCGATTCAGATTCTTCCACCGTTGTTGATTGGATGTGTGTAATGAATTTCGGTGGTGAGAATGTTTTGTCTTCTTGTGGTGCAACTGAAACAGGTCCACGTTCTAATTCTTTCAATTTTTCAGCATTCATTCCGGATGGTAATTGTGATTCATAATCAATAGTTTTCTTCGATTTGGACGTGACTGTAGCTTTCGTTATAGCCGATCCCCATTTATTTGTCGCCCGGCAAACATATTCACCAGCGTCTCTAGTATAAGTATAATCAATATCTAATGAAATAAAACCAAAATCGTTGATTTGATGTACACGAGATCCTGTAGCAAATGGTCGCCCATTATGGAACCATTCAATCTTCATTGTTGAATCGTTTGTTGGTTCTACACGACAATCGAAATGAACAGGACTACCTTCAGGTACGTCCAGATTATCTTTAATTTCAACAATAAATCTCGGTGGATTTGGTTTTTCTTCTTCAGCTAATATTTCATCTTTCTTGTAGAGAGTCTCTTCTAATTTTTGGATGCTTTCAGTTCCAGATCGGAAATTAGAAGGTAATTGTGGTTCCAAAATGATACCTTGTCTACCTCGAACTTGTAATTTACATGAAACTGAAGCTTCACCATGTCGATTTGTAGCCTTACAAACATAAACACCAGAATCTCTTTGGTAAACTCCAGAGACTTCCAAAATGACAAAACCAAAGTCATTGATTGTTTTGATTCTAGATCCAGCCCATAATGGTTTACCATTATGGAACCATTCAACTCGCATACTTTGATCATTAACTGGTATTAATTTACATTCGAAATGTGCCAATGAGTTTTCGGCTAATGTTAAATCTGATGGTGTTGTTATGAATTCTGGTGGTTTACCAGAATCTTCTTCAACTGAAGCTTGTGATGGTACAATACCTAGACCTTCTAATTCAGCGATTTTATCAATGGTACTTTCCATTCCTTTTGGCAATTGTGATTCCAAAATTATGCTGCGTTTGCCTTGAACTTTCATTGAAGCAGTTGTTACAGCTTCACCATATTCATTGAAAGCTCGGCATGAATATTCGCCGGAATCTTCAGGGTATACCGGTGAAATTTCTAAGATTACGAAACCAAAGTCGCAGAATGTACGGAATCGGGAGCCAGTTCTTAATGGTTTGCCATTCCAGAACCATTCAACTTTCAATTTAGAATCATCGGTTGGAATTAAACGTGCTTCAAAGTGAGCATTCTCTCCTTCTCTGAGATTGTCGATATTTGATAAAGGTACAGTGAAGACAGGTGCTTTGCCTCGTTCCTCAACGACTTTCTCTTCTTTTGTACGTAGCATAGAATCTTCAAGTGTTTGAATCTTCTCTAATCCTCCCTCCATGCCCTAGAGTAAGACAAATAATTTGTATAATTTGTATTATTAAATAATAGTAGATGAATCTTACCCGCGGCAGTTGCGAGTCCAGGATCAAATTCGTTTTCGATGTACATTTCAATGTAGCTTTAGTACTATCTTCACCGTACTTATTGTAAGCTCTACATTCATAAACACCAGAATTTTCTTCATAACAGTAAAGTATATCTAAAATGACAATTCCAAAATCGTGGAACGTACGATATCTGTGACCATGCGGTAATTTTTTGCCATTATAATACCATTCTACTACCAAATCTGGATCCGTGACTGGAGTAAGTCTAGCTTCGAAATGAGCACTCTGGCCTTCAACCAATTTTGTGACATCTTGAATTTGTGTGATAAATTTAGGTGGTTCAGTGACTGGAACAGCAGACACTTGTGATTGTTGTTCATGGAAACTTTCCAATTCGCGGATCTTCGCTAGCGAATCTGGTTGTAAACTTTCAGAGAATACACCACCTTTTCCATGAGCTGATATGGTAGCTCTTGTAAAATCTTCACCATATTTATTATAAGCTCTACACACGTATTCACCAGAATCATGACTTTGAATATAAGAAATATCCATTACAACAAAACCAAAATCTGATACAGTTTTAATACGTGACGATTGTAAAATTGGTTGGCCGTTATGGTACCATTCAACTTTAAGGTCTGGATCATTAACAGGTACAAGAGTACATTCGAAATGAGCAGATTGGCCATCTTTAAGACCAACAATATCTTGTATATGAGTTGTGAATTTCGGTTTTTGCCCTTTAATCTTTTCAACACATTCAATGGTGACGCTTTGTTCAGCAACGCCCCATTTATTAGTAGCCTTACAGGTGTAAGTACCAGAATCCTCAATTTTAACTCCAAGCACTTCAAGAACGACCATACCGAAGGCATGTACAGTTCTAAATCTGTGTGAGGCTTCGATTGTCTTACCATTATAGAACCATTCAACTTTCATAGTTTGATCGCCGATTGGTGTTAGTCCTGCTTCAACATGAGCAATTTCACCTTCGCTCAAATTGGTTAAATTGGTGAACTCTGAAGTAAATACAGGAGCATGGCCTTCATCTGATTCAGGTATTGGCACTTCTGGTCTATGAAGTGAATCCTCAAGATCTTGAATCTTTTCTAAACCTTCTTGTCCTTTTGGATGCTGAGTACGCTCAATCAAATGCGCTTTAGTTGTGCAATAAATTGTCGTCGATGTGAAGGCTTCACCAACTTTATTTGAAGCTTTGCATGTGTAAATACCTTGGTCACGTTCATAAACATCAGTAACATCTAAAGTGACGAAACCAAAATCACTTGTAAATTTGAATCGGCTACCATGATCTAAGGATTTTCCGTTGAAGAACCATTCAATTTTCAAATTAGGGTCATTCTTTGGTTCAACAGTTCCTTCGAGATGTAATGGTTGTCCTTCAACTAGTCGGAATTCTGGGTTCAAGGGAGTTGTCCAAACTGGTTTCGTATATTCTGTTTCAGGTCCAGAAGTTTGTCGTCGATATTTGGCAGCATAGGCTTCTTCGACATCTTGAACAGCTTCAAGTCCAGCTTTACCTTGAGGATGTTGTGTATCACGGTAAATATTCGTTTTTGGTGTAACGCGAAGAGAACCCGATGTGCTAGCTGTTCCTTTACTGTTTGTAGCTTTACACATGTAAATACCAGAATCTTCCTCATAAGAATGTGTTATATCTAAAGCTACATATCCAAAATCGTAAGTAGATTTGAATTTGGCTCCACTAGGTAGTGGTTTGCCATTAATGAACCATTCAATTTTTAGTGTAGGATCTTTTGATGGTTCTACATTACATTCGAAATGAACATTATCACCTTCCATACATTCAACATTATTCAGGTGAGTGATAAATATTGGCATTTCATATGTAGGTTCGGGCATATCAGGGCGAGCTTCACTTGGTTTTTCTAAAGCTTCTATTTTCGGTATAGCATCTGGATGAAGGGTTTGGCTCAACAACCAATGACGATCTTCAATCTTCAATGAACAAGTAGAAATAGCTTCACCAAGGAGATTGGTAGCTTTACAAGTATAGATAGCAGAATCATCGTCTCTTAAGCTATTAATTGACAGCGTCACCAATCCGAAATCAAATGTACTACGTAATCGGGTACCAGTAGTCAAAGAAACTCCATTCTTGAACCATTCAATACGTAGATTGGGGTCGGTTCGTGGTTCAACTTGTGCTTCAAGATAGACATGTTGACCTTCAACTAATTTATCATAGCTTTTCAAGTGTGTGGTGAAAACTGGTGGTTGTTGTGGTGTTGTGTCAACAAACATTTCAGGAACACGATTCATTTCAGCTTCTTTCAATTGAATCTTTTGCCAGGCATCTGGCTGGAGTGTGTCTCCAATGATATTCGATTTTGACTTGACTTTCATAGAAATCGATGAAACAGCTTCACCGGATTTATTGATCGCTTTACACATATAAACACCTGAATCTTCCGGTACAGTCGACATTATATCAAGAGTCACAAATCCAAAATCATGTGTAACTTTGAATCTTGAACCTAATTTCAATTCAACCCCATTAACATACCATTCAAACCTCAAACTTGAATCCCCAACTGGTACAACTCTTGCTTCGAAATGAGCATGTTGACCTTCCCATAGTTCGGTTGGTCCAGTTAATAATTGAGTGAAAATTGGTTTGTCAAAGACACGTTCTGGCTCTTCTGGGCGTGGAGCTAGAGGTTGTTCAAGTTGTTGAATCTTACGTTGAGCTTCTGGATGTTGAGATTCTAATTGGATGCTGGCCTTGGCTATTTGTGAAAGATAAGAAACGAATTAGTTTGTGTGAATTTTGTAAAAATTACCATAACTTACTTCTAATTTTCATAGAAGCTGTCGTAACGGCCTCTCCAAGAGGATTTGAAGCCCTGCAGATGTAGACACCTTCATCTTCTGCTCGTACATGACTTATATCTAAGGAGACAAATCCGAAATCATGGACTTTTGTAATTCTTGAACTATCTTCTAATGGTTTCTCATTTCGGAACCATTCAACTTTAAGTGTTGGATCACCAACTGGGATAAGACGGCATTCGAAATGAGCTGTTTGGCCTTCTTGAATGAAATCAATATTTTGTAAAGGTTGTGTAAAGACTGGCCTTTGTCTAGTAACTGGTTCTTCTGTTTCAGGTCTCTTATAAGGTTGGTGTTCTTCCAATTGTCTAATTTTATCCAAACCTTCTGGTCTTTGGGATTCCGAAATAATGCTACTCTTTGCTATTACTTTTAAACTGATTGATGAAACACATTGACCAAGATTATTGATAGCTTTCACTGAATATTCGCCAGCATCTTCTGGTACAACATGGCCAATATCTAATGCTATGTAACCAAAATCGAATGTGATATGGAATCTAGAGGCCGATGGTAGTGGTTTTCCATTATGGAAGAATTCAATACGAAGATTTGAATCATGTATTGGTTCAACTTGGGCTTCAAAATGTGCAGTTTGTCCTTCATATAATTCAGTAGTACCACGAAGCTCTGTAATGAATCTAGGTGGCGTTGGTACCGGTTCTTCAACTTCAAGACGAGTAGGATGGCCTTGTGCTTCTAATTCTCGAATCTTTTCAAGACCTTCTGGATGGTGAGTATCTAAGAGAATACTTTTTCTACCACCAACTTTAATAGTACAACTATTAACAGCTTCACCAACAAGATTGGTAGCTTTACACATGTAAGTACCACTATCTTCAGGGTAAGTATATAAAACATCAAGAGCAACATAACCGAAATCATGCGTGGTACGGAATCTATGACCGGCTCTCAGTTTAACACCATTTACATACCATTCAATTTTCAAATTAGCATCATTGATTGGTTCCACTCTACATTCTAAATGAGCATGTTCACCTTCTTTCAAATTCTCAAGATTTGTTAATGGTGTCAAAAATACAGGTCGTTGAGGTTGAGGCTCAATTTCTTCTCTCTTTGGTCGTTCATAACTTTCCAATTCACGGATCTTCTTCAATCTTTGTTCATCTAATGTATCCAAATATAGTCCAGATTTAGAAATTACTTGGACGCCAGCTGTTGTTACAGCTTCACCGGCAGCATTTCGAGCTCGACACATATAAGTACCTGTATCTTCAGCGTACGCATAAAGTATATCTAAGGCTACATAACCGAAATCATAGGTTGTTTTGAAACGATGTCCAGTTTGTATTGGGCGACCATTACAAAACCATTCAACTCTCATTGTTGGATCATTGACTGGTGTTAAAGTTGCTTCTAAATGGGCACTGGAACCTTCAGGTAAATTCTCAATAGTTTTAAGACCACGTCCAAATTGTGGTTTCTCTAATACGATAATATCTTCAGCTTGTGTTCGTCTGTATTTGGAGTCATCTTCTAATCTTTGGATTTTCTGTAAAGCACCCTCGTGTTGGGTTTCACGAATAATAGACGACTTCGCTATATAAATGATAAAAAATTAATTTAAATCATTAATTAGATATAAAATTATCAATTTACATTTGACATTTGTGACTACCGAAGACTGAGCTTGGCCCAACCGATTGGTAACTCTGCATGTATACTCCCCAGAATCTTCAGCATAAACAGTAAGAACATCAAGACTGGCAAAACCGAAATCGTAGGCTGTTCTGAATCTATGGCCAGTTGATAATGGTTTGCCATTATGTAACCATTCGACTTTCATCGTATTATCTGGATATGGTTCAATACGGCATTCATAATGGGCACTTTGGCCTTCAACTAGATCGGTGGGTCCATTCAATTGTGTTGTAAATCGTGGAGCTTGTGTTACAACAACTTCCTCTTCTTCACGACGTTGATATTTTGTGCTATCTTCTAATTGACGTAATTTTTGTAATGCACCTTCATGTTGCGATTCTAATTGCAAGGAGGCTTTAGCTACAACAAAAATTTTCAATTAATTCTAATTTATAATGAGACTTTAATTGATAAATTCTTACATTGGACGAATAGAGTTGCAGAAGTTACAGCTTCGCCCAAATCGTTAACAGCACGGCATGTATAACTGCCTGAATCTTCAGGATTGACGTATTTCATATTGAGGGCGACATAGCCAAAATCGTGCATTGTTGTCAAACGATTAGCTAAAATTATAAAATTATAACTATTCATAAAAATAATTAAAGGTACTTACAGGCTTGTATTGGTACTCCATTTCTTAACCATTCAACTTTCAATCGAGTATCTCCCACAGGAATTAATCTAGCTTCAAAATGAGCTGCTTGATTTTCGGCTACTTTCAAATCTTTAAGTGGTAATGTAAATACTGGCGCTTGTGTTACTACTTCTTCTTGTACAGATTGACGTTGATATCTGGATGAATCTTCTAATTCAATCAAACGTTCTAAAGCACCTTCATGTACAGTTTCTTGATAAATCGATTTCTTTGAATGTACAGTACATACAGCTGATGTTACAGCTTCACCTAAAATATTTGTAGCTCGACATGTATAAGTTCCAGAATCTTCCGGGTATGCATATAGAATATCCAAAGCGACAAATCCAAAATTATTAGTTTCAGTAAATCGAGATCCTGATTTAACTGGTTGATTATTATGGTACCATTCAACTTTCATTGTAGGATCAGAAACTGGGATCAAACGACATTCAAAATGGGCACGTTGGCCTTCTTTAATTTCGACATTCTTTAATGATGTTGTAAAGATTGGTGCTTGATTGGTGATTTCATCAACTTGTTCAGTACGATGGTATCTTGTACGGTCTTCAAGATGTTGTATTTGTTGGAGACCTTGTTCGTTTTGTGTCTTTGTTATAATTTGACCTGATGCTCTACAACGTAGTACGCATGTTGTTTCATCTACACCAACTAAATTAGTGGCTCTGCAAGTATAAGTTCCGGAATCTTCAGCAATCAAATCGACAATATCTAAGGCAACATAGCCGAAATCATGAATTGGGCGGAATCGATGACCGACAGTAATTTGACGGCCATCTTTAAACCATTCCACTTTCAAATTTGGATCAGTGACAGGTTCTAATTTACATTCAAAATGCGCATGTTTGCCTTCTAACGTATTTTCAAGATTTTTAGGTTTTGTCAAAAATCGAGGCTTGACAGTAATCTGTTCATCGACAAATTCGGTACGTTTATAACGAGAAGAATCTTCCAAATATTGTATTTTTTCAAGACCTGCTGGATGTTGTGTTTCCAATAATAAATCCTTTTTGGCAATTATTCTAACAGAACAAGAAGTTACAGCTTCGCCCAATTGATTTCTAGCCTGACATGTATAGACGCCAGAATCGGATGGATAAACGCTTAACAAATCTAGAGCAACATAATCGAATTCGTAAGCTGGTCGGAAACGATGGCCTGTTTTAACAGGAACACCATTAACGAACCAATCAACTTTCATAGTTGGATCTCCAACCGGTTGTAATCTACATTCGAGATGGACATTTGTTCCTTCTACCGTTTCAATATTATGTAAAGATCTTGTAAATTGTGGTGCTTGCAAGACTGTTACATCTTCATCAACATGACGCCGATATCTTGACGAATCTTCAAGCATTTGAATTTGTTCCAATGATTGTTCATGTTGAGTCTCGGTTATAATGTCAGATTTCTCTATGACTCGGACGCAAGCCGATGTATGAGCACTACCTAAATGATTTGTAGCTCGTACTGTATATTCACCAGAATCTAAGGCTGTAGCATGGATAATATCCAAGGCAACAAAACCGAAATCGTTGTAAGTTCTAAAACGAGAACCAACTGTAACTGGGCGTCCATTACAGAACCATTCTACTCTCATTGTAGGATCACCCATTGGTTCTAGACGACATTCTAAATGAACATTTCGGCCTTCCGTTAATGGTTGTGGATCAGATAATGGCACCACAAATATGGGTTTAGATTTTGAAATCTCCTCAATGTGGTACTGGGGCTCGACAAATTTTGATTCTTCTAGACGTTGAGTCTTATCGTAGGCTTGCTTGTGCATGCTTCTTGTATCAATGCTAGCTCGAGCTGAAATTAGAAGAAATTAATGAATTTTCATGGAATTGTTTCACAGTAAGACTTACTTTCAACAACCATACTGGCGGAAACTTGAGCTTCGCCAAGAGCATTTCTGGCGACTACAGTGTAAGTTCCGGAATCTTCTTCCCGAACACTCATTATATCGAGAGCAACATATCCAAAATCATGGTAAGTTTGAATTCGATTGGCACTTTGGATGGGTTTTCCATTGAAATACCATTCAGTTTTCAATGTTAGATCACTTTGTGGTTCAACTCGTGCTTCAAAATGGGCTCGTTGTCCTTCAACGATTTTATTTGTACCTTTCAATGGTCCTAAAAATCTTGGTTTTTGGGTCACTTGTACTTCTTCTTTTGATGTACGTGTATAACGGCTTGAATCTTCTAAATATTGAATTTTTTCTAATCCACCTGGATGTTGTGAATCGAAAATAATATCTTTCTTGCTAACAACACTTAATTGAGCTGTTGTCGTAGCCTGGCCTAATGCATTAAATGCACGACAAGTATAATTTCCAACATCATGAATTGTAACATCTTTAATTGTAAGTGCAACATAACCAAAATTAAAGAAACTAGTAATTCTAGAACTAGCTTCTACTGGGCGACCATCTTTCAACCATTCAACTTTAAGTGTAGAATCACCAACTGGTTCTAAACGTGCTTCGAAATGAGCAAATCCACCTTCGCGTATGCCCAATTGATCTTTGATTGGTGTTTTAAATTCTGGTGGTTGTGAACTTTCCGGTGTTTCCAACACATATTTTTGATGTTGTTGTTGTTGATAAGCTTCTAATTCTTCAACTTTTTCAATATAACGTTGTTGTTCCGGTATACCAAGATCACCGGTAACAGTTGATTTAGCGAAAACTTTCAATGTGCTACTGCTGATTGCTTCCCCAACTCGATTAACTGCCCGCACAGTATACGTTCCTGCATCTTCGGCCCGTAGGTGCATAATATTGAGAGAGACGTAGCCGAAGTTGAAGATGGTGGTAATACGTGAACTGGCGGTAATTGGTCGACCATCTTTGTACCATTCCACTTTCATTGTAGGATCACTGACTGGGGTTAATTGTGCTTCGAAATGAGCATTTCTACCTTCTTGCAATTCTCCTTGGTCGTGGAGTGGACGGATGAAATGTGGTTGTTGTGTTGAGGATTCTTCAATACTTTCACTTCGTTGATATTTTGAATAATCTTCCAATTGGTGAATATATTTCAAACTGTCTGGATGTTGGCTGGTTTGTTCAATTGAAGCACGTGGTGTTACGCTGAGCATAGCTCTGGATTCTACACATCCTGTAGAACTGGTTACGCGGCAAACATATTCACCGCTATCGTTTATAACTAAACTAATCAAATCTAAGGCAATGAAGCCAAATCGGAAAATGGAAGTGGCTCGTGAACCTAAAAAATGTTACAAATCCTTTCCTTCTTAATTTCTTAATTATTAATATTACTTACTAGCTTCTAAAGCTTTTCCATTGACGAACCACTCCACGCGCATTGTTGGATCACCAACAGGCTCAATTCTGGCCTCGAAATGAACTTTTCCTCCTTCAAGTTGAGCTGCATCTTTCAACGGTATAATAAATTGTGGTGGAGGGTAAACACGATCCTCTTCCGGAGCTGGTATATGAGGACGTGCTGGTTCAACATGACGAAGGTAAATCACTTCCGGACCAGGTTCGGGTCTAAATCAAAAGCAAATTAATCCGTTAATAATTAAGATAAATTTCATAATACTTACTCAGGTTCGATGACTTTGGTAGGTCGAGGTAAGTGTAAACGTCTAGGTTCAGCTGTAGGTCCTTGTGGTGTTTCAACAAAGAGTCTAGCACGTGTTGCAGTAGAGCCAGCCACATTTTGTGCAGTACATTGATACCAGCCTGCATCCGACGCCTTGGCTATTGGTATATCTAAAGTGGTAGCTCCACCGTCAATCGCTATACGAACATTTGGACTACTACTTAATGGGACACCATCTTTTTGCCAAGATATACGCGGAATTGGAGTACCTACTGCACGCGCATTGAGCGATACTGGCTCACCTTCTCTTACATTAACAGTAGTAAATCTAGAATTTCGCCAAAAAGAAAAACAACGATATTTATTGTGATTTGTTATCTAATTAATGGTTACCTTTCAACGAATTTTGGCGCTACAACTTGTTCTTTCTCGATTACGTTCAAATTACATTGGAAGGATGTTTCTCCAGTTTTATTTCTAGCAACACAAGTTACAACACCAGAATCTTGACGACTAACTGTTGTTATCATTAGAGCATGATTTCCAGATTCATTTACAAGAATTTTATGATTGTGATCATCGACAACTTGACGGCCATTGATATACCATGTGACTTCTGGATAAGGTCTACCAGTTACACGACAATCGAAGCGTGTCATTTTACCTTCAGTTACATCTCGATCACCACAAACTTTAACGAAATTTGGAGCAATTGTTTTTCCAGTATCGGTAGTTTCAATTTCAGTTTGTTGTGTTTTAAATGTTGATTCATGTATTAAACCTTCTTGAGTTGTTACAGGTTCAATTGCTAAATAGGCTGATGACACAACAGCACCTTGAGGATTCTCAGCTAATAAGGTATAATGGCCAGAATCATCAGATGTGGCTTGTTTGACACGTAAGGAAGCTTGATTATTAGAGAAACTAGTTTCATATTTTTGTGATTCAGTAATACGTTGCCCGTTTCGGAACCAAGTAATCCTTGGTCGAGGATTTGCGGATAATTTAGCTGAGAATACAGCATCTGAGCCTTCTAATAATTTCGAATTGCGGGGTTTTTGTTGTATTTGGGGTGGTGCTGGAGGTCCCAATGATCGTTCGATTGTTGTCGAAATTTGTGAATCACTTTCACCGGCATATCGTCGTGTAATTGATTCCCTAAATGATACTTCACGCAATAATCTGTATTCGAAAGTATCAATTTTGAAATCTTCATGTATATAAGTTCCATTCGAATAACTCGTAGTCGTAATTTGTTCTTGTCGTTGGAAACTACGTTGTGGTGTTTGAAAGCCTTCTGGTTGTATGAAGACTGAACAGATTGCAGCACCGTATTGATTTTTAGCTGTGCAGACATATTCGCCTTCATCACCAGGTCCAATTTGGTGTATTTGAAGTGTAATGTCTCCAGTCGTTTCGTTATAAGTTAATCGATGTTTATTTGATGAAACAAGTGGTGCTCCTTTTCTAGTCCATGTTACTTCCGGTTGTGGTTTGCCGGTAACACGACCTTCAAATGAGGCCGTACCACCTTGTGCAAAACGGGCACTACTGAAGACCTTTTCGAAAACTGGTGGCTGAGCATTTGGGCCGAAGCCGGCGATTTGTTGGTAACCCTGTTGGTATACCTGGCCGCCTTGCACTGTAAACGAAAAATCATCCATTGTCAGTACAATTGATCCATTCATAAAAAATTAATTTTAAATCAATCAATAAGTTTTGCATCAATATAATAGAAGACAAGTTGTTTTGAAGTGAAAATTTAGATGGAACAACCTACATGCCGCATTTTTCTGATGACAGTCAGTCAAAAGAGAATGTGATAGTAACCGGGCAGCGACTATTTTCGATCTTTGGATCGCATTTCAGGCGTCCATTTTAGGAGCAACTATTTTTAATTTGCCAATAGGAGTGTGTATTCAGTATGGCGGTGACTGTAACGACGCCATCACCTCTCTTTCTATTTCATTATTCTCGATCATAAGAATTATGTAAATTTATTGCAATACGTCTAGCGAGTTTACAATCAACAACTAACAATTAACATAATTCTCGTAAATCTTACTATCCCATAAAATGGGTTGCCAAAAAAGCGCCTATATAAAATCTAAAAACAAAACTAATTTCAATTTATTTGGCCATTCTCTACAACCATTTTTATGCGTATCAAGGATTTGTCTCTAATGATGACCAATCGTATTTTTCTTATAAATAATTTTGACAGACAAACTAAACATTGTTACTATAAATAAGAGAAAATGTAGCCTAAAAATAACAATTTCGCAATTTCGCTATTCATGCAAGGACTAACTGTTCTTTATAGAGAATTAATAGAAGCAATAAATAGAATTTAATTAGTTTACGGTATTTAGATTGTAATTAGAGTATAATTCAGAAAATGCCGCATATTATTTTATGAATAAAATAAAAAGAATTCCTACTGGAAATGATAAAAGTAAGATGATAATAGTAATTGTTGAAGAATTCGATTTCCATAAACAAATAATAGAAATGAGTCATTTAAAAAAATATTTTTTGCGAATTTTCTAAACTTTAACTAGCGAAAATTTGATACAATTTTCATGCAAATTTTGGAAAATGCCTGTCGAGACGAGAGAATGAATCGATGGGTAGCTAGCAAGCAATAATGGTAAAACATCAAGCCCAACAAGCATGGTTTATGTGTGTTTTTTTTTGAATTTCAAAGGGTAGAATCCGCTAACCTGTCGTATGTCCAGTAACTTGTCTGGTAACATGCTGCTCCGTCCTGCTCACCCTTTGCTGAGTGGTAAATTGTTGTGTTTGGTGTTGTTCTTGTTGTTGTTGTTGTATTTGAGTTTGTTGCTGGGTTTGAGAGATTTGCTGCTGCTGTTGTTGTCGATTCATCTCGTCACCACAAAGTTATCGCACAATTTTATTTGAACAAAAAAAAAAAGAAAAAATCAGCACAAATAATCACACACAAAAATCACAAAGCACGATTAATGTGAAATGAAATAATGAGCGGAAAAACGGAAAACTAAAACTTTGAAAAAAATGTCTATTATCGCGTTTCTTTCCCTATAATCAGTTATAATAATAGGTTCGTTTAATTGCGCGCCACTATCGGCAAATTAATTAAATATATAATGAAATCAAGTCATCATCCCCGAATCTATACCAAGACGTCGGTCGTTTGCGAATTGCGAGCGAAGAATGCAGGAGCAATGTTGAAATCTCCCACTAGGAGAACACCACTAGGAGATGGTGATGATGACGACGACGGCAACAGCAACGATAGTGGTAGTGGGGCTAGCGTTAAGGGCTATTTTCAGCTTATGGAATGATACGCGATACTGTATGATTATACTCTCTGACTCAAATCTGTTAAACCTAATCTTTACAGGATTTTTACTGAAAATAATCGTAATAACAAAACGAATTTCACATGGAATTTGGTGAAAATTGAACAAAATACGCATTCTTTTAATAGCCGATTACGAGGGAAATTTTTATAAAATTGTATTGATTTTTGATATTTTTCAAGGTGTAAGAAAATTAGAGAATTCTTCAAAAAGAAACAATAATATTGGCAATATATACATAAGCAGTTTTAGTATTAACAAATCTAAATATATGATTAGTCTAAAAATATGTTAGGAAAATGTTAAAATATTGGCTAGTTCTGCGTATATTTATTTTGTAAATACAGAATCGTAACAACATCTATAATTTCAAACATTCCAATAAATTTTCTAAAAGAATTAAATAAAACCCTCTACATTCGATTTTTCTGACAATTTTTATTAATTACATACAATTAGTACGAATATTTATTTATTTATTTACAATTGTTACAATTATTAGAGATCTAACTGCATACACCTGTGCACCCCGTCCAAATTAATCAAAAATTCTACCACTTACCCATTTTAAATTGCGGCGATTCTGGCCTTTTATAAAATTCCACCTCCGTTAAAATATTTCGTTGATTAGTATTGAATTGCCGATAAGTTCCATACATATGCGAAGGGACACCTTAAAAGAGAATTTTAATAGAACAAAAAGTATTGGAAAAATTATTACAATTCGAGAACTTTCTTGTTGTTATTTCTCGTAAATATAATTTTGGCATACATACAAAAACATTAATTTTGTTGACTATTTTTTTAATATAAAATCTACTTAATCATTTATTGGCGATGATAAAGATATGGTGAAATAATCAAAGAAATTCTACCGATGTTGTTTTGGCGTTGAATTAAAAAAAAAACGTTAATTCGGCCCAAAAATAAGTGCAATCATAGAAATAATTCGGCTAGATGTAGAAAATAAGTGTAGGTGGTTTGGATCAAAATGATAAAGTAGGTGTTGTTGATTTTCGGTGAATAAAAGCTGGATTTTGTCTAAATATTTTTTTAGAAGAAAATTATTATTTGTTAGGACTATTATGAGAAATTATTCCATAAATAAACATCGCCAAATATGGGGCGTTTTAGCGATTGAAGAATTTTCCTTAATATGTTTTTGCCTTTTATAGCCCAATTTTTTCTTAACCATACAATTATTCTTCGTAAATTTGTCAAAAACTACGATTTTTTGTACGTTAATACTAGTTTCGATTATGAGAAAGTCGCAAAAATTTTAAACTTGGGGTAGTTTAACAGTTTTAATTATTTGCAAACAAATTGAAGGTACAATACAAGTTCGTGTAAATTTATTCAAAACCATTTAGGAAAATTTTGAATACAATTTTACATATGGATTATCCCTTAAAATAAAAGATATCTATCCTTATTGTGTATCGCAATGAATTCCATCACAATGCAGGTCCTGATTTTACAATTATTTTTCGTTTTAAATAGTCAAAAGTTCTTTAAAAATTTTGCTAGACAAAGAAGCACCTTGGATAGTTTTTCAACAGAACGTACAAATCTTTCTGTTTCCTACAACAAATCAGTCATTACAGACACTCACAATGCTCTTACGAAATTAAGTCTGAACAATTTCCCTTTACTGTTCAACGAATCTGCGTATTTTCACTGAAAACATTTCTTCTATTAATATCTTTTCGTAATCTAGCCTTGTTTATAATTACTTCTTTTCACTATTTTTAAAGCAATTTGAAATTTTTCTGGGAAAAATACAGAAGTTTTAGAATGAATGTAACAAAAATTATTGAGATCTGCAAAAATAACAAAATTTAGATGAGTGTTTACTGCCATAATTTGGAGTTTTATAGTCCGCCTTGAGACCTCAAAATAACCATAATCCTTATGAGTTTTACAATAATTTTAAAAGGGGTGTAAAGAGATTATTGATACATAAAAATAGTACGAATATTGAGAAAGAAGCGCCAAAATGAGACGAGAATTAGGGAATTTTCTAAAGAACGTACAGTACGGTAAATGGAAATTTTGATAACAATTCAAATTGAAAATTATCAAAGAATTTCTTTAAAACAATTTGACGTCAGTTATTTGAAGAAAATAAACTACCCTCCCTATATTAACTGTTACATAATACCAAAAAACTGCTTTATAGGTATTAAAGCCGCCTAACAGAATTACATTTTGTTTTAAATTAGTCGAAGAATTCGCCTAAAAATAGACGTAAGTATTCAATGAAAATCGTTCGTTATTCCATTTGATTGATATTTTATGAATCATTTATTTCGATTATTAAAGAATGCTCATAACAGACCATTTATCATCGATAAAATTATTTTTCTTTTTCAACAAAAGTAAACAATTTATAATACGAAAATGATTAAGAAATGAATATAGTTACATATGTGAGTGTTGGTGTACAAGCCAAAATGTAGAGCACCTAAACTAAATTTAGAATTGGAAATTTTGAAAGATGAGTCAAATGGCCGGTGATGTTTTTCGAAAAATTCGAGAAAAACAATTTCGTTGTTGTTGCCGGGGACATTAAAACCGCACACTCATTAATCACCATCGAAATTAAATTAAAATCAATTGATTCAAATTGATAAAGGAGTTGAGAGTTGAATAAATTTGAATTGAATTGTTGCATCGGTTCTGTTTGTTTAAAAAAATTCCAATCAATATACTAAGTTTAGATAGTGAATAAATTATTTGGCACTATTCAAGCTTAGGTGTTCTTCAACATTACTCACATAATCTAAATCTGATTCTTCATATTTTTGTCATATAATACCCTGCAATTTTTTGGATAATTTTATTTATAGATCGATTACAATACGCATACTTTCTGCATTAAACACCAGATTTTTTTTGAATTGCAATATCAGTTTTTCGTGTATCAATTGAAAAATTTTCGACAAATTTCGAAAATTCGTATTAATTAATTGTGTCAAATGAAATGCAAACAATTGGCCACATGTTCAATGGAAACTTGCCCAAACTTGTTCAAAAATAGTAACATACATGTGTGGCATTCTAAAATCCAAATCTGTGTCTTTTTTAAACAAGTAAACTGTGAAAGGAAATAGTTGAATTCTAAATATCTACATCTATTTTAATAGTTCTAAATTTAAACACGTTTCTATAGACTAAAAAATATAATTGTTAATTAGACTTCTACATAGTTGTAATTGAAGAGGATTAGTTGAAAATTATTACTTACCCTTAAACTACAAAACTACCATCAACCAAAATTAGGGATTATGTACAAAGAAAGGATAATAGAAAGAAGGTGGATAGAGTCCCGATATTTATAATCAAAAAGAGTGCATTTGCAAGAAAGCTTTAATTATTGACAATAATAAACACAATAAATAAATTATTATAATAATAACAAATACAAATTTATAATTAGCAATGATATGATAATAATGACCAGATTCAATTCGTTTTTTTGTCGTTCTAATAATTAACAATAATTCATTCAGAAAAATACATCAAGCAAAAAATCAAATCTAAATCTAAATAGAAAGATCAGAGCTACAGGCATAGTGCAATTTGAGATTCTACACACAATTTTTTGAGAGAAAGAACAAGATAAGAAAGATTAAAATGTGGCAGTGTCGCATTTAGTTTCGTCGTTTGTTAGATTTTAGAGAAAATAATAAACCACCACCTCAATTGTTGTTTTTGTCTTGTTATTTTATGTAGGTAGAACGGCGCTCACCTGGTACTTGTAATGTGGCTGTTGTATTAGCAGTACCGGCCGGATTCGTTGCCGTACACGTATAGGTACCAGCATCCTCTGTTTATTTATAATTCTCAATTAATCATCAATAATTTAAGAAAATTTCAATTTACCTGGATAGGCTTGTGAGATGGTTAAACGGCAAACACCATTCCTATAATGTAATTGATAATCGTTCGAATTTTCGATAATACGGCCATTTTTCGACCATAAAACATTCGGTGGTGGTTCCGATTGGACGATACATTCGAATTTAGCCGGTTGACCGCTAACTACAGCAATATCGCGTAATGGCTGTAATTATTAAAGAATAATTGCGGATTATTTTCAAAATGATTGGAAATTTGGTTACCGTAATGAAAATTGGGGCACGAGCATTTTGTGAATTTCTGCCATGAATACTTCCCGGCGTACTTGGACAACTTGGCGGTGTTTCAGCAGCTTTCCGTCCCGAGCCTGTACAAGTAAACAAATTCCTATCAAATTCAGTAAACAGTACCGTATTGTTTTCGATAAACACACACTCTAATAACAAAAATAACATGCAGCAACAAAAACAATCTAAATTATAACAATTAACAGATCGGTCAAAATCACTCCTGTTAGTTTGTGATTGATTGAAGAAATGTCAGCGGCATGTTTCGTGATATACCTGCAAAATTACAATTAAAAGCCGGCGAAGTACTAGGCAAGCTAGGCGACAGTGATACAGGACTACACGACGACTGTTCCCATCTCGAACCTTGCAAATATTGTTGTTGTTGTTTCTTCGATTCGCCCTCATACTCGGACATTTCACTTTCCGAAGTCGGTTCCCATTTCACATTCTTATTTGTTGTGAATTTTTTCGGACGAAATTGTGGTGTAACATGATTACTGCGTGATGTTTCATGATAAACTGGCATCTCAATGTCTGCGGTACGTTTCGGTGGTTCAATTATCGTCTTCTTCGGTGTTGGTACTTCTTGATTCTTACTTTCACCAGGTAAAATAATACCAAACTCATAACCAAAATCGTATTTGAAATAAATTAAACCTGTATCAGGATCTACATGTTTCGTGCCTAATAATTATAATAATAAAACAAGAATCGCGGTATCAAATACAATAACAATAATTTTGACAACTTACCGTATTGGGAAGCTCTAGTTTCCTCTCGATAAACTTGGGCATCCCCATCTGTACTCGTTTTAATAGCCGGCTTCAATTGGGATTGTTTATTAACATCCTTCATTATATCCCTAGCGAATTTCTGAGTTTTACTCTTGAAAGTTTCCGTCATTGAATCCATATGATGTGCTGCAATTTTCGTAGCTGTCGATTTCGTTAATTGCTTGTCTGCAACGTATCCATACTCAGGTGGTGTTCCTGGCTGTAAGATTGTAACCTGTTTTGCTGGTGGCTCATAGGATCGACTCCTCGACATAATTTTCCCAGCTTTCGTTTCAGAGAATCTCTTATAAGAACGGATCTCACTATCAACTGTATCAGTACGTGATGTGGGCATTAATGGTGGTTGATCGAATTCCATTGGTGTCAAAACGCGCTCTTTCGGTGCCGGGGCACTGGATGATCGTAGAGCCGCCGGTGCACGAACATGACGATAATGATACCCTTCTGAATCGCTGCCATACGGTGACCATTTCGGTCTGATTTTGGCACTTTCTACTTCACTCTCATAATCGCTCTCGCGAAATTCTCCCGGGACGAATTTTTTCGGTTTGGGTGGTGGTGGACCACTTGAACGTTTCGGTCTTTCTGGTTCTGGTTTTGAAGGAAATGGTTCTAGATTTGATTCTTCACGATGGCGTTGATCGCCGAATTTGATGACTTTAGTTGTTTGTTGTAGACTCATAGTGCGATGACAACTTTCAGTTGATTCATTAAAATGCATAACATTGGAAGTTTCAGTTTGAATGGCATTATGATAAGGCGTACTGGTTGTCGAACGGTAATACTGAGTAGTTTTCGGCGGTTGTGCATAACTTATTTCCGGTGGTGATCCAGGTATTAAAACTGTCGGTATTGCTACTACACCATCGCTTACAGCAGGTGTTACAGGTTTCGGTTTGAAAACAGCCGGTTTCGGTGAAGGTTTTAGAATTTCATCCAATTTCACACTAGGCTTAAATTTTTCAATTGGTTCGAATTTTGGCCGTGGTGGTCCTTCAATATGTGGTGGTTGCTCGAATTTTGTAGGAGGTGTTGCCGAACGACCTAGCGATTGTGATCGTCTTCCAGTTGGAGTTAGAGTAGGATGAACTGGCTTGTAAGATAGCTCCGTATCAGATTCTGATGGACGCCATACAGGTGGTATTCGTCCTTCATAGTCACTCTCATAGTCGCTTTCTCGAAATTCACCCTTAACAAATTTCGATGGACTTGGTGGTGGACCACGAGGTTTTTTAGTTCGTGGCGGATCTGGATGATATGGGAAAGGCGCCAGTTTAGTGTGTTTCTCTTGTTCTTCTACAACTCTTTGAGTGGAAACACTTGTGATTATTGGAGTAGCTACAAGTTCCTAGAAGAGAAAAAAAGCGAAATTTTAACCAAAAATTTGATAAATCTAGATTAAAGATAAAACAACACTAACAGAGATTAGCACAATGTTCTAACTACTTCTAAAAAGTTAAATCAAAGCAGTCTTTAAGCAAAATTGAAATTAACACAACATCGACACACAACACAACATCGAACCTTTTTCGATGAAGGAACTGATGGCGTCACAATTTTTTTGAATTGAGGTACTTTAGGAACGGTAGGAGCAACACCTTTTTGCGAAGAACTCTCAATAATGCGTTCACTAGTTTGTGTCATTTGTTTAAATTCTGATTTTTCTTGTTTATATTCACTTTTACTGAATTTATGTTGAGTAAAATGCTCATCAGTATCCGCATCATAACCATCAACAGTAAATTTATGTTTAATTTTCGGCGATTCTGGTTTAACTTTACGTTCTGGCTCTACAATAATAGGCGGTGATCCTGGCTTAAGTTCCGGTTGGACTACCGGTGCTGAAGATGGAATCGCTTCTTTTTTCATCTCTTGCGCTCTGCTATAATGTTTTGTGTATTTTTTCACTTGTTGTAAAGTTTCTTTTTTCTGTTTCATCATTTGGAAATCAACATCAGGACGTGGTGGGCCTTCAAATTGAGGTGGTCGATCGAATTTCGATGGTGGTAATGGTTCCGGTTCTACAGATTTCGATCGTCCTGTTGAAGTAAACCGAGGTGGCTGAACTCGCCGATAACTCGGTTCTTCTGTATCACTAGCACACGGTTTCCATTTAGGCTGTATACGAACAAATTCAAAATCACTCTCATAATCGCTGTCAGTGAATTTTCCTTTAATAAATTTTGAAGGTGTCGGTGGTGGTCCTGTTTTAGGTGGTTTCGGTTTCTCCGGTTCAGGCTTGAATGGAAAAGGTTCCAATTCAGGGAATTTTACGAATGGTTTTCTTTCAATAATCGGTGCAGTTTGGGGACGTTCAATTTGTGGTTTTGACGGTTTTGCTGGAAGCGGTGGAGCTTTTGGTTGTTGTTGTTTTGGTGGAAGTGGAGGTGGTGGAATTGTTCGTACACCACCTGGTGGAACTTTAGCCGGTATCTTTTCAATATTTTTCTCTAAATCATGTTCGACCATTTCGACATAAGATTGACGTCGTTCTTTAGGTGGTGGCTGAGCAAAACCAATTTCTGGTGGAGGTCCAGGCTCTAAATAAACCTCATCAGTTATATCTTGTACAGAAACTGGACGAATAGGCATTAGAGATTCAACCATAGGTTTTGCTGGAGGCGGTGGTGGTGGTTGGGCTTGTACCGGAGGCCAACTTTTGATTATTTCAGAAGGTTTCACATTTTTGTCCTCAGTTATTTGCTCTTGTTTCTTATCATAACTGGATAATTCATAGTGACTTTGTGTGTAAGAGCTTTTTGAAATTTCTTGTTCATTTATTTGTGACATATGTGAAACACTTGCAATGTAATGTCTTGGTACCAATGGGGTCTCTATTACTGACTTTGTTTCTTTCACATAGTGATGATGAATTGGAGTACTTTCTACAATTTTCTTACTCTCTTTAACTACAGTTTCTGTTTTAATTTGAGGCGTCCATTTCTTTTCTAATGTACTCTGAACTGACCAGGATGGCTGAATTTTAACTTCTTCATGTGGTGGCGGCCATGATTTGTCTACTTGAGTCTCAGAGAATTTATGAGCCCATGCTTTTTCCATTGCTAAACCTTCTGCCGATGGTTCCAAACCACTGCCAGATTGAACCGATAGAGGTCTTTGTAACAAAGATGTAGATGGTTGTTCAATTTTTTCACTTTCAAAATGACGACTGTACGACTGATAGGATTTCTCGGTTTTTTCAGACATTGTTTTTTGTTCATAACTAGAAAGCTTTGGTGCTACTTCAGAAGTTTGACTCTGTATCTGTTGCTGTTGGGATGATGGTGTAGTATAACAAATTTCCGCCGGTGGTTCCGGTTTTAAAACAAATTCTTCTTTTGTAAAGCTTTTGTATTCTTGAATTAGAGGCTTGGATTGTATTGGAGTTGGTTTGATTTCTTGCTTGGGTGCAACAGGGACTTGTTCAATTTTTATTGGTATTTGAGTTTTTTTTTCGACTGATTCTGTCTTCTGAGATAAATCTTCAAATTTTTTATAAATATCCGGTTTAATTGGTTCGGGGAGGGTTATTTCCTTTTGAATTATTGCAGTTGGCTCTTCTTCTTGTTTAATTTTTTTAACGAAATATTGTAATGATGATTGTTTAGAAATTGAGCTTGTTTCAATGCCGGTTTCTTCAGTTTCAACACGTTTCTCTTCAAAACGATCAGGTAAATTACAAATCTCATAATTAGTTTCACGTTTTACAATTTGAGGTTCTTCAACTTTTACTGGTTTCGGTAATGGAATTTCTGGTGTTTTATGTTCGAGTTTAACTGTTTTAAATTCTTGTGAATATTGTTGTTGCATCATAGAGGTTAATTGAGATTTGGAAACGAGATCATCTTGTTTTTGCGAAACAATGGAAGTAGAAGGAGGAGGAGGTGGAGGAGCTGGTTGAGTTACAGTTTGTGACGATACTGTTGATGTCACTTTATCTGCTGCTGAAGTCTACACAGATATTAAAGAATATAAATGAAAAAATGAGATTATGTTAAAAAAACAAAAAGAATTCCAGATATTTTATATGAAATAAGGAAAGAATTAACTCACCAAAGTTTCGTGCTTCCGAACATCTTCAAATACAACAGTCTTAACCACTTCAACCATTGTGTCAGGAGTTGGCTCAAAAACTGCAATATCCGCAATACTTTGAGCTTCACCACCGGAATTTACAGCTCTTACCATAAATCGGCCATTCAAATCCATAGTTGCTATATGAATTAGAAAATAATTTCACTAATTTATCAAAAATAAAGTAATTGTACCTTTTTCGATTATCAAGCTATGAGAATTGCCGATCGATTTGATTTTACAATCAATTTTCAGAGCTTCTTTAATAGGAACACCATCTTTGAACCAAGTAACTACCGGATCTGGGGTACCAGTCACTTCAACTTCCATTATAACACGATCATTTTTCTTTATAACTTGTGCTTGAAGTCTTCTTCCAAATACCGGTGGAAATACAGTTTCTATAAAAAAATAAAATAAAATAAACCCTCTATTATTATTTTTTAATTAAAAATCTGCTTACTTCGTACAACCAAATCAGCAGTACTGATAGCTTTACCAGCTTCATTAACTGCTGTACAGGTGTATTTTCCTGAATCATCTGAAGTGCAATGTTTGATAATAATCGATGTTCGATTCCGATCGATATTAATCTTCAAATTTGGATTCTCTTGAAGAGGATGACCGTTTTTCGTCCAAACTATCTCTGGTGTGGGTAAACCATCGAGTGTACCTTCTAAGATAACATCGGCATCTTGATCGATAATTTTTCCAACAACTGGTGAAATAAATTTCGGTGGACGTGTTTTCTTTTGAACATGTTCAACAGTTTTAATTTGTGATTCTTTAATATCACCGGTTGTAAATATTGATGATGATTTCTCGTGTAAGATTGGTTCTTTACCGATTTGACGAATCTCTTCAACTTTATGCGATTCACTAATTTGTGGTGGTTGTTGATTGATTTGTCGTATAGTTTGTTGATCAGCCGCTGAATAACTGTGAACTTGAACGGCAGGTTCGACACTATCGCCTGTTGATGAAATAATCTTGCTTGATACAGACGTTGAAGATTCTGTGTGGATTTCGCGATTGACAATATAAGACGATTCAATGTGTTGATGTTTTTCTATAGAAGCTTCTGGTAGTGTTATTGCAGATACTGGTTGAACTGATAATCTTGCGGCACAGCTAGCTTTACCGGCGTCATTTTCAGCAACACAAGTAATTGTACCTTCGGTATTTTTCGAAATATCGGGTACAGTTAATACTTGACGATCTCCAGATGTTGATACGAGAAATTGTTTCCCGGAAATTGGTTCTCCATTAAATAACCATCGGACTTTTGGTGTTGGTTTTCCTACTACAATACATTCGAATTTTGTGGAAGTATTTTCAAAGGCGACACGATCATTGAACAATTCTTTGAATACAGGTGCCGATTTGACTTCTTCATGTTTAACAATTTCAGCTGGTTTACTAGATTTGACAATCAGTTGGGCGAAACATTTTGCATCACCTGCTGAATTCGAAGCTTTCACTGTATAAACACCTTTATCTTCAGGACGGACTTGGTCAATTTCTAATCTAATATTGCCATCATCATCATGGGTGAGTTTAATATGATTAGACAATACAATGGGCTGATTGTTGAGTAGCCACTTAATTTCAGGTTTTGGTTCGCCCACAACATTACCTTCAAAAATAACTTTATCCCCTTCCGATACTAGAACGTCCGACAACAGTTTAACGAACTTTGGCGGTGTTCCAGCTGATTCAAGTTTTTCTTCAGGTTCTTTGTTTATTGTATCCTGTTGTGTGACAGTTAATTTACACTTACTACTAGCTTCACCGGCTGAATTTAGGGCAACCACTTTATATTCACCAGCATCTTCCGGTAAAGCCTCTTGGATAATTAACGAACATCGATCACCTTGGAACAACAATTGAAAATCGGCTGATTCTTTAACAGGTCGATCATCGTGGTACCAAATCACTTCAGGTTCCGGTTGACCAACAATAACACAATCTAAACGTACTCGACTACCTTCTTGTGTTGTTATATTACTTAATGGTAATTGAATTGATGGTTTAATCGGTTCCATATCACTGGCCAATTCAGAATCGCTAGTCTCTGTTGGTAGACGACCCTTCACCGAAACGTTACAAGCACTAGAAGCTTCACCAGCGATATTTTTGGCATTCACCACATAAGTCCCAGCATCCTTGAGGAAGGCCTCATTTACAACCAATGTGGCTTTGTTGCCCTCAAATTGTAACTGAAAATGAAATTATAAATTTAGAGGCGACAAATATGCAGCTGTTAGTTTTTATTTTCTTTATTTTGTATTTGATTGTGACCAGTGCCAGAATTCCAACTAATATTAAAAAAAGAAAAAAACATCTGACGAAATTTGTATTAGTAGAGAACCCGGCTTGGTGCCAAATTACAGAGTTGGAAAAATGCATAAAAAATTGAGTGTTGTTAATTGAGTTCGATTTAAGATGAGCATTATTCGAAAAATTAAAATTTTACCTTTAAATCGCGTGTCTCTTTCACAGGCTTCCCGTTGTGTGACCAAGTTAAGGTTGGTGGGGGCAATCCAGAGACTTCACACTCCAATTTTATTTTTTGGCCCGCCCTCGCCATCACATTCGATAATGGTAGAATAAATTTAGGCGCTTCTGTGGGCTCCAATGCTAAACATTATAAAAATACAATCGTCAACAGATTTACAACAAAAACTTAGATTAAAACAATAAAATAGAAAAGAAATTAAAAACTAATTTAGAAGTCTAAAAATCTCTCATCTTCCAACTATTTCCAAATAATCTATTTTTACGTATCTTAATCACTAACTGAGTCAGTAAAAGCGACAAACCGCGACACTATTCCGTGCATGTTTCATTTCTTTCCTCATACTATCCAAAAATACGATCTGAGATTTTTGTAAAATACAAAATAGGAAAATTTAAACTTACGTGTAACTGATAAACTAGCGGTAGTTTGTGCCATTCCAACTTGATTATTAGCTTTGCAAGTATATTCAGCTTTATCATCTAAACTGATTTTATCAAATTTCAAAATTGCATCTCCATTATTGTAGGTAATAACATAATCGGGAGAATTATCAATACAATCATGATTTTTAAACCATTGTACTACTGGTAACGGATTGCCTTCTACCTTACAATGAAACTGGAATGGTGCACCTTCTTTTGCATAGCCTGGTTCTAACAATTTTACAAAAGTTGGCGGTACTAATTGTTCTTCCGGTTCTGCTTCTTTCACCGATAAAATAGCTGTAGTTTCAGCTGAACCAGCAGCATTAATTGCTTTACAAGTATATTTTGCTGAATCTTCAGCAAAAGTTTCTTCAATTGTCAGTGTACATAAGCCTTGATCAAATGTTGTTTGATAATCTGGATTATTTTGTATTGATATACCATCTTTAAGCCATGTAACTACTGGTACAGGAAAACCGGTAACTTGACACATAAATGTAAATCTTGAACCTTCTTGAATTACAGCGTCACTAAGTGGTGTTGTAAATATTGGCGCTTCAAGCTCATTTATCTCTTCAATAGTCACCGATCCAGCTGTTGGCTGTTTTTCAATCTTAATTTCATGAATTTTTGTAACATGAGTAACCTCAACTTTTTGTTCTTTGGCTCTTCGTCTAGCCTCCTCTTCTGCGGCTCTTCTACGAGCTTCTTCTTCAGCTGCTTTTTTTTCGGGCCTCCTCTTCGACTTTTCTTCGAGCCTCTGCCTCTTCGGCAGCTCTACGACGAACTTCTTCTTCGGCCTTCCTTCGGGCCTCCTCCTCGGCAGCTTTACGACGTGCTTCTTCTTCAAGTGCTTTACGACGTGCTTCTTCTTCAGCAGCTTTTCTTCGGGCTTCTTCTTCAGCTTTTCTTCGGGCTTCTTCTTCAGCTGCTTTACGGCGCGCCTCTTCTTCAGCTTTTCGCCGTGCTTCTTCCTCAGCTTTTCTTCGAGCCTCCTCCTCAGCAGCCTTTCGATGAGCTTCTTCTTCAGCAACTCTACGACGCTCTTCTTCTTCAGCCTTTCTTCTAGCTTCTTCCTGAGCTTTACGCCGTGCCTCTTCTTCGGCTTTCTTTCTAGCTTCCTCCTCAGCTTTACGACGAGCTTCTTCTTCAGCTCTTCTACGTGCTTCTTCTTGTTCTTGACGTTGACGTTCCAATTCAGCTTGTAGTAGATTATCAGATAAAACATGCAATTCTTGTTGAATACTTGAAAACGATTCTAAAATGCCTTTGTTGTCTTGTAAAACTTGATTGACTTGAACACTTTGTTCTGGTCCATAGATTTTCGATGCTAATTCACAGATTTTCTTTAATCTTTCATTTTGTTTCTGTTCGCCAGGTTTTAAGAATATTTCGATTTCATTCAGAAGTCGTTGTGCTTCATCCGGAGTTTTTACTTGAGTCGATTGTTTGGCAATTGAGACAAGAAGGCGATTTCCTTCGCGGAACCAATCATTAGCCTACAAAGTAGTAATGTGAATAGTTTGACTATAAATAAACATAATAAAAATACCTCATCGACTAATTGGAAATATGGAATACTGAGATTTATCAAATTTCGTATATCTGCCACTTGATGTTTGAAATTATTCCATCGCTCTCTTAATTGTGACACATGTCTCTGAATTTGTGGCGATTGTTCATGACTATCAGCTAACAATTTCTCGCCAGTACTTAAGAAAGATTGAATTCGTTGCTCGACAAGCTACAAAATTAAAATTTCCATATTTTGTTCAAACGATATTGAGAAACGTAAACTTACATTTACAGTTTTTTCGAAATAAACAAACGCTTCGGATGTTGCTTGAGCAGCAGCCAACGATTCACCGTATTTACCTTTAATATCCTTCAACTGATTAGAAAGATCATCAATTGTACGATTAATTTCATCAAGATCACGATCAAATTGACAAAATTGTCGATGTGACTCTAATATGTTTCGCTTTTGAACCCAAGAACTTTCCCAAGAGTTCCGAAGGAGCTCAATTACGTGCTTCAATTTTTGAATATCACTACCAGCAGCCTGCGGTGGTTCCTAAAACATTTTTGTTACTTAAAGACGATACGGATTAAATTTTATTTATTACTTGTTTATTAATTCGCTGCACAAGATTATCGCAATCATTTTGAACATGTCTGAACATATCTAAGACAACTTGTTTGGAAGCTTCATGTTCGGCAACCAAATTTTCGATATTTTGAACATCATTTGGCAAGGAACTTGTTTCGATTTTCTTATTAAAATTGTTGATATTCTTATTAAGTTCGACTAAATTTGTAAAATACGTTATAAGGTTATCTAGCAATATTTGATAATGTGTTGTAATCTCTGTTAATTTTTTATTCAATTCGTTTAATTTATTTTTAACATTTAACGTTTTCTCATCGGTCGTTTGTGATTTTAATATTAAACTTTCAGCTGTTTTAATACGTTGTTCGACTTCCGCTTGGGCTCGTTTTATATCAGGAAGTATAATTTCTTGTTTATTCCTCAAAAATTGTCCAATCTCTTGGGGATTCGTTGAATTCGTTGTTATTACTGGATACAATTGGTCGTCTAACTTTGTCACCCAATTAATAGTCTGGAACAAAACCATCAAGAAGAAATCAATTTGGAAGTTACAAAAAGCATAAAACAACACATTTAGAATTAGAAAGTTATATTTAAATGGAAAATTCTATTAATAGACGTTGCTATAAGTTGAATGTGAGAGTTTTCAAGGGTGTGAAAAAGAAATAAATACAATAATGCGATGTTAATAATGTAATAAAACCTAGTACTAGGATGTTTTAAATTCTATTATCGTCTAGCAATTGGAACAAATCGTTTTTTAGTCATCTTATTTATTTGTAGCAAATTGTGTGCTAGTTATTTTGAGTTAATTCCATTATTAATTCTTTAACAATCACATCTGTTAAAAATGTCTTAAAATACAACAAATATTTTTATACATCCACGTCAATTCAAGATTTCTTAAACGTTACTAAATCCCTGAAAATTTACTATTTTCTAGATTATTGTATGCAAAATTTTAATAAGACTTTATAATTTATGGGTACTGACCTTTGTGCTTTCAGCCATGGTCTGTTCCAGGCGCACCAACGTCTCCTTCTTTTCAACAATTTCAGTATGGAAAGTTTGCCAGTTTCTGGTAACAACTAATTGCCTTCCTGACAACCGTTCCAGTACAGACTCGACAACTGAACGAGCACGATTTGTGTCGAGATACGGTTCAGATACCTAAAAGATAAATTTAGAACTAGAGAGAAGAAACGACAACTAACAATAAAGTCACTGTTATGCATGTGGAGGACTGTTTAGAAGTAGAAGAAAACAAAACACATTCATATAACATACAAACACACACATACAGGCTTCGTACGGGTTTTTATTTAATTACTATCATCACGTTTAGAAATCATATAGAGTAACGAATGATTATCGTGTTTAATTTGAGAGAAGAAAACAGGGAACACTAACCTTACGAATTTGGTCGATGAAAGTTAAACCTGTATTCTTCGCTGATTGATATAATGGTACTAAAGACTCCCATTTCTCTTCTAACTGTTTCATTGTTTCATCACTTATATCATCTTTACTGTTCTTGAAACGATTCTCTAAATCGTCCATTTCTTTATTTACAATATCAGCCTCCATGTGGAATTTCAAATAGATTCGATCTAAATCTAAACGTGCTTCGAGTATATTCTTCAATTTCAACCAGCGATCCGATAATTCCTCCACTTTAGCATCAACGTTTTGTCGCTGATTTTCCTCTAAATATTCCAATATTGGTGGTACTGTCAGTATTAGAGAGTTGATTTCATTTCCTTTAGTCTAAAATTGGAAATTTTCATTAAATATTCCATGAATATTCATAAAAATCCACCTGTAAATCGTTGAGTAGTTGGTTGTGAAGATTGAGAAATTCTTCAGCACTTTTCAGATCATAGCCCATATCTGTGTGATTTCTTAAAAATGCTTCAGCAATTGTAGCCAACCAATTGACGATTTCTTGGTGTTTCTCGAAGAAATTGTTTAGAATCTTATTGATTCGAATATTTTCTTCTTTATGGGCAACACAAAGGCGATCAAGAGAGATTTTTTTATTCTCTAATTCCTCCACCTTTCGTTTTACGCCTTCAGTTCCTGTAGTACTCAAACTAGCAACATCCAAAATTGCGTGTCCCTCAGCTATTGGCGCCCGTGTAATTTCATCCAAATTCTTCGAACATTGTGCATGTAATTGAATCAATTGTGGTGATGTTGTCGGGAGATTTGTTGTTGTTAATTCAATTTCCATTTGATTCAATTGATTTAGAGCCTAGAAAATTTTATATGGATTAGTAAACAAAATTGTCGAAATTATATTGGAATACGTTTTGAGCTGATTTGAAGAACGCTAGAACACGTTCAAGTAGTGCTTCGCGATTTTGTAAATCGGCCAAATAATCGGATGTTGCCGACAATATTGTGTAAGCTTGTTGACTAGCTTGTTCACCGGCAAAACAACCTGAAGCTACTAATTGTTCAGTAGCTTTGGTTATTTTTAAGGCTCTCTCTTGTAATTGTTTGGCTTCGGGTAGTAATTTTCGGTGTTCGTTCAACAATAATTCAGAACTTGAAATTGAATCACCTGAAATTTTATTTTTGCAATTTTGCATCAATAAATGATGGAAAATCAAATCGGTATTACCTAATTGATCAGTTCTGCCTAAAAGCTCGCGTCTTTCATGGACGGTATCTTCAAGTTCACTTAAATCTGAAGCTAACATTGCTAAAGCTAAACATTGCTCTAATTGTGTTTTTCGTCGATTAAAAGTCGCCTCTAAGACTTGTCGTTTAACGTGCAACTCGTCCATCCAACTTTGGACTTGTGAGATTGCTGTAAAATGGAAGTTTTTAGTTAAAATAACAATAATATTGTCGGTATTTACCGCGATTTACTGCCGGTCGAATTCGATCGGGTCGTGAATCGAGTGTGCCCTCGGCTCCAAGTTCCCTCAATTTCCCAATTAACAAATTACCAGTTTGTAATGCACCCATTAGAGATTCTAATAATGATCGTCGTAAATCGTGGATACGGTTCAAAAAAGTTTTAACAGCATCAATTTCAATCGGTATCACCGTGTCTGTACAGGATGCTTCCAGTTCGTCCATACGATGGCAGAATTCTTGTGCTTTCGTATGGTATTGGACATTTAAATCCAAAATTTGCTTGCGTAATTCTAATGTTGAATTGATATCTTTCCATGCCCGTCCTAAAGATTCCGCCATTGCTGCATAGACTTCAGCACGTGGACGTTGTGTAGCAATTAACTGATCAGCTTGTCGTAACAATTCTTCAACGGGACTTTGTTTATTCTACAAAAACATAAAATGATAATTAAACGACTTATTAAATGTTAATTGATTCGAAATAGAGGTAATGCTATAAAAATAACTAAACAGTAATCGATCTATTATAATTCTAATTAGAAGAAATGTCTACAGAAAGTCGAGGGAATTGCTGAATTTTAATGCAAATTCGCCACAATATCCATGAATCCGGTGCCTCTGTCTTGAAAACATTAATATCAAATTCTGGCCAAGTTATGTTGATGTTAGCATGGATTTTATTTAGATTTAAATACTAACATTGACGATTAAACTAAAAATATACTCGAGAGCTGAAAGTCTGGTTGAAATTATACAGGAATTTATTCACTCTCCTCCACCTTCTTCTTCTATTCTAAACAAACGTTCTTCCAGTATAATAATGGAATTATTTTTATAAGGAATTTCAAGATTTATCTTGATTGAAAAATGGACAATACAACTGGTAATTATCGATGGTATTCTTATAGGACTGTTGTTTTTTTCTAATTTGTAAACAAAGCGAATTCTAAACGAACACAATCCAATTTCCTATCTTTGAAAAAATTTACATATAGACGAGCAGGAATTATTTTCGAATGTTAAATTTCTAATTGTGTCGTGATATTATCTGCAGTATTCTCTAAAATAGTCCACATTTTGTTTGTTGTATAATGTGGGAAGAAAGCTCCTTATCTTCACTTTGCTAGAATTTATTACAAGAATTTTTCGTTGATTTATAAAGGAAATTACGTAAAACTTGCAATGAAGATGGGGGTGACGATTACGAATTAAAAGAATCTAAAATTGAAAGTACATTTACATATGAATACCCCGTCTCCATTCAACACTTGGCTCGTAAAACCTTCAGTTATTTTCGTTTTATTTAAAGTAAAACCATTAATCAAGAACAATCTACGAATAGATAGAAACTAACGATAAGTCCATAGTCGTGTTGGGGAAATAAAAGGAAATATTGATAAAGTAGACCCTTTTCCTAGCAACCTCTACAAAACTTGGAATTTTCTACTTACTTGCAATTGCCGTAGAACTTCATCGTGGGCTTTCTGCAACTCTAAAGCTTCAGCTAAATTATTGCCCAGTGATGTTAATTCAGGTGTAATTTCTAAAATTTTCAATTGCATCCAATCGCCCACCTGTAATAAAAGAATATTAAATTATTCGACACACCCTTCTGGCTGTAGAGATGAAAAAATTATTGGAATTAATTCGCACCCTCTTTATTTATAAGGGGTGAAATTGGTACCACTCCTATACTGTTTAATTATCTAATTGGGCACGATTCTGTTGCGTTTAACGGATTTTATAATTAACGAACGAAAAAATTAATTCCTTGTTAGTTACAATCAAGGTTTGGTTCTTTTAAAATGTGGTTATTTAAATATTTATTAAAATCGTATAACTGTCTTTACTGTATGGGTTTAAATAATTGACTTTCACCATATGTACCGTATTGTTTTGTTAGATTTTTCCCGTGTTATTTGATTTTTATTTCTTATTAAAGCATTTGAAAGTTATCAATTAATATCGAATCGGTGTCCGTATATTTATTTTGTTGTCCATTGAAGCGTGGGCTTGGCAAAACGAACGAGAATGATGTGTCTGCCAGGTACTATTAATAGTAAATGATGTTATGTTTGTTTATATATTTGAAATAGAATATTTATATTGCATTTGTGTGATAATTTTATACGCGATAATTCACAACTTTTAACCGAGTTAATTGGATTACTACCCTTAGTCATTACGGGAAAATTTGATTATTGTAACAATTACGATAATTTTGTAATCAATTCTCTATAAACAATTCGCGTAGGCTGTAGCAGCGATTGCAATATTTACTTGAAACTAATTTATTTCTGTTTTAGAACGTTCATGTCATAAAATATAGGTTGTTCTATTTTGAACGTTTTCCAGAGAATTGTTTCTTCTTCAAGTTGCGTTTAGATTGATTTTATATGTTGATCAAATCTTGCTCAATCAGTTTGATGCGAGATTGGCGTCGATAAGACGTCGAGACGGCAAACAATAACGCTTTAATTTCCTTTCAATATCGTTAATTCACCGATAACTTTTACTTTCTTCGATAAAATCTCAAATATTGAAAAGCCAGTTTTATAGTATGCAACGAGGTTCTTTCGTTCGACTATATAAGGCAGTTGACCTTATTCAGATTATGATGCAAATTAATATCTTTTATAAACGTAGAGAGGACAGAATATGATGGTTAAAATATTTATAAAAAGTCGAATTATGACAACAAGATTTCAAGGTTTTTGTTCAGATTAACGATATAATTATGTTTTACAAATGATTTTTTACTACATATGGTTGAGATAATCATTAAATTCGAATTGTAAATTATTTGTTGGATCGATAGAGAATTATGAGATTTTTTTCTAGAGGGAAATACCTAGGTCCGTGTATGCCATAATGAGAACAAACAGGTAACCTTGTCGATATTTAATATTCTACGCTTATACGTATAGAAAATTAGAAATTTATATCGAATTTCTCATAACTTTATTTGGAGATAGAATCGATTGAGATATTAATAATAAATCGGCCGATCTCACTGAAAAAACTGGAACAAATTGTCGACAAATCGGAATGTAAAACAGACGAACGCCTTTACTCAAATTACTCTGGCATCTGATTGTGTCTTAATTGAATCCCGTCTATCTAAAATTGTTGTAAATTTCGATATTTTTCGCTTGGGAAAAAGGCGAAAGTCGGCTATTTATTATTCGAAGATTTCTCCCATTGTCGTCCGATTTCCAACAATTGGAAAACCAATTTTATTTCGCTTTAATCAAGTTTTGAAAGCTATGAAAACAATAACACCGGTTCAACCTGTCTGTTGTCCTCACCCGACACATAAACACGAAATCTACCTGTACACTCTAGTAAACATTCTTATCGTTAGTTAAGTTATTATAAAGTGTAATTCTATCCGCTAATTAGCCGACAATTAAAAGAGTTACAAGGTGAATCGTGTTTTTCTAGATTGCTCCTATCAGATGAAGTTTAGATATCATCGTATGGATCAGATTTGGTCGATTTTGGGCGGATGTGGGAAACAATCTTCAGCCCACATTTGCAACTATCGGGAATTATTGAACTTTGCCAAAATATTCGATTACGTCAAGTCGATTTCAATACTTCAACTAAACTAAAATTAAACTGTAATAAGATATACGGATTGATTGAACACAGCCTTTTCCATTTGGCGATTTCAACAAATATAAAACTTAATTATAGGTATATTTACAAGTATTATTGATAATTATGAGAGATTAAATAATTAAGCGCATAGACTAAAAGTTGGCCATAAAATCACAAATAACTGTTAAATATTCATGAATTAAGCGTACAACATAACTAATTGTTTGTTCAAATTCTAAATAATAAATTTGAATAAATAAAAATTTCTAATTGTTTATTTTTAAATCTTGTTATTTATGATAGTCATTAGTGAAACAATTGGGAATTGTACCATCAACCTGAATTGTTAAGAAGTAAAAGTGGCACAAGTTGCGCGACTTGTTAGCCAAGAACTTGACACAATGATTACGAGATTTGTATTTTTCTCGTTTCTAATTAAATTTAAAAATAAAAAAAACATACATGTAATAAAGCAATAACGATTCTTGTCCTGCCGCTTTGTACAGCTATTGTACTGATTGTGGTTGTTTTAGACATTGCTGAAGAACTTGATGGTAAATCAGTTACAGCAACAACACCATTCTCTACTGGGCCTTTGTTTTTCGTATCCATTTTTTAGAATTTTATTTACAAAAATATCAATCACAAAACATCACTTGCTTCTTCAATAGCAATAAAAACAATTACTTATAGGAGATTCTTAAGGAACTTAAATTTATAACACAGCTCGACAGTCGATCGCAATTTTCGAATAATTACGTCAATCGTAGTGATATTCTAGTAAAACTCCGTGCGGCAAAAATTCTATTTTTGTCAATATCCTACATAAATTTCCTTGCTTAATGGAACAGTTGTTTTTTTCGTGTTAAAATTCCGAACGCGAACTGCTTGACGTCCGCTAAACTTCTACTTCAATGTTCACACCGGAGCCGCGAAACACACTGAACAAGTTTTGAAAATGTTTTGCTTATTCGATCCACACAGTCTCACCGGATTAGATCTTCCTATACTGTGTGTGTGTATATTCGACTACCATCTAAACAAAGTTGGGAAAAAAAGAGCAACAACTGGTGACCCAAAGCAATGTTTTTCGGTTTTGTTGGCTGCTAACATTGCAGGATCAAAATTATTTCGATATAGTCGAAATTGTGCAATAATTAAACAATTGTGAAACTTTAATAAATATACAAATCGAAACAAACAACAGTACTAAACTATTTTTAATAATTTGTGATGTTTTAGTTCTTTATCAAGGTTCCAGGATAAATTTAAATTGGCACAATTTTATTGACATTTTGGCAGCTCTATGTTCATGTCAAAGGTTGTTTCGAATTTTTTACATTAATCGAAAATAGTCTGGAAATCTTTAGAATCTATCGACGGAAAATAGGGCGACAAACTGGGATAAATAAGCAACTCTACTTTTATACAAAAAAAATTTCGCACAAATCTGTTGCTGTTTGTTCATTTATTTTCGTCCGAATTTATGCCAAAAAAATGCGTTATTTATGCGATAATCGATTTAAAAGCTTTGTAAAATATTACGGCTTTTATTGCATAAAGCTCCCCGAAAATTTCCACGAGTTATTCGTATGGTAGCGAAACTCGCGATCTTCATACCGGAGCGCTTTCAGGTATCACTTCTAAAGCGTTCTTCACATCTCGAGTATAATTTTTAAGTTTAAGTAAACGTTGAAGTTTACGTTAATTATGCGGATTATTTTTATCGTTAGAACAGTTTTATATCGAGATTAGTTTTTACGATTATCGTTAATTTTAACCAACCTCATTCTCTGCAAACATAACTCGATTATCAAACTGGAAATGTCGTTATAAATCTAAGAATTTTTGTGATTTAAAGCACAGGCAATTAGTGGTCATGCAAAAATTCAAACCTAAATAAATAAAGGAACATATAAATAAATTGCATATATTTAAATATTGGAATTATTATAAAAACTATATATGAAAATGAAAACAAACAACATCGTGTTGTATATACATGACTGTTGCGAAAATTGGCAAAACATTATTAGAAATTATAATTCAAATATTTCTACATTTAAGCATTAATTGATATTTATTATTATTATATAACTCTCATTATGTACTTTCTACAACATAAAAATTAAAATATGTTAGTATTAACTAGTAGAATAATTCGCCAATTGGAAATATTTCGTATAATTAGCTCCATTTGCAATCAAATAAACAAATAAAGAAAAATTAAAATTAAGCTTAACATAAGCAATTATTTATTAATAATTCTTAACAACAATCAATAAAATCTTTAATTTATAAGCTAGAACAACAAAACTCAAATAAACCCTCGTATAGCATGTTTAGCTGCACAAACTTTCCAATTATCTTCATCAAAACCACTCACCTCCTTCATCCTCTTCAAAACTTCATCATCATCATCATCGCCATCACCCCGTTGGATATCAACAGGAATAACCGCCTCTTGACCATGTTCATCTGTGACTTTAACACTTTCTTCACGTCTTAGCGCATCTTCTGCTTTTTTATCACGGACCGTTTCCGATGTTAGAACAAACGATTGTACACCTAAAGTATGCGAATGTTGTACTTTCAAATGCGTTGTTTCAATAACTTCATGGACAATCTTCCCTGGTGGTACTTCCGGTGATGGTTTCAAAACAGATTTCGCCGGTGGTAATTCCGGTAAGCCAACACCTAATACCATCTTCTCTTTGATTATATCTTCCGATACGTTATCTTTATCATAATCCCACCATGGTGAATAACGATTCTCACATTCTGATGCTGTATTGTACGATGATGAACGTGAATGTTGCAATGTACTCTCGGAAGCTGTTACGAATTCTTCATCAGAACGTAAATCATCAGGTCGTGTGGTTCTTATCTAAATTTAATACAATTAAAATTTTAAAAAAATCGATTATTCAATCGTATGTTAATTTGTCTCGATTATCGAGAAAATTTAATTAGATTAGAGGAAAAACAGCCTTTCACATCGAACCAGATTCAGATAAATACGGACGGATTTGCATGAAAAGTGCAGTGTTACAGTTTAATCCATCAACAGAACTACAAGAAGTCAAAATGAACAGTTTAATTGTAAGATTTTTAGAAGAACTATTTAAAAATTCTAATTCTAACTGAAATTTTCTTGAAGCTTTTTAGTTTTGTAGTTGGGACAATCGTTGCAGTATCGGCCCAATATGATGGATTAAAACACCATTATCATCTTCAAGAATACATCGATTATCGGGTAATTTTTGTTAATATCTCGCTGAAATTCTCTATAATTATTGTTGTTTACAAATAGGCCAAACCGAAATATCATTACGATTATGTTGTACACGATTTGCACAATCACGATATTAAAAGTCAATGGGAAGAACGTGATGATAAGGGGACAAAAGGTGTTTATAGTCTTCTTCAACCAGATGGTAAAAAACGTATTGTTGAATATACAGCCGATAAACATGGCATTAATTATAACGTAAGATATGAAGGGCAAGCGTCATATGGAGGCCACAATTCTCTTAGTAAATCATACGGATACTGAGAATTTTAGTATTAGTTACTTTGCTTCATGACAAAACTATCAAGTATTCGAATTTTTACATATTTTATACATTATTACTACAATTGTTGTTATTTTATTCGCAATAAAACACGTTAATTAATTTATATCATTGTTCAAATCGTTCATAATTACTCACTTCGGGATTTGTCGGATGTTCCATACTTCGCCGCACTGAAATCACAGTTTCCGGTTCAGATGATGTTGTAATCGATGTTGATGTGGCCGATGATGTTAATATTGAACAATCCTGTTGGGCACTGTGGAGGGCCTGATCCAATTCTTCGGCTAATTCAGTGACTTCCGTTAATCGTTCTGAAATCGCTTCAATTGCAATGTCGTTATCACCAATTATGGTTTCGTCAATATCAATTTCTGAAGAATCGATTGATACATCCGATAATCTATTGGAAATACAGAATTCAATGTTATTTCAAGATATTTTCAGTGATTGTGGTTATTCTTAGTTATGCGCAATGTCTAAAATAACTGTAGTTTAATGTTAAGCTACAATACTGAAAAAGTTCAAGATTTGAAATTTGATTTAATGTTGTGGGCGACCTGAAAGATTCTTACCGAAAGATGAAACTTACAAAAATAATAAACGTTTGCCAAATTTACGATACGAAAACAGTGACGAAAAACAGATCTCTTCCAAAAAAATCAAGAAAAATTGTGAAATTTACGTTAATAAACAGATTGTTTGGGTGAAATTTATTAGTCAAAACACTCTTCAGGTGTTAGTAAAGCTCATTATTAAAATTATTTTTTTCTCAGTTCATTCAAATCGAATTTTGTTTGAATAACTCTCACCCAAGGCAAAGATGTTGAACTCGAACCGGTCGGGCCGCCACTACTTACGTTTACCAACCAGCCCCACTACTTAGATAGACAAATTTAGAAAACGAAATAAGTACATAGACGTGAGAAAAGTCGATGTTTCTGTATGTATTTTTAATAATAGAAAATATTGAAGAATTAGTTACATTACAATTGAGTTGAATACTCATAAAAACACCCAACAACTTACATATCATTAAAATACAACGGTTCCTTCAATCGACTCCTCAACAATCGTCCTAAACGCACCATTCGACCAACTTCCACCATCAATTTCTCCCTAACACCGAAATAGTGTTTAACTCTAGCACGTTTTTTAACCAAATCCATTAAAGGAATTGTGGCGACAGCTTCACGTAGATCACGTAACTGATTACAATGTTCTTCAACAGAACGATGAAAAACGGCACTAACTCTTAAACGTGTCATTTGTTCTTGACTAACATGCAATAAACGTTGCCAAGCAAATTTTAATTTTCTACTGAGATTCTCATGATCTTCTAAAGGCAATTTACAAGATTGGCGTAATTGTAAGGAAGCGTGCAGAAGCTGACAACCATAATTATAAGTGTCCTTAAACAGAATTCTATGATAAGTTAATATTGAATGGGGGACAGTTGAGAAAGAGCAAGAACCTTTGCCGTCTCTTGAAACGTTTGATGTTCGTCTTTTTGTGTTTGTATCTCGTAAACTGTACAACCAACATGACCGTGATCTTTCAATAGTACATGAAATAAATCATCTAACCATTCAATTGCTTGATTCACATCATTCTCATAACAATAAATATGAGTGATTTGTTCTAACGTGATCTTTTGTAATTCCACACTATCTGTAAAGATATTTCTACGGGCTGTTGTAGCGTCTAAAATATCTCGAACATTGATTATATCTTCAGCATAATCGACATAAATTTCACGACCCAATGCATCTTTAACTGGCATTGATAACATATCGGAAAGCTTCTCGCCTTCTTTGACTAGCTCCTTTTCAACGGCATCTAAAATATCACTATTGAAACAAAATTTTAAAATTCTAAAACAATCACCTAAACCAGCCTGGTTCTCTTGTAACTGCTTCAATTTAAATTCAGCTGTAGAGAAATCATCCGTTTTATTCCCCATTACAAGACAATCGAAGACTTCGCTAGTTTTATCGAAATATTCGGCAACTAATCGGAAGAATCGCAGTGATGTTATAAGAATGTTGCGCCTTTTTTCTAGCCGTAAAGCAAAACTTCGCGCCACAAAATCCATAAAATCTTTCTGCGATATTAAATCTTTATATTGAACTGTAGAGACGTCGTTTTTTGGGAAACTGTTGATTTTATAAATCAATTCAGCATAAGCTCCGTAAGTATCCCAGCATTGTAATTCGATAGCTTCATGTTCGCGGCGTAATTCTTCAGCTGATGCCACATCATATCCAACCTAATAATTACAATTTAGATTAATATTACTTGAAATTTGTTTGTGTTACTTTTTGTTTAGAATTGAGCAAATTCTCAGCAGGTCCCAATATCCAGTTAGTGACTTTAACAACACCCTCTTCTAGAAGGCATAAATCTTTGGTATCGATCAATATTTTATGCAATTTCAACCATTCATCTTCGATTTGTTGTTGTTTAGTTTTAACATTATTTAATATTTTATCAATTTGTGCTATTGTATCGAGAATTTCTTGCGGTGTTGACATTGATTCCGATTCTGATGCAAATTTACGTGTTCTATTATCATATTCGATTGTTTGTAAAAGTTGTTGGCCTGGAAAAAGGCAATCAATTAAAACAACGGACATTGTCACAAAAAGGTTTTGTAATCAGAAAAACTGGAATCTCAACAGATACCGTTATTTGAAATTAATGAATTTTCTGTTTCTCCACAATTGAATGATTCTACTGAAAAGATTTATAGTCAAACAAGCTTGATTACCATCAATTTAAAAATAAAAATTAAATGAAAACTGCGATACATTCGTCACCCGAAGCATGGTAAATCGAAAAGAGACTATCACGACTTCGTATAAATTAAAGTTTGACTTTCCAAAAGAGCCGTTAGTCTGTCACAAATCGTAATTCGGTTAGTATTATAATGTGTTCGATTTTATCTTGAGGGAATTTTGCAAGGGTCGGCACCATTTCTTCAAATTTACAGTTAACCAACGAAGCTGCATACATTTGAAACAAGTCTCTCATCTTCGAATAAAAATTGAAATAACAAACTTTTCCTAAAGAATCGTCTTTGATGACAGAGTTGGATGAAATTTTGAAATAGTCTCAAAGGCAGGTCGAATTTGCGATAACTGTAACACTGAAAGAAACAAGTCCACTCACCTGCTTCCGTTACGTTATAAACAAGCATTCTTGTAGCTTCCGCCATTTCAGCACTATGTTTGAGTGATTCACTAATTTCCAAAGCTTTTAAATTTCTACATCCTGATAGGTATTGTTCAAGTTCATCCAAGTCTTTAATCGTATTGTCAGCATCATTATAAAATTCTTCTACTTTCTATAGAAAAAGTACCATAGTATAGTAAAATTAATCTTTATTAAAATTAATGAATAAAATTCAAATTAAAATATCTCATGAGAAGGAGCGTCTTATTTATAAAGGTCATCTGATCCTCCAGATCAATGACAACGTTGAAGTGAAAACGATATCGATTTGTAGGATAAGATTGCAAATATTCTCACATATAAAATTACATCTTATCGATTTATTCTAATTTACCTACTGTAAAATTAATAATTGAAAAATAATTATACCTTTCTATTCTCAATCCATTTATCGTGATTGTAAATGAAATTACCGCCGAGTTCGAGAGGAAGCTGTGACTGGTCCACGTACTTGTTCAAACGGCATCTCGACAGAAAAACAACCTGTAGTCGAATAGTTAATCAAATCTATTGAAAATTGAATTTTTAAATATTAGAAATATCAACAAGTTATTCGAATGTGGCTACTTATTTGGTAAATCAATACGAAAATTAACGGTATATCGAATTAAATAATTTTTTGCCACTTCGAATATTTTCATGATGAATCTATCAAGCAGGAATTCAAGATTACATCATTTCGCCATCGATTTTTAATTTTTGAACATTTCTAGTTAGAAAGTGCGACATTTCATAAGATAAAAAGATTACAGTTACCTAACTAGCAAGGCCGCTTATTAAAGTTCATGATAATGAAATTCTTTTTGAACAAAAAGAAAATTTCAACACATACTTGGCCTTCTGTTTGTGTACAATTCTCAACCCGTTGTTTATCCCAGAAGGTATCCGGACGTAAGACTAAAATTTCTACTAATTCATCTTGTTGGAAAATCGAAGAGACTTGTTTAATACAAGAACGTGCTACTTTCCATGGACTTTTACGCGCGTCGATAATTATCGTGAAGCCTCTATTTCGAGTATTATCACTAGAAAATTGGAGGTTTAATTTAATTTTGCTTTTTGTTAAAGTTATTTACCTGAATATTGACAGGAGATAGTGAAACGATTGAACGATATCTAGAGTTAAACTATCGGATGGTATGTTGATTAAGAAAATGGGACGACCTTCATTATCATGCCCCCCTGGTAGGATTACTGTTTGTCCTTTTAAACATGATATATCCGGTCGCTGTTCCATGACCTGGAATATTTAGGGGTTACTCAGCGAAATTCGGATCAATCTGCAGCGTGTAAATAAACACAAAATAACTGTTTTAGAATTGTTTATCAACATCGTTGGTGAATCTTCTAACGAAAGCATCGCGTGTTCGGTGCTTGTTTAAATTTCACACCGTAATAATCCGATAAGTTGTAATTAAATCGATTTGTCTATTAGAAAATAAACGATTACTTACCGGCAGCTGTCATCAATAATTTGCAAAAAGATCGACTTTTTAATCACATGTTGTCCGTAATATTGTTGCATGCTATCACATCACGTACCAATTGAGAACTGTGTGTGTAGCCACAGAACGGCTATCACGAGTATAAAAATTCTAAACTAATAAGTGTCACAGTGGACACAAGCTGGAGAGATTCAAGCACCAACTCACATAAGGCGATATTAACCGGTATGTTGTTATTGTTACTGCTATAGGAGCTGCGCCTGTCTATTTAACTTTCATGGGCCTGGTCTCGAGTGCCGCAAGTCTACCCATATGGACCAACCCACATTATTTAGTTGTTAAATGAAAATAACAATTGTAGGAATTTCGATACGATTTTAGATAAATCAACACAATACCAATTCGGATTTTTGTTTATCGTTTACGGTTACAATTCGATATGGTTTTATTTAGTGGGACAATTCGTGTACAAAAAAACGTTTCGTTTTATGCCAGTTACAGTGGCCGTGGTGGCCGACATTGAATGGCCCCACCAGAGGGTCCATTAGTTGCCAGCAGCATTCCAACGGTACTTTGGCACCAATCACTAGCTAGATTCATAAACAACATACCTAAACATATTGCAGGATTATCAATGATTTGCATCGCTTGCATTTGAGGCAATAATGAAAAGTAGCACACGGTATCGACCTTACTAAAAAAAATTGCAAATATTCCTTCCAAATTGTTAAACTGTTTAAATTCTATGCTATTAGTTTTTGAAAAAAGCCACGAGATTTCGGACAATTTGGTCAAAAGAGTTCATTGACATTTTCACTTGGTTGAATCACTTACCAATCTTCTTCATTAATTTAGCCAAATGAAAATATTTTCGATTTCGATTATCATTATATGATTATAATTTTAAAAGAATCTCATAAATCCGTTTTAAAAATTTATACAATCATTAAAGAAATTACGCTATTAAATCTATCACAAGGAAACATTTGCAAATAAAAACACCACAAAACTAATTCTTACTGCATTGATTCTGTTGGTATTTTGAAAAACGAGATCTAAACGAGCTCTTCCACATAACTTCATCTAAAGCACGTGAAACGTTATTGAATTCTTTTTTTTTAATAATTGTAGAACAATCAAGAGTTGGCTCAAAATAATTACCTTTTAAAAAACTGTCAACCTATAAATAATAACTCAGGAATTCTGTTCTATTGAATAGCAAAAAAAATCATTAATATTGAAATTGTTATTAACCAATTCACATACAAAGAAAGTATTATTTGAACGCGTACAACAAATACTTGAAAAACAACAATTCTGAACTCATTAGAACAAATTTAACTAAACTTCCTAATTAGCTTTAACATGCAACAATGATTGAACGAAATTCAACAAATTCTTAACAGGTAGACGAAAACTCTCCAGTTTGTCGACAATAACCCCCATTTCTGGCGTCTCTAAAGCTCTCTTCATCAATTTCACACCTTTCTCGTCGGTAATTTTCTCCATTACCGATTTAAGTTCTGGATTAGCGGACATTTGTTTAAACGCTTGAATCATATGTAGAGTATACTCTTTAGTTAGATCCGCCATGAAACTATCAAAATCCGCTTGTGTTGCATTAACATTAAATGCTGAAGTATCGGTTGCATTTAAGCATTTTTCGACACGTTGAATGTAATAATCGATATTGATGCCGGTTTCATTGACGTATTGTTTATAAGCTTGCCAATCGGGTGATTTTCGTAGATTTGAAATCATCACTTGCCATTCGGGGGTTTTGAAATATTTAATACCAGCTTTGAAGCCGTTATCATCCTTTAAATGGCGCTCAACCAAACCGGAAAAATTCCCAATTGGGATAATGCTTGATAATTGTTCGATTGGAAGAGACCAGGCGGCGCAACAAAAAATGCAAAATAACATCAATTTCATCTGAAATAACGATAAAATTTTTGAAATAATCTATTATAAATGGAGAAATATTACCATTTTTTCGGCTTGATGAATTTCAATAGTATATTTTGATTTTCCCACTTTATTTATACCGTTGTCATGTGAACAATTTGTTGGATTACTAGATTGAGTTGTCGCGGCTAATTTGAATATTTTCTATTTTGTATGTTGGTAAGTCTCATCTATATTTAAAACATACTGGCACAGGAATGTAATAATGTCGGTCTGGATGTGATAAGTGTACTATGGGGAATACACACGTAAAGCCCCATCCACGAACGAAAAATAGGAAACAAGTACATTGGAAAGCTGCAGGTATCTATAATTATCTTAATAATAAATAAATCGGATTGAGAGGTGAGATGAATTAATAAAATTTCAATCACTCGATTAACACTCACGGAGATTTTATTTATGGGATAATCTGTTTTGAGTCTGTGTATGGGTGCGTGTGTGTATATTTTTAACACAACTGATGTTCTAATATAAGTGTTTTCCTGTCAAAATTGGACGATTGTTGAAAATTACTAACAAAATCTTAATCAATCATGGAAAAGTGGATCATAGCTTCTTTTAAATTCTATAAATAAGAAGCTATTAATTCTTTTAAACATTCAACCAGTAATAAAATCGTAATGTTGCTATAATTGGCAAGGAATTATAATTTTTGTTAATTTCAGACCGTCCCCAGCCGCCTGGCAAGCCATTCTTAGCCGCTGACAATGAATTAACCCCCGATCTTGTAACAATCCGCTGGACGAAACCACTCCGTGATGGTGGTTCACCGATTACTGGCTATTTAGTTGAACATCGTCGTACTGGTTCACCGCATTGGGTTCGTGCCTCACCATTTCTAACGCAATCATTAGAATTATCATTGAGCGGCTTAGAACCGGGTTGGCGTTATCAATTTCGTGTTAGTGCCCAAAATGCTGTTGGTTTATCTGAACCAAGCGAATCATCTGAACCATTAACCGTAACATTACAAAAATATGCAATAACAGCACCAAAATTTACCGAAGAATTACAAGATACTGTTGTTTTAGAAAATGAAAAAGTTGAATTTGTTGTACATTTTTTAGGGCAACCTGTGCCAAAAATTTGTTGGTTCAAAGATGGTTTTGAGATATTCAGTTCAAGGCGTACAAGAATTCTAACTGAAAACGATAAGAGTGTTTTAACCATTCATCAAAGCGCTCTATCAGATGAGGGTGAAATTAAATGTGCAGCAACAAATAAAGCTGGACATGCTTCTACGAAAGCTCATTTAACATTAGAAGCACCACCCAGTATACGATTACCACGACAATACGAGGATGGTTTATTATTCGAAATTGGCGAAGTAATACGATTGAAAGTTTCAGTTGTTGGACGTCCGACTCCATTAGTCTTTTGGACACAAAATGGAGAATCAATACAAAATAACGATCGATACGAAGTTGAATATGTCGATAAATGTTCGATATTGAAAATTATTGATGCTCGCCGTTCTGATCGTGGCGAATATCAAATTAAAGCGGTCAATAAAATCGGTGAAGATATTGCATCGTTCTTAGTAACGATAACTGATAAACCTTCACCACCAGGTAGAGCTCGTGTTGTTATGACACTTGGACGATCTGTTACACTTTCTTGGAATACTCCAGATGATGATGGTGGCTGTAAAATTGGTAATTATATTATCGAATATTACCGATTAGGTTGGAATGTTTGGTTGAAAGCTGCAACTAGTCGACAATTAACAACAATTCTCGGCGATTTAATTGAAGGCAGCGAATATAAATTCCGTATAAAAGCTGAAAGCCCATATGGGGTTAGCGACCCAAGTGAAGAATCTGAAGTTGTATTTATTCCCGATCCTAAACGTGGCATTACAACACCACATATACGCAGTAAAAGCCAACCGAAGGATATAATTGATGAAATTACTGGTACACCTGTTGCTTCTGCTCGACGAAAATCCAAAGGACAGCCTCGATCCCATTCAACAACCAAAGCTGAAATTACTTATCAACCGGTGTTTGAAGATTTTGAACCACCCAAACGACCAGAAAGAAGTAAAATTAAAAGTCCACCGAAAACACCAGAAATATCACCACCAAGAATACGAAAACCGGTAAATCTTGTAACTGAAACAATCATGGATCGAGCTTCGATTGCAAGAGAATTGGCATATGGAAGTCCTGATATAAAAGTAAAAAAATCTGAATTGGATTATCCCAAAAATCACATCTCGTCGAGTAATTCTGAGCGATCATATACTAGTAGTCCGGTACAAAAAGAAATACAAAATTTACAAGTTACAGAAAATAAAAGTCGTAGTGATGACGAACAAAAAATTAAAATAACTAATAATGAAGCACAAAAGATGAAACCTCCAAGTCCAAAAGGTAAAAATCATCTATCAAGAGAAAATTCGGATTTAGGTGGTAGTTCCGAATTTATGTTAGTATTGTATCCAGATGGTAATGAGAAAGGTGAGAGATACGAACTTGATATTTCTTAGCGTGAATTTTCAATTTTTTAGCACAACGAAGCCGCTCTTCAGATTTACGATTGAGCTTTGACGAGGATGCTATACCACCTCCAATTTCTTTATCAGCACCTGAACTTGGAGTTGAACCTCCTTTATTTGAGAATTTAAGACAAGCATCAAGTTCTACAGAACTTCTTCACGAACGAGCTATGATGCGACTTAATGAAGCTGCAGCAAATGAAGAAGCAGAATTACAGAAACGTCGACGATTGAATCGAGACGGACAACATCATCTGGAAATACCAAAAATACAAATCAATTCGAAAGATAATCAAGATATTGTTGGTTTGGAACGGCGAAATTCTGGTCGTCGCTTATCGACAGGTACTGTCGGCCTAAAAAGATCTTTATGGGCTCAAAGAAGGTACAGTTTGAGAAATTCAAAGGAATCAAGCGACTTACCAGAAAACTTATTGGAAAATTCTTTATATAATGATGGGATAAAACGTGAAAAATCAACAACAAGACAACGATCGATATCTGAAGAAATGGAAGAACAAGAATTTGAAAAAATTCGGAATAAGATGGCGGTACAGAATCAATCTAGTACTGAAAAACGTAGCATTGAAGTAATGGATGAAGATAAATGGCTAGAAGATTACGAAGAGAGTGTTACAGAAGAAGAAACTGAATCATCAGAAGATGAACGATTTCAGGAGAAGGAATCTAGAAGACGAGTTTATAGCGATGATGAAGAAGAAGAAACTTATCATCCTGGTGCAATGACTACAGCAACTAAAAAACCAATCAATGATGAACCTTTTGAAATTCTAACTAAGCGAAATAAATTGCCTGATCCAAATTTTGTGCCAAAACCAATATTAAAGAAATCTGACGAAAAAACACCGGATGTATTACAACCTAAAATTGATAGGAATCCACCACATAAAGTCAGATCACATTCTCCAATGCCAAAATTTGGACAAAATACTGTTCCAGAGAGGCAACGATCATCATCACTAATTGATCCAGTTCCCGAAGTATCTTCAATAATTAACTCTCAAGGTAGAAGGAGATCGTCTTCATTAATACCACAACTAGAAAATGAAACATCTGAACAAGATTTAACGAACATTCTACCATCTACAGTGAATATTGCAACACCAGGTAAAAATATCTCTGCAGTAGCACAATTAACCGGATTAACAGCTGCTAGTATTGTTATTTCTGAAACTATCCTTAAAAATAAAGATAATGAAGAAGCTAAAGTTGTTATCGATCATTATGGGGATATTGTACGAACTTATAGTGAGAAACGAAAGAAAAACATTCCAAAGAATCTAAACCAAAGTAATGTTTGGCAAAGTAGTAAGAACGATCAAGTCCAGAAACCAGCTGTACCAGATAGCAAACCGTCAACATCACAAGAATCATTGAAATCAGACGACTGGGGTCGAAATTATGGTATACAACCGCCTCAATCACGTAAAAACAGTTTAACAACAGAATCCAAAGAGAATCCAATTGAAGAAACAATAAGATCTAGTCCAATTAAAGAGCCATCACCTGTGAGAAATTTAAATATTCAAGACAGTATAAGAAAGGAACGTTCACCATCTCCAATTCGTCGGAAACGTTCACCAACCCCTCAACGTGGCCGTACCAATCAAAAATATCAACGGAAATCATCGAAACGTTCGAAAACACCATCAAAATCACCGACACGATTAGAGAATTGGAGCGATCGAAGGAAATCATCACCATCACCGATGAAACGAAATGTGGCCACAATTACAACAAGACAACGAAGCAAATCACCATCACCGATACCATTAGCTAGACGTCGTCCAATGTTGAAAGAGATAATGACACAAACATCAGTTGGATTAGAAATGAATTCAACAAATTCGCGAAATGCAGTATCAACAACAGAACGTGCTAGACAAGAGGAATTGTTAGCGAAAGCTGAAATTAAAGTTCGTGGTGTTTTCGATTATATTACCGATTTAGCAATGTTTATTGTTGCTTGTTGGTTGTATTTATTTGATAATGAGTTGTTAGCTGTACCGGTTCTAATTATTATGGTTTATAGACAATTGGCTGATCAAGTACGCAAAAGAATACCGAAATGGATTATGAAACGATTTTCCAAGAAAAATAAGAAACAATAATAGTCGATTGTTGTGAAATGTTTTCAAAGAATGGGTGTTAAAAATATCTAAAGCTTATGCATACCTTCTCCTTTTGTTTGATTCCTTTATTAAAGCATAAATTTCATGGATACGATGTTATACGATTTGTTGTAACGCAATATTTGATTTCATATACTTTTAACAAATAATTGTTCTTTTATCAATAATTGTTGGAAGATTATTAATTTAAATAAATAAATTTTTATTTAAAATTGTTTAAAGTACATCCAACAAATTTAAAACAAAACCGTGGCTTTTCGTTTCAGCTTAGCCATCTACATTACCGACAAACTGTTGAAACGCTAGACTTCACTTCACTTTATTTTAACGCGTATTGCACTTTCATTATTCTATAAATTTGCAATTGTTGAATCGTAATGTGAGCTTCTTTCCACACGATCTTTGGGGGTAAAGCACAGGGACTGTTTTTTTTATATTTGTAGCGTCATCTACCCGTTTGAAAATTAAGTTTAAGTATAACTGTAGTATCACCAGACGGTAATAGATGGCGGCCAGCAATGAAAGCTGCACAGAAATCTTTCCTTGAATCAGAGACGTATCAAACACTAAATGGGCCCTCAAAGCCTACCAAAATAGGTTGCAAATAACCAATAAAATCTTACATTCAAACGTGTAGAAATTAAATTATTGTTAGTATTAAAATCAACATAATGGTAGAATATTTCGATCAATCAAACTGAAAATTTTAAAAATAATGGATAGTTGATGCAAAACTAAACTCTCAATTACTTTTTGCAACTTATTTTAATCAAAAATCGTCAAAATAGAAAAAGAAATACTTACTTGTGCTGAGAATCCGCAAATTATCCAAAATATTGGAATACCAACACAAAAATCAACGACAATGAACTTAAACACCTCTAAGAATAACATTAATGAAATTTTAAGGTTATAAAGTTAGCCAACAATAGGGGAATTACCAAACCATGCTTGAAAAGTGCGCGCAATTCAAAAAAATAATCATTAGAAATCCTATATTCGATCAAACTAACTGAAAACTTATCACCATCAGCAAAATTTGAGTCCATCACTTGAAATAATAACACAATAGACATGTTATAGATAAGAAATAGAATTATTACAATTAATCGAATTAATGTGCAGAGTCGACCAATTATTATCCCACGAATTAAAACTTTTTATTGCCTCTTTTCTTTTAAAATTACAACCTACACTATTTTCTCTTATGGTAATGTAACTTTTTTGTATTTGAAGATAAAAGGATATAAACTGCAATTTGAGTAAATTATGCCTATATGATCAACGACAAAATTATTATTTTTTTAATAAAGAATTTTTATAGTATTTTATCGCACGGATTATCGCATTAAAATTCTTCGTTAATTTTTATGAGTTACTTTCTAAGCCAATTAGACTACATCAAATTATTCGTATAACGGTTATTGTTTGGCTATTTCAGAAAACAATAAGTCACCTGATAATAGGTCAATATTCTATAAAAATAATGAACATAAACGATAATTATACAAGATTTTGATTCGGTTTATCGTGGATTGATTAAAAATTCGCAATCGGTTCAAAAATATTGACCCTCGTCACAATATTTGTTAGTTTGTCAACAACAGTGTATTGGAGTAATTGAGAGAACACCCTTGAATACTTTTAGAATCGTCGATTGGTCTAATAATAATTCTTATCTGTTGGTTGTTACGTCAAGAAATCAAAATCTATTTATAAGATTGTTTGAAATTGTTTTCGTACACCGTTGAAATTTTAAAACAAATCGAATAAATTGTGCCAAATAGAATTTAACATTTACTACTTGTTCTTTTGGTGTAACATGTGCTATTGTGTTTTTAAACGAGTATCAGTGACGAATTATTGTGGAAAATTGCAATTCAATTATGTTTTGTGGTAGTTGTAATGAAAATATGACGGATATGTCGGATGTATTGTCGAAAATTGGTGTAAATTGTAAATATACCTATGAGGTAAGTGTTAAAATTAACCAAATTCTCGGTACAATTCTATTTAGAAATACTTTAATTTAGTTTGGGAATTGTTGATTTTGTTGAAATTTCTAATGTTTGAGGTGATTCTAACGGTAGATTCTAGTGTCTATCATAGTCTTTGTTATCGACAAAACTCATGTTGAATATTAAGCGATCGTGCGCGAATCTCAATTTGTATTCGCCTTATAAACACAGACACGATCTCAACAATTAGGTGTATCACCTTTTGCCATCATTGATCTGGGCCTTTAGGTTAATGTGAGATTTTTCTTCATCTGTTTATCAATTGAAGATCAATGACACGACAACAATCTATAGACGATGATGATGATGATAATCTGTAAAGTTTCTAAACGATTTAGCTGAAAAGACCGGATATTTGCATATTCTTCTACGATGACACTGTTGTATTGAGAGGCTAACATCTTTGTTACAATTTCCATACAACAACATACCTGTCTAGAATTGTTGTTGTTGTTGTTGTATAGTTTGTTGGATTGTAATGTCGTATTTATACGCTTGACATGCCTACAATATTACAGACAGGTGTTTGATTAGCGAGAAAATTCTTTATAATTGAACAATATTCAATATGAAGTTAATGAGAATTCTGTGCCATAAGTTACATGACCGTAGTAGTTGAGAGACTTTTGCTATAAAATTATAAAACATTAGCGTCGTTTATCAAGAAGACATTTTTATACCCGACAAACGCAAACAATGTAAAGTAATCAATAAATGGGCGTAACATCGTCTGGACATCAATGGAATTATTTAGCGACCAACCACTATTTCAGTTCACTGTACACGAGGTAGAAAACCATTTAATTGAATATTGTAAATTTACCATTTATGTTCAATATTCATTAGCATAAAATCATAATAGCTTTCACACTATTGTTTTGAGTGGTTAATTATTACAAATAGGATCTATACCTGACGGCAAAAATAATCATAAAAATACAATAATTTACGATTTTTACTGAAGTAAAATACCAAAAAGTTACAGTTAATTCACCAATTCTTCTAAATACTGGAGCAATAAACACACGAATACGAATGATAAAAAATTTTGAAATTATAAGGTTATAAATTTGGGTACTAACATCTGGGGAGTTCTGTGATCAACCCATTGGATTGGCGCGCGATTTAAAACGGGCCGAATTGAAAATTTGCACGCTTCTCAAAAATTCGGTTGATATAACCCTATTATTTCAATGGGATCTACTTCCATCAAATACTATCACAAAATGATTTGCTTTATAGGCCAGTTTCCTAATTTTTGTCGTCCAGTATACGTACTTGTACCTACCGCAAATGACATTTTCCACTTGTGGAAATGGTGTTAAATTGTGGGGTAAAAGTTGACTTTCGCCTACCGATATCAACCCACCTATTATTTAAACAATAATAATTAACAATCAAATTAAGGAATTTAATTAAAAGGTATACTATTAGCATCTAGGTAGACTAATTTGGTTTACAATACAATGGATAAATAAATAAATGTCGGAAATTTTATTTGTTTGTAATATTAAGATGTTATTGTTTAAAGGTTTTGTTAACATTTTTTACAATTTTTTTTTTTAAATATGTATATCTACATATTTATATCTGTTTCCAGTGTGTTGTATTGAGAAACTACTTTTACTTTCCCTTTTGTTTTGCGTGCAAAAAAATTTCAATTTTTGATCCTACTTGAGACAAATACCAAACAAAAGCATATTGTTTTAAGCTTCTCTTTCGCCATTCCGTCAGAGCAAAGAAGATTTTAAACGGATTCAATTGATCAACTATCGGTTAATAGATTCTAGCAAATATGCAAACTTAACAGCTTTTAAGCTTTAGGGCTAAATTCTTGATTTCTATTCATAGTTTTATGTTGAATCATCATCTATTCAATGCCCGAGCTAAATTTTCAGGCAATTTTAATTGTGGATTTAGACATTTTCAACACCTACAGGAAATAACTGTGTGGGACGAAATTTTCTTGTAACTGAAAATTAGAGTCTTTAGCTTAATTTAATAAATTCTGCGTAATCATTTAAATGAATTTTATCATTTTAATTATATTTAAAATAAATCAACTGCATTATAATTTGTGCATCCTACAAGCAATTCAATCTGTCTATTGTATTGTTATGTAATACATAATTTTATACTTAGAACTAATTCTACCAAAAGTCTCAAATAGATTTAACTTGATTTATAAGTTCAATGAAAAATTGAAATTTCTTAGAATACAAGAAACATGAATATTGTCACATATAAAGACCGAAAAACCAAGTCGGCTACTGTAAGAATAATCAAATATCTATTTATTTAAATAATTATCACTTATTTAAATAAAAATTTACAATATTACCATATAGAGATGATTATTGGGAAAATTCATAACGTTAACAGTTAATGTAGGTGTTGATTATAGCAGTTTTGCATATTTTATATAAAAATTCTCTTTTTTTCTCAATTTTAACATAATTTTACTACAAAATAGTGTAGGTTGTTGTTTTGGCTAACCTTGAGATTGGCAACAAAACCAAAATTAATACAAATTCGAAAGAGAAATCGCCCATTACCATTACAGATGGGACACACATAGTCAGTATGAATGATACGCCTTTTTGATTCATTTAAATAACAATTCAATCATGTTAACGTACAATGGGGACAGTGTCATCATTTCATTTAAAAGAATTATTCTCAAGTCTATTTCGTTGTCTACACATTCAGTTGTTATCTAGGGTAGAAAACATCCTTGTATTGTTGTCTCATTTGTCTTGTATGTAAATATAGTTGGTGTTTCCGTAAACATGACAGTATTTTTGCTTGTTGTTAAGAGAACTAACAATGACCGTTTGTATACTACAACTAGAGTTTTATAAACATATCCTCAAACAAACTAGGAAACTGTATCTTGATATATATTTCGTACGTGTTTGCGATCTAAACCTGTCTCACCTTTGACTCTAGTCAAATGCAAATCGTTGGAAAATCCCATTATTTCGAGATGTGATTGTGTTATACATCGAATTCTTTCTTCTTTTAGCTCGATTCCTACTCCATCCTCTATTTTGATATGTTACTTTCACCTACAAATACATTTAAGTGTTATTATCGATACATATTTACAGTTGTTTGATGATTTTCAAATCGAAATTTACGATAATAACTCTATTTAAATATAGATGATTGTGAGAAAGTGTACCTATAGTCGGTTTAAAATCGACAAAGATTCTAATTTTCAAAAATCTATCTATAATCGATAATTTTTATTTTCTATATTCATCTATTAACTAACCGTGACTAAAGTTTTATAGTATAGTTGTTATTACTATTGTTTGAACGATCATCACGCTTTAACCTTGTTTAAACCTGATAAACCAAATATGTTTGAAGCGAATCCACTGTCGCGTAAAGATCACAATTCGGCATCTCTTTCGTTTTCATAATTCACCTATAAGATTGTAGGAAACTAATTTTCAAATGAAAATCAACGATATTTTATTACTATTATTACTATTATAATAGAATGGGTGTGGGTTTTATAATAAACACCAAAACAATCTGACCGTCAATTTATCGAACAGCTTCTATGTCAGTGAGCTTGTTATCTTTGAAAGCTCGGACAACTGATTTGTGTCTATTGAAATGTTATACATTGAATTGTTACAAGATTTATTATGTTTAAATCTATGAGATAGGCAATTTTTAACTTTCCATCACTAATAATGATTTCGACAATGGAAATAAACATGCAACGATTATATAATTGTAACTAATTCGAATCAATCATCGAGTCTATTAATTGATAAAAATCAACTTTCTAATCAATCTTTCTAATGAACTAACTATCGATAATTGTGGTTGATTATCGACAGGGGTTGTAATTATAGTTTTAAAATCAGGGTGTTCTTTACAATCGGTTCTCTGAACTGGATTGACTCACTCTCTAACGGATCTACTTGTTAAAAAATGAAGCTCACTGACTAGAATTCGTAATGTTGTCTGCAATATAGCATGCTTTCGTTGTATGGAAATTCTCTAGTTGTTTTTCTAAAGATAAATAAGTATAAATTAATAACTGTCTCTATAAATTATAGAAGTATTAAGTACTTTTTCCACTATAAACTTGATAAAAATGCACTTATATTTCATAGTTAGTTTTTCTTTAATACTTTAACAATTCTAAACATAAAATTATTTACTGCAAAACTGATTATAGTGACTGTTTAATCGCTGACAGGAAATGGTATCCTCGAAAAGAACGCCGAAGGATAGACAGATGGCTATTTTTGTTTTTCATGAGAATATCTGTATAGTAGTATGTAGACATTTGTTAGAATATAACTATGTCCAGGAATAGGCAACTTTGTAATATTATCCGTACGAGTCATACATGTTAAATAGATAAAGTAATTTTTTTCTGTGGGCAAGAAAAAAAGCCTACACTTTACAAATATGGCTTTATTATTGCCGCATTCTATTAAATTTTTCCACTGTCAAACAATTATCAGATGTTTCGCATGTTGTAAAGATTATAAATAAAATGTTTACATCTATTTTAAATTACCTATCTACAATATGTGCATAGAAATCGTATATAAAGTAAATCGAATTGAACTATTCAAGTTGAAAGAACTTGTTGAAACTGTGCTGCGTTATGGCGCCTGATAGATCTTGAATAATTGACATAAACCGATTAGAATAATCCAAATAGAAATAAAAATATGCAAACCGTATGAAATATCATACGAATCACTCTATAAAAGTCGGGGATTTTTATAAATTGAGTTGAAATTATTTATTTCTATGTAGAGATGGAAAGAAAGTAAGTTCATTGGCACAAAGCTTCTACATTATCTATAGTAGGGTGAATATGCCTGTAGAGGTGCGTGTTCGATAATATTTACAAAACTTTATCTAGAACTGTGAGAAAGTCTAAATTGAAATTGAGTAGAAATAATATTTAAAGTTTTGCAAAATTCAATCAATTGATCCATTAAAATAAATATTTAATGTTTATGCACTCAAGAACTATTTATTTTAGATAGTTGTCGATAAATTTATTTTAAACAAAATAATTTAACACTGTTCTATGTCAGATTATTAATATCGATAATCGATTATTAATTCATAGAGACAATAGTTTAATTGCTCTATAGTTGGGTTTTTAAAATTGCACAATATCTGGGGTCGTCAACGTGACGAATTACCAACAATTGAGTTTCCATAACAGAACAAACCTGTGGTTTTTCGATTCGATTCAATACATGGACTCTTGGTGGTCCTTTTGCTAAAAAAAAATCGATCGATATTTGTTGTAAGACTAATTTTTTGCCAATTCTTTCTAACAACTAGATTACAATAGAACGAATTTAATAATTTGTACCTAGTCCATTAAGATAATTGTATCTAGAATCGAATTTTCGAGCTTTAAAATTACACTTTGAAAATTTCCCATTTTGCACAATTTATAAAATGACTATGAATTTCTATTTAATTACTTTAGATTTATAATTATCGTAATAAACACTTTGTAGGGGCACGTAAAAATTATCAAATTTGCAGTTTCACCTTTGAATACTTAACAAGTTAACAAATTATTTGCTTTAATAAATTAACTATAATAAAAAGACTACGATAATTTTATTTAACGTGTTTCAGGGAATTAAAAAAGGAATATAATTCAACTGGAATTCCGTTATTTATAGCTAATGACAATGCAATGTTCGTTGAAAATTTTAACAATCACGGAAAAACCTATTCCAATCAAAATTCTGAAGACTAGAAAATAGAGTAAGTTTTTGCAGACTTACTAGAAATTGAAGATCGTTTATAGGAATAATTTCAAATTGAATTTATTAAAATATCAAGCGCATATTCTGCAAGTTTTTAGAAATAGTCTCTATCAGCGTGATTGTCGTCTTTTTTAAAATTATAATTAGTGAATAAAATAGTAGGATATAAGTCTTAATTTTATTCAATGAAGGACGAAAGGGAGTATTTCGACATTTTCCAACCGATCAATACTTTTTAGTAGTGGCAACAATAACGTTCAGACATTTTATAATACAATAGTCGCTGGTTTTAATTAGAGAATGTTCACAATTCGTCCACTCTCACTTTTTCTAATTCGATATTGTGATTAAATTGGATTTCAGAATTAATAATAGAAAATAATTTTTAAAAATGTAGAGAATTGTGTGATAGTTTTCTGGATAGATTTATAATATTGAAAGGTCCTCTTCGAAGCATGAAGGCCAGATATTTGTTATAAATAAATAATTTCCATCGACTAGTACTCTGATTGCTGTAATAAAACTAATTGCAAAATTGAAGTGGATTTCTTGTCGGTGTAATATTTATGCATTAGAGACACACCTCCGGACGGACTGTTAACAAAATAATTAATGAATTAAAGTTTGTATACACGTATAGAGCTCCTCCGTTTTCTTGTCCTATACAAATAAAGTCAATCAAATTCGATTTAAATGAAAACGAAAATAAAAAAGGACAATGAAAATAAACCACTATATCCTTCTTTAACACAATATATATTGCTATTTATTATCTCAACAAACAATCGACGTTGTTTAGCGCATATAATAAAATACATAGAACAGAACGTTATACAGACCACGTGTATTTGAGCCGCAGTCGGCTGTTTCGCGCGCGTCCAACTGGATGGATGCACCTTCACCTTTGCCACTAGTGGCTTATTTTGCCATTGTTTTTGTCCGGTTTTAATTCCACTGACATTGATTGAGGCAAAAAAAGAGAGAAAATCCGGTTGGACCGTTAGAATGACGCCAATCTTTTACAAAAATCGAAAAATAAACAATACAAACTGTGCCTAATTTTTGTTAAAGTTCTAAAGTTGGAGTTACAAACACAACTTCCGGCAATCGTAATATCATGTGCTTGTGTACGTGTATGTGTGATTCTAAGGGAATATGTGTGCCTTGTTGGCTATAAATTTAATTTGGAATAATTTTATGATGAACAAACAAAAACTTGGTGTTGAGCAAATATAATTATCATAGTAATCAGTTTCTAACCGGCTTGAATAGAGTTTAGTTTCGTTATTTTTAAATAAAAACCTACTTAATACCTGTATTGTGTTGTTGCTTAAATGATAAAAGGAGTTAGACGTGGCCGTCAAATTGTGGCATATTTATCACCATTATAATTGCACTAATTATTACAGACCTTCGTTTTATTTAACAAAAGTTTCGTAATTGTTTAGTAGTGAATATTCAAATGATTTGTGAATATAACATCAAAAATGGCATATGTCGTTTGGCGAGTTGTTATGAAAAAATATTCAAGAATAAGACTGGGACTAAACGGATCAGCGGTAGGTCTACAATTTATCACCATTTTTATTTTTAATTCATTACAATGACAATTCAAGGCTATACAGGTATGTTTAGCATTTGAATACGAAAATGTTTTGTGGTTTTTTCCCTCTATAAACACATAAATTATGGAACAAGTCAAAATATACGATTCAAAATTGAAAATTGTTACCATGAAAACTAAGTCACCCACTTATTTTCGATGAAACAATTATCTCAGATCTTTTCCCATTAAACGATCACGATCTTTAACTAGTACCTGTGCCCTAATTTCAACCGATATTATTGCCACGATTACTTTTGATTTCTTTTAATTGGATTTTCCACGATAAAAACTTTACAATTAAACAAATATTTGTACATAATAAAAGCTGAATAAATTACAACCGTCACAAGACTATTTGTCCTTCGATTATTCTACTGTTTAGCCGATAGGTGTTAATATCCTACTCGAAGGACCAACAGTTGTTTGGATGGGAAAAATCCTCCAATATCCGTACAGAATGGCGTATTTTCCTCTAACTGTAGACGATGTTATTGTTACAAGTTCATTGTTTTTATTGTTAATAACAAAAATAGGCATATACTTATATGAAGAAAATACGATTGTATTCTGATAATATCAACGAAAGTCTTGAGCAATTTATTGTAAATATGTATAAGTACAGGAAGATTGTTGGCGACAGTTCAACAACCGCCATTTGAATTTTTTCTTTTTCGGTTGATATCTCAATTATTAATTCTATTGATGATGATAAGGAGGTGTTGTTTATTAATTTTATAGTATTTTGACTAAATTCCATTAATAGATAAGGGGATTGTTGCTAAAATTGGAATTCATTTGATTATCAATCATAAAATTAAGGTCAATTCTGTGATAATACGAATTAATTGGTTAACAACTTAATTACTCGACTTTGTTTTTAATTAATAATTTTTTACGTTGGTTCTACTTGGTAATTTTATATAATAATTGATTATACAAAAGGATTACATCACGCTTACTCTGCAATTGTAATAATAAATTTCTAGTTTCGAATATTTCGAATAACTTCAATTAATTCTTACAAAATTGTTTTTTCAGAGGAAATTTCCCCTTTATTTCTTCATATCTTATAATTTAATTAGCAAAGAAACTCGATAAAACTCCAACGTTTACCTTGCGAGTTTCCAAAATAGGTCGCCAATTTAACCCGTGACAAATTTCCAACCGATTTGGTTCCCCACATTTGAACTCTACAAACTAATTAGTCCATTGAAGATTATCCTGAATTCTAATTGGGAAAACTATTCGATGGGAATACCGAATCACTCCATTTTGTAACCTTCAACTCGTACATTTGGTTTCAATTTTTCTTATCTAATTATTGCAATTAGTTTGAAACAATCGAGTTGTAAGTAATTATTGTAATCATCTTGACCAAGAAAGCCATCAGCGACCTGGTTCTTTTGAAGGGTGATAAAATAACCGAATAGTTTTACAAAATAATGAAGACCTCACCTGAATTCTATTGGTAATATATCATGACAACAATACAAATTACGTGTACAGCACGTTTAACCTATTTATTTAAGATAATGTAATAAATTTTAATATCTCCATTGATTATAGTTATGTTGAATTTCTAACTGACCTTAGAATTCTTGGTATTGCAGATAAATTTATAGGTGATTCGAAATTAAAAAGAAATAATTAATTATCTGCCAGTATCCATATGTAATGTCACCTTGTTTAAATTAGCGACAAAATACTCAACGACAATTTATAATGTTGTAGTTTTTTTCTTAAAATTTATTACTCATTATATTTTCTTGACTTTAAACAATTAATATTCGATTAGTTGAAAGTTGTGGCCCCAGTGATGGATATTAAACTTTTGCATTAGCAACTTAATTTAATTTAATTTAATTTAATGGTTAATAGAAGACATAAAATTGAACAGTAGGTGTGTTTGTCTACCCATAAAATCAACGTAAAACAGCGGAAAATGCCCGTATGGCAATCTATTTTAATGGCATTTTAATAAAATTGAAATTGAGAAAAATTTCAAAACAGTTTCTACCTTCAAACGAAATTACTTCAAATAATGATCGAAACGTAATCGAACAGGAAAACGGAAATGCTAACCTCCACAACTATTTAATTAAATCAATTACAATAGAACAAACACACAAAGCAAATCAAAAAATTATTGAACTTTCTTATTTTTCTTTTTAAATGTCATCAATCATTTCATCATTAATTCGATTATTTCAAGTTGTTTGTTGTGTCGATTTTTCTGCTGACATCATTACGAATTGGATATCGATATCAGAAAAAAATCCAATTGTTCGATATATAACAATCATTATTATTTCATTTACGTAGTGTTGTAGCATGTTTAGGGGTAGTTCACCCGGTGTGATGGATAGTTTCCTGAAATAGTAACAAGGGTGGAGTCGGCCATTCAACTACCCGTTTCACGAACAAATTCATTACATCCACTCAGTAACCATCGTTATAGTTTGTAGAAAATTTACAATAATTTCACTCATATCAATTACATTGTTGTTTGTTTATTCAACAATATTAATAATTGATTTATTTAAACATATCGATTTCATTGCTACAATTTACATTATTAACACTTTCTTTACTTTATAACTTGTTTAATTGTTAACGATGGGAGTTTTTGTTGTCTAGTGTGTGGTAGAATTCTCAACACAAAGAAGAAAGTGTTTTCCCAAATGGACTATAAACAGATGATATTACAAGGAAATTGTTTTAGGAAGTATTTAGTTTCTGGAATTGAGACAAAGAGTTTTAATGTAATGCTCAAATTAAAGGAGAATAGATAGCGTGCGTTGAATGTGAAACATCTCGACTTCCTGTAAATCTCCAGGATTTTCTGTGTAAAACTACATTACATGCAATAAACGTACAATTATCATTCAATTAAATCATATGAATTTTGTATAAAATTAGTAATTATCGGTTATTGTAATTCAACAATTGCACAAGCAAATAAAGATTTCCTATTCATTGTTGTTCAAATTGGATAACTTTCTTTAACAGTAAAGGATTTAATCATCACTTTGAATTTAATTAAATCATTATCTATGAATACGCTAATATAATTAATGTCAAAAATTTCGTGTAACTTTCAGTAGAAATAAACAATAGTCATAATAACGGATAGAAGTTCAAGTTTAAATAGAAAATAGTCTTGTATTTTACAACGAAATTCACACAATAATTAAAAAATATTTGCTGTATTTAGGTGATTGTAGAATTTTATTGTTGATTTTCACCTTCTTCGTCGATTTAAATAGTGGAGGCTACAATTTTCCTCATCTATTCATAGTTATTCAAAAAAAGTGGGAAGCTTATGTCGTAATCATTGATTTGTTTACGTAACCACCTTATGATTCACACCAACTTGCAAATTCGGTTAATAAACATTCGAAATCAATTACAAATATAGATTTTATCGAACTTGATTGATTGTTTAATTATATTTAAGCCGGGAAGAAGCGGATTTTGATTGGATTTTTCTCATGTTTAAATCGTTCGATTTCCAATAAAATCAATGGACAAGGAGTCGTTAATAATAAGGCGCTTGAATCGTTTCAACTTCTGGCAAATTGATTGCCAGCAACTTTAAAACCGCTCCTTTATTTAGTTGTCAAAAGTGCCGCTGCTATGGATTTTGTGTAGGTGTCCAGAATCGTTCCTTGAATGTCTTTGGCACTCCTTTTTTCAGGATTATTCTAACGTTTATATTTGTAAATTTCGTTGTTCGCCTTTTTTGATAAACAAATAATTTCTTTCTTCTATTTTATTTATAAAAATGTTGTTTATATGTGAAACGATTTCTAAACGAAACAAACAACGAAAACAGTTAAATTTTTCTATTTCCATAAATATAGTTTAGGATTTCATGAGAACATCTTTTAAAATGTCAAGATTTATGTCTGTGTATACTGGTAGCTATTGTCTGATATTGTGATAGAAAGACTATTTATTTATGGGAAATTACTGTAAATTTTACCATACAAAAGAGAGGAGTTTTGTTGCTAATGCTTTAATTAGTGGTGTTTAAAAAATTAAGCTGTTGTCTTCATTTATGGCACTTTATTCGATATCTTCTTCTAATAAGGGCAGATTTGGTATTAATCATCAAAGTTACGCTTTTAATGTTTGTTATGAAAGAAATTACAATGTAAAATTACTCATAATGATGGCGAAACTATGTAAGGAGTGCCTAATCTTTTGTGTCCATCGTAAGGTTCATGTGTTGAAATGCAATTGATATAAATTTTATTAAAAAAAAATTATACTTATTTAGACGACGTTTGAATTTATTTATAAGTAGGATAGCAAGTCCGGAACAATAATTTCCATTTATAGAAAATATTAATTCCATATTAGCGTCAATAAAAAAACAAACTTATAAATTATTACTATAAACAATCAATGATGAATGATAATGATACAAAATAATCTAGTTGTATATTGATTTTTGTTGTAATTGACCTCATTCGATTCGAATGGATTCCTTGACCTATGCTACAGTGGGATTGTTGTAGAAATAACTGGGAATTCTATTGATTTTCCTAAATTTTTGGTTGTTCAAGTGGGAAGAATTAGGGACGCACACCGTGAATTTACAGCTTTCACTGTTGTGTTTCAAACATGCAATAATAGATGTGAGCACTGATGGTTTTGTTTTACAATTGAAATTTCACCAATTCAGTGATAGATGGCGGTTATTTCGCGCTTTATTTATTTTGAAATAAAGCGGAAAACGAAATGGTAAAAAAAGTTAAAGCCAACACAATAACGATTGATGATTTGCAATCTATTATTATTTTATTATTTGTTAATCATTACTATTGTATTTGATATTATCGATAAAGTTGATGGAAAAATTGACAAGAAGAGAATATAAAATACCTTTAAGGTATCAATTTTACAGTATTACATACTGTAGTTAAAATATAGAAACAGTAAAAGAGACAATATGATGCAATTTAATGGCGTGCCATGTCAAGGGGTATTTATCTGTTGTGATGTAAAGGTGTGGCCGGTTGGGCACTAAACGTACTACACCCATTGTATTGCAAAATAGACGACGTTCTCCAGCAGTCCAAGTACTGATGCATTATTATTATTATTATTGTTGTTGTTGTTGTTTATTCCCATAGGTTGTCATTGACGTGAACTTTTATTTTATGATTGTTTCGTGATAACGATTAATTGTGCTAAAATGCATGCAATTATTTTGTATTTTCTAAATCAGCTACCAATCAAAAATAACACTAACCTAGTATTTTATAACATATTTATATTTAGTAAACAATCTTTAATCAAAACACCGTTCAATATCGAAGTAATCGAAATGTAGAAATGTGGTTTTCGAATAGATAATGTAATAAAACCCGACTACGCCATTGCCCTCCTATCAAAGAATCTTACCCGACACTGATCTAACATCCAAAAAGTTGCAGTAAAATGTTAATTCGTCGGTCTTCTTCAAAAACATAAAATTCCTCGAATAAATTACCCATTCATTTACAAGTTTAGTGTTACATTGCGCGTACAATTCGGTATTAAATTCTGTTTCATCGCCAGTTACTTTGATATAATTTTCGATTAAACTCTATAGGAACTTGTAGTATGAACTTTCTTCCCCTTTCAATCATTTTCACCCTTGTTTGGATATGCAAAAAGCGGCTGTATTTACTTGTCAGTTTTACTGACACGAGAAGGGATGGAATTCATTTGAATATTTAAAATATGCTTAAACAAATCAACGATGAGTCTTCCAATATTTTATATAAATGTTGAATACCGTTGTACTTTTACCACAAATATTTCTACAAATGTTTAAAAGATAAATTAGAGATTTTGTGGTAGAATTTACGGAAGGTGTGACCCCGGTGTCGACAAACATGAACATGAAACTGGGTTTTTAGTTGAAAAATTTACACATTTTACTACAAATGTCAATCATACAATTTCTTAACTGTTTTTTTCTAAATTTACAAGTACCAATAAACATAGAAATGGTCTAGTTTTATTTCCTAGGACTCATTGTTTTGTATTTGAAAGAGAAAGTGATTTCTTTCAACGTTTAAACATCAGGATAATGATTTTACTAAATCGCCTTACAAGGACATTTATAATATCAGTTATAAAGGATTTTAGAGTAGAAACGTGATCGTGAAATTATAGATTGTTGTGTTCGAGGTTTTATTGAATCCCACGGGAAATATTCGATTTTGTTAAAAGAAAAATATTGCGTGGCGGTGGAAAAGAATCGATAAACAAGCTAGAAATTCATTCATTCAACTGGTTGTTTTCATCCCTTAGTTGAGTGTAAACAAGGAAAAATTCCATTCATATATTCGATAGAAATTTTGGTAAGAGGCGCAGGCTCATCATAACGTAGACGCCGACGCCGACGCCGGGCGTCTATCGTCCCGGCGCCCATCTATACTCAACCTATTACAATACCAACGTAGTACGTAACGGAGTTTTAACAAACGTTTCTAATAATAATAATGATAATGAATCAAAATAATAACATGTAATAGTGAAGTGAAAATATTTCGTGTCTATCAGGGATTCTTAATTTTGTTGAAACATTGATGATAATAAAAGTTGTGATTCGTAAATAATCGGGGCGTTTCTAGGGTTGTCCGAGTATAATAATACTGGATAAAAACGATTAAAAATTCCAGTGTTATTTTAATTTCAAATCAAAGTTCCCAATTTACAGAAAACGAGAGTTGGCAGGAATTCACTATTATTAAATAATGACAGTTTCAGTTGTGTCACAATAGTGACCTAGATAAATATAAAGAAATTCGAGCTTTTTAGTCCTAGTCATTCGGTAAAGTTTTAGGGGTGTTTTAAATTACTGTTAAAATATTTATTAAAATTGCTTACTATTTGTCTCAATTGTAACGTTAATGGCCTGTACTAACCCCCTTTATATTGTGTCACGCCAACTGGCAACAAGAGCACGTGTCCTGGTTTAGATCACGTGAAATATACCAGTTGAGAGGGTGGCATTATAACTCGTATCTAGTACTGAATTGTTAATAGTTTGTGTAATATCGAGCGACCTACCTAGTTTTTTATTTTGTCCAAATAAACTAACTAAAAGTTAGATCAATAAATTTCCAACAGAAAGACTAGAAACAATCAAAACAATTTGGAGTTTATTAATTTATTAAAGAATTCCTGCTGATTCGATGCACGTTTCATTTACCTAATTGGCCTTATTTGGGACTCTTCTAGTTCCCACAAATAGGGTTAGAATGTTAAATTAGTAGAGTCTACAGCTGGTTGTTCAATTATTTTGTTCAGTAATGTGATAGAGATACGGATTGTTTAATGGACCGGAACTAGAAATGTGGGTGTTGTAGGGTGGAAAACAAAGAGACATAGAACCATTTAGGGTGTTGTGATGTTATATACACGCGTGCTATTTTATATCAACTAATGTCACACAATCATGATCAGAAGACACAGAAAGGTAAAAATTCTATTATGTTTTTTAAATTGCTACTAATCTAAATATTTCTCAACCTTGTAAGTATTTTAGTAGCAAAATAAATCATTAGAAATCTTGATCTGTTTCATTACAGAAAGGTGAAGGTGACCGAAACTGATTATCATTGATTGTTGTTTAAATAAAGAACCATCGAGTTTCTATAATGTTAGAGATTTTGAATAAAATCCAATAGAATAATGATTACAGCTATTCTAGATCTAATATTATTATGGTTTATTTCAAATAATGATCATAGGGTGTAATCAATGTGATTTTCTCCACAATTGAAAGTTGCAAAATTGAATTAATGCGGTTATATACATATTTGTCGACAATTTAAACTTATCTTGTGAAATCCACATTGATGGGAAGTAAATTGAAGATTAAAGAACGATAATAGTCCGTTTCGAGGGTAATTTAAAAGTCCATCTAACCCATTTATTTTGCTTTTAATTCTATATTCCATGCAAGCTTTGTTATTACTACCTGGGGATCTCGTTGCTATGCGAAAAATATCACCGACATTGATTGATTTCGTGAGTCAAAGGTGAATATTTTGGATATTGTGAAATACGCTAAATCGGTTTGTTATAGTGGGAATTTACTTATTTGTCGATTAGAATCATTCTTCTAATTAAGGAAAGTTCCTGCTGACAGGATTCAAGTTGTTGAGATATTTTGTTGTTGTAAAGCTAATTACAAGAGTCAAATCACGACGAGTTTTTATAATGAATTGGAAACAATTTAATTTCTCGCCTGTTGAGTTGCCGATTTTTGATCAGAATCATCCCTAATTCAGTTTATTCTCACTTTCATTCATGGTTGTATTCTTTTTTTTTAAGAACTAGACGATACAAAGAGTCTTCGTTTGATCTTTAAACTTCCAGTTGAGATTTCGTCATATAATAACGAAATATTTAAACCTCGATACAGTGTCTTGTTGACAGTAACATTAATTTCATAGTATTTATCCGATTTAAATCATTAATCATTTCAACTTAAATTAATCATTGGTATTTAATCAAGCAAAGATACAACTCTATACATGCAGATATACACATAGACTTATTTGATTGTAATTACCAGAGAATTTCGACAAAATTGGGAAGAATCTGTAACGTTTCGAATTAGAAATTACCTAATTTTAATTATTTATAAAAGAGAAAGAGATAATTGATGGTATCACAGGTGAAACATTATTATTGATAAATCGAGAATCGTGTTTTAATATTAAATTGTGACAAGATGAAAAACTATACACAATAAATATATGTGTAGTTGCATAGAAAGTGATATTTGTAAAGCTGAAAGATTCTTTATATTTGATCAGATAAAATATCCGATAATTATATAAATGAGAATCAAAGTTTCGGGTTAGAATATCAAATCAGCTAATGAAAATTTTAACAGTTTATTAAATACTATTGTTAATTATAAAGTTTACATTAACAAGACTATATCAAGATGGTGTATAAAATGCAGCTGTTATTTCAATAATAACAGCTGTCAAGAGTTTTATAATTAGATAAAAGATAAACACCTTTTACTCTAAGTTTATTCTATTACATTGCAAAGTAATAATTGTACAATTCACTTTTCTTCAAGTACCCCTTGTTATAGGAAAGTTCACCAAGCATAATAAAACCTATATCGTCTTGAATTAATGAAATATTGAATAGAATCAATTATGAAATTGTAAAAGTTTAACATGAATCAATTGACGGAAGCTTCGTTATCATTAAATGATTGAATTGGATATGTACACATATACAACTAATAAAAGCTCAACAAATCGCCCCCTAGCTATGATTAACGGTTATTTATAAGTGAAATTAAATTTAAATTCAATAATAATCATCATATAGGTGGTCCGGATTTCAAGCAATTCTCAGCAATAATCCAACCTAACGAAAGCTCAATAGTGATAGAATTCCATATGAATATCTTCCTGATTTGAATTTTTTCTTTTCGTTACAACTTCGTGCTCGTTTATAACTCCCTACTATTAATTTCACCGTCCCCTAGGAGGCCGTGGACCATCACTTTTTAAGGCACGTTAGTCTAGAACACTGCTACGTGACCAGTTTAGTCACGGTGATTTAGCTACTAAATATTACACTTTATAAGTCGGATATTGTAGAGGACTTAATAATTGGGGGACATAAAGATGTGGAACTAGGTAAATGTTCCCTTAAAAGTTGACAAGAATATATCGTTAGACGATTAAATTTGATCTGTCGATAAAGTACGAGTTTTTGAGACAACCTGTAGTTAGATCAAAGGGGAATATTTATAAATTTAATTAATTCGAGAGTTTAACATTAAACCTGCGGCTGGAAGTTAATTGTTATGAAAGCAAAAGTGTTGATTTTCATATAACGTATAAACAATAAAAATATTTCCCTATTTCTTCAACAGAACGCAAAGAGAAAATTGTATTCATTCTTGTATTTATTTAGAAAAAACAGACTGAATAATGAGAAAACTTTTACTAAAACCAGGAATTTAATAAAATTCTTCTCTCATCAACCTCAACCTATTCGGTTAATAATTACTAATTAATATAAACGTGAGGTTTTTCGGTAAATGGATAAATAAATAAATAAAGGTGACCATATTTGGAGAACGTTACGATGAAAGTCCAGATCATAATGTTAAGAATATTATAGAGGATTCTGTAATTGGGTAATAATAAGGCTAAAGCAGTATTATCTTGATTTGAATTTTATTTTGTCTCTCTCTTTACCGAGTTATTAATCCTGAACCGTTCCTAATATGATTGAAAATACTCATTCACATATATGAACAAATAACTCGGACGTAATCTTCATTATCCGTCCCATATATGGCTATGACGGCTCTAAATCATCACCGATAAAACCTAAATTAATTATCAAAAAACATCAAGAAACGAAAACGAAGACGAAGAAGAAAAAGTATGACTGAAGATTTATAATTGGCTACAAATCGATACAATACAAGGTAACATCTCAACGAATTCCTGCAATTAATTGCAGTTGTCTTATTCTTCTACACAGACAACAATGATCGTTTTTTTTTCTGGTTTGTTTCCAAAGAGTAAAAGTAGTTCCATTTTTCTTTTTTCTCAGCTATGTCTGATGTTATTTTGATAAGTTAATTAACACGCATCTAGATAAACGTATACGTGTACGATTTATTGGGATTGCACAATTAAAAAATATTATAATGTCGGGGTTTTTCTCTTGATAATCATTAAATTTATCTCTTCTATCAAACGAAGAAAAATCTTATTAGATGCAATAAATAATAGTTGACGTGCATCGACATCCTGGGGGCCTTTCACTACGCCCGATACAATTCCGAATAATCCCCCATAAAGTTTTAAACTAGAGAAAAATTAATAAAATAATAACAATAATAACATAACTATAATTAACAAGTATTTATCGGGAAAAATGCTTGATAAACAAAATACATTTTTATTATGTCTGTTATTTATTATAATTGTTGTTATGAGCTTATTGAGCCGGCACTTTCTATTAGTCTGTCATTAATTTGTTGTTCATTCAAGGCTACAATTATTAGATAGCCAGCCATTATAATTCCTGAAAGTCAAGCTTTTACCCGCACCGTCTTCAAGTACAGGGCCATAGAACGCTTCAAATTTGAATAATTAATGATTTTTTATAGAAATCCCAACTAGACTCTCCTTGCACTTCAAAACAACAACGGCTTTTATTTTAAAATTGACGTTAATAAGAAGTAAAATAATAAATTGTTATTACTTTGCGGCATATAACAATTGCAAATAGTCAATTATAAATATATATCTTTTGTATTATTTAACTGGAATTGGTGAAAGTTCATATTGTTCATTACTATTGCATTACAAAAAAAAGCTTTTGATTTATACGACAACATCCCCGTTATTAACATCAAAAGATTCGTTAATAGGTTTTTATGTTGTGTATTTGATCATTTGCACGATAATTCTCAACATTTCGCAATATTTTATGCCACTAATTGAAATTTATTATCCTCTAGTTGATTTTGATAAATGTAACATTCGAGAGACATCCCTTGATTTGATGCAATTTTAATCGAGTAATGTTGAAGTAAATTTTGCACCCTCTTCTCTATTGATTTGTATCGTTAATTGACAATATCAATTAGATTGTGGTCAGTACAAACTATTGTCATTAACTGATCCGGAACCGGAGAGAATCCCACGTCCTACAAATAGAAACGTTATAGAAATCGTCACAGACTGCTTCTTGAATTGACTGGAAAACGTGAAACAATAGTGCATCATACTTCAGCTTGTCAAACTATAAAATTGAACGGTTTTGGCTTCTTGTTCGTTTTTTAATCGATTTTTTTTAATAGGGAGTAGTTGAAACAAGTTTACAACTCTGTCATTGTTGACCTGAATATAATTCTAATAATTCTTATTATAGAATGTGTTCAATTGATCGATCAGCAAATCATTACAGCTTGTTTTCACAACTGTATTGGGTGTGTATTATTGATTATAAGTTAATGATGATGGCTGAGTGACGAGACTTATGAAAACTTTAAAGATCTAAACTGGCGATAGCCTGTTACAGATCGACTTATTCATTTCGCTTGGCATATCTATCGACTGGTGTGTATGTACATACGAGTCTCAAGGAAGTTCCCCAGGTGTTTTCATCGATTGACAGTAATAGGATGAACGTCAGTCATTCAAATCGTTGTACACATACAAAGTGTTCACTATCATTAACCACCACCGCTTATAACAGCATCTAAAGATTGTTTATTTTTCATATTTGTATTTGTACAGGTTTTCTAAGTGAGAGTTGAAGGTAATAAGGGATAATTTATTGTACTATAACAATCTAAAGTGAATTGTTATATAAGATCCGACGTATTGATTTTAATTGGAAATTCAAACAGGGGAAAGCTTGAAGAAAACTATTTCAAGAAAAATAACTATGTGGAAATTTGATATAGACAGCAAAAGTAACAATAAAAGAAACACCCAGTTGTCAAGTTTATTTTCTAATAAAATCACATGTATGAAAGCCTTTCATTGAATCAATTGCTGTAGTGTAAAGGAAATTATTCATTCAATAATTGATTAATAACAATAATATTTGACTATTATTAATTTTTTTCTAAATAGTTTTATATCGAATGTATCGACATAATCGATCAAAGTCTTCCGGAGAAAATGGCTTAATTTAACACACTAGTTTTGTCGTGAAAGGATCAATTTTAAAAGACTTTCTGTTTGTTTTTCATTGTTCCACTCGTGCAAACAATAAACGAAATTAATTAAACAAATCAATTAATAATTCAATAAAATTAATATGTTGAAACTAAAATGGATAAATGGTGTTTGGTAGCGCGCTTTATAAATGATTACGGTTCGACCCTCCTGAAAACAACAACAACAATCATTAACTCTGAAGATATTTAATAACATTAATAATAAAGACATAGTTTAGATTGTGTTTGTAAGTCTTGCTACCTATCTGCCTACATAGTTATTACTTTAAGGCTTTTTTTTTGTATTATTTCATCTCATTCTCTCTTGATAGAAACGCTTTTCAAATACAAGTATTAATGATTTACAACAATATAAGACTATTTATTACCGGGCATTCTATAGCCGTATGTATGTATAGAAAAAGAAATGATAAACTGTATTTATTGGCATGTACAAAAATGAAAAATTGAAATTATTTCTTCTTATTACTAAAGAAATTCCTGTGGGTGGTATTCGATATATTGTTATTTTTCTTCTTCGAGTTTTTTCTACAATTTAATTACCTCTAATCTTGATTTGTACCGTGACAAATTCATCTATCTTATTGAACATAAGCTGAAACAGAAATTCTTTGATCTGTCGTAAATGTCATGAAAATATAAAACAGATTGATTTATTGTAATGAATAGAGAAGCGTATAAATACAGAAGAGAATTTATGAGTGGAATTGCATATTTAACCTTTACGAAACTACAATTTTAATAGGTTTTTGTTTGGATTATTTTAAGGTAACACCTACCGGCCGCCGTGCCCTTACCTATGACGAAGAATCCTGGAAACCTGCCCCTGAAGAACACAAAACTAAAGATGCTAACGAGGGTGCATCATCCACTACAACTACTACAGAAACACGCCAGAGTACTACAAAGAAGGTTAAGAAATACTTGAAGAAATGCAAAAGTGTTCTTGGTAGTCGTAGTTCGAACGATACAAATCATAGAGAACCATCACCGACTTGTTCGTGGTATTTAGAAGATATTATCAATGAGAGTGAGATAAACGAATTGGAGGATATCTACGAGGATGCTCAAATACACCAAAACGAGCCAGTGTATCAAGTAGCGAATGTAGTACAAGTCCAAAATGGACCACCACCGCTGGATGTTGAACCAGAGAAAGACCACTTCGAAGATGCTAAATCCGATATTACTGACACCTCTCCAATTTTGCAACAACAGCAAAATATGGTTGATGGTGTTATTAGTAATTGTCAACAACCGGAAGACAATAATGGCAAAGAAAATGTCTTCGTGCCAGTTGAACAGCCCGTGAAATCGGTAAGTTTTGCTTGATTTTATTTTCAAATATTAAAATAAATACTGTTAGAATAGTTTGTTGACTGAGATATGGGTATGGCATTTGCGTTATGTTGTGAATATGAGTGGTTGATGTTCGCAGGAGGTGAAAGTGCACGGTACTCGTGCTAGAGTTGTGTCCTGGTGTGGCTTCCGGGCTCGCCGCACCTGACCTTTTCGACCTTACTCACTGGGTTACCCGCGCCAATCATGCTGAACCGTATTTTATTTTCTAAATTTTTCCCCCACATAGTTTTCTTTCTTTAGTCTTTAGTAGATTGTGAAAGATATTCCATATTCAATTATGGCACTGTCCCCAATAGGAAAATTCACGAACTTGGCGGAATTCTAACCGAAAGCCATGGGAATCTATACATTGAATCGAATAGATTTAACCTAAGGGTATTTTTATAGAAAACAAAAGGTAAACGAATCGTTATCTTGACTGGTGTAGTTATAAATTATAATTATGGTATATTTATATGGGACGTATTTGAAATGAGTTGAGAGAAATTTTAAAACGATTTAATATCGTGTGAGTTTTCAATAGTTTTATTAAAATTCATGAATTTCAAACGACTGATAACTGATTGTTAAATAATTTAGGAAGTAGATTCTGTTGATGTTTTACTTATGGAAATTTCATAGATAACGAACGTATAATTTAAGGTATTTCATCTGATTTCCAAGAATTTCTCTTATTTTTTCCTTTGAATAACACAACTACACGTCGTTTGTGTTGGTTGTTTTTCAATAATTACACGAGGACTTCTCAAATATTTTATTTTGCAGATTTCCTTGAAAACTTTCTAAATGAATTCTAACAAGCTTCGATAATGCACTTGTTAATTATGAAATAATAAATCGCTACCGGTTTATGATAAGGGATAAAATACTTGTGCAATCATTATCACGATGTCTTTTTTTCGTTGTTAATGAGAACAATAGCCAGCGTAATGATCGTTTGTAGTTTATCTAAATTATAGAGCAATAAATATAAATATTTTCATATTTCCCTATTAAACTGTAAAAAAAGTAATTATTTTGCATGACACCGTTTCTTTTATAAATGTTCAGCAGCCAACTTTTAATACAAGTTGATATTTCTTATGGCACAATTCCATTGATTATGTAAATTAATTTTTTTATTTCATTTAATTTTTATTGATGATACTCTATAAAATCATTCATTTAATTGTGGAGTACCTGTGTGTTGTATATTTATATAAACTCGTAGGTGGACCAATAAACAGCTGTCGGCAGAAAGCATGTGGAACATGCATCCTTCAGGTCATTTATCCTACCTCATGCCAGGTGGTCATTTACGATGAGATTCATGATGAAAAATACTTAATATCGTCGATCTTTGTGTGTACAGTAGAATTAAAACAACAAGACAAGCATATCTATATTTAAAAACAAACCGAAATAGTCGTCAGAATAGATAACCTTAATCCAGACTAATTTTCATCCGTTTTTTTCACTTTTCAATTCTAAATAAAGTTAAAACCGAATTAAGTCCATTGGACTTTTAATTTCTCTACGATTTTATTTATTTTCCTATCGTTTGAATAAAGACGTCTTATTTTGGCTATTCTTCTGTCATTTCCAATAAAAATCACTGTATTTCTATACAATTTATGAATGAAAGCATTAATCATGTGCCGGAATTGAAAACATCCTCAAGGCGAAGGATTATTAGAAAAAGTTTAGCCAATGAATCGTCTTTCTTAACTATAAATAAATTAATTGAAAGTAGATTTATAATTCTTCAAATTTAATTGAAAAAAAAACATTAATTAGGTGGAGAATTGATTAATGAATCCTTGCATTTATCCATTTTTTATTCTTTTATAAATTGAAACACCAATCAACACTGTTCTAGCCAATAATGGTCTATAAATCCCTAATATGTATAAAAGCTTTCTCCGATGATAAGGATCTAAAGTGGACAATAAAAGCGATAGACAAACGCGTAATTTCCTTTCAACAATTTGAACAGAAATTGATCGCGTATTTTGCATATTGTTAATAACTAATCTAAATCATTTGATAAAAGCCAATTAAAACCAAATTCATTTATTTATAGGTGAAATCAAGCTAGTTTTGTCGGCTTATTATCTTTATAATTTAGAACAAGGACACAATAGAGAAAATCGAAATAGAACGATTGATTATCGTGTGAAATTTCTTGACAATCAACAAGCATTAATACTTAACAATCACTAATTTTATCACAAAACACGGATTAACTGTGTGATTCGACATTATGATTATGTAAATTAAAAATAAAAAAAACTAGTATTTGTTCAACATTAGTTGAACAAAACTGCTAAAATCTGATAGAAGAAACAAATCAGTTGTAGTTTTTCATCCGTTTTGATTGCTTGAAGGCAGAAAAATGTAACGTCATTTAGGCATGTTATACCAGTAATTATTCAAATATGAAACTTGAGATTTATTAATCATTCAGCAGATAAAATCAAGGAGAAAAACTTCTCGTGAATAAGAATTTCAAGTGGCTACTTGAGCATCATCAAGTGCTACTTTAAATTCAACTATAAACAATTTTAAATGGCGAAAGATAAAAACTGTGAAACCGCGAAAAATAATCGAACGACTTGGTCAATTAAAAACATTCAGTTTTAGTCAAAAATTGGATAAATGATAGACCACGATTTTCTAGTTTATATTGTCTAAATAATCCTTCTATGTAGGAAGACGACACAATCTTCCTAGTTCATTACGAATTTCAAATTTCATTACATTTCACAAGTTGTATACTGAAAATGGTTAGTTGTTGTTCGTTTGGGTCCTTATAATAACACTTTATGGTTGACAATTGGCCGTATTTCAGGAATTTCTCTTTGTCTTTGATACTAATAGTAGTGGTGGTGGATTCGTCACGCTTTTTCGATGATATACAGCCACAGTTATTCGAGTATCCAACATTGAAACATTGTATGTAATTGAGCCAAATTGGATGGAACAAGGAGTTAATCATTGGTTAATAAAATCTAGAATTTTTCCCCAATTTAAAAACGGTTATAAGTAAAAATGCCGGCTTTATTATAAAAGATTAAAAATAAAGATCCAAAACGAAGAACAAAAGTTAATTGTTTCCAAAGTGAGTGACGTTTTTAATTTAGCATGTGCCTTGAAAACTGGTACGTTATTATTATATTGTACGATGAAAATAATGAACTATAAAGAAAGAAGTATCGTTCTATCAACGCCCTTTTCGAACTTATCAATTTTAGAAATATCGTTTTATATGTTCAATTATACAACAAACAAAAGCAGAATGTTTAGTTTCACTACTATATCGATAACATAAGATGTTGTTAAGATGATTACACTTTTACCAGACAACAACTTATATTTTACAAACACAGTAAAATATTGTTAGAGATAAATTATAAATGATATGCAAGCAAGTAACGATACATAACTTTAATCGAATGGGAAAAATCGTACAGGTAGCCGCCTGAGGGCGGGATGAAATGCCGACAACATAAACAAATTGAAAATGTTGAAAACCAACTGACAAAATACAAGACATTTGAAAGCAAAACGAGAAAATACCGATTGATTGATTCTTTAGAAAATAATAACAAAAAAAAAACACAATAATAGACGTTCAAATTGATCAAATCATTCAAGATAAATCGGTCTATGAGAGTTTATTAAGTCTGAAATCTGTTTATATAGAGATGTGATTATATTGCACAATATTAGTCCACTTTACCTCTTGGAAGAAAGAAACCAGATTGAAATAATTTGGGTTAACACCTCCGTTCAGTAGTCGACTCGCTATTACACCTCATCTATTTTAATACAGTCAACTTTGCCTTGTTTATTGCTCCAAAATTGGACTAGTCGAGTTCGAATAGATGGAGTATACGTTTTTAATTCAGATTATGTTTATGTTTAATGTAAGATTATTAAAATTGTTCAATCTCGGCTATTTCCCTGTAACGGCGATAGTAGAATTCTCACAATATGGTTGGTGAAATACAACAAATAACAAAGATTAGAATTAGCATTTGTAAACAATTCGTGTGACAATATGAATAACAACATTGAGTATTCTTATAAATATCAAACTGACCTATTTCGATCTATTTTAGTAGTAGGTATAACGTTTATTAAAATCCCCATTTACAATGATCATAATTAAATCGAAAATAAATTTGGAAAATTTGTATGAAAAGTGAAAATATCTCGAAAATATAATTTTCTTTATGAAAGTTTATTTAATCAAATTTTCCTTTCTCTTTATTTTATCCAATTTTTTTACTACTACATTGTGAAATGCGATCTTATCAAAACTAATAAAATTTCTGTTTTAACGCACACTGTATTTGGGATTAATTAAATATTAAATGACCAACTGGTTTGTCGATTTGTTTTTTGTTCAATATTATAGACAATTTCCTCACAATATGATTCGTTTTTCTATTTGTTTTATAATCATATTGGTACTATTAAAAGAAGAATTGAGCTAGATTTTATCTAAATTTGATATTTCATTTCGTATTCAGAAATTGTCGTTATTGTGTTGTAATCTTGCATTTCAAATTGTCTACCGTAGCTGTAATAATAAAATAAAACACATTCCTCGACGTATAAAGAAGCTTTTTCTAACAGACGTTACAATAATATTTAATAAAGTTAATAAATTTCTAAATTGTGTTGAATAACAATAATTTCAAGTCCCAATACGGTACCTTTGTTTAGTTGTTAGAATTAATAAAATCCCTATGTGGTAGAGAACGAATTTATACAAAAAAAAATTAGTAGAGTTACTGCAATTCACTCGGTAATATTCGAAATTTATTTGCCTGAAATGCTAATGAAATTCACCAACTCGCTAGTTGAATTCAATGATAATTCGAAAAGCAAGATTCTGCTTATATTATTTCAATAATTTAAGATTTTACCGCTTCTAGTTATGGAACTGACGGTTTAGTTGACGAAATTGTACCGATTGACTATAAAATCTGTGGAGTGCTTTCTGTCGTAATCGTCGAGTAAAATTGATTTTGCCTTTTTGTTGATTTGTAACAATTGAATTTTAGTATGTAAATCTCTTCAATAAAACTACGGGCATATTTTCATTCTGAAGGCTTTTTGAATAAGCGACTTGTTAATCCAGTTACGCCTCAACAAATCGCTACAGATCCTATTATATGATACGAATTTGTGGGCGATCTTCAACAATATACAAGAAGCGCCAAGACGACAATTCGATTATTAAATATTATGCAACAGATTATTCCATTCTCATACAATAAACGCTATCGGATTACACAAAATATCATAGAAAAAATGAATCGTGAGACTTACAATAATTCGATTCCCTCATGTTTTCACACAGAAAAACGACGACAATACACCCTCATGGTCTTCTCAATTTTCCCCCATCGTCGATTACTCTCCCTAATAAGCATAACAGACCGCGATTGGTTATGTAATAATGGTAACACTACATTTTACCAAGCAGGGGGCCAATGTAAATACATAAATCAGTATAAAACATATCCCTTGAGTATTTTAAACAATGAATAATATTTAGGAGAAGAGTCTGAATCGAAATTGTTTCAACGTTTTATTTGTTTGATCTTTCACTATAAATTCTCAAATATGACTTGAATTATTCGTATGAACAGAAGGGTTGGTTTTAATTTTCTGTGCGTGTAAACACAATATTATTATTATTATTGTTTATTTTTCCTGTGACTTTGTATTGTGTTTAAATTGTATTCGTTTCAGATGGGGGTTTGCGGTAAAAAGCACACACAAGTTTATAATCTACTTAAAAAGCATTATGCCCGAGAAGCATTAAGAATATTAATACTGCCCAATTACCATAAAATTGTTTAAACGATTATCTCCTAAAATGCATATAAATAATAATGAAATCTTTTACGAATCTCGAATATAAAGAAAAGTGCGTAGCACAATAGTTCCGAAAGAGTTTATTATCTAATAATAGATTGCATAAAGCATCTGTCTGATTTTTACAGATAACCATTACTCATCACCATTTATAAAGACTCATCAATCTATTTTCTCTCTTCTTTCGGCTATTATTATGATTTTTTTTCTGGCTCATCAGATTTTAACAATTTCCGTTTGATGTACACCGTACCCATGTTTGGATGACAACAACTATTTCAAAAAGAATAAGTAACTGTCTAATCATGAATAAAAATGATAATGAAAGTAACAATAAGCTTAATTATAAACGACGACAACAACTAAAAATCCAGACATGGTGTAACAATGAAATTGGATTTTCGTCTGAACGGAAACGTCAGACGGCTGTTGTCACGATTTTCGGGTCCATCACGTTTAGGATATCCGGTGTGCCATTGCCCATTACAAATTTTTGGGGTGTACATACAAGAAAAACCGTTTCAAGGGTAGTAGAACTGTAAACGGAAAGACAACAATTCGGGGGTGAATTTCTAAAGATATCGATGGGAACCTATTTGGAAGCGTTCGATTTTAATTGAACCAAATTGAGTGGATCTGTACAATGGGCGTAAATTGAAGAAAATCGATATTTAAGGAGTTTCTCTTTTGAACGGAGAACTAGTTTGGGTATATGTTGAAATCATTTCTTCTACTTGTTGTTTCGACTCGAACGAGCATATGTTTAAATTAAACCTTTAATTTACTACAAAATAAATTAGTGTTAAGGGTATCGCCTTTGATTATCTTGAAAGACGGAGAATTTATGATTAACTCTCATCTTAAACGACAATTCAGTACGTAGGTGAAATGAGACCAGTGAGGTCTCCAATTGAAGCTTTGAATACCACCTATTTAATCATACATTGACATGTCTTTTAATCTAGTTCTACCCACTTTTAAATAATAACGATACAGTTTGTTATTTGTTATTATATCTAGTCGGATCAATAGAGGAAAATCACACAGTTGCTTCCAACTATTTATTATCGTCTACTATTTTATTATGTAATTTGCCTGTAAAATAAAATTACAAGGCATCTAGAAGATAGAATCGTACAACAATCAGAAAATGTTTTGCGCCCTATAGCTACACAGATTTTATCTTATTTTAAATGATAATCCAATGCTGATGACAATCTGCTTCCGGACTTGTTAAGGAAATCTTTTATTCAATCTAGAGCTGTAACAACAGGACCAGCTTAGAAGCAAAAACTTTATCAATTATACAAATATTTCATTTATTATGTGAATTTTATACATATAAATGTTGCCTTTATTTACCAAAATAGGAAGAACAATTCCATAATTGATTACACTAGTGGAATTTTACAAATACGGTTGTGTTTTATTTCTGTAGTTATAAAGGGTGTGTTCCCTTATGTTACTGTTAATTGTGGGTGTTTTTATCGATAGCCTTGTAATTATTTATTACAGGGCTATACACGTGCACTTTTCTATTTCATCTAGAGATTGTGAATATGTTATTGAAATTATACGATGCCATATCTAATAAATAGTACATTCTATTGTAAAGAAACTGTAACGAATTCCTGTTTTACAACAAGATAAGGACTCACAGAAGGGCGCAATTTGGCCACCCTGTTTAGATTTCGAATCAAATCGTTCCATACAATGTACGACTTATAATACGATTTGTTGATAGAACTGGATACTTAAATTATTGTTATTTCTTCATCTATTAACAAGTAATAGTTCTTATAATCCGGCGATTAAATTTTATAGCGGAAGATGAAATTCTAAGATACTTTCATTAATGACTTTCGTTGTTATTGTAGAAAGCCGATTTATTGTAAAATCCACCACATTATTCATATTACGATAAGTAAATAAACATTGATTTTGTTCAAATAATGGTTGATTTTTTTGCAATTTGTTACAGGTGAAAAACGATGTCGCCAGTCTAGTCGATAAATATTTCGGTGACTTGTATGAAAATTACGAGCATTCGAGAAAATGTTTGGTAAGACAAGCTAGGGATCTACTTGTTTGTGAATACCGCGGCTGTTTACAAAGATTTGAGAATGAATTTTGTATACAAGCTGCCAAACTGTTACAACGCATTAAGGTAAGTTTTGTAAACAAAAGGATGATTTTGTTTTTCTTTTCGTAATTTTCAGTACAAAGAACTTGGCTAATTGTAAATTCGGCTTAAAAGTTAAGTTTCTTTAAAAATTCTAAATTCAACCGAGATTGAAACAACAATTCCTTAAACGAGGAGCTTCAATTAATGCTTTTTAAATTGTAGTTGATAAGCTTTCTCAGGAAATAGTAACGAGACACAAGTGGCTTTCTATTTTTCCTAAAATAGACAAACTATAATTTCTGCCATTGTTTATTAAATTTAATTAACTCGATATTGGTATTAATACTCACTAAAAAGGGAATTCAAATATTTCATAATTTTAAACTCTCGATAGTATTGTAAAAAAATTAACGATAATCAAGCCATACAAATTAAAAGTAAGGTTTCTTTAATGCAGAATACGCTGACAATGACTAGAATTAAACTAAAACGGATTATTTCGAATCGAAAAATTCCTTCAGTACTTACTCAATCATTCCTGCTTTGGTGAAATGAATTTCTGTACTATTGTTTGTAAGCTTCAAGAGCTTTCGTAATTTTACAATATCAACGGCACGAGTCTAAAGGAATTAAAATATCCATCAGTAATCTGTATTATATCACAGAGAGTGAGTTTCCGCCTACAATTTGTAATTAATCATGAATTCAATTGCTGTTTCAGTATTTAAATTAAACATCAAACTATATTAATTAAATGCACAATGGATTGTTAGTATTTAAAATTTATGTTTGTTGGTGTTTTCTAATCATCAATCATCGTAAAAGATTAACCAACAAATCTAATGATTGCGAGAGATCGGAGAGAAAAAAATGAAAGCAACGTATTTTTAAAATTAGAAATGTTAGTTGTAATAATATTGAATCGTTATTGATAAATTGATATTTACTCGTTTAAGAAAAGTCTCGAGAAAAATCAAAGCTTATTGTTGAAACTTCTAAGAAATTGTAGTTTAAAGCCCGACTATTGTGCCTTGGATTCTCCAAACGATCGCTAATTGATCGGATCACGAATAGAATTCGCGAATAGCGGATTTTTTGCTCGATTTAGGTTGATAACACAATAGATCTTTTAGTTTTGGTCGATGACCTTTAGTTGGATTCCTGGGAAATGAAAATAGAGGGTTCGATAATTTTAGGCGATTAAAATTTATAATGAGTGGACTAAAGTTGGTATTAAATAACGGAAGCCGAAAGGGGGATTGGGTTTTATGATGAGGGCGACTCTTGTTGCCGTAAGCTACAGGTTACCTAGCTTCATTTTAAAATATATCATATCAAGAATTTATGGCTGTATTAATTACAAGTCGTCGAACGAAATTAGTTTATTAGGTGATCATTAGAAATGACATTCCTAATATTTCTTCTTCATAAAACTATGACAAATATTCTAAAGCCAATTTTTCAATGTTTATTTTATCAAAAGAACAGATTATAACGGTTATATTTTATATGATATCATGGGAAATATTTTACATTATATTTAAACCTCAAGGCATTGTTTGTAACTCAATCTCTTAAAGTGTAAAATGTACCCGTTTTATAAAATCAAAAGAGAACATTTATTGTAATTGATTCTTGCGAAAATGGTTTATTTCTGTGGTATCATTTGCTAAATGAAAATGTGAATTTATCGACTATTTCATATTAATCATAAAACTTGGATTTTATACTCCATTGAACTCGATTAGTCAAATTTATAAAGTTGAACTTTCTGCTAAAAGTATTAACAATAAAGTAATTAAATTGGATACTTATTTCAATGTCACATCATTTAAAATTGATATTAATTACACTGTTTTAATTAAATCAAAATTACCGATTCTTAAATAGTCTTCCGCATTTTATTCTTAATCTAATTGTAAGATCAATTGCACAAATCCTTGGCGCCGTCAGTTCTAATTTATTGTATAAATAATCGACTATAAAAACTTTTCATTGATTTTTTAAACGGAAAACGTTACAAGAAAAATATGTGTAACCCAATTTTCAAATTTCAGTCTTGTAAATTAGGTTGTTTCGATCGTAGTAGTAGTAAATAGAAATAAATCACCAACGATTTTAATGTGTTTTGTATTAGTAGAGTGTCTCCAAAATTTCAACCGATTTCAATTAACATCAAAACACAACATCCGGATGTTGTCCATTTATATAAATTCTAACTGTTAATTTATATTGATTGTGATAAACTGTATTTATTTGATGTCTTTTTTTCTTGTAGATATACAGCCAGCAATCAAAACAACAACAGTCTATACCTACTTTTAGAAATTATCTAATTTTTCTTTTATTTATCGTTATTCTATTAGTTTATAAGACAAGATAAGTACGATGATTCTTTCCAGTTTAATTAGTCGTGTACTAGACAAGTTTTAACAGTAAATTTTATTGCCTTTATTGGTCTAATTGGTCGACTATCAGAGGATTACTATGGTTGCATTTAGTTCTCTAGAGTACCAATTAAATCTGACATAACGTGGAAATTGGCTCGTCCTTCTTCTATCTTTGAACTAAAACGGTTTACTAAAATTTTCAACCTCATAACTTCAATTTTGACTATCCATATTCGTATTTAATCCCTTTTTGTAATCAAAAAAGAAAATAATAATAATTCACAAACTCTTCAAACACAACAATGAACATATAAAGTAAGATTTAATCAAATTTGCTATTGTAAGGTTAGAAATTTTGGAAATTTGGTCAGACCAATCCAATATTTGGAGGAGTACATAATTCAAAAAAATGAGCTGATAACAAAACTCCCCAGATGTCGGTAGTACTTGAATTCTAATCTTACAACTGCAAATTTTGCTAATGTCGTTCGTAGTCGTGTGTTCGTTTGAAAAATTGGTGAATTATTTGTACATCTAAATAAAATTTCGTTTTCTTTTTTATTGATTTTTGTAATTTTTGATTTTCACCACTAAAATGATCATTTAAAACGACCATAATAAAAGAAGTCTGCTATATATTTCCAATTCAATAATGTTGACCGGTCTTCTATTGTTTGATTGTTTGGATATTTATACCGCCTTTTACCCTCTTTCAAAAAAGAAAACCAACAACAACAACAACAACGTCTCGGTATACCACACTGACACCTCCTTTCTGACTTGACGTAATAAATAAGATAAACAAAACAAAAAAATTAACCTGTTAGAAATACTATATGAGATGCTGAGTTATACCGCCACTTACATTAAACGTGCTGTCAAAATATTCGGGTTTTATTTATGAGCAGTAAATCTAGAGGGTAAGGAATAAGATACAACAGCGGTATACCTATCCCTCTACACTAAAGTGGAGGATTTCAGGTAGAGTCGCGGGTGGTATATAACATAAACCCAAAAAAAGAATTCTGTTGTAATGAGATGTGAAGGTGGGTGTGGGGTTCTCATTTTATGGATATATTTATGGTTGGGTTGCACTTTAGGCCGTGAACTGTGGCTAAAAAGTATTATGAGTACCATATGTCTAGCACTTGAAAACTAAAGGAGGCGCCTGACAAATAGTCTACCGTAGACTAATCTGTTTTCAATCAACTGCAAGCCAGACAATTTTAAATTGAAGAAAACACCTTCTTTTCGGCCAGTTTCTACTTCAAATAAGAAAAGTCACAAGACTAGAAGGATACGTAGAAACGTCCCTGTTGATATAAAATAATGAACAACTAAAGCGAAAGACTATTTAAAAGCCAAAGTCTGAGACCACCCGTAGTTTGGTTCTTTATCTAGTCATTTCAATCTTCACAATGACGGAAAAAACGACACAGGAACCTTGTGAAAGAAAAAAGGTAGTTTGAATCGATCTATCATTTTAAACCACCCTGTAATTTACGATGAACATATACAGGTTTAAAGACAATAATTTTTATTAAAAGACCCATTTTATTAAAAGACCCATGATTGATCTATTCGAAGATGGAATTATTATAGGAAGAATTCTCACGTCAATCGTCTTGTATTTGAGAAAAAAGAAGAAGCTCGTTTCGTTTCTCTATTTTTATTTTTCTCATCGTTAGCGTTGATGAAAGAGATGACAACACGACTATTTCTTGTTTAAATCGTCATTTCTCGTGTTCAACTAACTAACTAATTAAAAATTTTATCGACTTGGAAATTTCTTGTAAACACACGGAAAGACACTCAACTATTGCATATCAAAGTAAGCAATTATAACGTTTTGTTTATAGGCCTTTAGGTCGATTCTCTTATCGTTTAATATCTTCTAGCATTGAGGTTAAAATTGTTGTAAATGGGCCGTTGTTGTCTATACCTTATCGTTTTGCCTATTTACACTTTTAGGGTTATTAGCCGGAATAATGGAAGAATGAATTTTTTTTGATAAAAACGAGAAATTCTCTAATAAAACACAAGACTGATTAAGTTTTTTTGGTTCATGACATTTCAAGATAAACATGGAATATTGGATTATATGTTTAGAAAAATCCAATAGTTTCCAATTAAGAACTATTAGTTTTCTGTCAATTTGAAATGCATCATTAACCTAACAGAATAACCTTTAAATCTAATGGGAATTGTGCCAATTACTCTATCAATAAAAACGTATTATTATTTATATGTTGTCTTTACGATTTTAATTAGTCGGTCTCTCTATGATGGATGTTTAATTGTCACGTGCTGTTTACAATAAACTCACGTTTACTTCAATAAAAAATCGAATTTTATCCCGGAGTTGGCTTCAGTTTCACCAACATTAAACCTTTCGTGAGTTTCAACAACTAAATGTTGGCATAAGCTTGTATCTAAAAAGTAACCAAAATTTTTGGCGTTCCCTTAACCTTCTGGTCCACATTTTTGATTATCCTTCCATTAATTCAATTTCTTTTTAAAGTTGCACAGTCAACCCAAAAGCCACCCATAAACTCGGTAACTTTAATTTTATAGGCTAAATTCTATAACAGTTGTTATGTAAAATAAGTAATCTAAATTATTGACGACAGAAGAGCGTAGGCCTAGATTTTAATGTTGATTTTATTCTAATATGAAACAGAAATCGTTTTTTAATCGACTAATAGATTTTTTAGAAAGATTTGGTCGATAGAATTGTGACTTTTTAAATTCAAACAAGAATTGGATTTTTAACGATCCAGGTCAAATTTTATAATCGGAATAAAATCCAACAACTTTGCTACACAACATAAATTTCCAATCGAGAACTCAATCAACAATCAAGTGTAATATGATTCTATTTGTTGTGATTGCAGTATTCTCATTTTATTACAGAAAAATTACATCAGTTTATTCTTCAAATGATTCTTCTTTTATTTATGGAGCAGGTTAATGGAATCTACAAGTGTATTACAACATATCCGGCAATCAATCTCGCCTGAAATTTACCAAAATTGTCAGTTAAAATGCATATAACAAGTTATCAATATATCATATTAATTTTTAACTGTGGGTCGTTTTTATAGTGTGTGCATTGATTTATGTGTATAGCAGCAAAGTGTGTTAGTTTCTTTTACATAAAATCCAGTAAAAATTCAGTTCAAAGAACTAGTTTGCTACAAATAATTTGTTGTAAAAATATCCAGAATAAATTCTAATATTATGTTACTATATAGGATCGTTTGTCGCCCCCAACTACACTTGGGAAATGTTGTTTTATTTCTTGGATATCATTCGCTAATAACGGTATTACTAGCCGTGAGCCAAGTCCAAGATAGGTCCAAGTAATATTCCAACTTGACTTCCAACTAAAAATACTGATCTTGACATTAATGATACAATAAAGACAACGACAAAAAATTGCCCTTTTCTAGATGATAGCGTGTACAAACAACATTATTGTTAGTTGGTTAATGTTTAAAGGAAATGGAAGATAGTGTTTTGATTATTATATGGGAACCCAAATTTTCTACGTCTTATTACTCCAGATTCTAATAACTTGATACTAATTGATTAAATCTGTTGCGTGTTTTAGACATTGTCTTAATTTGACTACTGGATTTATACAAATATAGACGGTTAATAATTATAACTATAAAGATAAAATGATTGATCGATACTGACAACCCAGCCAATTTCTGGCAAAACAATTCACCCCTTGCAAACTTTCAAGTGTCTATTTCCTAAACCAATCATAATCCATATTGTTATAGCATGTCCGTAGATTTTCACCCCTTTTCAACCACCGAAATCAAACGAACAGATCACATTAATTCGATTTGGAAATATACTCCATTTACTCCAACTCACCTAATTTTATTTCTAAATACTCGATACAAAAATAGAGTAATTTAACACAGAACTTGAAATGTCTAGCAAATGAGATTTGTAACTAACAGAAATGGGAGAGATGAGTGTGTTGTTAAACTTGTGAGTCGAGTTGATAAACTCAATCAGACAGGGTGTAAAATTAAGGGTCCACAAACTGACATTAACCAGACAATGGAGCATCAGTTGTGGGAGAAATAAAAATAGGCGCTGATGTTATTACAGTAGGGTTCTAGTAGATGAAGGGAAGAATATTGATAGATTGATAAACTGTTTTATTTTAAATATTTATTATAAAAATAGCGTGTTTAATGAAGTAGCTTTTAATTATTTTCGTCTATTTTTTGTTCCAATTCGGTGTGCAAATTTAATTGTATTCTCAACAATTAATGGATGGTAGAAGAAATTTATGACTCGTAAAATTCTAAAGTACTTCTTTTTCTGTCGGTTAACAACATTCAATCTAATGGAATTTAGGATATACGTTATTTATAGGGACAAGCATTTGTTCTAAAACGTCAAGATAAATTTAATCCAAGCAACTATGTCTTTATTACATATAAAACAGGTAGATATTTATCTTTCATGCCAAAAATGATAGTTATGGAAATTTATGTTGCCGGCAAGTTTAATCAACAAATTATTGAATTTTCAACTTTTCGATCAAAGTAGAGATGAATTAGAATTTATTTGATCCAATTTTAGGATTGTCGTTGAAATTTGATTAGGAAATTCCATTGTCTATTTTAATAAAACAGAATTAGGCTAATTTTATTTTAAGATTGTACTAGTGGGACGGAAATTCTCTATCGTTTATTTAGACGATGAACAATTTCCGGAAGATTGTTTCTAATTTTAAGAAAAAATGCAGTTTTTGCGAATAGAGAAAGACATTGGATACTAGCTGAATTATTTTCGTTGTTGCATTTTAAAACAGATATAGTTGGAGATAACATTTAGCTTTTATTCCTGCCAGAAAAATGAATACTATCTAGAAAATCTAACCAATAGGTGGAGGAATAAACAAGCACTTTCAATGAAGTTCTATTTATATGGCGTCGTTTTTGTTTCTTTCATTTAGTTGAAATATAATTGCATTGATTAATGATTAAAGAAATTATTCAAACGGCTGTTAAAATCGTCGAAACACATACATTACTATTGTCATGTTTGTGAAAATTGGCAAATTAATAAATTCGACATAAGATCTTTATCAACATTAAAGATTAATGGAATTTCTATTTTAATCAAAGATGAAGTTTTCGGACTTTGAACATTTCGAAAAGTCTGACATTTGTAAATATTAATTTTAACTCTTTTGTGTATTCAATAAATTGAATCTTTAGTCAAAGTATTTTATGCATTTTCTTCATCAACTAATATTTTAATAGTAAATAACGTTTGAAGTTGTCGTTGATTTATTTTCTTTATTGAGAGAGTAAATTAAATCGATGAAAACTTGAAATGAAACCGTCTAGAATCGAGAATTTATTGATAATATCCAAATTCAAGTGGGTACATAGCCAATAGTAGCCATAATAATTGCAAAATATTGATTTAGATGCGACTAGAGTAGTCGTAATAATAAAAATAAATCACTTTAAACATGGAATTTCACAATTCATTGGAGTTTGTTAAATTTAAAATTGCAAAGAATCGAGTCAATTTCGAAACGTGTAGCTTCTCCTTATTGATTTTGTCTACCGACACTAAAAACAGTGTCTGCAACTGAAATTGTTTCGAATTTTCAAATGAATCGCTGAAATAAAATAAATCTAAGAGAAATTCGTATTTCTTGTCGATTATCTCCACATTCGAGGGATCTAAAGGCCGTATTTTGTCCAGTTTTGTGAGGGAGTCAACAAATAAACAGACAATAACAAACTGACAACAATGACGACGATAAGAAGACGAATCCAACGAAGAGATTCCAGTTGGTTTCGATTCACAACCGACCAGTCTACGTGTGTTTATGTGCATACACGACAATCTCCTCTAGATCTCAGCCTCCCAGAGTACCACCAAAGAGTCTGTTTAGAAAGAGAAATAGTGGACGACAACGACGACGACTACGACTATAATACGAGACACGGGGGTCCCCAACTATAACCAAACCGACTATAGAGAACAGACAGGATCGCTGAACCATTAGCGCTCTGTGCTTCGTTGAAAGCGTTTCGTGAACGAATTTGATCTTTTTCTCTTCTCTGTCGGAAGCTTTTTATTAAAATCCTGCAGTGCAGACAGACAGATAAACATTTTAGGATTTATTTTATAATTATTCGATTATAGATTAATAATAATTGTGTTATAAATATTAGAAACGATAAGTGTTGTGAGCTTTTCTCCTTTAATTCTTTTTTACAAAATTCTAGTTATTAGTGATTAAATCAATAGGGTGTAGTGGTTAATAATCTAATTATTATTTCGTTAATTTTATTGGATAAGTCGTCTAGAGGTATGTTAGTTTTCTTTCAATTTCTTCTATTAAATGACAGTGTTGTTAATTTAATGTTATCAGTACAGTTGACCGGAGATGAATTATAGAACGATAAGGGATTGATCAACTTTTTGTTGTAATCTTGATTGTTTATTATATCCAATAATTATTGTTATTAATTTTATTATAATTAAACTTGTAAATTACGCAAAACCCAATAATAATTTTCCTTTTGTCAAACAAATAACCAATTAATTGCTTTGACAGAGATTGTACAATTTTTTTACGACATAAAATATTATCTTTCAATATAGTTTATAATATTTGTCTTTGTATTGAATTATAAATTGGTTTTATAAGATTATGAACTTTACCATTTCGACCTTCGTCAAGAAACAATAAAACTCTAGTTAATTTCTTTAATTGCTGCCATCAATTTTTATGTTATTTCAAATTAACAATACCGGAAATTGTCATTTCAACGATTGGATAATCAACGGCTATCGGCCTTATCAATTTTCAAAATCTACAGATTCACACTTTCACAAGTTTAATCGTTGAGTAGTAGAGGTACTTGTACTGATTAGAATAGAGAAGATTGGATTGTGAATTAATTATTTTTAAAGTGTCAGAATTAAAGCCTATGTCATCAATATGTATACGTTTGAAAAAAATCTCGGCTGTAAGTCTTTCATAATTTTTTATTTCTATGTGGTAATTATTACATTGAAAAGAAAGCTTTCACTGACTACCAACGAATTTATATGTTATAATCATGTTCAAAAAAGGCTTAATTACACTCCAAGGTCTGACCATATTTAAAATCCATTAATTGAAATTGGTTGGGAGTGAATTTCTTCTAACCAGAAACTATAAAACAAGTTTCAAATAATACGATTCCTATATCTAACAGTATTTGAAAGATTAGTGTGAGAATCGAAATAAGTGTTTGAAAATTGACTATCAATTTTGAACCAATAAAAATTTGCTCTTCAGCAATCTTCCTAGGTGTGTATGTGGATTTGTTTCTAATATCTGTGAGGATTCAACACGTTTCATAATACCCAATCAATAATTTATAACAATGTTGTGTTGTTAGCGTATAAGCTGTGGGACAAGTTGAATGATCGTGGTATTCTAAGAACCGTTTTTAGATTAATTATGCGATTATTCGAGTAAAGTATGTTAAATGTGTGGAAAATAATTGGGATTAATCTAGGCGGAAAAAATCATCATAATCACCAAACTGATTATAATTATTTCTAAATTAGAAAATAAATAAATTCAAGGTTTTGGTCCATCAAAAAGAAAACAACCTTTGCATTATTTAACAGTTTTTTGGCTTCGTCTCCATTCTCAGTCACGATTCGATCGAATAACAAAGAAATCCACCGATATACAAACCACAAATTGGTGGTTGAAATGGAAATCTCTCGATTTTGTCTCAAATCGTTCAACAGTTCAATTCGTCTTCCGTATTAGTTTAGCCTTCAAAATTATAATTTATTATTTGTGTAATATCGGGGGCAATAAGTGAAATTGTACAAATATCAAGTCATAAATTTATTACACAATTGAATAATTTATTCACAAAGACAGATATTTGGCAAATAACTGTTGTGAAAACATTATAATTCTCCAACAGCTGTTCAATTTGGTATATTTCAACCAAAAGTCAAACCATCTGCTCCCAATTTTTGATTGAAGACAATCTGAACTATATACGAGCCAAACTTGGGTGAAATTTCCACCCTTATTTATAATCCGAAACGCCATATTTTGACTATTTTAAAAGTCCAAATCAAATTGACAGGAAACGTGCAAGGCTATTACAAGATTAGTTACAGAAGCTGAACGTCGGGGTGATTCTTTGAAAAATATCAATTAATTTTTTTCAAATACGATTCGAATAGAAAGGTTTGATACAAATATTGCAAAAAATAACGTTGGGTTATTCACATTTCAATATTGTTATACGGTTATTGTTGGCGGTTTTTACAACAATCTAAAATTAATTTTTTTAACCGAGTCAGCAAATTAAATTTTGCAAAACGTCTCAATAATGGCAGGAATATTTGCAATAATTGGTGGAGAATTTGAGTTTGAATTGAGGTGAATTTATTTAGTACGCGGTTCGTTTCTTGTGGAAAGTGTTTTCGTTTCGATTGAGTTTTTAGCGATTGTGTTAGAATTGCGGTTTGTTGTTGAAATACAGAAATCGTCAATATTTTATTGTAATTATCCATTACACAAAGCATTATCAGTTACATTTTAACGGTGATGTTGTAAAACATCAATTTGTTGATGGAGTAGTTTTGTTGGCCTTTCTCTATGCTTGATTAAGTTACATGTTGATCCAATTTGTTGTTTATCTACTTTAATTTTTTTCGATTATTCAAAATTATCAACGACTGAAGATTGCAAAATTTATTTCACAGTCTTAGATTTGGAGTTAATCATATGTTCTTCACGAATAGAATTATCTGAAGAATCTTCGAAGATGTGTATAATGACCTCAAAGGCGAATATTTTTAGCCGACTATGAATAGATGCATATTTTCCTAGTTCAAGTGCTACTACCATTATGTGATTCAATCTAAATTGGGATTTATTTTCATAACAATATACCGTACACCTTTAATATAATTCATTCCATTTTTTTCAATTTCTCGAATAAGAGGTATGTACATTTTTGTAATTCGAATGAGGTCGCCTACTTGTCTTTACAACCCTCTATCCATAATGATTCTACAACGATGCTGTATCATTCCTCTGTTACGTAACATGAGAATTCTTGTAAATCATCCAACTGTACAACTTCATATGCTAATAATAAATTTTATACGACCACAATCTTTACAGGTAAACTATGTGTTACAAGCCCATTTGAAATGTAGGCGATATATGTAGAAAAGCCTGCGTTCCATTGATGTAGTAACATTTGAAGGAATTGGTCAATAGATATGTGGAATTCTGCATCATTTAAATAATACAACAATAATCAAGAAGAAATTCCACTCGATCAATTATCGTAAATTTTAGCCGATAATTTTTGAAGAGTTCAGTCACCTCTGACCTTGGCAATGGTTCTGAAAAGCAAAAGTAGACGCAATGAATAATTCATAGTTTCGCATACAACGATAATGATCTACTTTATGGTCAAGAAAACCACTTTTATTTTTATTTTATTCCACAATACTATGAATCATAAGATTAGCCAAACGTTGAATTAACGGAATAAAATGTTTTGGTTACGGATCTTGTGGCGGTTTTAGACTTTTGAACTTCATCAAATTCATTAGTTCGTTATAACTCATTTTTTCCGCATCGTTTCAAGTTTTCATACAATAACCGTTAGTTTATGAATTTTAATTATTATTATTATTACTTTTTTCATCGCATATTATCTTAATTTTTATAAATCCCCCTTCTAGATGGTACAGTGCGTTTATTAAATTTGCTAAACCGTTAAATAGACTATTACAACATGGCATTTTTATGGAAATCAGTGGATTTAAGGCTCGATTAAATGGTTAGTTAGTTTCGTTCCGTAAATCCATTAAGATAATAATATTCTAAGCTAGTAAACAATTACCAAAGAATAAAAAAGGTGTAATTTTGAATCAAAATTATAGATCTCTAGATATCGATCAATTTGAATACATTAGACTTATTACAAAATTTCATAAGTTTCGACAGTAGTGGAACATTTTATTCCACGCCAACGAACAAAATTTAGAAAAAAATTAATATCTCCCGTACCAAGTCGGGATCAGAGATCGATTTTTCCCACGTTTATACGATGATTTCTTGTAAGACTAGACAATATGTGTACATTTCAGTTATAAACATTTAGAATAGACTCGCATGTCGGGCCCAGTATGTTGGCTCATCAATTTTTGTTGTCGGGATGTTGTAGGGCTATAAAATTGTAGAAATAGAAGCGACTGGATATTGGCGTTTTCATCCAAGTCGTCGCAGTTGTTGTCCCCCTCACGTCTTCCAGGTAAATAAAATAACAATAAACCGTCAAGTTAATCTCTTCCATAGATATTTGCGGGTGGTCCAGCTTCATGTTGCATGAATCTCACTCGTAGGTTGGGTCTCTTATAGAGTAAAACGTTTCTCTGTTCTGATTGAATCAACAATACAATCGTCGATTAGATTATTGAATGTTGGTATTATTGTTAATGGGAAAAATGAATATAGAAAAAGTCAAGCGAAAGCGGGGGCGCGTGATAATCGACGAATTTTACTTTTAGTCGGTCGCTCCGTTGACTGTCACTGACCTTAATTTTGACTGATAGATTTAGGGTACTATTCTATAATGTATGTGTCAATTTCATTCAATTCGGCTATTTTCGAATACGGATTTTCTACGTGTTGTTTGATGAAGAATACGTTAATTTCCTTGATTATTGTCTCCGAAACAATTGTTAATTAAACACAAATAAAGGGGTCACTGTACAATATCGCACTCTCCTCTTTCAATACCTACAAAAACAACAACACACCGGATTAAGATTATTATAAAAAATACCCGATTCACTATTGTTCAATAACTTCAATAATAAATCATTGAAATCGTCCTAACAACAATAGTAACAATAAGTATGGATTTCCATGAATCGTTAACTGTAAAATTTATATACACGAAACATATAGGAGGCAACCAGTTGACTGAAACAGCTACTACTAGCTAATAGTACAGATTGATTTCTATACAGATGTATAGTAGATTGTCGTTATTTTTCGAATATAACAGCGGGGGAGAGACGGAAAAAACGTATACACACTCAGATTTGACCTCTTATTTTGACCTGCAAAGACTGAGTAAACAATTATTGTTGGTTGTAAAACCGGACCGGCGTTATTACCGCTGAAATGGCTCGATTTACCTTGAACGTTGCGATAAACGTCAGTAAGAGTGGCTGTTTAGAATTGTTTTCGAACATATAACAACAAAATAGACGGGAGAGCACTTTAAAATAAATTACACCTACGAACTAATTGAAATAGGAATAAAATGTTGGAAAAATTTAATGAAATCTTAAGCCATTGTTGTTTTTGTATGATTTTTAAGAGCCGTTGCTTGGTCGGATGCGGTATTTAATCTTTAATTCATAAGGCCATTGCCATTGTCTCGTACAGAATTGATTATTGACAGTTTGTGTATTAAAAACAACTTTTTATCGAAATATTGAAGAAAATTATGTTAGTAAACCTTCGTTGTGTAAAAAAAGGGAACGTCGCGAATTTCAACAGTTTTTATCTAATAAAAAGATGATGTTGCATTGTTCTACCATGCGAAATTATTTATGTCCATCTAGTTTATTATTCCTATTAGTTTTTACCGCCTCTAATCCAGTGTAAGTCAAAATCACAATACACCATAAACTGTTTTAAATCTCATATATGTCATGTTCTAACGACCTTTTCGTCCTATTTAATTAACTCTTGTATGTTGAAGTCAAATATTTTATGTTTTTATCTTAATTGATATTATTTTATAGTTCGTCCCTGAACTGTTTGTTTAGCCTTGTTGATTGCTAAAAATAACAACAAACACAGGAAATTTGTGATGGATTTTTCAAAAATAATTCATGAAGTTATTCACAAGAACATCCTCACTATCAACAATCTTTTTGTCTGTTTAATTCCAATTGTCCAAAGAATTGTACATTGTTATAGCGCACCTGGACAACGGTTGACAATCCAACGAAATATTTAAATGTTGATCTCTACATCATCTTCCTGGCTAGATCCTTAGACTCTCTCTTCATTGCCATTTGCATAAATTAAATGATACGTGCTGTTCATTGGCAATTACCTCACGTTTGTCAAAGGCGGAATATAGAAAGAAAAGATCTTTTGAAGAACGACCTCAATTGACCTGAACGTCAGTCAGTTGTCGATTATAATCTTCTATTACTACTGGAATGAATCTAATTTTATGAAAATTCTATTAAACTTTTTTCTATATACAATATTATTAAATTATAAAATAGCTCCAAGTAATATTAGAGGGAAATCATTGATAAATAATAAAAGTATTTCCGTTCGCCAATGTTCTCTATTATTGAAAATATTAATTATTTCGTGTATGTGGACTTTCTTTTTCTTATTTGTTTTTTATTTATTCTTCTATTCAATTTGTGCAAGATCATTGTGTATTTAATCTAAAATACATAACATTAGTAGAAACGATTCGTGATCGAATTCATAAAACCACCAATTCCATTTAAATACCCGCTTTATATTTAGGTCTTTTCACTATTTAACAATCTAAAACCTAATTAGATCTGTGCGGTTTGACAGGCCTTATTATTTTTCGTCTTGTTAGTTTGGAAATCGTTAAAATTTCTTATTGTCGTCTACACTTGAAGATAAATTGTTCTTGACGAGGTCGCTTTATGATTTGATGTCTTCCTTATCTCAGTCAACCGAGAAGATGATAAAGAAGTTCCGGATGTGAACTACAAGTATTTCTGTTTTTTTCCCGTTGTTTAATTCAGTATTGTTACTGACTTTTGTGTATGATTCATTCATCATCTATACTTTAACCGGAAACTTGAATTGTACGTGCTTGTGTTTTTTAAAACTCATTCGTTGGTACTTTTTTCCGAATAAAAGATTCACTTTTTCGATAATAATTTTGACCACCCAATTTGAAAAGAAAATCGCAAGAAAGTGTTACCTTTCTAGTCGAATAGAGTAAATTATAGCGGTTTAATTTTTTGTATCTTGTTACTATAGTACAATCTATAAACGGTAGAAATTAAAGAATGAAAAACGTTAGAATGAATAATGAATGAATCATTGAGAATTTGACCTCTTCAGTCAGAGTTATAAGCTTAGTAAAAGAAGTACAAGAAAAATATTAAAACTGATCCAGACTGAAGAATGTGCCCCAACTGGTCAGACACATTGGCGATGTGTTGTTGTGTGTGTCGAGAATAAAATTATTAAACTCTACGGGTTCAACAGGTGATTTTTGAAACAATAATAGCAAAACTTGTAAAGTTCATAATTTTCTATAATTCCTATATAAACAAGTCTATTGATTGAACAAGGATCGATTCAAATTTATGAGCGATTGAAACGTTAATTGATTCTATTTTGTAATTATCGATTTTTTGTGCCCAATTGGCATTAATGTGTTGAAGTTACGTACGCAAAACCTTGAATTAATAGTTTTCGAGATAATTGCAAAGTAAATTGTTTTGATGCGCGTTTAAGGACATTAATTCATTGTAATACTAGTAACAAATTGAAATTTCTGTTGTACGACTTCAAGGCAATGCGGATATTGATGCGAAAATTGTATTAAAATTCAAGAAAGTTGAAAATTCCCGTAGAACGTATAATTAAATTCAGGACAATCATTTTTCATAATTTAATTGTACAATTGTTGAAAGTAAAAATATGATTGAAAGTCAACTAATTGCTCAATATTCTGACATAACACAAATCCGTCATGGTATACTCATATAATTGTTTATAGTATATTATCCTGACAGTTGAAGGTATATAATAAAAGTAAAAATAATAAGTTTTAATGAATATGGTTTAGTTATGCCACCTTTCACTGCTATTGTCTTGAAGTCATATCTAGGAAAAAAACGACGTTAAAGTGTTATTTAATGATAGAACAATACAACAAATCGAAGAATAATTAAGCAATTACGATGAACAGAAGTTTATAAATAAATTGTAGTGTCGGTAATTCTCTATTATGTTTATTTATGATAGAATGGCCTTGCTGCTTGTACTCGGTACAAAGCTACCACCCACATTGCCCACATCTGCAATTAGTCTAAAATCAAGTGGGGGAGGATTAAGAAAGACCAGAAACTAGAAAAGTTGGTTGTGTTTTTTTTCGGAAATTCGTCATAATTTTCATAATTCTCTGTAATTTGAGTTGGTGTTGAATTTATTAAACAATCTGCAATTCATTTATTCATTCAAAGTTACGAAAATGTACTTTTACTTTATATTAAAACGCAACTTGTTTGATTGCATTAATATTTTTCAAAATTCTAGATGACACAATTTTATTGAATTTTATCGTTTATCATGTAGGCGATATCAACTTTTACTTCAAACAGGAACAATGATTATTATTCATTTTGCTCTATTATCGATTCACCTTTCGGCAATTCGTATAATTGTTTCCGTTGATTTTACTGAAAACATTACAACAACAATGACGGGACTTGTACTACAACAGCAAGATAAAAATTGAAAAATTTGACATGTCGACATTAGAAAAAGCTCCAATTGACAGACAGATTCGTATCAAATCTTGTCTTTATTTTATCAGTTCAAATAATAATTAACGAGACAATTGTAATTAGTACATTTCGAGATTAATTTGTATTTGTCCCTTGAAAAAACGACTTGTGAAAGTCCAATAAATCATTGATTATTTGTAATTAGCAATAATAAGGATGATCGTGAATAGTAAACGAATAAAACTCGACATACGAACTAATGAAGTTTGTAATTTACAAATGATTGTAAGAATAAACGAAAAAAGAGCGTATAAATGGCGTGACTGTTGAAACGAATGTAATAATATTATTAATAATAATAATAGTGATAATAACAACAACAATAATGATATCAAATCGTCTTTTAATGAAATGTTAAAGATTGTACGATCTATTGGGCGTTGTTAGAACTGCCCTTCTTATTGATGATTATTATAACGTAATTTCTCAAAACCTTTACATTTATAATTGAATGTTGTTGCAACTGATGCAATGTTGCAACTCGATGATGGATTTATCTGCAACATCATTATTATCCTTTATAAAAATTGTACGCCGTTTTTTCTTTTGTAAAGAGTCTTATAGAACGCATCTTTTGGCGAATTTTTTAAGAAATTTCACCGACACGTTTACCGATATTGATACAGGTGAGATATAAATTTCTATAAGCTGTAATTTCTGTTTAATAATACATAATTTTCTGGATTACACGAATCAGTTTTTAATATGACACACTTTTTAACCCTATCACGTTTTCGTTATTTTATCCAACAATTTCCCCATAGATTTTCAAATAAATCAAACAGTCTTGATAACAATACAACTATCTTCAATCAAAAAATATTGAGATCGGTGTCATATTTTTTTATTTCGGTTGTATTAGTGAAAGTCAAATTTGAAAGATCGATTTATCATCAAAGAATTGAAAGAGAAAAAATCTACAACAAAGAATCTTTTTTTATGAGATTTTATTTCGAAAATTCGCCGATGGGTCATTGTGAATTTTTACTAATTTATCATGTAGTATAAGATGTGTAACAATAAAAATTAAAATTGAAAAAACAAATGGGTCAATCAATTATTTTGTTAGATTTTAGCCTGTAGTCGTTTTTATTTGTCAGAGTAGATTGTTAGATTGGGTAGATTTTTGCAAAATCGTGGGAAATTCTCCTAAATCTTAACGGTATTTTCACCTTGATTGAGAGTCTTGCGACAATGGTTAAATGATTTTGATCGAACTTTCTTTCTAAAATAAATAATAACAATAATAAAGAAAAAGCCAAGATCGTCTCTATTGTTCGCGTTCAATGCAATATCAATTTTATCAATTTCACCATAATAGGATATGAATAGTTAAAGTACATTTCACACATTAGACTACAATGTACATAAAATCAATATTGAAAAATCGTTATTTAGATTGCACTATCGTCTAATAATCATAGTCTGTTAGAAAGCTTGCAACTTGGCGAAGAAAAAAACATCACTATACAAATTGTTTATTAATATCTACAGACAAAATAAAATAATATTCACACGGTTTCATAGCAGATTCTCTCACGTGATATCGTTTTATTTATTTATTTATTTATTTGCAAATATTTTAAACCGTTTCCGTGAATTAATTATGTCGCAAAAGATTTTCGGTATTTTATTAATTAGTCATCTGAAAATTTCTCATAATACAGGAAAATTTACGGTACAATGCACAATTTCTGATCTTTTTATGTTGTTGTTGTTGTTATTATTCTTATTGAATTGGTTGCCAAAGGGTTCCGTTTTCAGATCACTATAGATAATCGATGTAATTGCTGGAGAGAAATCCACGATTACTCCACTTTTACTAATTTTTTCCGTTATTCTCCATCATCTTCGTCCTTTTTATTTTTCGATTCATTATTATTATCAACTGATTAATTTAATATTGTAACGAATTTGTCTTTATCTAAATGGTATGCGGATGAAGTCACACCTGTTAAATGTTGTTGAAATGAAGAAAAATATTCCACACTATCAAACAAAATCAATAAATCCTGTTACTACCGATAACAATAAACTTATTTAACGCCCAATGCTTGTCTGTAATTCATGAAATCGTTGGTTGTAAAATCTTTACAATTGACTTATGTATACATTGCTAATAAAATGCATAGTTTATTAACTTGAGAATAGGTTGAATTTTATCGATAAAGTACTAAACAATAACGAGATTAGAAATAGACGGGAATGTTTATTGTCAATTTTATTAGATTAATAATTAATTCAACAGTCTAGTATCCTAGAAATTACTCTGTTCTAATTTAACTCAAGTTGTGATAAAAGTTGTGAGCTTATAAAGATGAGAAACTAATATAATCTTGTATATTATTACAGTATAACGTAAATGTAATAAATCTTAGGTAAATTATAACATCAAATGATATTTTATTGTTAAAATAGTCTATAAGATGTATGGCTAAAGGCAGTCAATTTATGCGATTTTAATGAACGAAATTGTGCCCATTTTGAAATATATCATGATATTTTCTTCTACAATAAAATACAATAAATAACAATTTATAATAAAAAAGATTAAAGGATAGTTCTTATCATATTAAAAGACTATTTACACATTATGTAAATAAATTAAAATTTCAAATTAACTAACAGTATAATACGATATGGATACGATTATTATTATTGATATATAGGGAAATATTTGCATAATTGGGAAAATTGAGGCAATCTACTGATCGCATTATGTCCCCTCTATTTATTTATCGATCAAGTATAGTTTACTTATTAGAATCAACGTTTTATTGTTTTCGAATTGGAAGCAAATTGTGTCCTTGGCCATCGCCTATATCAGGAATTGTAACCAGAAATTCAAAGAAATTACTATAATAAACCTCCACCCACTGTTTACAACCTTTGTATACGGAAGTTTAATAAATTTGAATTATAAAATGTCACCATTGTCTTACAAATAAAATCAAAGATTTGATAGTGGTAACAAGACGAAGAATATTAAACGATTACAGAGAGTAGGTCGTTGGTTTTTTCTTGTGGAAGACATGAGAATTTTAACACTGAATGTGATTGCCAAGCAATTGAAGTAATTCAAATTTAATATTCGATTAAAGTTGATAAAAGAATTGTTGGTAAATCTAATGAGTAAAATGAGTTGATTATATTGACAATCAAACTAGGAAATGACGATGTGAAATCATCACAAGAAATCTTCTTATTCGCCTAATAAGCCAATTTAATGTTGACGTATTTTCCACCATATTTGATTGAAAAGATGTAGGTTACTTTACTATAACTGATTTGGAATTATTCAATAGAGGCGATACGAAAATCTCCGCTTTTAATCTTGATTATTATAAATTCCCTTAATTTTTTTTCATCGACCGTTGTTTTGATTTAAATTGATTGATCAGTCAATATCGATGACAATGACAATTTGTCTTCATTTCAATACGTTTAACAAAGGGCAGTAAATTTTCATTTGCAATTTTAGACGTTGATAGTTTTCCCTCTTCAAGGCTGAAAGACTAATGACGATGAAAACTTTAACGACATAGTTTTCACTGTATGATTGTCCCAGATAATGGTCCATAAATGGACCTGTGTCGTGACTTGTGGGACTCTTTACCAGTGCGATTAATTTGTAAAATGGCCACCGCTTATTCACGACAAAACCATCGCAACAATACAATCAACGATTTGGATTTTAGATTTGTACAGTTGTGATTTGTCCATCTGGTAAAATTCCCATCTTGTTGTAGGTTAATGAAATGAATGGGTCAAGCAACTTCTAGGTCGCAAATGTTGCAAGTATAATTATTGGAAAAGCTTATAGAACAATGGTATTGTTTGAAGGATTTGTTGGAGAAGGAAAAAACCGTATTTTCCAAATACAGAAGCTTATTTATAGACAGTTTCACCGTTGACCTGAACCTCGACTTTATTGGAAATTCTACGGCTGTATTTCATCCATTAAAATAGTTTCGATGTGGTGTGCGATAATTGTGTTAGTGGCAAAAAATTTTCGATTGTAAAGAAACGATAAGTCGCTAGTCGGTTAGTTATTATTCCCTTTTATTCCACTTGAATGTTGTCATCTAGTGAATTAATACTAGTTTATGGTAAATAATTACAGAATAATTTTTGTTTTCAATAAGTTTGCTTCAAGGTGCCGCCCATAATTCTCTCTTAACTTTAAACCAGTCGCAATCTCTATGGGATACTCGCATTCTCATCTCTGATACAATCTCCAAACAGGTGTTGAATTCCTTGTGGATTGTTTTAAATAATGGCATCTGTCATCGATACGTTTACTTGTTCTTCTTGAATTCTACGAAAATTTCCGCAATAATTCACATTATAATTATCTAGAATATTGTTCCTTTTTCTTATCAAAATCTACGTACGTCAATCAATTTCCTCTTTTGATTCTTACAATTTCAACACATGTTAAGCATATCAATTTAGATGTCGTTGGTAAGAAACACGGACATAGTGTCGTAATACTTGAAAAGAAATGTTTATCGCCTTATTAACCTGATTTTTCTTAATCAATTCCGTAAATGTTTCCAATTCTGATGAGTTTTCCAAATTTAACTACAACAAATTGATTTTTAAACGCCAACTAATTGCAACAATTAACGAGATTTGTTTATTCAAATTTCTTTTCAAACCATGTTGATAGAAAATTAAATACAGGATGCACTCCTTTAGAAAGATATCCTTTCATTCTCTCTCTTTTACTGTTGTACTTCTCTCGATACATTGAACTATCAATACCAAATATGGAAAGTCTGCGGCACTTTCTTCTATTCTTATTACAATACGGTTAGCATGGCATTTGGATTTTTGTTGGAAATAAGTGTAAAAGTGAAGTTTCCCACGATTCCAGTCAGGTGGAGGTGAAGGTGTATTTGCACATTTATTTGACAACAACAGCTTCCTCTAAAAATAAAGGTGTGAATACGTCTTGTAAACTACATGCATTAATGAGTAGGCGTATGGTTTCTTCAGCTATGAATTGTTCAAGTTTGTTTCTTGTATTGATGCCATTCTTTTATTTTTTCTTCGATTTATTTGAATGATTGTTTCCATTTCTAAACAAAGTCACGTTCAAGGTGTTGTTTTCCTATTTTATTCCTAGTTTTTTATTTTTCAAAATATGATTATAAATTCTTTGTTGTTGCTACAGGAGTATTAATATAGATTTGAAATTCGAGGAAGATAATAAATTTGAACTTTAGAATTATTACAAACAACTTAAAATATGTGCATTATAAATTATCGTTTCGAATTATTTCGCATAATTTAACCATATAAAGTAAAGAAGGAAAATAATTCATTTTCGATTTCTTCCTTCTCATGAAACTTGCTGAGACATCTTTGTCATCTATTTATATTGATAAATATAGACAATCGGTAAACGTTATTTATAGATATAATTATTTAATATTGCATCAAATTAGAATGTTGGAATTATACAGAAATTCTTGATGAAAAATGGTGGATGCGCCGGGCGAATTCCGTTTAAAAATTCCTTTTATATTGCGTTAGCTGTTAGGTAAGCATTGTTAGTTGTATTCCATTTCTGGCGCCTTTACTCTTACTCAAACATAGATAAACAATCTAGAAAAATCAACATGGAAAATAGAAAATAGGCGAAAAGAGTTCCAAGTAAATAATAATGAAAGTGTTGTGTCATTGCCCGAGATGTGTGCTGGGAATAAGTTCGACTTGCGTAATATTGTATAGTGAATAATAATAACAATAAATAATAGAATTATCTTAAAAATAGCGGAGTAGCTTATTTGAAGATGAACAGATTACATGACAATAGCAAATAAAAGGAGTACATCACGCAGTATTATAGTTTGTAATTAGATTATTGGGGGAGAAATTTCAACGATAATAAAGCATGGACCAGATGGTCAATTTCACAGATACTCCACCTCATTCTCACCTTTTTTTGATGTTTGTTGATAATTATATTTTTACAAGGGGTGAACATTAGTGATTAATAGATAATTTGAAATGTTCATTACTCAAAATTATTGTCTTGTTGACAAGCAATAAATCAAGATGTTAATGATTTTTTTAATACGAAACATCTTTCACAAATATAATAACGTATGACTGATAAGTTTACACATTTCAAATTGGAAATATAATAGTCCTAGAGGAAAAAAAAATGAATCAATAAATAAATGTGGGAAGTTTCCGAGTCTTGGCGCCTATATCTGTTGAAATATTCGACAGGTAATTGTTGTACATCGTTATCACAACACCATTTGTTATCAGATAGCCAGTTGACGTGTTAAAAAATGCACATGTTAACGTAGTATCCTATACAATATAGAATAGGTGTGGGTAAAATACGACGCCACGATTATAATTTCATTCACGTAGAGCAAATTTACAATCAAAACCAAATATAGTAAGTCGACATAAACGACATACCCATCCGACATCGTGGTCACCACACAAAGACCATTTAATTATCGTTGTGCTTTCTAGATCAATATAACTTATACATGTATGAACGATTCGAGTAGCGCAAAAGCGAGATGAAGTTTAAAATGAAATAAATCAAAAAATCTTGGCGAAAAAAACAACACTAACCTCGTTATAAATGTATGTAAATGTAAACGTAACCAACATTCGCTCAACGCCATTGATTTTAGGTCGATATAAAAGGAATGTCCTGTAGCAAAAATAGCAATTCTCTAAAAAATTTATACATTCTTGCAACAAAATAGAAGCAAATTAATTTTTTGTAACGCTATTAGATTTCTTCTATCGTAAAGCTAATCTGATTTCATTAAATCATTGTAGATTTGCTGATGTTTATCCCAATGATTATTAAGTCCTATTAACGACCATGTTCCGACAAGATAATTGCTGTCCTACAAGAATACATACACTATTCGATCGTCAATGTTTTAATTGAGATACTTGCAATTAATTAATTTTATTGAATCTGTTATCGTATCAAAATTATTCGAAATACTGAAAAAAATTAGTTATTTTCAATGAGTTTTATGATGATTTGTTGTAAAGTCATAAAATGATAGACAAATACAAAAACAACATGTCGTTTATTACATGTGTAGATCATAAATTAATTCAAATTGTAAATACATATAGTGAATGTATTAAATTAATAAGTGTCATATATTATAGACAGTTAAATAGTTAAATTGATTATGTCCATTGTAAGGGTCATCCGCCTGTAGTATATGGACCTTTAACCTGTACATTTAAAACAGTTAAAAAACAGTGTCAATGACAAATACAAATGAACAGAGTCGAACTCACTCATATCTTCCGACAACAAATCCATAAACACTTTTCTTAGCGAAAATTAAACTGTTTTCATGCATTTTCTATTCCGCATTTAAAACACTAAATAATTAAAGAGATACGAAATCTCATTAAACTTTCCTAATCCACTCCTGTTTTGTTCGTTGTCTAATCTAAACCAGCCGTTTTATTCGTCTGTTGGTTGTCTTTAATAAATTGACCACATGGCAACGATAGTGTTAGGTTTCGTGTACCTCTTCAATATGCAAGTTTTACAATCTTTGCAATAAAATTTTTAATTAAATTCAGTTAGTTTTAATTATACATATGTGTGTATGTTTATAAATTCAATATAATGATCATAAAAACGATACTTGTACGTTTCAAAGGCCACACCTCAATTGTATTCCCTTCATCTATAGGTACGTTTCATTTATTTTTTTATGTGTGTTTGTTAAGCGCAACCAATATAAAACAAAGATATAAATATAAATATTAGAAATAAACATGAAATAAACCATAGCTGAAACTATAACGAGTCTGTCGGCATTCTTGTCGCATAATTTTATAGCCAAGCTTGAGGACTATTTGGGTATTAAAAGCGTTAAAAAAAGAGATTATTATGTGGGTTTTATCGCACCCATCCTATCCTAAATGGTCACTAAATCTTTTAAAATACAAATTTTTGTTGAAAAATTGTTCAATATCAGTCTGTTGTTGAATAGCGGTCAAAAAAATTTAAGTTTGTCGGCTTTTTTGTAGTTCAACGTGGGTGATACGTGATGTGAAGACGACGGCTTTGAGACACCCCTCGGTGAGCAAGAACAACAACTCTCAACATTAACTTGCCCATAATTTAAATTTTCATTGACGATATTATTTAGAAGGAGGAAAATCTATTTGTCAAGAATACGTTTGACGTATATATTTACGAAAATTTCTAATCGAACAACCTAAATTTTTACTATCTTTTTTCGGTTCAATTCGCTTTAATGTCATTTTTCGAATATTTTAGCCTACAATAATCGTCAAATACACAGAATAGGTTCACATTAATAATATTACGTTAGAAATTTAGTGAATTTGGTTATACCAACCCAATTTTTTGATGAAAATTTTCCGTTTAGCCAATAGAAATTGAAGATTTAAAATTGTGTGTAAAAAATGATTGAAGATTGATGTATTTCTTTTTTTTATTCAATTTAAAGAAATGCACTTTTGAAATTTTTGATTTTCAAAGAATGTTGTCTTCGGCATATAATTTATTGTGACATTATCTCACCTCTATTCTGCACTGAGAAAAAGACCCACCACATCGATAGGCCTCGACTTGACGTATTACCTTACGTAAGGTCAGGGCCAGCAATGTTCATCTCCGTTGCAAAAAGCATTGTTTCAATCGATTTTTATCGAGTGAAAATACAACGAAAAACCGCTATCTTATTATACAATAATTAATTGAAAATTTCTAGGTGGAGGTGTATAATTGATTAACTGTTAGAAATTAATTATTCAGATACTTACACAAATCTTCAAATCATGAAAACAACCTGTCCGTGTCTCTTAAACTTGAGATGATTAAACGAACGGTAGCAAAAACTACAAGACTTGACTGTCACTTTACTGGTTCTTGGTATCAATGCGGAAACCATTAACAATCAAGAAATTCTTGCCATAGATCAAATTTTAAAATTATCCCAGACATCAATTAGAACTTGAGGGTATTTTGTTTGGGCATTCATTCTAAATTAATAAACTGTAATAGAACAATTTATGGTAGATTTACAAGGAAATAGAATAAATTAAATAATATTGTAAATTGAATTCATTGCATTCTAACGAGCTTACTATTAATTTGAAAGATTATAATGACGTTGGAAATTTATGAATAACACTGTCATCAAATGTAAAATAATGACACTAATTGGGAAACTATCTTTTAGTTTAGTTTTCTTTTTCAAATTGTACAACTTTATCATAACCGTTCTAGATTTTTGTTCAAAGCGCAATAACGAACGAGTAAACTTGCAAGTTATTAACTTCATTCAATTACTCTATACTGTACATAAATGTACTTCCTTATGCATTTAAATTGAACTATCAAACTGTATTCAATTTTAAGCGTTTTTCATTATCTACAAAATTACCTGAATAATAATTTCGAAATACAATGAATAATGGTGATATCCACAGATCCAGTTGTGGCCAACGAAAGTGTCATGCATACGAAGATAGTTTTATTGTTTTGCCCGTTTTGTATTTAAACTAAATTTGTATTATTCAAAATACAGATAGATACTAGTAGCTGATACAATTCAACTTATTCCATGTTTCTGTCCATGTCACAATTCAAATAGAAATATTCAAAGAGAAAGGTTTAGACAGATGATTGACATAGCGGTCATCATATGGGAAACATCGATTCATATCATTTGTGACAGGATGAAGGACAGTCGGTCTCACCAAAAATAGCCTGTCAGTCGTTCATAGGTGATGATTTTCGTAAATTTCTTCAATCTTACATTCAATTAGACACTGACTAGGGAGATTTCTTGAAGATGATGTCCAAACTTGGTACTACTTTGTTGATAGATCGGTAATAATTTTCATTAGAGGCAATTAAAAAATTGCGGCCTTGACTTGTAAACAATTACAGTTTATTGTTTGGTTTTTTTTTTTTGTATTGAACTGGGCGTGAAATTTGGGTGAAACATCTTAAAAATAACGAATTTGGTTCACGACCTACTTGAAATCATGCAAATAGCTACATACTGTATGAACGTTAATAAATTTCATATAATTTCATACACGCTTTACACGGCATAATTTAAAAGTTGCACGGTTCATCGGCGATTTATATAATAATTATATATACATACATGTAATATTTTTGATGAGTTGTGCCCACGGTACTATTTATTCTAAACTTTTATGTATAAATGTTGTGTTGAAAATATTCCTATTCTATAATTATTCGTTAGCTATTCATTTATGATTACAACAGAGCCACTATTCTATTATTTAGCAATATAATGGACGTTATTGTGTCGATTGATTCTCATTTAGAATAACTCAATTGATTTTACTTTTATTTTCCAGAACAATTCCCCAGCTGACAGTTCGGCGCCTTTAGGATGGCCCCTTTCCCTGGGCGAGTCCGGTGTTGTCATCCATTTGGGCCCATTGGACCCATCCTTGGTCAGAAACAGAGACTGTTATTTGTGCATTAGGACCCGTAGTGCACCTGGTTTAGAAGCATCATTGATTTGGCGTCAACGCTTACAAATACACTGCCATACAATAGCTGAATTTCGAAATCCATTGAACAGTTTAGATGACATTATGTGTTCGAATTTGAAATCAGTCTCCGATTTGGAGATAGCATCCTATGATGATTACGATGGTGCTGAATTACCTGAATTATTACAAAATCTTTTAGTTTCGGTTGAACATGCTATAGAAAGGGTACCATTAGATGATTTAACGTTTCCATGTCCGCAATGTTTACGATATTCACCATTGGATCGACGGAATCATGATGATGATGGTGACGATGATGATGATAACGATAATAGTAATGATGGTGTGAATACTACAAAGACATTGCCAAGATCTCCTTGTGCGTGCCAGTGTTTATGCCGTCTACCGGAACATCCGGTCGTTAAAAAAGACACTTCAATACAAACTAGTCCGATGTTTGAATTTGCTGGATCGATACCTCATATTGATAGTGACGATGAAGACGATAAAGAATCCATCAAAAGTAGTAAGTATTGTTTTTTTTTTTTTTTGAATGGTTTAGTACAAAATCACCATAACCTGCAGCATTATAATCGTTCCAGAAAAACAAATTAAAGGAAACTTTTTTTCAATTATAAAGTAGAACAGATTGTATTGCACGCCGATGGCCAATCTCACGACCAATATTCCAACAATTCATTTTAAAATATTGTGTGAAATTTGTCTAGAATTCAATGGAAAATAAGAGATTAAACAAACATTCACTTTGAGTTATAGTCTATGATTAAGTGGTCAGTAAATAGATGTCACCTAATCATAAGCTAAAGTTTATTATAAGGTTGGCATAGGTGTGGGTAGTGAGGTCACCTAAGGCAAACATTAATCTCTTTAGTACACATACCACCTTACGCTTCCTATATGATTATTTATCATAAAATACGCATAAGAAATGATTATTCGTCGTTGTTGTTATGTTTGGATCTCTCCGACCTAAATAATCTTCAGTTTTTGACAGGTAGTATTCTGGTTTTAATCTTGAATCTCAATTGGACTGCACTTGTTATAGAATGTTAATGAACCGGCCGACCACACGTGTACGTTTATTAAAACGATAACACTTCAATGTTTCAAGATATTTATATTTACATGACAAATTATGCCGCCACTATTCATTTTCATCTTCAAGATTATTGCTGATTGTGAAATGCAAAGAATTGGCTCTTTTTCGGTAAATGAATTAAATGTTTTTTTTTTCAACTATTGACAGCTCTTAAAATTGATATCCATTTAGATTAATCTGTATGGAAATCATAAATGATAGTTATTTATAATATAAAAGGTTTAATAGATGTAACCGATACATATTGATCAAGTGCTAAGGCTATTTAGCTAGAGGAAACAGAAGCTCATATCCGCCTCAATATATCAAATTATCGTTAATGTAATGTTAAAAAAAATCAAAATTTCCGTTAATTCTATGAATCTCGTCTTTATAGTTGGTATAGCAAAATAGACGTAATTTTCCTTGGTGAAATTCTTTTGTAACGACAGCAATTCAATATAAATCCTACTAAAACTGTCGTTGGTATCCACCAGTTCAACATTCACAAATGCTGCCGCTCTTTCATGTTTCTTTTGATTTATCATCGGTAAATTACATCTGTCAGAGATTTCTTGTAATCAAACAAGGAACGAGATATGTTATAATGTATCTTTATACATTCACAGGGCACTTTCATGGGAGAGCGCATTATTAGGCATATTAAATATGTTGTCGTGCAATAAACGAGAAAAGGCTCAACTCTCTTCTTCTTCTACATCTTCGTCTTCTTCTTCTATTAAAACGTATATAAGATTTCCGTATACGTTTTCAAACATACTGCCGGTCTTACATCTGGTTCTACTATTGCAAATGTAATTTGTTTTAGTTGATTTTCCTATTATTTGTTGCTAAAAGATAAAACACAAATATGTAATCTTCTATAGAAATTCTCGTGTTTGACCAAATACGGTTTGATCGGTTATAATGTTACTTTATAAATTTTTCCTATCGTCGTTTTTGAAAGGGAACTAACAAGCAAAAATGACAAAACAGAAAATGAAAAATAAAAATAAAGGAGGAAATTGGCGATCGAAAAAATTGCAAACATTACAAATGCGATTATCTATTTATTCATCTACAGGGCAAACGTGCCCGTTCCTATTTAAGACTTTTTCCTTCAAGCTATTGCTCTATATCGAAAACCTTTTACTTGTAGATATTTCTTTAATGATGTTAACCGGAATCGAGATTACTCAACAAACAAAATCACCTACTCTTTAAATGCGACAAATTGTTCCATTGATGACTGATTTGCATAAACAAACTAGAAAAACACCTACAAGTGGCCGTGTTCAATCATTAAAATAATCAAAAATACATCAAATCTAATTTTTACAGATCAAAGAGTTGTAGTACGGCTTGTAGAATGAGAATTTCACAATCGTTAATTGATAGTGTTAGAACCCACATGAACAACCTGTTAATTTAACTGGTGGGGGCACGGTTTTTTCTCTTTTTGTGTTTATAATATTTTTCATTCATATAAAACAGTAGAATAGCGAAAGTAATTCATAAAGAGATAGCCCACTCGTTGACAGATATCGTATTTAATCTGGCCAACGTTAAAAACAGTTATCGAGTAGGTTGTAAATACTACACATGAATGTTTAAATATAAAAAATTCAGTTATGTTTAGAAAGAATAAGGGGAAAATCTGTTCTACTATAAGTAAATAAAGCGTTGGCGTTCTCCCTATCGACATTCATTACCATTATTATACAATAATTCGTTGCTGTTTGCTATAACTATGCATTTAGGACATTGCATTCTCTTCTTGCAATATCGATATTGATATATTTCACCAATAAATTGCAATTAGTGCTATGCAAATTGTCCAGTCATTATATGACCGATTATTTTGCAATGATTGACTGATTGAGGTCCGATGTAGGATCGCGCCAATTCAGATCCTTTTAAGACTCTTTTATACTCTTTTTTATAATTATATCGTCTAGACCCTTATTGAGAACAAGTCGATTTAACAATAAATTAATTGCAACATTATTTTAAAAAAAGCCCCTTTATTTTTATTTCATAATCACAATCCTAATTATTGAGTCATGCACAATTGATGCAAGTTTTAAAGAGAAACGTGCCTAAGGTTTTCCTTAAATAAACACACCGACTTTTCGTTGGCAATTTAAAAAATGAATTGTATTTCTAAACAATTGTCCATATTCACTCCCTATTCATTTCTACATTAGGAATTGGTGAACAAAGATTATGTTATATGCAGATGTGAATTACACTTTGGCAAATGTAGGTTCAATACAAAAGGTCAATTCATTTTATACTTGTTTTATATATATAGAAGATTATATTTATGTGTAATTGTGTCCTGGGAATTAGAGATTTACGGTATTTTTGTCCGTTAGTCGATTTCAGATGGTGACGAGATAAATTCGTTATTATACACAAGTCTTATCTATTCAATAGGAAGCGACAAATGAATAATTTTATTAGAATCAATAAAAGAACATTCCAATTAAATTGTTATATCCTGGTTGTGGTGAGACGGTTTGTCTTTATAGTTTCGTTTCTATTTTATTTTTTATTGGGAACATTTAGTTTTATGTGTGTTTTTTTTTTTGAATTGATTAAGTGGATTCTCTAGATTGTCATCTAAATTTCAAACATGTCGCCGCTGGTCTTTATACAATTTACATACGTATAAACTCACAACAGGTACCGTTAACACACCACATTTGATATTTTATAACAACCAATAAACAATAAATAACCGATTTATTATATGAAAGACTTGAACGAGTTAAAAGAGTAGTATCAGCAATATAGCGTAGGTTTGATTTGTTAATTTCATTGCATCAAAATCGAAATTAATGTTCAACAATCGTTTATAAACAGTATTACAGTACTTTGTAACAAGTGAAACCGTAAATTCTCGCTATAAAACATTCACATGTATGTTGTAGACACGGTATATGATCCGGCCCACGCTTGTTCTTGTAGAAAATTTCTAATTATATCGTCCGCAGGTAATTGCATTCTGACAGCATGAGAACAGTTCCGGAACATTTACAAAACGTTACAAACATTACCAATAAATTGTTGAATAAATTATTAGTGTAAATTTGGTGGATGCGCCGGGTGAAAAACTTGATTCAAATCGATTCAAGTTTCATTATTTGATTGGTACAGATATGTCGACGGGGCTTCCTTTCAATAGTATACGACTAACAATATGTAATCTGTTATAGTTTGTTTATCATTTATAATTGATGATAATGATGTGTGTATACAACAATTTTTCTTTATCATTGTTGACGCTAAAGTGGTGAAAATGAAAGTTTAATGATGGTAATAATAACGACAGTTATCGCTACAGGTGAAGTACCACTTATAAGCAAAATCAAATATTATCTTAACTCTTCTTATAAGTTTGCTAAAGTTATTCGAAAGTCGTTGAATATTAAAACGGATGTTTGTTGTCACAACTTTGTTAACAGAATCAATTTTTATTTTAGTAAGGATAGTCTCAATTAACAACAATAAAAAAAGTTTACATAGAAGGTTAAGTATGCGCTTCAGGTCTTGTAAAATAGAAGCCTTGCCCAATTCTATTCTGACTGCATAATTAAATACAGCTGTATTTTCGTGTATTTTGTTACATCGCAGATTCGTTTGACCTGAATCATTGTTTGGGGTTAAATTGTAATTTTCATTTATAAAGTCAGCTGTACATTTATTTAACTTTGTTATGCCACTTGTGATTGTTTTAATTCGATTTGAAAGGCAGCATATGTTCGTTTGATTGAATTTAAAACAATTAAAATTGATTGAAAATTCACCATTACAAATAAATCGATTCCAATTCTTTCAATATTTTAAAAATTTTCGTTTTAAATTACCGAGAAAACAGCATTGATTGATACGGTTATTATTTAAGCAGATGTTTATTGAACCGATCAACTGTCCCTCTCTCAATATATCTGATTATCATTAGAGGAAATCGGCCGTTTTCCCACGTTTTAGGTGCAGCAGTTCGCACAATAGATGCAATGCAAGCAATGTTTTCTTAGGACTTAGAGTTGATACTTCATAATAACCGAATAGATGTTTGTTTTCGATATTGGTAAACTTTTTGATATTTTTTTAACGTCTCCCTATAGTTAATGGACCAACGAACCAAACCATTAATAATAACCGATTCAACAATGTCGATATTTCCGATGAATAATTCATTTTCTGTTGCGTAAAGATCACGTCAACATAAATCTCTTATATATCTAGAGTGCAGTTGTCGGTGTTATTACACGTTTATTGTTAAACTAAATATAGATGAATATAAATCAAATAGGAATTATTTTTATTTATTCCATAATTAAATCACAATTGTACTTGTATGTTTATTATTGTGACTGTTTGGGCGAGTGAATGCAAGCGAACCATTTCAATTAAATTGAATTACGAAAAAAAAGAACTTAATTGAAATGCTCAGGTCATCGACTGCATAATAATGTGACCTAATAAATGCATTGGACCAATAAATATCTACATTCACTAAAATATTTGTTATCCAGTATTGGTATTAATTGAAGAAAATCTATTTGCAGGTACATCAAATCGTAAATTGGAGATTGCCCGTCCGAAAACTATAACAGATCTACCTGACAAACTGCTCATGTCCGGCATCAACTTGCCAGGTAAAAACCGAATTTAACTTCCCATAATTATTGTGTTTATGACTCAATCGCAGCATTGAAAGAAAACTGTTTCTTTAGTAAAAGTAATTTTTGGTTGATGGGCAGAAAAACAAGGCAATTAAGCTGCAATTACCCGGAGTTTTTTCTTAAATATTTGTATTTTGGTGAGATTACAGACAGTTTCTCTGCCGAAAATTACTTTTTATTGTAACTTTCAAACAGTCGTTATTGTTGATCAAGTATCAAGTCGTCAAATATTATCTATAATTGCATTTGATTAACTTGAATGAACTAGTTTTAAAAGTATATGCAAATGTGTACGAACGTGATTTTCGCATTTCCTAATCGTAAATTGTTGGACTTGCCCACATACATACATGCAATTTTCAAGATACTAATACCGGTATAGCAAGTATTTAAACTAAACTACTACATACGTTAACAATTGAGTACAAAGTTGGAATTAGTTTATACTAATTGTAGACTTTATCGGAAATGTTTTCTTGTTATTGTTTACTATTGTTTCTACAATTAGTGCATAACTAACCTATTTTCTATATTGCAATGTTTCTAAGCGTGTCAAGTCGACTTTTTTTTTCTTTTTTTTTGTAAACGTTTGTATTTTTATTACATAGAAAAGGACTATTGTATTGTTGCAAATAATGAATATGTATTTTATTCTATTGCATTTGGATACTGATGTCATTCTGGTATCAATTATATGAATTGGATATGCTCGTGCGTCACGCCCCTTCAACAATCGTGATACTATCGTTAGTTATCTTTCTGTTATTGTTAGTTTACAGTGGGACATAGAACTTTCGCAAGCTCTATACTTTCAGTTATTCTAAACTGATACAGAATGACTCTTCAATTAATTCCAGATCAAAAAATTAATAAAAATTATTGATATGTAAAAATGTGTAAAATTGGTGGATGCGCCGGGCGAGTTTACTGTTAATTTCCCAATCATTGCAACTGTGTTCAATAATTGATGCTACCTTATTGTCATAGCCTTTTGAAGAGTTGTTGCCCAACTGACCTTCTCAACTTCTCTCGTTTCTTCGACTTTTAATTAAGATCTTGTTCCCGTTGTTGGGTTTTCGACATGATTATCACGATTCACATGACAAATTTGACCTAGTAAAAGTTGTTATTATTATATAGATAGGGATGGTGGAATTGTTCATTTTTAGACACGTTATATATTTCTTGTATAGATATATAAAATAAACATTAACAACACTATATAGAGAGAAAGATTGCAATGCGGAAGCGGCGCCATGTCAAAGTTCATCCGCACCCATAACCAATTTGACCGGATACATTGATGAGCTTTTATTTATTTATTTTATTCCATTCAACTATTTACAATGTCTTTAAATTTTTATTTGTTGTTTGTTTTTTTGGATTTAACTGTGAATCGATATATTATACGGCCCACATATTATTTTGTTAAATTATTGATTGTATGGGATGGGATTGCACGATCTTCATATTTTATTACGGAATGGAAACTAATTTCACTCTGACAGACTTAATGAAGCCGACGATGGATACTGTTAAAGTAGCAATTATGTACAAGAATCGTGTACATTGGATGGGTAAAATTTTTATTTAACATGAATTAATTGGTTATTACGATAATATAATAGAGCATTAATAGAAAAATTGAGTTATAAAATTAAATAGTACGTTGTAAATGATCCCGATTCACGTCTTAGTTTTCTCACAATCGTAACTCATACAATTACCATAGATTCATCTAATTCTAATACAACATTACTCAAGTGTACTAGTGGCCCCTGCCCTGCCCTCAACTGCAAGTCTTTCGACATTTGGCCTACGTGTGTATCCACCCACAACACCAACTAATTGTCGACTGGAATCCTTAAAGAATACGACAAAAAAATAAACATTTAGAAATTAAAATCAGTTGCATATTTTACTGAAAATCACCATCTGTACAGCTCTATTGTTGACTTTATTCAATTACAACAAGCGTGTTTACAAGTAGTTTTAGAAGTACACAACAAAAAAAAAAATGTTTTCACAGAAAACAACTAATCACAATAGACGTTTATGTTAAATAAAACGTGGCTGTTCAATCTGATTAATGAATGGAATTGAGATTTACAATGTGTTTAATTGTGTATGTAGAGAAGTATTGTTTGTAGTTTTCTTTTTAATTTTCTATTACAGGTACTTGTGATAATGACGGTCGGCCGATTGTTTTATGTTATGCTGAATGTCTAGCCAGAGCCGGACTCAATAAGTATGAAATAGCAAAACTTTTATTATATTATTCAACAATACCAACGTAAGTATGAATAGAATTAATTCAACAAAGGGAAACTCAAGTTTTCCTCAAGATCTGGTACAGATTATTATTATTATTAAATTTATAATAGCGCGATTATTAAGTAAATTATCTATAATTAATCAACATGCTACTTCAAAACATTAAATTTCGCTGTCAAACAACATAAAGCGCAGATCAAATCGTGTCAAACATTTAATTAATATCTTCTCTAACCAATACAGTTTGAACGAATATAAAGAACTTAGAAAATGACCAACAAGAATCTCACTTTCAATCAATGTAAACTATAATTATTGTATAAAGTTATGATTGAGAATGCTTTTAAATTGTTAACGAATTGATGTTAGTATAGTAATTGAATTAGATAATGAACCAGAACAAATTCGATTTATTAATAGTTTAATATTTTAAATGAATTAAAAAACTGGAATAGAGAAAGTTGTGTTTTAGGTAAAGAAAATTTTAAAAATTTAATTCGTTTAAATGATTTTTCCAAAGCTCAAATTGCAATTTCTATAATTTCTACAACATCAATATAGTTGTTCAACTAATCGCTACTAAATGTAACAACATTAGAAATGCATTAGAATTAACAGTATTACATTGGCAAGATAAATTACAATCTAATTGTAAGCGCATGTAATTTATTCATGTTTATGTTAGAATTGTTTTTTTTTTAATTCTTCTTTGAATCTTGTACCAGATCGTTTATTTCTACCATTCATTTTAACTCTCCCTTTTATTTCGAATAAAAATTTCAGAAATGATTGTATTAAACATGGATTTACAATGTTATTATTGGCGGAAAATGAAGTCGATTATAAAATTTTAGAAACTTTGGATAAAGCAACAATTCTAATAGTGAATCAAATGAAATTTGTTCGATTTATTGTCTGGAAGCCCGGCTTAAAATCCTGTAATTCGTCCCGGACTTTAAATAGCCGAGTTGAGGTAAAACTTTCGTTATTAACCAACAAGTTTACATTAAATTTTCCTTTTACAACCGTAAATTTTTGATGTTTTTAATTAAAAATGTAAATAATTTAAAAAGCCTTATTCGGCATATCTTAGATCTCAGTTATAAGAATTTTTTAATTAAAGTAAAAATATATTGAAGGTATATAAGACATTTTTGTCAACAACTGCCTTCTTTATAATTTGATTAATTGCTTTGAGAGTCTTAAATTTAAGTTTTCGTAGGCTTTCGTGATAACGGACGAAACAACATTGTGGCAATTTATTGAAAAGGAACAAGCACCAGCTTCTTGTGGTGGCTGTTGTAATCACGATCAACTCGAATGGGTTGAATTCTTCAAACAATACGAACCATTTTTAACATTGTGCAAACAAGCCGGTCATAGTCTCCTAACAGCATTGTCACAATTAAGAAATGACACTATCCCGCATCAAATTACACAAAGATTTCTCAATCACCAGTGCAGGTATGTTATCGTTATTTTATCATCTAATCAAATATACAAGTTGCAATTATCTTATCATTATACAAATTTAATCGTAGTTTAGCTTGTTGTCGTTAATTGAATCATGATAGTCTATTAAAATTTTCACTTTTATTGCTCTAATAATAATTTCTAGACAAATCTCCAAAGCATTAGAGATGGAGCATGTACAAAAATTGAGACGTGATGGTAATCAAACTTTAGCAAATTTAAAAGAACGTTCCCAATGGTTAAGTAGTAGTAAAGATGTTAAACGTAGTGTTAGTTTTGCTGAAGCATCTTTTAATTCTGTTGATCGAGTTACCAAACGATTGGAACAATTAAAACAGGAGAGAACGGAAAGACTAAAAGAACTAGCTAGATTTAGAACATTACAAGAGGAAGCTGAAGAGGTAAGTGACAAATTAGAGAAAATCGCCAAACAATACACACGAATAATTAATAATAATTTAATCAAATAATTATGTTGTCATTAATATCAATATGAGGAAAAAGGAAGCGGAAGTTAATTAGAAAATAGTTGCCAACTTTATAATATAAAATTGCATTAGTAAATCTTCCAAACGTCATCATTAAATAATGATACATAATAATTAAAACAATGAGCAAGAGAGAGGAAAAAATCGTTAAACTTGAGTTATAAATCACCGCTGAGATCGAGGTAAATGTTACTTTGATCATTTTTGAACATCATCCAGATATACGTGTGTAGTTAATTTATTTGTTTTGGAAAAAGAGAAAGAGTAAAAAATCTATAATACAAATTAGTAGAACGAGATCACTAGTTGTTTTCCGTTAAATGGTCAACGATATCCTTATTCTAAACATACCTAATTTGTTGTTGATATTTATACATACTTACAGAGTATGTCTTGGATTAATTATCATTCTTTTTATTTCCTTTCTCAATTCTTCCACTGATATACTGGCGTTGATCTCGATAATTCCACGATTTTGATAGAAAAAGGGACCACCCATTTTGTATCTCAACAATTATTTGAAGCCCTTTTCTCCACATGACTCCAAATAGACAATAGAGGAAAAATATATTTGAATTGAGAATAACTGTGAACTATGCTGTTGTCCTACATATTCGCTTTAGATCGTTTGAAGTAGCCGACTTATAATAAAAAAATTCAATTAAAATAATGATTGTTGTTGTAAAAGACGCAAAATTTCTTAGCACAATCTAAATGATCGTCAAATCTATCTGATTTGGTGGAATTCTATTGATTCCATAAATCTTTCAACGCATCGTTTATTTTTTATGATGATTTGCTAGAGAATTGAGCAGCTGACTGGCATTTGCTAAAGTGCAAGCTTTTATGGAATAAAAAATGCACATTTCTTGTGTCATATCCTTTGTTGTTACTGAACAAACAGCAACAAGAAAAAACTTGCAGCTTTTATAAAAGTTTTGAGATTCTGCATTGTCATTTACCACACAAACATTTCAACATTTTCTTATGAGAATATCTCGATCGATCTAAATTTATTCATGTATTTTGATATTAATAATTTGCTTTCTTGTTGGTTTTCTAAATCAAATCCAATTAATCAGATTGTTGTTAAACACGAATAAACACTTTAATAATAAGATTATATGGATGATTCTCTATATAAAATGGACAATTAAAATTGGCAATTTTGTTAACCGGTCAATTAATCTTCAACAGTTAATAGTGTTAAATTTCTATTGGCCGATTATATTATTAGATGTAGATTTTTTCTAACCTTTGAGCTCTATTGCAATTATTGCCGTGCCTCTTTCTTTAAATGTGAGAAATTAAGATTTCTTTCTTGAACTGTCGGACAAATCACCTTTCTTTTCATGACTTGACTCAATTTTTTTTTTGTTTCAACTTCCATCCCATAGTTATGGATAATATTTTAAATAATTAATAACGATTATTTTTAGTAGATTTGGCGATATCTTCTCAAAGTACCGCCAGAATATTACAGGAAGAATTTCTTTAAAGATCGCCGTATAGGTCAAAACGTGTGTACCAATGTTGTTTATTGTCGATGAAGATATGATGGAAATTATAGTTTTTTCCTTCTATAACATAATACGATTTGTAGAGATTATTTAACTTAAATAATCTCACTTTTAATTAATTAAGTAACATTAGAAAAATCAACTTTCGCTTGCCACAAATTAACCAACCACAATCTAGGGAATTAGGTTTTTACGTCTACTATACAAATGGCTCATTTTCCGTTTCTAATCAAATAAATGATGCCTTCGTGGAATAAGGTCAACGAAAATTGAGACTTATTGTCGATTTGTTGATTAAATTAAAAAATAAAAAATCCAAAAATCAACCTAATTCTCTAAAAACGAGTTCATTATAAATCGTCACGATAATTACCGGATTGTTCTTGTTGTTCATGTGAAAAGAAACTCATTATAAATATTAATTTTCCTTATGAACGAAGAAGAAAAAAAAACTGTTCCGTTTTTCTTTCAGTTGTTGTCGTGGATTCGCAAGGTCGGTGAAGACAAACTCAATAATCTACAAGTTGTTTTGAGATCTGTTTGTGATGCAGTCGGTGTAAAGAGAGTTGCTAACGATTTTGAAGCATTCTTCTTCACAGCTTGGGTAAGTGTATCGAAAACAAATCAAATTAGAAATCTAGTTCATAGTAAATGATTTTGAATAAGTTATTAGAAGAAGAAGAAGAAAAAAAATGTAATTTTTTTGTTTGTAATCAAATAGAAAAGAATTGTATTCAACAATTGCGCCAATGGCGGAGAAATGTTTCTTCTATCGGCAAGTCATTATTTAATTCTAATAATAATCCCCATGTCAATTGTCATAGCTAATTACAACATTGAATAATATTGACTTTAAATAGTAGAAGAAGATTATAAATAAAATCGTTGGTTGATATTTTACTATTTAAATATTAGTTGCAATGCAGGAAAACCAATAATCACACGACAACTATCACCTAATCTGTTATTAAACAATTCTCTCTTATTTTATTTTCTATTTTAATAATAACGAATAGCAATAATAATAGGATTATAGTCAGCAACAACGACACCATTTTATATTTACCGGTGATTTCTTCCGGAGGTTTTTTTCAGAAATAATTATTTTTAATAGACTTCCTGATTGTCTCGAATTTACACTTTGAATCAAATATCCTAGTCACGATCTGGCCGATAAATCGCATAATTTGTAAAATAAGAGCTTTATAATAAGAGGAAGCAGAAAAAAAGAATTAATGTCTTGTGTAGAATACGAAACAAAAATTACTGTATACAACACAGACACCTGCTGGCTCCCTATAAGAAATTACCATATGAAAGCGGCTCACGCGTGGGAGAAATCAACTGTATGTTAATTGTAAATGTTGGTTCAATTAGTTATTGATAATTGTGAAAAGTCGTGCGGGGAAAGCAATACAACAATAATTATTTCTAATTTGTTATTAATTCTTATTAATCAGACTTATTTTTCCTGTTTTTTTCTCTATTGGATTTATTGTTTATTTTTGTAGAGACAAATCGAGAAATCTCATGATTTATTAGAGGAATGTAAAAATATCAACGATCCAAAAGATCAACATTTGAAAGAATCCGCAACCAATCTTCAAATTCAGATGAAATCGTTTCGTGAACGATTAGAAGATACAAGAGAACGATTAGAACATTGCACAAGATGTTTCATCTTATTAGATTCTTCTCAAGATATTCTAGACGATGAGAATAAAGATCTTGAAGAGTTTTTACAAAGAGCTGAACGATCATGTAATGAGAAATTGTTGCAAATTTTTAAGGTTTTCTACCAAACCAATTCAATTAATTAATTGATTTTATTAAAATTGTCTATTTGTAGAATTATCAGAAAAATCCAGAGAAACAATCAACAGTCCAACCACCGGACAAATCCAATCTACCTTTAGATACAAGCACCCCAATTAAATCACAACATAATCAACAAATACGTCGTCGATCGGTTAGTTCATTTGCATTTATTTATCATTGTAATCATCATGCAGCTGGTGAATTGTGTAATTGTTATGAATCAGATACTGAAAATACAGTTTCATATAAATTGAAAAAGAAATATTTACAAACATTACAAAATTGTATGTGTCGTGATAGTTTAGAACGTAAAAATAGTGGTACAACAACAACATTAGATGGTATAAAAGAGGAACGTGAAAGTGTCGAGAATTTATTAGAAAAATTAGATAATGAACATGATGATTGTAGACGTTGTGATAGTGGTTTATCATCAACAGCTGATAATTCAGTTGGTGATGATAGCATTTATAATAAAAAGAAATTGGAACGGGCATGTTCTTGTCAATATTATCGAGAAACTTGTACTTTATGCAGTGCTGGTAGTTCTAGTGCTGATTCTAATCAAGATCACACCGATAATCAACAAGATAGTATAATCGAAGAGGGTAGTGATGGCTTTATTAAAAGGTAAATTCCCTTATTGAATTCTTACAATTACAAATTAATCAATGATTACAGTAATAGTAGCGATGATATTGAAGAAGAAAATTATCAGGAAGAACGACAAAAAGTGCCTCCAATATCCGCCAACAATCATCTGTATTGTCATGCCTCAACTTTAGACTTACCATCAGATGCCTTGTATAGCAATATGGATCCAAAAACACAAAAGTACACGATTATTTATCCAAAATTAATAGCGAATCAATTTAATTTAAACTAATTTCAGAACATTAACGTATATTATAAAGGAAATGATTGAAACTGAACGTGATTATGTTAAATCATTGGATTATATTATTGATAATTATATACCGGAATTGATGCGTGAGGATATCCCTCAAGCTCTACGCGGACAAAGGAATATAATTTTTGGCAATGTTGAGAAAATCTACGAATTCCACAGTCAACATTTCTTACGCGAATTAGAATGTTGCGAAACGAATCCCTTACATGTTGGACAAATCTTTCTAAAACACGATAAAAAATTCTATTTATATGCCCTTTATAATAAAAACAAACCAAAATCGGATTCATTAATGTCCGAATACGGTTCGCTATTCTTTAAAGTTTGTATTTATCGACAACTAATTAAATGAAATTAATTAATTTTTTGGTAATATTTTAGAGTAAACAATTAGAATTGAAGGATCGTATGGATTTGGCGAGTTATCTGTTAAAACCTGTCCAAAGAATGGGTAAATACGCTTTACTTTTACAGCAAATGATGAAGGCTTGTTCGTTTAGTCATCAATTAGAACGGCCCATACAAGAACTCGAAGATTTAAAACAAGCTGAAGAAATGGTTCGATTTAAATTGAGACATGGCAATGATTTATTAGCTATGGATTCAATAAGAGAATGTGATGTTAATTTAAAAGAACAAGGCAGTCTATTGCGACAAAATGAATTTCTAGTATGGGAAGGCCGGACTGGTAAAAAATCCTTACGACAAGTCTTCTTATTCGAAGAATTGATACTGTTTAGTAAAGCTAGAAGGTTCCCAGATCGAAAGGTACAATTCTAATGATAATAATAATAAATTTTAATTGTTGCAATTCTAGAATCTCGATTTATATATTTATAAAAACAGTATCAAAATGACCGATATTGGATTGACTGCGAAAATCGGAGATAGTCCAACGAAATTTGAAATATGGTTCCGGAAACGGAAACCGAACGATACATTCACCCTCCAATCGGTATCCGAGGATATTAAAAGAGCTTGGATTGAGGAATTGTCGCAATTATTATGGAAACAAGCTATCAAAAATAGGGGTTTATAAACTAATTTTATTTTAGAAAAATTCGCACTAATTATTCGATTTGTAGAAGTTCGAATGGCTGAAATGTCTTCGATGGGCATTGGAAATAAGCCTTGTTTAGATATTAGACCTAGTGCTGATCAAATCAACGATCGATCAATTAGTGTAGATCAACTTACTAGAAGTATAACGATTTAATTATTCAATTATTATTTATTAATTTTTTAATTCAATTCAGCTGCTCCACGATTTCGAAATTCAATAGTTGGACCAGTTGTAGAATCATGTCGTAATACAAAACGTCCACATTCGGTAATTTCAATGTCCAGTGTTTCGTCAAGTAGTACAAGTTCCGGTGGTTCAGGATCGGGAAATAATAGTAATCATCATCACCATCATCATCAAATAAGTCTGAATTATGAAAATGAAAGTCCGAAACCTTATCATAGATCAGCTACATTGAATAGCCAATGTTCAATGGGTAATTTTTTTTAATTAAATTCTTTCTTATCAAATAGTCGTTCTGCATAAATTTGTTGAGATTTTCTTTTAGAGAGTGGCATAATTGCTGATATATCGGTGGGATCGGATGAATGTACCGAACAAATTAACACTGGCCTTTAAAATAATTTCTAAAAATACATTTCTAGTACTACGTTTGTATTAAAATTGAGTTAGTTTAAGGAATTCATTTGACTGTTTTAAGTCAATCTACACCATGTGCCAGATATCTACCATTTTAGCTTTAAGTTTAATATAATTTTATATTCTAGAAGATTGCTAAATATTTAAGCACAATTTTATTATATTACAGGTATTACCTTTAATTATACAATTATTTAGAATAAAATTTATTTGTATATAGATTAATATTGAAATAGATAACTATCTAGGGAATCCAATCTAATCGTATAAATTATTTAATTTTTATATTGTTTTGTAGATAACAAATTTTTAATTTTAATCTTTCTATAACGTTCACTATTCACACTTCAGGTTTAATTTTCTTTTAAATCTTTATTGCTTGTATTGATAGCTTTATTTCGGCTGCTTTCTATCATAGAATCAATCAATCATTTCTATTCGTAGAGAGTATGTATAGTGACGTACATATTATAAATATATTAATGCATGTATAATTTTTATAATAAAATTGTAGTGATAAAGATTATAAATATGTATAAAAACTAACTTAGTGTTTCTTTCTACCATCTCATAAAGTTACCAGAGATATCTACAGACAGTTAGACAAGTAGCCCATTTGAAAAAATCAATCCATTAACTCTATTTTTATAATAATTTCAAATAAAGTCGACAATTTCAATTGGCAATAATAATAATTAATGGTCGAGTTTCAATTATTAAACAACAATAGAATTCGACATTATTGCAATACATTTTGACATGGTAATTGTTAATTAAATCCCGATATAAATGCTCGTGATATTTATACGGTCAAGTCCCATTTGATTTCCGTCAGATATCATTGTTTTAAATTTTAATCCACCTAGAATTGGAGTGTCTAATCAAAATCTCTGTTTTATTATTCAGGACGAGAATAAATTATTAAAATCATAAGAGTGGAAAAATTTCGAAACGATATAAAGATGAAAATAGAAAATTGTGATTTACTATATGTCAGTATCTAGTAGTAGATATGCTTCCAATATTTATGATATTGGCGGCCTTCATATATAAGAATTATATTTTGGAGGATTTTCACGCATGCTTCTAATAAATTTTATGTATCTTTCCGTATTTTTTTGGCATGGAATCATAAAAAAATATATATGTATATAGGAAGAAAAGTGAATTTTGAGCTTATATGATGTGTAAGAAATTTAAATGAAATTTAAACGGAAATTTATACTGTTTCGCCGACTTCTATTGGTCTTTTGAGAGAACAATTTCAGCGTTCTTCCTTACTTAACTATGCATTAAAAATATCTCTGGATATATTCAGGACTGGTATGTACGATATGTTTGAATGAAATTGTGAATAAATGAATGCAATTATCTGATATTTTGTCTTTGTGGAAATTCGTTGTGGATTCTATTTTGGCAAATATTGACTAAAACTCTCTAATTTTGATATGTCTCTATAGAAGATACGGGTTCAAATAGCACTCTCATTATGTACACGTCAATAATTATAGCGACAAACAACACTATCATTTTGAAGTGGTTTTCCGTTTTCAGTGGTTACGATATATTTCAGTTTCTATATTACACTATTATATATCTATATGCAAGTAGTATAGATATAATTGTTTGTTTAGGGAAGTTTGTTTTGTTTTCGTTACCTCCCAGAGATTAAACACTGAAATTAATCAAAGTAAGTATTAACTTCAGAAAGCAAAGTATATAGTTTATATTACACAAAACGTGCCAAGTATAAAATTATTGGAATTTACAATTTTACATGCGTGATTCAATTAACCGAATCTATTAATTAAAATCTAATTTCGTGGAAATATTAAAGAAACTTTAACAATAGATCAATTGGATGTGACAAATCCTCCAAAAAGTTTCTAATAAAGATCGATCTCTATTTGAAAATTGACCTGCAATCATTAACTGTAATAGATGGAATCGTAGAGAATTCTAAATTAAAATCTCAACTTTTATTTGTTGTTTTTGCTTCAATTGAACTAACTATCAACCAGATGTTGAATACCGAATGTGTAAAATACATGGATGATGGACTTCTTCTCATTATTATTAGTAAAATTGTTGGGTAGAGCTTTGAAATTCGCATTTTTACCAGCTGTTCCCATTAATTGTTTGAATTCATAAAGTTCAACTTTACTGTATACATCCGAAAGTTTGTTAATTTATTTTGACTATAAAACATGCGCCCAGATTTAATTTAATAACGTTAGTGTGTATTTTACACGATAGTTTCAGAATTTTTTTCGCCCATGAATCCGTTCACAAACAAAAATAAACTCTAATATAAAATTTAATTTACTAAACATTCATTGAAATAATTGAACTTTCTAGTAAATTTACTTTATGGATTTTTATAATGAAGACATTGAATGATTGAAAACAACATAATTGGCGTTTATCCAAACATTTCAATTACACACACATGTAGGACAATTTTTTAATTTCCCGGTTGGTTCTTCTAAGAAGGTTTTAGTTTGGCGGGCAATTATCGATTCGTTACAGAATGTTTGCAGACATTTTCAGTCTATCGTATTAACAACGGCTACAAATAGTTTGCAATTAACTGGGGATAAACGGAAAGAAACAAAACCGTATAATTTATAATCCCACAATAGTTGGACAAGTCCTTTAGGATATCGTAAAAGATAACATCTACATTTATCAGACTAGTCTCTCAATGTAGAAATACTGGAATAAATCCTAAATTCCATCGACTAGAACGGACAATTCTATAAAAATTGTCGAATTTTACAATAAAAACTACTCATTAATGAATTTTGTAATGAAGCAAAAGCGTCCTATAGAAAGATCAAAATTACAATTAACTTTTTATTGTGAGCAACAATTATTCTCCATTTTGTCTTCGTAGTTGTTTTTTCTCTCCCGACAATTTGTAAATTAAGGGAGCAAAGTTGAATGGAAAGCTATTCGACAACAGGAAATTACTAAAACTTCTTATTCAAGATACAGTTTTTCTTTGACATGGGACAAATTTAAAATGGAATGAATTTTCTCCATTTGTAAAAAATACAATATTACCACACAATATTTTCTGCAAAAAATGTAAAAATTGATTGGCAATAATCGAGGGATAGTTGAAATTTTAACTAACTTTTTAAAGCTAAAAATTTCCATTCATTATTGACAACACAAATTGCTTAAAGTTCAATTGTTGCGTTGAAAATTTCGGAATTGTTTCAATAGTTTTTTGCTTTAAACTAGTTTACAATTATTATGACTGCATCAATGATGGATATTTTATTCAAAAAAATTCTATCTAAAGTCAAATATCGGTGATAAATTACCGACCTTTATTAAAAGCCTGCATAATATTCTAAATTAAAACAAATTGGCAGTTATATCCGGTGTTTTTTTAAAAATTCAACCAATATCTCGTTAAAAATGTGAGTAATGAACAAAATAATCCTGATTAATAAAATAATCTGACAAAGTTTGGAAAAATGACGGTTTCATTTGAAATTATTATTAAGTTGTAACAAAAATCGGAAATGTTCCCGTTCGACTAACAAATCAATTATTTTCTCTAGTACAGTTATCACTTTATAGTAGGGCAATAAATTATTCATTTCCCAATAGATAAAGTTCAAACTTTCCTAAATTCCGACTCTATATAAATCCGATTAATGAATATGATTTCCATCGTTTAAAGTACAACTAAATATAGATCTGATATGGAATATTCAATTAATACAGATTGTCCTGCATTGTCAATTAGAAAATTGTGTATATAGTTAAGAAACAATATACTGAAATGTGTTTCAAAACTTATTGTTACTGTGGAAATCAAAATTTGAAACTAGATACCTATAAGGCATAAAACTTTTGTTAGTAAGAATAAAAATTCAATCTTTATACTCATTCTTTCAACCTATTAATTCTCAATGTTTGTGCAATAATTCTCGGCTAGCAGCCCATCTACACTTTTCCCTCTTTCTTTCGGCAAGCTCCTTGCATAAATACATCTTTGCCACGTAGAAAATTCTTTTATTTTCTCTCTATAGCCGTCCAACCGTTTGGAATTTATCGATATCAATAGAAATTCGATTTGTAGGACAACAAATTTTTCACGTACGATTTATATCTGAGGACGCTGAATTCGTCGCAATTCCCAAGTCGATGCCTGTGTATTGTGATGAACCACTATATCTACTATGTATACTATATTTACGTATATGGTTGTAACGTAAGTCACTATAGGTAGGTACATACACATACACATACAAAGATTAGACTACATACACATACAATGTATATTGTAGGATGTATAGTAATGTCGAAATTGTGCGACGTACACCGAATCAAATCGGCGTCGCGATGCGCCAATGTTTACAACTAACCGTCGCGACGTCGTTTTCTTTAGTTTGCCGCAAAGCGTCGTTAAAGCTTAACCGTTAGACCCCAAGAACTCTGATAACGTCGAAAGATATTCCGAATTATCGTCGGCGTCGTGACGCTTCTTTATTCTTTCGCTCTTCCGTTTTTCTTTTTCCCTATACAGTGACAAGTATTGTAAATTTTATTGTGTACGAATTTGATTGTGCCACTTGTAAATTGCAATTCTCTAATTTGATCAAGTCTCAAATATTGGGCTACCAACAAAGCCAAATTACTCCATCAAACAGGGTAAGTTACACGTAGAAATTAGAAAAAAGAAACAATTCTGTTTTAAATCTATTTGAGATCGTTGAGAATTAAGTCGCGTGCCCCGCATCCACCGAAATTGTCGGGAATGTAATATCTACCTGAAAAATTTCATCGTTATTGACTACGGTTCATGAATTTCCAGGAAATTTTTGTGCGGAACAAATGAAAGTATTGTCTGAACATACAAATTGAACCATTTGGGTGACAATGCACAAAAAAAGAGGACAACAAATGCTGGAAATACGGGGCACCAGACGAATTTGAATAGAGCTTTTTTTTAACTAAAAAATTCAAATTAAGTCTGGTGGAATTTTTAAAATTTTTCATTATCATTAATTACAGTAAAAACGAATTTTCTTCTTTTTTTTTAAATAGGAAAAGTTCACAAGTTACATTTTCTTTTTAAACGAAACGTTCCCGTTGGGCTATTGATACTGTTCTCTAAGGCCTGTTGATTTCCTGAAAGTCACACAACTTTTTAAACAAAAATTTATTTTTTAAATGATTCAAACTTATAATATTTGTAAACAAATGTAAATAATTGAAAATATTCAAGGGTCAACGTGAATATAGTTGAATTTTTCCACAGTAAAACTTCTCCCTTCTATGAAATAATTAACGAGGATACTCTCTAGGCACTAACAAAGCTAGTACCGCTTAGAGTTGTTGCTCTAGAGCCACTTTTCTAACTTACAAGACTTAAGAAAACACTGGTAATAATCAGTAGGATTTTACTGGCGCGCAATTCTATTGGAAAACTTTCTTCTTTAAAGAACATATAGACGGATAAAAATCGTTGAAATAAGTGGAAATTTGATTTATCGGTATATCTGGCTGTTCAAGAAAAAAATTATTTAGTTGAACTTCGTATTTATGCGAGTTTAAAACAGATAAGCCTCTTTTATATTCTTTTTCCATAGAAATTGATTGTTTATTTTCACAATCCTCTTATTGGAAAATCTGGAAATTATAGCTTCTTTAATTTAATATCGATGATATATTTTCAATTGTAGAAAGAAGAAAAACTTCATGTTTCCCCATAAGATGTTTATTTTTGTTAATAACTTAAGACATTAAATGGAAAGTGTAGGCGTAGATTTAGTTAATAGTAGTTGAATCTATAGACACTTTAATCTATCTAATTCGATGATTGCTTTTTAGAGGCAAATTGGGGATTGATTCAATCTACCTATACTACTACATGGGTATAATCATAGACAATTTCCTATTAGAAAATTGTACAATTCACTGGATTTGTATTATTAGTTAAAATGAATATCAATCGCTAATTGTTATCAATACAAACTGAACAGTCCACTCCATAGTTTAAATAAAATCCGCATTATTGCTTTCGTGCAACCAATTATAATTATTGTACGCTATATTGTACTGTGATATAATAATTTACATTTTAATAATCTAGTACAGAATTTGTTTACAAAATTTTGATAGAATCTTTATTCAATTCTACTTCACTATAACAATCTCCCTATTATGAATTTAAAGTTTTGTTTACTTCACTTCTTCTTAAGATAATCCACATTTAATTAATTTCAACAGAATCTGTTATACGTTCAACTTATATCTACATATTTGCAGACTTTTATTCCCAGTAAAAGTACAATTTTTTTGAAAAATCGATATTTCAACATCTCCTGCGTTGTCAATAACAAATTGATATGTCAAGCGTTCTGTCAGTATTCAATTAGAACTCTTTCCATATGTTAAAGGAATAAAACCGTTTTTCTATTGGCCATATCGATATTTGATAGATAATTTTTTTTCTAAATCGATACTTTTTAATAATTTGAAATATTGATTAATTGACAATGTTCAATGATTAACAAATTTGAAGGCTTGAAAATAAGTTTCCATTATACCATTGTTTTGATATTTCGTTTAAAATCAATAGAATAAAGTGGAACCGAAACAAAATAAAAGAACGAATGTGTCTGTGTGTATAAAAATGGAAAATACCTAACGGCCGAATAATTGAATAATCTGCCGTTATCAAAGCGGAAAATATAAAAGTGTCGTGCAATATCAGAACCATGGGTGTGTTAGATTAATAATATATTCGCAATGTTGGATGGGTATGTGACATTGGCACGCACACTTTTTGTTTTAAATGTACTGTATAGATCGTTGCTATCTACCTGCAAAATGAACAAAACTGAAATCCGTCAATTTTCAGTTGTAGTTAGTGACGGTATAAAGTGAATAAAGAACAATGTTCATTTAGCCAATGGGTAGAGTTGTTTTTTTTTATACAATTATGGATTATCACCTATTTTCTGTACGTACTGATAATTCATTAAATTCACGAAACAATACAAAATTACATGGTTTTGAAATATGTACGAATTGTGTTATGTTGTTGCCAATTGGTAATTATCATCCACTGCAGTATCATTTAATATTGTGAACTGGAAGCATATTTTGTTGTATGTCGGTAGGCGAATTTGTCGGTCATATGATTAATATCGAATTTGTTGGTATGGATAACGATAAATTCGTACAATATTCGAAAATTATAAATTTCAATATACAGGTCTGCTCTATTGTAAAGAGTCATCAGTAATAGAATAAATTTAAGTAGCTTTAATGATCGTTTATTGCTAAAATAACTTTATTCTATTACTTTAGTTACTCTTGTAGAAAATCTATTTGATTTTCCTTCATATTTTGTTCAATTTTCTAAATATTTTCAACAAAATAATTGATGTTAGCTTAAAATAGTCAAAATAGAAGAAAAAATTGCTCTTACTTGAACAAATAATTCACAAATTTTTCAATTATAACCACAACACCCCATGAATACCCAGAGTAGACTGCCATTAATTAAATTTGGAATTGTGGGGTTAGAAATTTAGGGAATTCGGTCATATCAATTTATTTTTTTGAAAGGCGCTAAATTCAAAATTTTATTATTTGCTTTAATGAAGTCCCATCAAGATTCCACGACCATTCTGCATAGATACATCAGACATGTCGTTATAAAGGAAAAATTTGCAATTTAACAATAATTAATAGTTTATTATAAAAAATTCTGTTTTCTGTTTCTTTTTTCTACGTTTTTTTTTCCATTTACACGTACACGCAAAATTACTTTCTCACCCTAACATCTCACAATTAACATATAAAACGAAAATTCTCTCTCTGTTCAGAAGACGGATTTAGATACATGTCCGGTCATATTTTAAACGGCCACCTGTTCATTACATTCAAAATTCGTCGACCGTAAGTGATTTGTATTTTGCGTGATAACTTTGACTTGGAAAAATCTAACGAAATATCCATTCTATATGTAAATATGCATTTCTAAATGTAGGTATGTTGTATACATTGTAGATAATTCTACTGAAGATATACATACATAAGTAGATTTTCGGATCAGTTTTTTTTTGTCGTTGTTATTTTGGAATAATTTAAAATAACAATGGAAATAATGTGCGAACATATACTAGATGTGGACTGAAACAATTTTCAATTTAAGCTAAACAAAATAATAAAAAAATAAATGAATTTGTCTTATTCTCAATGTTTTAAAGTGATACTTGTTATTATTGTTTAAGTTCACTTCAAATTAACAACATTCATTAAAATTCTATACTAAATACAAGCATAGGGATAAGGCAATGTGCGCCTTTTGTGTTATTACTGCCACCAGTTTTGTTGATTTTACCGCTTTTATTTATACAGCTCTAAATCTACACAAATACAACATACATTCACAAAATGATCATTTAATATTAAAATGTTCTACTCCATCTTGCATAATTGAAGAGAAACAAATTAAACTATTATTAAATTCCTTTGTATTGTAATGTTGACTGGATGAGAACATTAATTAGTAAAATTTCATAGTTGCGACTAGAAATTATTCATTTTATTTTAAACGTTTGCATTTATTTTTACGAATAATCAACGTTAATATTTCAACTATTTATTACTGCCTCTATTATTTCATCAAATGTGAAACTTTATTCAAAGAGAGAATTCAACAATTCTTCCTGTGGTTGAGCTTTCATTCCAATTCGCCTTATTAAAATCAAACGCTATTATTATTCACATTATAATTCATTCTATTAAAATGTGCCATTAAACTTGACAACTCATTTCAAATTATCTTTAATTGTTTAACTTGTAGGTTTTGAGTTAGATCAATTTATGACTAGACATTTAGTCACCATTGTTCAAATATGAAACAATTCAGTAGTGGATGGTGTGTGTGTGTGTGTAAAGGGGGACAGACTTTCTTTTAAGAAGATTGCTATCAATGTGAAACATTGCAATGGCCAAGAATCGATAGGGAGAGGTGTTTAAAGTTCGGACTTTATACATGGTCAACAGAGCTTACAATGATGTGAAAGCTTTCAGCTTACATAGAAGAGTTTTAACGTTGATGTTGGCCTTCCTGCTGACAACGTCGTCAATATTTCTACATAACATTTCCAAAGTCGAAACCATTTTGAATTAATAGCTTGACTCATTTCATCGACATTCGAAACGTTTTTCACATCTCACTCCAACTCACTTTTCAATCGTATATAGCCAGGGATTGATTAAAGAAGACGTTTTCATAAATTTTCTATAATTCAACATGCATTTCTAACTCGTTAAATTTAATTTCAAGTTTAAGAGCACTTCTGGAAAGATCACGTCAGCGAAATTTCCTCTTTTAGATTATAAATAAATTTATAGATAGTTTTATTTGAAATCGATATAGGTACGTACTAGGAATGTTATGTATATTAATATTAATATAGAGAAAAATTGAGTGATAAAATAACGAATGAAATTGAATAATAAACGAGTTTCATTGGAAAGGTTAAAAGGTGTATAGATATAGCAGAGAGAGAAAAAAAGAGACGATAAAATGGGGTACTTTTGATGGGGGTTGTAATCATATATTCAGAATCGCATAGGTTTCTTGCTTGTTTATATGGCCTCTTATCTAAATATTTTAGAAATTTGGTTTCACACTTTAACGGATTAATATCATCTAAAATCAACAACAGTCTTTGTGTTCCCATTTTTAAATTAAATCAAATTAGATTATTAATTGTGAAGATTCCAAATATTTGTACTTGTTGCTGTTCACATTATTGGTTGAGAAATTATTTATTTTATTGTTTACCAGAAGCTTCAATCTTGATAAAATCGCCTCAAATGTTTAAAATGTTAACGTAAAGATAGATTTTATATTTTCAATCTAATTTAATTACAAAAGCTCTTTATAGTAAAGGAATAAAAATTCACCAATTACGTAGTTTGTTTAAATCTGTGAGTATGTTTATAAAATTTTCCTATACCATTATTATCATTTCAATTTACACTTTACTTTATTACTTTATTCGTAACGCTCAAGGCTAGAATATGTTGTATCATTATAAAATTCTTTTATATGTTTGGTATTAAGTATTATTTGTAAATAAATACAATAAAAATTAATTTTACAAAGGAAAATATCTGTTAAAGTTGATTAAAAATAATTTCCGGCCGATAAACATGTGTTGAATGTTTTGTACTTTATATTATATGCAATAAAATTTCGAAAATTATAATGCGAATTTAAATTTTTATTGGTATGTTTTATAAACAACAAAGACCTAAATTAGCCTCAAAATTATTCTATAATTTGAATGTAGAGTTCAACTTAATTGGTGAAATTTGAGTAAGTTTTATGTAAAAAATTGAAAAATCATCCCCTCGTGTTTTTCAATATCGATTAAACTATCTGACATAAATAGATGCGATGGCAAATTAATAATACTTATCCGTTAACATCAACAACATCTCAATTTCTCTGTTATGGAAATTGTCTTAAGAGCTTTATGCAAGCTATAATATTATTTTATAATAGAATTAGGTTGAATTTGTGTCGTATATTAGCTAAATTATATACAAAAAAAAAAAAAAAAACAGTCAACAAAATAATGAAATTATAATGTAGAATTTTCGGTGAGAACTTTTAACGTGAAATAGGAAGGAAAATAGAGAGAACAAGGGCAAACAGGAAAACAAACTCGGTTAACAACAGGTCAGTTGTTATGCTTTTTTAGCGGTATGTTTTTGCACCAAAATGCATAATGATTAACTTATTTCTAATATTAGTATTCATTTCGGTTTAAATTATTACATGATTACAGTTGTTTAAGCACTAATCATTATGTATAAACTTTCGGGAAAAGAAAGGTTGATTTTTACACCCTTAGTAATGGCAGTTGTCTTTACTTAAATAAATGAATTGGCTATTGTTTTATTTTTTTCTATTTGTTTCCCTTTCAATAAACCCCATCTCATCCCATTTCTAACGTTTCAGTGTGTTACAAATAACAAACGTTAACGCCATCCGAAACCCAGAGTTCACATACTGGAAGCACCCAGTTACAAATTAACCTCATGTCGAGATATATGCGGTTATCCTGCTGCGGCAAAACAAACACGAGGAAGAAGAGAGAGAGAGAGAGAGAATAGTATAACAACTACCCCTTTATACACATATACATACAATATAATATACACACATCTACATAGAATAGTAACAGTAAACAAGCTGAATTGACCATTTCTTTCACCACATATGGTGAATATAATTAAGTTTATTACTGGCGCATTAATCCAAAAACAACTGAATTGGTGTACAAAAGTAATTCCAAGCGAATTATGTTGCTACATTATACATCATCGATGATCCCTAAACTAGTAAAACAACACACGAATTGACTGAAATATACCCATGGATTACGAAAATTAACTAAAAAGTTTAATTTATTTCCATGGGGAAAACAAAAAAGTCAACTTCTAAATATATGTTGGAAGCTTAAAGCTTTACCTATACAATATATGTATGTATATATGTATATGCATACATAAAATGCATATCTTACATATTTCAAACTAAACATGTTTGAATTGAAAGTGTCTGGAGATCCAAAGAGCTTGAAACTTTGCAATAATTCAACAGAAATATATAACCCAATGCAGTAGATTGTCATAAATTACAAACAAAATTGTACATCTCACTTGAGCATATAAAACTGTATTTGTATTTTTTATTTTTCCTGAAAAAAAAATTAAAACGAAAAACCGATACATACGTTTACCAGAACTTTTAAAAGTTGATTTATCGAATTTTTCCTTAGCAACTGTCAACGGCAGTCAAGCTTTTTTTGATAGCCAACCGAATGGATTATTTCAACTTGGCATGCTAGTCGACTGCATCAGAATTTCATTAAATATTGAAACTGAAAGAAATCGATTCGTAAATGATCCTAAACAACGTGATTAGAATAATAAATAATCAAAATCTGAGTGACGGGGAAACTGTGAATGGGATTTATTTTTAACAGTTTGCAATCGATCATTTCTTCCAAATAAATAAATAAATAAATAAACCCTTCTACATATATCGGCTGATATTTTATTAAGTGAAAGAATAACGAATGTAACAGGTGATTAACTGCTAGGAGAACAAAAGCATATACGTTTGGATTAAAATTTTAATTAAAGCGTCAGGTTTTTTCCACAGTAACAACAATAACAACATCCATACAAAAGGAGCTTAAGAGACTTAGAGCTTACAACTATGTAGCTGAAACAACAATACTAACCTATGGGAGTTATACATTTACTATTTCATGTATATGAATTTAATTTTATAGACCACATAAATTCATTCGAATGGTAGTTTAGCTTTCGCAAATGTAAAAAGAGCTTTTATTGCTAAAGCTTACTGTCGGATCATAGTACCTAACACGGCATCTTTATTAAAGTCACTTTGCATGATAAAAGCTTTATTTAGGGTAACTGTTGTTTTTTCTTTCGCTTTCTTGTGGTTTATACCAACAATCTAAATTTCTAAACTTTTCCCCACAAAGTCTGCAACTAATCAATTAATAATCGGCAATTTAATGGTGTTGAAATTTGATTTGATTATTATAAATCATATTTAATAAAATGTCGATTATCTTTATGTCAGAATTGTTGCTTTTTTTCTCTCTTCTTATGATTTTATTTTTGAAACTCGTCAATTTATCAAAAATGAGGACTATTCAGCTAGTAGATTTTTAGTTATAAATAGATTAATGATTCTTTGGTTAAACTGTCAAAAGTTCTAGAAGTTGGCTTGATATGGACTGTTTACTTGGCGAAAACCGGAATGGGGCTATCGAATGAAGACAAATTGACGAACGGACCATCCGTGTTACATCTAAAGAAAATGTCGATAAATTACCAATCGTATGGATATATTTCAACTTGTAATAATAGTCAATGCTCAATTCTAAATAAATTATTAATTTTGCATTTTAATCCATCACAGGAGAAAAAATACTGATATTAAAATATCAGAATAATAATAGAAATCGTGTCGTATTCATTCATTGTTGTTCCACAAATTCATGATATATTACTTTTCATTTAAAGCATGACTCCTATTGTGTTATAAACCACCAGCTTATAAAATATCAACGTACTACAGTTTACAACCAAAGATTGAATGGTTTCGTAAAACAACAGGGCAAGGTATAAAGATTGCAAAGAAGTTCGGTTTGTATTAATTTGTTGAAGAAGGGTTGAAATTTATTGTGTTAGAATATGATGAGAAACCCAAAAATTACAAAATTTAGGAAACTGTTCGGTTTTTTAAAGGTCAAACATTAAAACAAATAATTGCCAAGTGAATTCGTATAATGCGATCTCTTATTACGCGCTGTACTGCAGTTAATCATAATCGTCCGATGGCAAGTGCAAGAAAGGATTTACATCGTGAAAAAGCTGTAAATTTCATAATTGCTAGTTGTTCCTATTGTAATTTACTCTACTACAAATAAATTATAAGAGTCTAATTTAATGCCCAGCCAGAAATCTACAGTAATATTTCAAGTTGACGACATGGAAGTATACACATGTTTACTAGCACTACACACTATCCAAATGTATAAATTATGTAATACAACCTAGTAAAGTTGTGAGCAAACGTACTGAGTAATTTACTTATTGTTTATTATATGCGTATTTCAACGCGATAATAATAGTTTTATTATACGATTGAATTTTTCAAAGTTTCCTATAAAATTTTCAAACTAATAATAAATAATAGAGTATAAAAAAATGTATTCGAAACTATAAAATTAAAGGATAAAGTAAAATAGGGTGATAAATACCAGTTACGCTGCATCTAGACCGTTATCCTTGCGTTTAATTAAACTGCACAGTCATTCTGGTTTCTTTACGGTTCAAAAAGTCTTGAAAACTTACACAACTAATCTTTACAGACATTTCTAGCCTGTTGACGAAAGCTAAATGTTAACCGCCCTTCTATGGGTACAAATATAAGACAATTTAATATCTTCCAATTTGCAACTCTACATTTACACATATTTCAAAATATAACTAGAAATTCTGTGTGTTTAAAGGTGAATCATGATCATATTATCAGTTCATCTTATCCTTGCGTGTAAACATTGTATCTTTTCTAGTTGAAAATCGTAAGCCACATCGGAAAAGTTGAATTTATCATGACACTGTGTATTTTTTACTAGGGAGCGAAAACGAATAGATGACTTATAATCGATCGTATAATTTATTTAAAGATTTGAAAATAGCCTTCTAGACTGTAACAGTTGAGGTTAAAGTGCAAAGGGTAGTTGCCCTTGTTGAAAATCCAAATTTAAATAGAGCACTCCATCAAGATTATTAATAATCACATAGAATTTGCAACAAATCTACTATTATTTTTTTATATTGTCATGGAATTTTTACAATTTCTTTCGAACGAATCATTGATTAGGAATAAGAACTAGCAAACCACTAAAACCGGATCAATCAGTTTCTCTCTTTTGTGTTCAGAACAAAGATCACATCCTATTGTTCTGCTTTCCTCTAAATTGTGCCACTTTAACCTATTTAAGTCTACGTTTTTTTCTCTATTTGATGTTGCATTAAGTTAAGCATTTAATGTCTATAATAAATATTCCAACTGTTAGAATCAAGTTGGAGAATTGATAGCCACCACCCATGGATGTTCTTAAGAAATTTTAACATTGTAAATGTCGGACACATCCTGTATTCAGACATTGTTTGCTTGTATATTTGTATAAAGCACGAAATGTCTCAACAATTTACCAGTTTCATGTATATGTGGAAACAATTGTAGAAAATTTATTCAAGTTTATCTAGGATGTTATAAGTTGCCTATAAAATAAAAGATATTTGAATAAAATAACAATTAATTTATGTCTAATCACAACGTTCAAATCAACAATAAAGATAAGCAATGTTTGTTTGAAATATATTTAAATTAGCGCATCCACCAAATTTGCGTCAAATCTTTTCAAAGAAAAATAATATTATAGTAGTTTTAATAGCATATCAAAATTTCAATTACTGCTATTGAATTTCAGCACAACATTGAATTGAAATTAGATCGCAAATCGATTTTCTATTCTTCTACTGCATTTCCTTTTCGTATGTCTCTCTAGGTCTAGATAAACGTTGTATACGACTAAAAATGCCGGTGTATTTGAGCATTACAAGTCGATACTACTAGAAAATTACCAGAAAAGACATACAATTGATGTAAAATTGTTACCACACCATATAATAAAAAGAAAACAAATTCTCCTTGTACTGGTAATGTTATTTTAGATTTTACATGGGGGATTTCCATCACAAAACAACCACCCTCTATTATCGTTCAATATTAAACGTTATTAGTAACTTTAAAGTTAAATTTCGAATGATTATTTTCGAATATTTGGAAAGGAAAAATACCTAGCGTTAATAAAAGGTTCGATAAATCAAGAAGCATAGCGAAAAAGAAAGATACACGACTAACTGGAATAAATTCTAATTTTCCGGTTACGGATGAATTACGATGTTAAATATTTTCTTTAAAGCAGTTAAGACTCGTACTTTTTCCACAAATTGCTCTTGGGACTTATTGAACATGATTATTCTGCTCTTTCATTGCAATCTAACTTGATGAATTTATTCGAGAGTAACAGAGATAGATCCGTGATATTTAAACAAATCTTATTATCGATCATTATTAAAAATATTCGATTCGAAATTTATTTAATGGAAATAGAGAAATAAATAAATAAATGTTAGCATATGAATATACATTTATGGAAAATACATATTCAATGTATAGACGATTTCACTTCATCCTTATCGCTTCGGAAACTGTGAGAAAACTCATCATGGTCTTTGCATCGTGTTGTTTCCGCTTGGATAAATTTTTACTTTTATAACACGTCTGGCGCAAAAGATGGAATAAAAGACGATGAAATAGAGAAAAACGGAAAGATAGTTTGGAAATTACTGTTAAATTTTCTATTCAAAAAATATGTTGTTAATAGTTACTTTTCCACCTAGTATGTCTTGTTGAAATTTTCGTTTTAATATAAGAAAAAACGCAAACAATATTCAACAAAGCACGAAATCAAATCATTAAATATTATATTAATTAAACATGTTTTGTAGTTCCTGTATAAAATTCGTTGTTAACAACGTTGATAATCGACTGCTTTAATTAAATGGGGGTGCGTCTGTTTATTTGGTAAATATTTGACAACTTCCTAGTAATTATTGCGTGTACTGGAGTGTTGTCTATGGTCATATTACAAAATTTGAGTCTTTGTTATATTAAGGCCAATCAGTTGGGGAATTTCTAAACAATTCTATTTGTTAGTGAATCTTTTATTTTCTTGTAGATGAGATTTACTACAAAATTAACTATGTTCAAGTTGAAATGACTTGTCTACTTGTACTCTAGTGTAATACATATAATAATATTACCTTCTACTATTTTGCGAAATAAATCCATAATAGAAGTTGAACTAGCTTTCAACGTCAGTTCAGTCTAAATGAAACCCCCATGTTCTTCCTACAACTATCAAAGTCGTAATTGTATCTCAAACTTCCTGTATTTCTCATTAGAAAACCTAATTAATTTATTGTTAAATCTAATTAAATTAAATTATGTATGTTAATAGTATTAACGTTTAATTGAATAATTAATAATCAAAAAATCACTCTAATTCATCGAGTCAATGTAATAATTCGAAAACTAATAAATAGAGCGAGTGATGATAGAGAGAAACTACCACTACTACTATTACAAGTACAACTAAAAGGTCCTTTAATTAGTTTGTACTCTTGCCTGGGGATAGGAGGAAATGGAATCTGACCTAGACTAGCACCTTACTTTACCAAGCAATTTAGGCAGTCTGCCATGAAATTACTAAAGTATGCAACTAAGATTTGACAGCTCTCATTTCATGTTAATTACACACAAAATTCTTTTTCTTCACCAAAATAAGTACCTATAGTAGATTTCATAATAGATTTTGAATTCTACATAAAATGGATGTGTTGTTGGAACTTTCAAGTATTAGGTAGATGGATATAGAGGGAAAGATAAGACAACAACACATCGACATCTAGAATTACCGAATAAGTCTTCGAATGAAGAAGCTATAAAAGACAATAGGTAGATATTTTTCCTTTTTTCGGATGGAGAAATGCCTGGGTACAGTTGAAAGAGCAGGAAATAAAGGATAATTCTACATTTATTAACATTACATTGTATCACGTACGACTGTTACTCCCTTATAACCCTGTTACTTTCAACACACAACAATATACTGTGATTCTGCCGTTTTATTTGTACAAAAATTCGATAGTAAAAAGGCAACATTACTAAAATGTTAAATTAGACTTACCATTACAGCCTTCGCCATTCAAATGTGAGATCCTGAAATGAAATAAACATTATTAAACTGACTGATAAAAGTAAGATTCGTTTTCAATAAATTCAATAAGAATTGACTTTTATTAGAATCAACTGAAATTCAATTGTTGGTAAAATTATTGAATTACATGAGAAACATCCTATTGTCGTGAATTTAGATAATGAAGACTGACTAAGATGATTTGATTAACAGGTTTGAAGACAAGGTCTTGATGTGAAGTGAACGACAAAAGCCTTGTGTCTATTGGGGAAAAGGGGTGGAACATAATTATATTGCAAAGTTCACACGTCTGTAACTAGCAGTTCAATTTACATTTACACGATTTTAAAGACACCAACGAACACAGAATAGTACTATTTCAACATCAAATAACCCTTTAAATACATCCAAATGAATCCAATTACACGACTGTTTTTTTCTCCAAATTTACGTGTAATCTACAAACAACTAATTAGTGTTTAATATTTTATCCCAACAATTGTTTGGGGACATACAAAATAAAATGAACTAGTAAGGAATATAACGGTGGGTAATCATTAATTTTAATATAAAGTGGGAGGAATTTTTATCGATCTTGTAGAAATTCCAATTCATTTAACTAATGTGCGATGAAATTTTTATAATAAAATTCAATATTGACTTTTCTATGATGAAAATTACGGTTATCATTGACGTCATATCATTTTACATTTAGAAGCCTTTAAATTTTTATTTTTTCCTCAGTTCGTTGTTGGTTCCAGATTAAAAAAGCATCCACTGTTCACCCCTTTGTATTCATCACGCGTTCTGCACAGTCCGTTTTACCTCTTCACATAAATTGATTTAATGGAATAAAAATGCGAGAGAGCCACAAACTAATGTATGTATAATGGAGTTCTATTTCCGGTCTCTAGTGATGTGCATAACATCATATGCATAATTCTTATAAAATTCAACACCACAGTGGAGTGGCTATGATTTAAATAAAACTATAGGACGATTAAAAAATGGCAAAATAAATGTGAAAAGTGCAAAATTTATAAGTCGCTTTTTTATTGTACTATATGGACAGAACTTTATATAGTTGGTAATTTGTAAAATAAATGGTATATCGAAGATTCTTGTTTCCGTTTCGATTCTCTCAACGTTAATTCAGATATCGATAAATCAAGTAGGAGTTAATAGGAATATACTGCCATAGTAGAGGGAAAGATCTAAAAGAACGTTTCGAGACTCTTCGCCCAACAACACTGTAATTTATGTTGAACTGAACCATTACCGCACTGAAATATAAATTGCTTATTAAAATCAAAGAGCTTCCTTACCTATAAAATTATAACCTGTCGACAGCACGTTATGAATATTTGATTCTTGGCAATTGAGCTGATTTATATATAAAGGTGAGGAAGTCTTATACCAACATATGGTAAATGAAAAACGAATTCTCGAAATACAAAGCCACAATTTTAACATTCATATGCTTCTTCTATCTATATTAACACTCTTAATTAGAAGCATATCCTAACATTTCTTATTTGTGTATACTTTATAGAGAAAATTCAGTTGTTAGGAATGTTTACAGTTATGCACCAGTAAACACAATCTTCATTTATAAGGTAGTCATCTTTGATCATTATATAATTGGATCGAGTTTTCACAACTCCATTTAAATTTCAACCGAAATAATTAATCGTCTATTTGTTAAAGATCAGTTAAAAAGAATTAGAACAGTAATCAACGGGAATATCTAAAGTAGTAGGTATGGATGAAAAGTTAGTCAAAAAGACCGATTACTACGTTATGTATAGCTTACGGTCATTTTGAATTACTTAAAACTACATAATGTATAAAATCAGAAATTAACTTTGTAATATAATCAGCTTAAGGCAATAATTTCCACTGATTAGACAACTCTCTATCAGTGCATGCTATTTAACTTCTTTTATTGAATCCTCAATAATTTATAATTGCCAAGTTTGCTAGGTAATTATTTAAATAAAAAAAGTTTTGCCAGTTTTCTAACGAAACATGTTAGTTGTCGCCCATAATTAGACTTCGGTCGATCATAAATCCCCATAGCTGTACATCGTACACGGTGTAAACGAGCAGGTCGGGCAGGCAGAGCGACTTGACATTATGCGACCGAAGGATAAAACCAGAAGTTATGCGTCCTGTGGGATTTTCGAGTTAATTTGCTTTCCGCTGATGATGTCCCATTGGACTTCCTACGTTCGTCTTGTTATTCCCATTTACCATATGACACTCACTGTTTTAAATACATGCACACAAATATCGCGACATATCTCTTATAAAAGACTAATTGTAAGCAATATTTTAAACAATAATAATGTTCATTTATTGATACACTGGTTATTTTATCCTTTCGGTCCCATAGGACACCTAAACAAACTTGCTTTAACGTTTAAAATTAAATAGGTTCATTTGCATATATCAGACCAGTGGCAGTTATGTTTGTTAGTAGAAGTGCAAGCCGGGAAAACAGAATAGAACGTGAGGGATTATTTAGATGTAGCTAGAGCGAAAAAGCAACAGTATGGCTGTTTGTTGGATCAACTCAATATCAGCCTGGTATAGGTGGTATACTTTCAGATACCCTCAATATATTATGGTTTAAATTCGAGGGCTTGCCATGTTTATTAACAAAGCTTCGTTGAACCTCATAGGACCCACCTGGATTGGAAAATAACTCAATAAAGACTACAAGTTGAACATCTTTGGGAAAATGCAAATTGGATCGAGCCAATTCATGTTGCAGATACTTGTACTGAAATAACGAAAATATTAATAAAATACTCTTTGTCAATATTAAATTGCACCTGCAATTTTTCTATTTGCATCGGTATATTGCCATGATGACAAAAAATTCCATCATTATTTGCTCAACAAGTTTAATGAAATTTTTATTAAACAATACTTTATCAAATCCAATTTTAAACTATATCACCATATTAAAAAGCGATATCAACCCCTAACAAAAGTTCACTAGTAGTAAATTCACATTTATCAATATTTTGCATTCTATTTAGGTCTACAGAATCGATGTTAACAACCAAACTGGCAAAATTGTTGTTTGTTTGTCGAATATGAATTTCCAGTCGAAATAACTTTTATTCCCAGTTGAAATTACATAGTCGAATATTCTTTGGCGATTTGCGAGGTGTCAAAATATCGGATTCAATCCAAAATGTAAAATATTAAAGAATGGTCAAAAAACAAACAGCCAACACATATATACAAATCAGACAAGGAGAGACTTCAATGTGGGAATGAGAAACAAATTAAAAGCTAGTCTGTGCTGAAAATTCAACTAACAAACAACGAGATATATGAGGTTGCAACTGAAACAATTGCATTTATTTAGATTATGAATTCACTAGTGACATTTAGTGTTGGGAATAAATGTGGCAATTGTATTCCAGTTCGTAGTCATATTGTAAAATAGTAACAACTGTAATAATGGTAAAGAATTTTAATTTCAATTGTACTCTTTTTAAATTTCATTTCATAATCTATCAGAAATTTCGTTTTCCTAATCGATAATCACTAATTGTTCTTGTTTCACTAGCTTTAACGATCACGATTTACTTAATTAAAGAACATGAACTATTAAATCAACGTCGTATTGAACCTAATAAAGAATCTGTATCGATAAAATATATTTAATAGTTGGTAATTTAGTTTCAGCGTCTTATTTTGGTACACTACAACTATTGAGAGATATTCTGTTAAACAACAGTAGATATCGGAATAGTTCGGTTAGCATTCATTGAGTAATTCAAAAGTTGAATTGTAAGTTAGTTGTCGCCATCATCACCACCACAACTACCACATTTGCCACTAAATCTGTTGTATTGCTCTCTATAGAAATGTTCTTCGTGTTTCTAGACCAAATTACTACAAAACGGATTTTATTGATGCATTTTTCATAATTGTTAGCTTATTGTATTAGTTAGATTGGACGAAACAATGTTCTAAAAATAAATAAAATCGAAGGGAGAAATTGCATTTTAATTACATGTACAAGCCGGTTTTTATACTTAGATTAGTTTCAACCGAACAAATGTTCGTAATTATAAACGCTGATGTTTTGTTCAAAAATTAAAAAAATTCCAAAGTCTTCTCCTATTTAGTTGATGGTAATTTTGGTGCATACCTGCCAAAAATACCTGCTATAAAATTAGACTGGTTCAATTTTAGACGTACAAACTTGTTTGTATAAGCAAAAAGAGAACGAGACGATTTAGAAATATTCCCCTGATATAATCCAGATTTTTTAACGATTACTTAAATGAAAATTTATTTTAATAAATTCATAGTAATAAAAATTTTATTCAAAGCAACTACATTACGCCGTCGTTTTTTTCTGCTTCCTTTTTGGAATTTTCGACAACATTCTTTATTATTATTAAACTTTGATTTACAACTCGGTTTAACAGAAAACGAGATATTCACAGATATTGCTCCGTCTTTACGGTCACTAATTGAACTTCCTCAATTACTTCATGGAGATATAAATCCATTTATTTAAGCATTACCCTCAAGATTTCATATTAAATTAATATTAAAAATACTCAAACTTTAAAATTATTGGTTGGGGTATCGCAAATTTCTGAAAAAAATCAAAATTAATGATCAAATAAATCGATATTTGACAAAAAAATCTAGAATCCACTACCAATTAGGCTGAAATCGAATTATAAATAGAGAATTGTAGAAGACAATTCGATACAAACAACACGATTCTCTGGATTATTTGATACTTAAACATCTTTTATTTGTAAATAATAATTTAACGTGCAACTAATTGGGCCTCTTTAAATTGTTTTCAGTTTTCAATCCAAATACAAAAATAATTAAAATCTATTGAGTTTTTTTGGGTAAATTCGGTGTTTGATCGTATGTATATAATAAAGTTATAAACAATTTTACTATCTTATAAATTAACTTGGAACTAATAGTATATCCTATAAATAACTCAAATATAGTACATTCTTGAATCAAAAATTTTAACTAAGCAAAAGTAGAACCAAATTTGTTGTCAGAAATTTTGTTCCACTTATTCTTGAGTTATTACATGTATGCTAAATTTTGCGACTGAACTTGATGAAAGAGGATAATTACACGACTCTTCACATTGTAATTTAAAAAAGCCTTGAAATTTTGTTATTGCTTTTCATTTCTCTTACATGAAAGACGTTTGATAATGGACAACTTCAATATTCAACAAAATTGCAATAACCATATGACGAAGCCAAAAGAATTGTAAATAATCTTCCTGAATTTCATTATGGAGCTACGATCAAATTCTATGTTGGTTTAGATACAAGTACTTTAAAATTTTCTAAATTATATTTGTTAGAAAATTTAAATCCAGTATTAATGAAGTAGAAGTTGGTAGTGGTAGTAATTGTTGTAAGAGCCTCTTATTCGAACTATCAAACATGTTAGTTCATTGTTCGTTTAGTAAACAATTATTAGGTACTGTAGTTATAATTGAATACTAAGTGATTACCGACTCGAATTTCAATACCGCGTGTTTCACTTAGATGGTCCTAGCTCCCAAAGCAACACCTAGTACTTGAGCGATTTGGAAAACATCCTAAAGATTTATAGGGAATTTCTGGAGGTCATTTTAGCAGAATTTGAACCGTGTAGTTACAAGAAAAGTGGCCAAAAAACGATCGTTTCTGGTGATACTACGATTTTCAAAAACGAGTAATACACTTAAAATGGCTCAGAATGCCTCAAAGATGCTGCTAACATTGTTCTTTTCATTTTATGCCTAAATGCAATGGAGAAAAATGAGAAACCAGTATGTGGGGAGCATCTTGAAATCATTTGCCGGATTTAGCTCGTTTTCAAAAATCGCAACTTTATCTAAAACGAGCGTTTTTTGGCCAATTTGAGTTAGATGGTTCTTCAAGTTTTATCAGAATGATCTTCAAAAAGGACCAGTATAGACAGAAAGAAGACGTAATGTACAAATAAATATTGTAAAATATCAAAAATAAGTATCATTTTGAGAATTTTGATAAAATGATTGCTATTGATATTCATTGGTGATCGTTAGGTTTAATTATATTGCTGCACGTTGTTTGACGTTAACCGAAGCGCGTTGACAAACAACTAATGTCCAGCTGTGGTCAAATGGAAATTGCAAACCAATAGATGTTGCAACCCTCAACGATGATAGAATGATAAATGGTGTCGATTGTAATTTTGGATGGTTTTCAATGTTGAATTAGACTGTTACACTTGTCTTTACTAATTGTATACGTATCCAATTTCAATGTGAAGTAGATCGAGAGCTTTTCTAATGGAGCAATCAACGTTAAAAAATTATCAAAATATATGAATCATGTGATTTGCCATTATTTAGATGTGTGTATAATGGCACTTTTACATTATGTTGATGATATTGTTGCGAAACATGTAACACTAATCATAATTTATGGCATCTCAAACTAGACTTTTCACAATATTTCATGTAGTTATAGATACATTAGATAATAATGAATTCATAGATTTAATAACAGTCCCTAATGTGGACTTAGTGTACACGAATTTGCTTTGAAGTGTTAATGGAATCTTGACGACGAAAAAATAAATTGTTATAGTTTATTTGTTCACATTTAGTGTTAAATACTGTTACGGTACAACATTGCATGTCTGTAGATATTAAACACAGTGCGGATATAAACTGGCGGTCGATATACGCGGCAACTGAAACAAAAACCAGCTTCGGAAGCATTCCGCTATGCCAACAAGACGGGAATTATGGTAGTGGTAATGTGGTAGAAGTAGCATTGTGGTAGTCGGTAGGATGTTTCTAATACAACATGGGCGGTTACTCAATAATTACTTGTATTGTTTCGGAATTAACACTGTTCACGCCTTGGATAATTTTCCAATTTAGACCAATTTAAAATGAGCAAACGATTACACAAAAACTATATTGGAATAAAATTTTGGCTTTTATTAAAATTATTAATTTCAAGGTTGATAAAGTTTACGATCATCATTTGGAACTGTTACCATTCTTTCTAATTCTGCTGTCACAATATTTTCTCTTAAATAAACATCAATTATTTTGTAATTTCCAATTATAAGCCGACATTTTGCTAGTAAACAATTAATTCGTCATGGATTTTGTTTGATAATATTCTCAATGCGACGTCAAAGCTGTAATGTGACAACATTGTTATTGCTTTTAAAACAGTCACAGTATTGACACAATGCCGAAATAAACAACATCACAATGTTCAGTAGTCGTTGTAAGATTGTTCCCGAATAAAGTCGGCCAGAGAAACAAGCGACAAATAAATACGACAAATGAGGGTGAATGCTGATGGCATATTGGTACATTGCCATCATTCTCACGAGAATCTATACGGATGAATAAATCTAAAAGCTATTATTACTATACATATAAGAATGTGTGGATTTTTTCTACAAATATTATATGGGTCTCTGCAGTTCCTATCCCTTTTTGCCGATCCTTGTTTTCTCATAATAATTCCAATGTTTACGAGTAAAGTTCGATTTGAAAAGTTCTACAACCAAAAATCTATAGGTATGTGGGTAAGATATGTTTTTTTTTTGTACTTTTTAAGTAGTTTTGGAATGAACGTATTTCCAGTTAGTTGATTTATAACAGAGCTTTTAAAATAAAAGACCGTTACATGGTTTCGGTTTCAGCCGTTACACTTTGAGAACTTGAATGTTGCAAATATGGAGCTTTAGATTTTGTTCAATGTATCCTATCCCTTGAGATCTTACTATTATCTGTTGGTTAGTGTATTAACTAGTTTTGTTAACTATAATTATTCAACGGAATCTCGATTGTTACAAGTCAATAAATAAAAATATCGACTTTAATAAATTAACTGTTTACTGCCTGTTATTTGTCACATATTAACTCCAACTCATCCGCAATAGATTTGATGTAAAAGATTGACGATTTATGTAAATTGCCCTTCCTTTATGCTACTATTTGATTTATAGTTGGTAGATTGGTTTAATTATGATTTTCAGCTAATTCAATTTAATACCCACCTAAACCTCGAAAGCCCAACAAACAAAACTGTTTTATATCTAATCCTAGATGGCAGTAGAGTAAATTACATTTATGTAAATATATTGTATAAGAGATTGGAAATATTTTCTCTTCTCTCATCGTTTTCAGAAGACAATAGCAATACACACACTAATACATGCACAACAATACAAAACGTTTCCAACTATAAAGACAGAGACTCTATCTCTCTAGTTGGTAGACAGTCGTCATTGTTATAAAGTTAAATTCTCTCTCTCACTCACTCTTGGAATTCAATGAGGAAGATATCTTGTCTTGGACGAGGCCGCATATTCATAGAACAATTCAATGCTATGCTAGGTATCATAACTCTTATAATATACATGATGATATAAGACCCGTAAATGACGCTTTCTAAATGGTGCCTCGTTTATATTTGACATCAGAAACTGTTGTTCACTTTTGATATCGGATTGTTGTTCAAAGGTCGGTGGTATTGTTCAAGGAATTGTTTCGTCGGTTTGCGGTACAACATATCGAGTCAGATGGTTAATGAGAAGGCTTTTGCCATCTCTCACAATGTTGATGATGATGATGAGACTAGATAGAATCTCTTTCCTTTTAAGTCACTTTTATATATTTGCATTGAAATAAATTTGGTTTCTCTTAATAATAAATGCAGACATTTTCATTGCTAGTCAGTGAATCGATTTGTTAGCAAGTTTTTTTTAGAAATAACTTCCAACATAAAAATGGAAAAAGAAAATCAAAGAAACCTATTTATTGACGGAAAACTTGCCATTTCTATGAAAATAGTTTTATGAGTAATATAACGACAGTAGAATAACAAGTATTAATTTCCGGTCTTACAATATTAATGACTTTATCAACAAATACAATGATATAAATGAAATTAAAGCGAGATAAATTATTATAAATTGAAGAATATAAGAATAGCTTTTTTAAAATAATGATTAATGACAAAAAAATGTTAAATATTATAGATAATATTAGATACCTACATGCAAATATAAAAACGTTTCCTGTTACACATAAAAAATCATTCGTTTTCATCATAATTTTATGCAATATTAATGATATTCATGGAAAAGTATATCCTAATATATGCACAGATATAATTAGACCGGTCGTTATACATACACTGTTTTTGAATTTTTAAAAGTACACCAATTTGAATAAAGTTGACACAATAATAATTTTATTCAATCTGTTAGATAATCAAAAATTAGAATAACTGTCCAAATCGATTCATTTAAGTAGAAATGACTGAAAATTTAAACGTAATCTTAAATTAACAACAAGTGTATAAATGTGGTGAAAAATATTTGTATTCACAGAATTGTCTATGTAAATCTTCATACAATTATAATGTAGTTAGTATCGTTATTAAGAGGTTCTCTCTAGTCATTTTCAAGCGAGAACTAATCTTAGTTTTACGACAATACCCTATAACAATAGAAACAGAAATGTCCCAAAGCAACAATTTTATTCCTTTGAAAATGAATGCATTACTTCAATACAATATTCTATTATCTTATCTCTAACCCAAACACATGAAGTTGGCTTAATTATGCATCCGTTTTGAAATTCAAAAACAACCACACGTCTTATTACTATTTAAACAATAATCAACAAAAAAAATTATAATAAACACTGAAGATCGCCTTGAGCTTTATTCAATGTTAAACTTCCTCAAAACAATACGATTTCTAACAGGAATTGTGCGTAAACTTCAAAGCTCCCCTCAATATTCAAGCATTAACAACAGCTTTCTATCTTTTGTTAAATTCCAAACACAATAAAATCTCATCTTCTATTCGTGAAAGGAATAATCGAAAATGTGTGACATTTGCGAGAGCTAAAATGTTGAAATTTATTAGCGGTTATAACTGTGTGTAGAGGTTAATAAATCGGTTCTTTTTTTCTCCCCAATTAAATATTCCACAAAGAAAATATTACCGTTGGCTTACTAAAATGTAACCTAAACACTCTTGTTCATCTTGCAAAAAAAAACCCAACAACAAAACAAAGTTAATTAGTTGAACCTGCACAAGCTCCTGGATATATTTTTTTGTAATTTTATCCTAGCAAGATCTAATTAATTATAAGCAAAACTTCCAAACAGATCAATACAAGGTAAGTTTGTCAAAAGTGGCAGTAACTGGAAGCAGTTGTGCTGACAATTAATTATCTCTAAAAGAAGTTTGCAAGCTAAAAAACAAAAAGCCAAAAGAATTGGTTTCAGTAAAGTACAAAAACATGCCCAATCTGATAAACTTTTTGCATGACACATCGACTAGTTAGTAAGAAACTCGTATATAGTTGTCGAGTAATGGGACTAGTCTCACAAAATGATGCACCAACGACTGTATACACCACCCTTTTGTATAATATAGAGTGGATTTTTGCACGCGACTCGAAGGAACGTCTCAGTACTGTAGTTTAAAAGGGAATGAATTTCACCTACCACCCACCCCGAACACACACACAATTATTATGCACATCTTTGCGTGCTACTAGCTAACCCTTTCCGTCTTAAAAGGAAGTTGTATGGCAGCAGTACATGCGGGGGCTCTGCAGACAACTTTTCGTGTCCGTATGCCCAAACATATTGTACTTATCGCTACTACTTGTGCATACTTAAAGAGACATTCATACTGTGTTTTTATAATGATTTGCTACTACTGTACCGTCCTGTTCCAACATTAATAAATTTGGATTAATGTGCTAACAAGCCGAAAAAAAATCAGATGACCGATGGACACGCGAACGTATGTAAATAACATGTTAATAATCGTAGAGGTTTCGAAAATTTACAATTTAGATATAGCAGAATTTCAGGCAGTTGATATGTTGTTTAGAATACATTTAAAATTTAATCGACTCGGAAATCCGTCGATTTTCAGTTACTATCCACATAATTATATTATTTTATTTACAAATAGGTTAATTCTTTTAAATATTCAATGAATCTATTGATTTATTTATGGAAATTTAATATACAACTAGAAATGAGCCGGATGGAAAATTGAATAAGGAAAGACAAAGATCACTAGTACAATAAGAAGTCTTATTCGAGCTATAAATTTTTAATTTATTTTTTCTTGTTTGTAAGAACAGTCGCTTATCCTTTCAAGAATAATTTCTTTTGTTTTACAACTGTTGTTTATTTGCGTTAGAAAAACCAACGGTATTAAAGTGACGTACCTTTGCGAATATTTAAAAAGATAATTAACAATTTTTCATAAAGATTTTAAATGACTAGATAGCGTAAAATTTAAACCAACGACCCGACACTAATCTAATTTTCCGATATACAACAATTTCTTTCTTAAATTGCTGTAATTAAAATTGTAGTTCTTTTTTTTTAATGAAACTGTAAAAAATTATAAAATTAGAGATATTTGAACTCGTCTAAAGTTTAAAAAGTTGCACATCATTTATGAGAACGCCAACAATATTAGCACGAAAGCCGCTTATCGATCCGACTTTAGTTAGAATCGTATCACTATCATCCTCAACCACAGAATAAAAATCATCATGTCAGATTTTCATGCGTGTATCTATCTCTATGCTTCTAATAATAGCCGAACTATGTTTGAAAATCAGATTGTTTTCCCGCAACTATTGGTGTGTTGAATATTTAGGAAGAAATTTGTCAGGTGTGGGGACATTCATAAATAATTTGTGGACTCCTAATTATTTTAAGCCATCAACACTAAATTGATTCAAAATAACCGCTTGTAATGTTGTAAAACTCATTAATGTCCAACCAACCAAAAAGCTATTAATTTTAAGCTGCAACACAATCTTTTTTTTGGTGGGTTTGTCTGGAAATGATTGTTCATTAATTAATTGTACAAGACGCGACCGTTAATGTTGAATTAGCGTAATAAATTTAATTTGTTCCATATTGAATTCAGTTAAATTTTACAATAAAAATAATAATAAAAGTTCATATGATTTTTTAATTGATACAAATCTACTTTTGTTTACTATGTGTGATGATTATGGTCTCATCAAAACTTTCAAACATGATGAAGTTGAGCTTTCTCTTCTCATGTGTTCATCGTCCTTTTGTGTGTATTGAATTTAGCTGGCCTTCTAACCGCACTTTTATTGGCCTTTGTTGAACTTTAGCTATATAATGCTTTTATCTGCAAAATTGGCCGACAACTTTAGTTTATAATAAAGTTTAAGCTTCCTTAAGAAACTCCTTTCTATTCTATCCCTTTTAACCATTAGTTTATAAACTTGAAAAAAAATTATAAAGATTCCTCTATAGAAATTTATCTCTATTATATTAGATCAATTCGTGAAAACAATCCTCTCCTATGGGATGAATTTATTCCATTTACTGTCCCTTTAGTTTCTATAATACTTTTCTATTATTAACAAAACAATCCTGTTGTCCCCATTGCAGTTCTCATATCTTACAATCAAAGACATTAATCCAAATACAATATTTTAATAATCAGTGATTGCCAAATTTCTTTTTTAACATCTTTACTAGCGATCTTCTTACAAAATTATGTCAGCTCAAAAATAATCAATCACTTAGAACTAAGCGTCAATTAAATGAATTAATGATGATCGAAATGTGTAAAATATTTTGGAAATATGCCAATACCCTTCTTTTAAACATTCTAATCTCGGCAACTGAAAATTCAATTTTTAGAATTGGACAATATTGAAAACTATGGAATTTTTTAATATTTTTACATGATGTTTTTACCTATTGCTTCCCGAAATTTTGAAATCTTTCGAAAAGAGAAATCAATTTATTGTGAAAGCTATTAATCTTGGAATCATTACCCGTAATCTTGTTTATAATTTGAAACGCCAACCAACTTTATCGTAACGTAAAATTATTGGATTTCTTGTATTTATAACATTTTCTTTTTGTTACAGATTTTTATAAATCTAATGGATGGATATTCTGGAACTTAATAACAAGACCACCTCGAGTGCTCAGAAGAGCAAAACAAATCAAAAGTAAGTTGATAGACTGATTAAAGATTGTTTTTCCATCAAATGATCAATTTACCGCAGAATCAAATCGCAACTTGCTCAATACACACATACATTCACATATTCTTACTAGTTGACGCACAAACCACTTGAAAACTCTTATCTCTTCAGCCGTACTACTCATGAAATTTGATCTTCGTGTATTTCTGATGTGAGGCATACAGTACAAACACTGAACTTTCCTTCTAATCGGCTTATAACAACGCAAGTGTTTAGAAGAGAGGCCCCAAATACTTAAAAGACTGCGTCTATAGAAGCTCTAATTTACAAATCCCTTCACTGATATGTTCAGACACACTTTGTTGGTGTTGAAAATTTCAGATTTTTTTATATAATTTATTCATTTATGTCGGTTTGTAAGCAATCTAAAACTAAAAAATAAAAAATAAAACAAATACATATAAATAACAAAGGTGCGAACGAATGAGAGAAGCTTGAAACGTGCGATTGTTGGTGTATGACGCACTAACCGCTTATTGGACCATTTCATCGTTCTCTAAACGGTCCAATTTTCTCATTCAATCGACTTTAAGCCCTGGCTACAATTCAAGTTTTAGGTGTTAAGAAGATAAAGCTTGGTGTTTGAGTTTGCCTGACTAGAGCAGTATATCTATGCATAAGTAGAAAATTGCCTTGAACCAAATGCCTTCTAACAGACTTAATTTGAAATATGTTTATAGTATAATCCCCCTTTCATTCTACTGTTTCCAATTATTCTAGTGAAATTAGCAAAACTGAATTGTATCAAGATATTGTTTAATAAATTCGAAAATTTCAACTAAAAACTGTATGTATAGATGCGATAAATATTGTAGTGAAATTAAATTGAAAAAAAAGGCAATATTGTTGTGAAATTGGATTAGAGGATCGTCTCCTTCAAAGACATGGTTTTGACATCAGTTTGGATTATGGAGAATGATGGATGATTTAGATTGGAGTCATTGTTACGCTAAAAGAACAAACTTGAGACCCGATTCAAGTTGTAAACTTGACTAAATGTAATCCAAACTTAGCTACCTGCAGCTTTTTAAAACTTTTCAAATAGGTAGAGCACAAGTATATTGTCGTAGTGTCAAAGTTTTTAATAGATTCTTAATAATGTTTAGATTTTTAATAGGAATATACCTATACACATATTTATAAATATATGTGTACCTGTAGATAGATTTCTACAAATAAATTTGGATTATTTATCTATTCTATAAACTTGTGCCAATTTTATAAGTTTCTGTTAATTTACGTCATCTTTTATTTGTATTTTCAAAATGATATTTATAATTCTAATCAAATTTAATCCGTATGTGATGAATTTTAATACTTCAACAGCTAAAGATTAATTCTTTGACTTGATACTTTGGCACAACACTAGTAAATAAATTTGAATTTTAGTCTACATGACTGCAGTTCTTAACAATTTACAAATAATTTATAACCCGCTTATTTTTGAGTTATCTGGAAACGTACAAATGTCCTCTTTTCTAATCGTCTTAAAGGGTTTTTTTCTTTTTAATAAAAAATCGTAAATCAATAATGCATGATTCCAAATCAATGTTATTCTGTAACTAACACTATCGCCTATATCATATTCATTGCAGATGCATGTACCAATGGATAGTTGGCATAACTAAACTGTTGTAATATCTAAAATGCATCCACTAATTTGAATATGTATGTATGTGTACATATCTACATATGCAACAATGTATGTATTTGTATGCGTGTATAAGTAACTTGGTGAAATTTACCCCCTATGGAGTGGACTAGAACATGTCAATCATCAATGAATAATGTAATTAGAAAGCAATCAATCATCAGGCGTGAAACACAGCTGGGCATCTCTCACTGGTGGACATGTTATTACGGTGCGATCAATTACCAACCTATTCGCGCTAAAAATAGACAAGAGATCATACATACTGTTGTTGTTATTGTTGGTATGTGGTAAATTTTATACAGGTGATTGTACCAGTTGAATCATCGGATGATTGGATTGTTTTCAACTTGAAATTCATACAGGCCATCTGAAGGGTCATTTTTTCGTTATTTATAAGTGACAGAATACAGCTGAGCCATTTAAATTGCAAGTAACGTATTATAAAATAAGCAAAGACGGAGGAATTTTTATAAAGACCTTATTTGATTTAACACTTCAAATATTGCTACTTGCAAATAAAGGTTCGTTGTTAAAATTACATGACTTTATTCTATTACTTAATCTATTCCCTTAAAAAATTACGAAAATTTGCGAAAATTTCTAATATAAACACTTCAATTTTGACTATAATTATTCGTACTAATTCGTGTGTGTGTAATTTTTGGAATATTTTAAGCAAAATAATCAATTTTCATCTAAGATTATCAAAATAAAAAAAGAAAATGTACCTACAAATAATTCACAAATTCTTCAAGCACACAGAGTAAGACTGACATTAATCAAATTTTAGATTTCGCACGTAGAAAAATGGAACTCTAACCTTACAGTTTTAAATTTGGTCAATACAATTTATTTTTACGATTTTTTATTAAAACATCAGACACCCTGTATATCAAATTTGATTAATAACCTAATACAATTACAATAATATGTATGATTACTAAATATTTGTGGTTTATGTAAATTTTCATATCGAAATAAAATCTACAAATGTTAATCCATGTAGAAAGTTAAATGTTGTAAATTTATTTTCTAGCCGAAGTAATAGAAAAATGTAGCGGAAAAATTCATTATGTAGATATTTGCTCTCGACTACTAGGATACTATTCAAAAATATGCCATTGAGATTTGAGATATAATGCCTGGAGGACCTAGTGGAGTAGAACAAATTCAACATTAACTATTCGATTTTTACGATTTTTAATGTTCACGTAATAGATGTACTAGAACGAAACTAAATCGTTAGCAATGGAAAACTAGTGAACGAGATGAACGTTATCATCATCATTGTCGTTGCCGTTCTACACCACCACCACCATCGTCATCATCTTCATATAAAATCGAATCAAACAGATCGCTGTGGAAACGATTGCTCCGTCTATTTTACAATTACAGAGCTCTGGAATGGTATTAAATTCCACTGCCGCCGAATCAATTTAAACAAAAGGCTATCGGAGATGTCAGGTCTTTTTGCCCCGTTTGCCTTTCATTTTGACTATTGTTCAGTCGATTCAAGTTTACACCATCACCACTATTGTTCCAATAATAAAAAAGACATCGTATAAATCTATTGATTTATATTGGGCGAATGTCATACAATTAGTGTAAATAATTCAATAATATTATCGAATATCATCATAAAATCTGTCGAAATAATTTAAATTTCCAAATACAAAAGTATAAAAGAAGAAATAATGAAACAAATATCAGATATTTGAAATCTGCAACCGATTCTCGCCCAATATCTATCTACATTATGCTTTGTTCATTTTGAAAAAAACGGTTTCATTTTAATAATGTTTCAATTTTAGCGTCTTTCAATTTAAAAAAAAAAAAAAAAACACCACACAAGTCGCAAAATCCGTGTTTATACAGAATGAAAATAAATTCGAGCCAATTTGTAAGCGTGTTCCGCATTGTATGGAAAATTTAAATAAAATCTGACCTCCATATTTCGTACGAATTACATAGTCTGAAAAATATACATATAAACGTCTTAGTCATAGCTGTGTGGGCATCTAAAATCTTTGCATTATAACTAAGCACGCATACACACATACAAATATTAATTGGCAAATCTTCAAGATGATTCACGATTTTGTGGGACATTTTTCGTTTCAGGTATTATTATGTAAAGTGAAACGTCGTATTTGTGTGCCTCATTATAATTTGGATATATTCGTAGGTATTATAGATAACATCATGTGAGAAAGATTAGAAAGATTTAGTTTGCTAATTTATTAACAAAACCGACAAGACGTAAATTTTTGGTTTATTAATAGGTCATTTGGTAAATTCAACACTCAATTGAAGATCTCTTACATGTGGTAATTTCTCTTGAAATAAATCGCAATAAAAACGTGTTAATTTATTACCATTATTCATCAAATCAATTTTCAATATAATATGATTTTATTAATTGGTCTAATAACCGCACAATTACAAAGTTCTTCTGCCAATTGTATATGAACATATACACAGTTATATCAACATTGCTTCCGGACAAGCGCATGTAAATTTGTACAATAACAAAACAACTCCCGAAGCGCTAACCGAATTAGCGTGGAACGCAGCGATTATTAGGGAAATTGACTGTTACAAACCGGAAAAGGGATATCTAACCAGATGGTGATTTTACAAAAACCCCAACAAAAGTTAACATTAAAAAATTATTCAAATCAAACGATAACATTTTAATTTTGAGCGTTATTGAGATGGCTTCAATTCTTATAATATGGATGAGAAAAAAGACATACATAAAGTGGCATGTGACACATGTGCTCAACTTTATTACTTCGATCTGCATAAGCAATATTCACTTGGGCATTTTATTACATTTATGCTACAACCCGATGCGTGCTAACGTGAATTTCAGCCTCGTCAAATCGTTTAAAAAATTGATAAAAACTACTGAAGTTGACCGTTATTGTTTTAAATTTGTTAAAGATGTTATTCTACAAAAAGAAAACTTGGTTGTATTCATCAAGATCATTGACTTACATACATATTCACTACTTACAAGAAGCAAACAGAAAATTTGTATTAAAGTTAAACGTCTAAAAGAGAGGAAAATGAAAAGAGAACCCGGAGGAGATTAGTTTTTAAAAAGACTGCACTCACACGACGACCAAATTAACCACTAAACGACGACGATAATGACAACGATGCTACTACCACAATTGTGTTCAGACATTTTCTTCCGTTTGTTACTTTAAAAAACATTTAAAATTTTATTACACTACGCCATCATCTTAACCGTACGTCGGAAAAATGAATTTAAATCGATGATAAGAGAATATTGTAGTATTAAAACTGATAATATGCGAATGCAAGCAGTATAATAAATTGTACTTTTTTACGGCTTTATCCATAATAAAATAGCTACTTTCAAATGCATCTTGATTGGATTTTCTTGGTAACAATTTAAAAAAAAGCACGTGATAAGACATTTGATTTCCATTTTCGTTTTGCAAATTCTCTTCAATCTTGTTCGCGCAGCAATTTCCACACGTTCACCTGCTATTAATTCTAGCACGTGCGTCTCTCCAGGGTAATTCCTTTTAGACTCTAGTCAGATCGTCAAATTCCTACACTACCGGTAGTAATAAGACAAATCCAACAAAATCCCCACATCCCCCATTCCGACAGGTTCCACACCCTTTGGAAACATTGTGACATCGAATGAAGTAGAGAGAATGGATGATTTTCCAGCTTTCACTATTTATGTTTTGTGCTCGATCTTCCTTACATACCAACCTACCAGGATTCAAGCAGAACCAGCACTTTATCCCTTCTATATTTGGCTATGTTGTCGTCACTTTCATATCATTCAATCAAGAAATCTGGCAGGAAATATGGTGCCTGTACCAATCTTATAAAATTAGGTCCCACAGTGGGTAATGGAATTGGTTAAAGTGCGATATTAGGACTTTGAAGCCTACTATAAGTGACATTATCAGTATATTCAACACTATTTAAATGCCGAATTGAAATCTTGAGATGATTACGTGAAACTATTTGACTTTAAAATATCCAAAAGAATGTACGATTTTAACGCACACCTTCTTCACCTGCTTGAAACGCTCTGATTCTTATTGATACGAGAATGAAGCGACTTAAACACCAACTGGAGGTTTTAATGTCAGTTACATTTGAGAAAGATGGAAAAACCAATAAAAGTTGATACAATTGATCTCATACCATTTCTACTATTGTTGGTGTTGTTTCTGTTATTGGTTTCAGTTTAAATGAAATTCCTTCAATAAGTATAACGCATTTTAAATGTTTTAAAGGGGAAGTAGCGTCACATATATTACAGAAGCTTGCGTTTATTGTTGATTTTATATGTATATAGACATAAGTACGAATAAATAATGTGCCTTTTAAAAGGCAAAATTAAATATTGTTGATATTGTTGTTTGTAAATAATATACGCCTTTCTGATTATTAAAGAAAATTTAAACAGAGAGGTCTCATTAATTAAACACAACTAAAGCTAAATTGTTGAACCTTTGATCAATTATGATGAAATCATAATAAAACTTTCAAATACAATAACTTAAACATAATAATAATAACAATAAGATGAATTCAGTTTCTATCGATAATAAGACAAATTGAAGCAAATTTCCTTTGAAAGTATCGTCAATACACGGCCAATACACAAGTGAAAAATTGTAAAAAACATTCGCAATAATCAATCATATTAGTTTTTGTGAAACTTCAAAACTTATTATAAGAAATTTATGTCCAATTACCTTTTTTATATTAACGTGCATTCAAAACTTATCAATTTTTGATGATTTCAGACTAGTCGACTGTCATTGTAAATTTATATTTAAATGTAAAATTTATCCTATTTTACGGAAATATCATATTTAGATTCAGTCTTATGCAATTTTCTACATCAACTTGATACAAAATTGCAGAAATATGTCTGTCGCAAGATCTCTATCTTATTTATATTATAAAAAAGTGCAACTTTAAAATTAACAGCAAGAAAATATGACAGTATTGTCACTAAGGAAATAGAGAAAATGTATGAATTGTTCTATAAATGCAACCACATATTAAATTGCTACAACTAGCCTGTTTTAATAGAATAGCACGTGGCCTCTTTATTAGTCAACTCACCACGCAGTCAGGTATTTTCATTTTGTAAATTTTAATTTTAGTCTCTAATATTATGAATGCAGTCGCATCTATATCAAGAATGTTTCATTTAAAAGGAAATATGAAAGTATTTCAGAAAAAAGTTTGATATATTAAACATACTAGCAACTTATTAGATTTATTTCGCTGTGTATAAACAGAATCTGTTGTAGTGACAGAAATTTCAATGGGAAATATGTAGCATATAATTTATAAAAGCCACGCATATGTTTTCAAGGATTTTTTTCTCATTCGACTTTACTATGACATGTTGTAAGTAATCACGCTAGAGAAAAATTATTAGGTTTTTGGTGTTGTCGAATCAGTTGAGTTGTTGTCACATACGAGACCGATGTATTAATTAATTATAAAACACGCAACAAAAAAATTGAGTGTAATTTTCAAAGTGACAAAGTTTATGGCGTGACTATTTAGATACGCTAATTTTGCAATTTCCTTAATCTGTAATAAATAATCACAATATAGTAGAGTAATATTTAAAAATATGCTAGAATCTAATTAATCCAAATAATCATCTTGTAATTACACGTAAATGAAATAAAGCTGATTGTTTTTGTTTGTATTTAAGTAGTAAACCCCAAAGGTTCATTATGCGAATGTCTTAAAAACCAGAGTTCAATTTAACGTAATCCGGCACAACAAACTATTTTCTTTCATTGAAATTTATAGTTCAAATAAACAATTTTACTGACCTTCGATACATATACTCCTTCCAAAACAAATATTTTAGAATGGCGCAATTTTTGTTAATATTTCAAAAGAATATCTATTGGAGAAAAGAGGAACATTGCCAAATATAATCACACATTTACATAAATCAAATTCGATGACAAATAAACTTACAATGCAATAAATTGACTTTTCTACCTTCTCCAAACAATTTTTAATATCTAAATTTACCTCATTTCAATTCTACAATTTTCGGTATAACAATTCCCTATTTATCTACTGATATTACATTTGTGGGTAACTAACAATTAAATGCTATGAACAGAAATCAATTAATATTTGCTAATAATTGATACCATATTGTATTTTCGGTTACAATTAAAACTATGTATCCCTTCATATAATAGAGAGTAACATCCATTTTAGATATCTATAAATTATATTGCATTGCGTGCGGTTTGTCCAACAGAAATTATCCAATGCTGGTCCAACGGTCAGCTTTAAAGTCATACTTCATAAGTGACAGTTTCAATAATAAATTGCAAATACTGAACTAGATCACTAAAACGAGCCATTCAAAATCATAGTTCCTCTATTAATAACAATTAGTCTAAATTGACGAAATTAAAGTTGAATGAATTGAAATTGGCAAAATGCTTTTTACTGTTTAAATTATTTGAAAATAACAGTCATAAATAAAAGTTACCACTAGAAAATGTTCATCATTCGATTAGAGAAAAACTAACCTGACTCATTTAATATAAGTAGATAGTTGACATTGTCCATAAATAACGATACCTAATTATTTTTTAACGTTTCAATTATTAATTCTTCAATCTTGCTTCAAATTTAATCATAGATGTTGTTTTGCAATCTATTTACTATCACATTTCAGATCTACAAATAAATAATGGTGCAATAAGAATGTGTAAAATTGACTGACAGTCTTTATAGAGTCAATATTGCCAATAAAAGACAAAATCTTGTTTACAGTTGAGTCTATTTTATAGAGACGTGTGTCGAAATATACAAACACAACTTTTATATTTCACTATAAAGAATAAGAAGTGATATTCGTGTACTATTTGAAATGATTCAGCATGTCCAATTAACATTATGATTAAATCACGTCGATTAATGAATATACCTGTCTATGCATATTTACATTATGATTAACTGTTATGTCCATCACAGTTGTAATTATCATATTCATATAACAATCGATATTGATTACGTTTAGTTCTATCTGTTGTTAAAAATTATATGTTGCTGTTGCTAATTTCAAAACTGACAAGTTATATGTATGAAATCCAATCTCGCTTCCATCAATTTAGTTTTCAGCATTTTCACGATGTTGTTTCACCAGACTCCATTTCAATACAAATCTATACTGTTATATAATAGCTAAACATTGAATCGTTCCAATTCCAACTGGGCAAGGATCCGATTTGGCATCCGCAAAGATCCCCATTAACAAACATTAAAGGCCTTAGTAGTCTCTTCGCTCTTGTATTCTCATTCTAAACGCTACTCGTATAACCTAATACAAGGTAATACACTAAATTGCTCCAACTATACATATATCTATAGTTAAGGATACACGTATACGTATTTAAACAAAATTTTAGATAGTGTTGTTGCACCGAGTTGCAATAAGAACATATTGTGAAATGTAGATGTCAGTGGAAGAGAGATAGTATTAGATTGCATGTGTGTAATTAAAGGGTGAAATCCAGACAGAGTGTTATTTCCTCCAACGTATTCTATACTCTACCTGAATCCCAATCAGATATTTTTCTTTTATTGCACTACATCCTATTATGCAAGTACAAAGAATGAAGGAGAAAAAAAACGTTATTATACTGGCTGGTTGTGATGCAGATATTTGAGCATCTGTTGACAACAGACTCCTTTAATTATCCTTCAACTAAAACGAACAAAGCAAATCTGAAATGTGCAAACAGGTCGTTTGTTTTCATTTGCTATTTTTCCTCTCTCAATAATTAATTAGACCTTTTGTTAAACTAAATAAAATAAGAAAAGTTCAATAATTATCTAATTGGAACAATATTTCCAATAGAGAAGATTGTAAGGAAATTCGTTCATGGAAATAGAATCAAGAAAATGATAATAATAAGTACTTGCACTATTCAAATCTACAGTATTGTTTATTATGGATTCGGTAAAACAATAAGTTGTATCGTTGGATAATTAAAAATATAATTCAATGAGAAATTTTGGGATTGTAGATTTGAATAATGTCCCATAAATCATTTTGAATTATGGCACTATACCAATTATGATGAGACAATTGGTTATGCCCATGCAGGTATTTGTGATAGTTTCGACATTAGTAGGAGCAACGCATTTGTCGGTTAGACTATGATTATTTATGATCCAAACTACATACATACGTATTGTTAATAGGTATAGATTATAATGATAGTCGATGGATATAAAATACATAAAAATTAAATTAAATTCAGTAAAAAAAGTTTGATATTCTAGACGAAAATAAAACAATCTAAAACTAAATTAAAACGGACAATTACGATCGTTAACAGTCTATTGCAACACATTTTAACAAACTTAAAACTTTATAGATTTCAATTTTCGAGTATTTTACAAATATTCCGAAAAATTGCAGCTTCTGTTCATGAAAGCTGTAGAAGCAAAATTGTCAAACTTGTTTGAATAGTGAATGCTCTAGGCACATTTTCTACAACTACCTTTACATTAACATAGAACAATAGATGTTACTACCTTTTCATCAAAGACATTCTGCCTATTTCTTCTGATAAATACCGTATATTCTAATTAATTAAATAGATAGACTTCCAGTTGAAGTAATACAGAGATAAGGAGGTGAAACAATGCCAATTACTTAATTAACAATTTACGTTTTCCCTTTTACAGACAATCCACCAAGATGAAGATGAGCAAGGTAGGAAACCAGACAAACTCACAGGACCCTCAAGCTGTAAACTCTAGAGTTTTTGTTGGCAATCTGAACACATTCCAGTGCTCTAAAACGGATGTGGAAAGAATGTTCCAGCGTTATGGACGATTGGCCGGTGAGTGCTTTTAAAATTAATTTCTCTACCCTGTTTTTTTTTTTCGTTTGTAGTTAAAGGAAAATATTATCAAAGGACAGTTTTCAATGTTGAAATGATAATTGAGTCTCTATGAAGTAGATTTTTTAATTGACTCCATACAATAATGTACTACTTTTAAGTTCAGAAGATAAGCAATTCTTTAATCAATTTTATTTTGTTTGTCATTAGTGTCTAAATATAAAATCAATGTAATGTTACAAGCGTAGAGATATTTGTAATTTATCTAATAATATAAATCAGGAAAATGCATTGAGATAATAAATTTCTTATCAAATTGCAAAAAGATACCATGTCTTCATGTTTCTAATGAGTTTAAGTATGAAAAATTGCAATAACTAAACCATTCTAACATTTGCACGCAGCAGATTCTTTATTTCAAATATGTATATGTGTTATGTTTTTGACTCATATATCATCCATATCAGTTATGTTAGGTGTTTGCAGGTACACCCCTACGGGTTAGCAATTTTACACAAGTTACAATGTTTTGTCCCCACGAAAACGATAGTAGATTTCTACAGAACGATTTTAATATTTTACACCTGCCATCGTATAAATATTATTTATAATGTTACACGTTTGTTTGAAATGTCTACAAACATTTTTAAAAATATAACAACCAGTTATTGATCATAAGACAACAATAAGTTGAAATAATCAAGTGATTTTAATAAGAGTTTTAATATTATAAAACTGTTTCTCATATTTCTCATTATTCTTTACGTTTCACTAGAAATTCTCTATTACAAATCGAAAACATTAAACTAGTCGTAATTATCTAAACGTTACCACTATTAGTAGCATGGAAAATGAAAAATGTTTAGACTAGTTTGCTGGCTATGAGTCAACGATGTTAATTGGTCAAATTTACGTTGATAGGCACCGAAACTTGGAAATGAATTCAATTAAATTTGAATTTTTGATTTTTCCTTTTTAATAAAAAGCTCTCTAAAAATTGCAATTTTATTTAACAATTATTTTATTAACATCTTCATATACTCGAATATAATATAAAATAGTGTTAAAAAGTCATGACTTGAATTTTCTATATAAAAAATACAAATTGAAGAAGATCTAATAATAGAACAAACAACCGACGAAATCAGCTAAATAACGAGAGTTATTAACTTAATCAATGATTGTATGTTAGAGAATTGGTCCTGAAATAAAGTGACTAACCGTTTTGCTATGAAATCCTATTCGTTGGATCCCCGAGACAGCAATGAAGTTAGCGATGAGAAATGGATCAAGTCTCTAGTCAATTTATTGGCCACCCATCCAGAATCTAATCAGAAGTGAATTAGGTTAGTGATATGAAATTACCAAGACTTCGCGAACACTGAACAACGATGATAAGACACTTCATTGGTTGGCTAATAGAAATTGTGTTAGCATCTATTGTATTTTAGAAAGAAAGGTTAAAGGGAAAAGAGAAGAGGATGGAAAAAATATAGCAAAAGGCACACAGACATTCATATAAAGACAGATACAGCAATCTTTATTGGTCTTTGATTCCTAGTGAACGGAAATGTGTAAGATGGATTGCTTTTCAGATGAATGGAGACCAATAGAAATACAATTACAGTCATCAGAAAATCGGGACGATTTTCTCTATTTACGGCTATTAGTTGCAATAAATCGAGAATTTCATAGTGAATTTACTTTTTCGTTGAGGAAACTGACAGAATTTTTAAGTCAGCAGTAATTTTCAAATGATTATTACAGTTAAGTTTAGTAAACAACAAAATACAAAAGTTGTGAAAATCTCTTCACTTAACATAGTTTTATGTTTTTACTGACAACTATTTTAAAATTTCCAAGTTTTGGTTGCGTTATAGTTGAAAACAGAACTTATTCGTTGTATAACTAATTTTAGTTAATGCAATTATTTAGAAAGTCCACCCAAAAGTTTAGACAATTATTAAGAATTAAGTCAAAAACTGAACGAATCGATACTTTTTATTGTGTTAACGCTGTCGATCGTAAATCCTTAACGAGACATTTAGTGATATTAATTGTTCAAAGAACAGACCCCGTGCGTGCTCTGTGTTGTTTTATTTTCAAGTCCGTATTCGATTAGTCTAATAAGTATTTGTTTTTTGGACCGTATACTACTTTTCTATTACTACCACTGTTGTTGTTGGTTCATTATAAATGAAGGTATAGCAAAATACAAAGGTTGGGGCGAAGAAGTAAACCTCAAATTTCACCAGAATACTAATTAACTGTTATTATTATCGAATGTAGATGTTCAAGCCAATTACAGTTCATTTTGTGTTTACGTATTCCTTTTGTTCTATAATGAAAATAAAACGGAATTTCCAAATATTTTCTTCAGATAATGTAGAAACCTCCGCTCTTTGTTAATAAATAATGATCGTTAATTACTATGATGATAATTAACTTTATGTGTGCCCAGCAGAGAATCAAAATACCTCAATAGATTTTCAATTAATTTAATAATTCAATGACCGTGTACACGTACAAATTACACATTCATAAATTGCCTATAGTAGTAGGAAAAATTTTGTATAAATAGAATTATACAGTTTTGAGGAATCCCGATTTGAAAATTGAAATGTTTAAAGATAATTTTTCAAATTCATATAAACACAATTTCAGTAACAAGTGTTTTTACTTCTTCTTAAACATTCTAATTATTTATAAACAGTTGGTGGTAAGTCTTAAATCTGAGACTTCATAATCAGCAGGAAATCTAATTTGAAAACAGCAGGTAGATAATTATTTTCAGTTCATATTGGTAATTGATTTTTCTATTTCAATATACACAAGCCTATAATTTGTTTCTTGATCATATTTTTATTGATTTGTACCATTTAAATATAAATTTAATTCGAAAAAATATACACCAGTTGTAGCTGAGATAAAATTTCATTTATTTTGATTATCTTCATCTCCGAGTAGTTGTTTGAAATTTAATATGATTATTTCTACTTTCACAGGAATATCAATGCACAAAGGATATGCTTTCGTACAGTTTACGAATCCTTTTGACGCTAGAAGTGCCTGTTTAGGAGAGGATGGAAGAACCGTTCTCAGCCAAATATTAGGTAAGTTCTTTTATATGGAGAAAACGAATTTAGTAGAAGAAAAAAGAGCGTACTAGTAGAGATTCAAATGGAAATTTTCCTAGATTTTAGAGTAGTTTCATTAAAAAAAAATATATTTGATTTAGACTGAGCTTTAAATCATAATTTAACGAGCATCTACAGCAATTTAACATACGGTATGGTGAAAAACGAAACAAATTTGCTCTCATGCATACATTGATAGATGCTTTAGATAGACAGAATTTTTTTTTAATCTTTGCCAAGTTTACATGTAGTAAACGTACACGTGGAATGCCACTCTAGCCAAAAGATCTAGATATAGGAACAATGATTTATCGATGATTAGTAATTTTATGATGATGATGAATCGGCGAATCATTTCAATTTTATAATTAGATTCTATATATCATAGAAAATTTTGTGTTTGTATACTTTTCAACAGACATACGGTTAGATTTTCGATTAGGAATATGAGCAAATAGGTATTTGTCATCTGCATACGAAAAATAAATGCAAACCAAGAAAAGTGATTAAAGAACTATGCGAATCTGTTATTAATTCGAAATGGCTCACTTTTCCTATTTACAACTATTCAGCAATCGAAAGAATTTATTTATTCCAGCAAATATTCCACTGTCATTGGCTTAAAACACGCAATACACAAAACTATAAAAATTTAAAAGTTCAAACAAAAAGTCAAATAAAAGCAATTAGGCTAATTTCATTCTAATCATATTACTTTGATAAAATTATTCAACATTTATGACGCTGATTTTAGTAAAAACTATAGGTATTATTTTAAATGTGAATCAAATATTATTGAATTTTATCGAATCTATTTCCGTAAACTAAAGCAAAAGCTCTCAACTACCCGAGAATTCTATATGTCATTTTGTCTGGTAGATAGTTCAGACAACTTATGTGTAAGTCCATTACCATTATAACCTTTATAAGGCTAAGACAACAGTCGTACCATCTTCTGATATCACGAAATTTTGTCATCAAAGTTAAACCACTATTTTTAAGAAAGTGGAAAAAAGACAAGTACGTGGATATAACGGAGGGTGAGCAACGATAAGTGAATTGTTCACGAAACAGAAAGAAAAAAAAAGGGGGAAGCCTTTTAGCTTGTGACTCTCGTTTTATTTATATGATGAATTGTTATATCAACAAAAGGTTGTAGACGCTATTAGATTTATTTAACAAATCCCATTATAATTTTGACTTTATATTTATATTAGTGTTTAAAATTTGCAAAGAATATTTTCATGTGTAACTATTTTAAATAAATAAAGAAACAAAAAAGATCCTTTTGAATTTCATATAAATATTTAAACTGCTCCAGGTGGTATCCTTTATTCTCTATGCAACTCGAAAAGAGATTGCATCGTTCTCTTAAATCTAGGGTGTTGCAACTTTATATTTATATCTTTTGTAAAAATCGGGGGTGGTACAAGCTGCGTACAATTTATCTTGCCACTACTATAATTCCCACGAATATGTTATATGTTTATTTAGCTATGTAACAGAACTAGCAAAGAAATTCTCAGCATACTTATCGTTCACACTTTGATCTAAATTCTTTGTCGGGAGATATTTTGTTTAGTATGCATGGAAGACAGAACAACAACATCTGCAAAGAACCTCACCATATGTAATATACTTTGTATAGTATAATAATTCGTTTCTTTTTCGTATTCTTTCCTTGCTGGTAAAAGTTTTGTATGTTGTTAAGTGTATTGCAATACATTCCAATCAGGCCTAGTTTCTCCCTTACCTGGATACTCCCAACAGACCACAACGGAAACTAATTTAAGTTTTGAAATCCGTTTGTGTCAGATTTATTGCTGACACTGTTCTTATTGTAAAATTTCCAGCCATAATGGTGATCTAAGAATAAAATCGTATACTAAGTATTTATGTTTGTGTAGATATATTCAGATGAATAATATCACTTTAATAGAAAATTATTAATCATCGTAAAGCAATTTGCTAGTCAAACTTTAAGTAACAATATGTCTTTGTCTTCAAGTTGTCTTCAATCTTTGGTAATTCTCCTGATTTCCTATTACAATTTAACAAAGTGTACAATACGTCAACGTTACCGGAAGGTTACAAATCGGAAGTGGGATGTGGTCGTAAGTTAGCAGACATGATGATGAGGGGCTAACTCAACTGGAACCGCATCAGTATTCATGACTGTCTTGTCGCTACCAAGTTGGACGAATCGAACTTGCAGGTCGACCGCTGTCAATGTCTTGTCTTTTTTTTTTAAATTGCTTTACTAGACGAATTTTCGTACAGATCTTGAGAAATGTTGAGATAATCATTCTACTAATATCTCTCCTTTTCTACAAATCTTGCATTTAAAATTATTCATGAACAATAGATTACATAAATTTGGGCCTGATTTGTTTTTATTTAAAAGACACTAGTTGAAGAATTACCACAGAACTGTTTGTTAATATAAAACAGCTCATTACAACGGTTTGTCTCTGAAATAAACGAGACGTATTCTAATAAAAAAGTAATAAATCTTCCAACTGTGGAATGTTAGAGTACTATCGTTCATGTCAGTTGACTTCAAAGACACTTGAAAACTAAAAATAATAACAAAAGTAAACAAAAAAGAGAAGCAACATTTATCTTATGTTTTCATATAAATCACTTTATAAGCTGCTAATTAAAAATATGTACAAATAACCCAAAAGTAATAAAATAGTAACCCAAAATAATATGTTGTCTAATATTGCAACCAATGCTTCACCTGAAACATTTCCAAACTTAATTCCATATTGAATCTATACTTAAATTTCAGTAGCTATTATCATTTTCTCCAGTTATAAAATTTTACTATTAAAGTGGCTATTTATCCGAGTAACTGTTTCATAATAAATAGAGCTATATCTTGTATAATAATGTAGAATGAAATTATTCCCATTTTCTAAACATAGATGAGAGTCATGATGTTTATATTTAAAAAGTCGTATATTTTCAGTCAGGTGATATTATATGAACAGTTTACGTACTGGCGTTGGTTGTAACATGAAATTTTGCCAGGTGGACATTTGTAATTGTTTCACCTAAAGTTATATAAATTTAACAATCATTATTTGGAATTGGAATTTTAATTTACATCCATATCACTCTAGTTTTCGAGTTTAACACTTCTTATCCAAAAGGCAGACAGGCAGATTGATAGAAATGGTAGAGAGCAAAAAATGGTACAGAAAACGAAGTGTCAGGAACCAGTTGGCACCCTACAATTCGTGGGAAATATAACAGCATGTATTATTTGCACATAATTTGATAAAGATATTTGGTTATGGTATAATTGTTCCAAACAGTCATGCTGATACTGCTATGTACAAAATAATAGAACAACATGCTCATACTTTAATAAAACATACAGATAACCAACAATATCATGCTAACTAACATGATTTAATAATTTACTATTTGATGGATTGCTTATAAATATAACGGAACTCCGACACGAACTGAAACATTCTAAATATCAGTAATTTTAAATTGTAATTCTTTCGTTTCATCCCTCAAAATTGCCATCAAAATTTCATTATACAAGTACAAGAATAAATTTCTACTAATTTAATTAACACTGTAATAAAACAATTCATATTTGAAGGAAAAAAAGCTTTGTAAAATTTGAAGGTTGCCAAAACAATTCGTGCAACATCTTTGATACTTTTCAAATTAGCGTCCTAATCTATTACGTTCAAGTTATAACGTCTTTCAAATATCATCAACAAAGTTCAAATATTAGAATAAAGGGTAGAATGAATATTTCGTAAATTAATTAATGAAGTAATTAATGATGCGTATAATTAAACTTTACAGGCGATGACATTTTATAAATTGTTTGAAAATAGCATCGTGACCAGCTGTTAGAAATTCGTGCCGACGTGATTTGAACCTCAAAATTTATATCCATATATGAAAGGTAATAAATTCTTAGTGGGAGCTTGAAAATTGAATTTTTTCCCCATTTTTATATAGCATACAAGTGAGAAATTTTATAAAATATTATTATTCAAACAACTAACCATAGATAAGCAGCATCAGGTAACACTTTTCCCACAGATCCTGTGGTGGAGTATCAGATAAGAGCAAGAAAATGCCGTTATTATTACTGTAATCAGTATCGTAATTGGTTCTGGCTGTGTTCATTTGCGCAGCTGGCCATGAAATTACAATCCAACACATGTAAGTGAGATGTATGGTCTCAATGTAAGTGTAAATGTAATATTTTTAGCCCCTTTAGATGTTGGCCGCTAACAGTTTTATTGGCTGTATTATAGATGACGGTTATAATTACTTTTCTACGATTACTTTATAGCCAGTACTCGCTTAGAAATTTTGTTGATTATTATCAACACTTTACTATGAAAATTTAATATAAAGAATAATTTTGTATACAGAAAATACTGCTTACCTATATTACATAAACAAAATAGCCAGTTCGAACAAGATAAAGAACAGAATGTGTGGCTTTATGTAAAAAAATGAAAATCACTCTAACCTGTAAAGAATACTTTAAATAATAGTCATATAAACTGGAAGGCCTCAAAGAATTGTATTGGAAATTAACATCCCGTCACTAAATTCAATCCCGGAGGTAATGTTTGGAAATATGCAAGATAATGAAAAGTAACTAATTTCGTCGTTGTTAGAAAAGCGAACGGGTTAATGGCTTTTCAACGTGAATTGAATAACAAAACTTTAACATTCTTCCAAGATGATAAATTGTTCGGAGTTTTCCAAGTGTATTATAATCTCATCTATCTATAAAAGAAAAATTGCAATGGCTTTGGCGAGAATACGTCTAAATACGCTACGGGACATCTCAAACAATACGACTTGTCCAACTAATTATTTTTTGATTCAGCCAGGAGAACAATACACCCTAATCCTCCAGTAGGATTACGTTACACAGACATTTTTTCTGTCCGCCTCTCTGACAACAACAGCAGTAATATAAAATTATCAGTTTATTCAAGCACCTGCTACCTCTGTAAACTACCATAGAAGAAAAAATGTCTAAAGAAACATTCAATTAATTAAATTTGCCAACACACCACCCTTCTTAAAATCCATTATATCGAAAAATTTATGCATAAATTATTTTAGAAAAATTTATAATATATTTTTCTTTCTTTTTGTCCGAGATACATATCTAAATTTCTTGCGGCATTTGCCAACGTCATCCTTTTTCAGTTCTATACTTCTTGCTCGATAGCAATCCCCTGAAAACATGCTGGTTCTTAACTGAACCTGAAATGATAGTGGGTGGATTGTTAGAGAGGGCTAGTACCGCCAACGGTAAATTGAAATTGTCACGATTTCACAACGGGGAGACGACGGTAATGGCTGTGAAAAAGAGGGCGGTAGTTTCACGGCACGCTTCAAACGAATTGAATTTTAATGTCATCGTATTCAGGAAATGGATAATTAATAACAGGTTATTTGTCTGCAGTACTGTAGGTTGATCAACAATTTGACAAGGAAACTGTCAATTTCCATATATAAACGATTGAAAATTAATGAAATTTCAGGTCACTATTTTGGATTTATCTTTCTGATAATTGACGCAAGATTAAATTTACATTTGTTAACTTATAAATGAGTCCTCGGAAATTCTAGACTCATAGGTAAATCAATTATATGCAATTGTTTAAGAATCTCTCAAACTGATGGTTGCAATAAAAGTTGCAGAATGCTAAATTGTCTCGTAATAAGACTAGATTGATTAATCTTTTCTAAATTTACATTTAATCTTATGAATACTTAAATTTGAATTTATTTATTTTTAATACTTTTATTAGGTAAAGAAAAGCGTTAATAATTATTCTACTATATTATAGTATATAGTATAGTCACAAATCCCAAAACTGTCAAAACTAGGTACTAGGACATTACTAAACGAGAACATTAAAATAAAAGTACAAGAAAGTTTTGAAGCCACTAAATGGATTTCTGTGTGAAAAGAGGAATTCTATGTTCCCTCTACAGAAAAACTACTAACTTGGTTATATTTTTTACCCACTGTTTTCTGTTATGATGTTCAACTACTTTTAATATACATAGATTCATCCGATTCGTTCTTTTACTTTTTAAACGAACCTGTCAAATAGTAGTAAACAACCAAATTACATCCTGTTTAAAATAGCCTATCATTTCTTTTATTTTTTATACAAACTAGATGGAAATCCACCGAAAAGTCTCCAAAGGTTATTTACTGTTTATTTACTGGTTGAAACTTTTTCAGTATTTTTAATCGAATTTCGTTTACAAATCAAAGAAAGATAGCGGTTTATAAAAATATTTGCAGTATTGATGTGAACGATGGCGCATGATTGTATCAAGTTCTTCAAATAAGATTAGATGAAAAACAAAATTAATCGAAAATCGGTTCACAAATTGTTACAATCACAATCTCTCAAATTTTCGATTTGAAATCCAAAGTAAATTCACTCATATTTAAGATAATATCTTGAATGGATCAAATTTCCAATTTAGTTACCTTATATACGTATATATGAGCATATTGTGTTAAGAACGTGTACTGCATTCAAGATTCTTATAATTATGCCATTTTAACATAATCCAACAGTTTCTTCTTCGTCTTTTTTTATAAGAGAATAGAAGCTTTAAAGGATCACTATCTTATAAAGAGAACAATATAAATTTATGAAACATTTGAAAGTCAGTAGGAACATTTGTTCACCGGTCACGGTCTTGTTGCCACACAATTCCCTACGAATCTGGTAACAACATAAACTTGTATACATTATTGTCGGTTGGTAATCTTTCTAGTCGTATTCTAAAAACGAATGTGACAATATCAACAGTAATCGTCATTATACTATATACACAAAATTTGTAATCTTTAAATTACATTCATACATTTGATTCCTTCGCTTTTGAAATTCTTACAAATAAATTCGAATTTATTACAATAATTTTATTAGGGTTAAAATTAGTACCTGATAAATTAAAATTTGAAATTCACTAGTAGAATTGCAATAAACCAAGATAACGTTTTGAAAATGCCATACAATATTTGGTAAGTAAATTTACAATCTATTTCATTGTTCAGGTAGAATGGAAATATTTACCTTTGGATTTATAAGAAACAAATAAGTCAATGTGTTTGTTAATTAATAGCGAACAATTTAAGATATGCAATCAAGAATTGAAGTTATTTGACGTTCTTTGTTTCAAACAAATTGTTATCGTGCAGTTTTAATTACACGTTAATATACGTTTTATAGATGTATTTATCCTACAATTTTATTTCCAACAACTATCCGTTTTAAAATTTCATTAAAAGTGAAGTATTTCTTTTTTTGAACAGAAAACAAATTGATTTTTTGTTTTATTACAAGACACAAACACAAAATCTAATCTTTCAATGTACGTACAATGTTTATTTGATTCAATGACATTGGTATTTCCAACAGACAATCCATATGATAATCGTAATGTTCTTATTTTGGAATCGAATTGTTGTTAAACTTATTGAATTACACTAAAATGTAAATTCAAGATGTTACACACATGATTCCTACTACATAGAAAAGAATATCGTCTTTGTCATGTTATTGTTGTTCGTAAAAGTAACATATCCTTGATACTAGAGAACGCAGTCCACTTTCATAGGCTTTCTTCCGTTAATGCAGTACCCGTGTAGGGATGTTAAAATCGCCTTTGGGCCGTCACTACGACAACTCTCTGACACTTAGCACGGAGCTAAAACTGCTTTATATCTATACATATACATAGGTATACACATACATATGAATCTACACATACCTACATTATAGTAGAACAAAAGTAGATAAAAACAACGGGTCTTTTTATAAATATCAAGAAATAGTTGTTATTGACTAGTATGTATCATAAGATTATTAAAATATATATACAAATACAGTGCCAATAAAAATACAAAGCATTAGTAAATTTACGGATAAATTTTAAATGAATCTCTACTGGGTCAAGCTGAATTCTCTGTTTCAAAATTACAGTCTCCTTAAATTTTAAACATAAATACTCGTCAAGAGAATAACAAACTTTGCTAACAAAACAACGAAACAAGGTACTCAGACATTAATGTGAGTTTTCTACTTGTATTTTCTCTAATTTCAATATAATTTTGTCTATAACATATTATTTTAATTTTGGTGGATGCGCCGGGTAGATGAGAATCAATTCTCTTTTACATTGAAAATTTAACATAGTATAGATGAGATTATAATAAAGTAAAATTTCTAAAATAACATGTCTAACACGTTGACGACACAATACGGAGACGATTCCGAATAAATTCGTGATGTCAAGGATTTCAATTATGCATGCATTGTGGTTTCAATATTGAACTTGTCAGTAACAGGCCCATACCCATAGTATTACAAAAGTTTGTCCGGATATTATATTCTATATGTAATGGTAACTAAGCTCATGGATACGTAAAATTATTTATATCTATATGTATAAGTCTAGTTATTTAAAATTTCAACAGAAATGTCCATAGATATTTTTATTTATTGTCAATTTCTTATAGATGTTAATATGGTGGCGGAACCCAAGCCACATCAAACAGGGCGAAAGAGACAGAATGTTGCCAAGACAGGAAATGATTGGTAAGTATAATAGTCAATAATACATACAGATCCCGATGTATACATAATTAATTTCAATACCTGATTTCATAACTATGATTAAATTTACCTTTGATAATATACCTAATTAGATTAAATTAACAGTATAATCAATTATAAGTATATTATAATGATTATAGGAGATAAATTTTTATTTCAGTATAGTTGTGTAGAAAAATTACCACCCTTATAACCCCTAGAGATGAACAAAAAAACTACTTTATTTAATGTCAGTCCAACATACATTGTTGAGATTTGGGATTTTATCCTACACAGTTAAACTTGTCAACATCATTTAATTAAAATTATCCGACAGATTACATATTTTTAAAGTTCTGACTGCATCTTACTAGTATAAATAATTTCTATTGCATTATCTCTAGAGAATGGTGTAATTTCTGAATCGGTTAAATCGTTGGTTAGCTATGTTACGTCAATGTACAACTTTTGTTTGAAACTCTCAAGGGATAATGTCATCCAGACATCCTAAGGGATTTATAAACCTACACACATAAAACATAAATATACACACTCACACGTGTATACAGAAAGAGAAAACGAATCAGACACTTTTGTAGATTAAATTCTTTAGAATAAGGAGGGATAAATTGATTACATCCGTTTCTAGTTTGTATTCAGAACAACCAAATTAATTTTTAATCAACTTGGACTAACAATTCAGATTCGATTTATGACAGATTAAATTGAGTTGCAGCTATTAATAGTAAAGTTGGTCAACATTAATAGAGTTATTACTGAGTAACTAATATGGTCATATGGTTTCATCTTAACGAAATCCTAAAAAAATGCGTATTTCTATATGAATATAATTCAATATTTTGAGAGCAATCTACATATATCTAGACAAACTTAATTAAAAGAGGAAAATTTGTGTTCATGCCAATTATAGAGTAATTAGTGAATAGATTTTTTTCTGCTATGCAATTTTTAGTAATTAACAGTAGGTTTGTTAATAGTTTTTGTACAAGCAATTTTAATTAAAAGGGCACCTAGTAGAGATATAATTTCAATTGCCTAAACTAAATTCTGACATATACAACAGGCAAACTTTACTAATTAATAATATTTTAATTCCGGTAGGGATTCTAGCTGGGCATATGGGGTCTCAAATGTATTGATCAGTTATTAAAGCCATAATTGATAAATTACATACTAATTAGAGTTAACAAATTTATCACGAATGTCAAAATTTCAACAAAATCTCAAGTTAAAATTATTTTATAGCAACTAGCAATAGTAGTAGTAATATCGTTTATTTTAGATCAAGGGTAATGACAAAAAAACAAATCACAACGTATAAGAAAAGGGAGATTACGATAAAAAATGACATCATTTATATAGTAACTCCATTTTCTTACAAGCCAATAACATTGTCCGATAAATACTACCCTTTTGCTTTATGAGTATAGGGTGATTGCATTCAAGCTGAACTAACAATAGCCAGAAAGCCGAATCAATGGTTGTACTAGCGGAAATGACAAGTTCTTAACACGTTAGATTTCGATATGATCGCCCAAAGGTGGATAGTGTTGAGTTGAAGACAATAGGGAAAAAAATTGAAGGAAAAAAGTAAGACAATCAAAGCATGATTGAATTTATTGTAAACGAATCTCGTTCAAATAAAACGATAATTTTTCCTTTCAAATTTCACTCCAATAATTTAATTTTAACCTTTATTGATGATGGTGATGATGCTCGATTTTGTCCATTAATTATTTTACAGAGATTCAATTCAATTTAAGGTCATTCAACTAAAAGCTTTATTACTATCACACGACATTAGTTTAAAATCTATTTGCATTAAAAATAGGCCCTTTTTTAATTTGCTACCACAAATAAGTACATCAATTAAGGTCAATCGTTTTAATGGTCCTGTATTTCTAATACACTACTCATACGTAACATGTCCTGATGTGTACATCGTTCAATTACTTAAACCCTTGGGTAAGGTTGATATTCACATCGAATCGAAACAGGATCATGTAATGGAAACTCCTAGTATCCGAGTAGAATGTCCAAAATCATTGCCGGTAACCTTCTACATAATTTCCCTTGTGTTCATCTTGAATGAGACTCTGTAGTGGCAGCACACAAAATTTTCATGACACTGCCGTCATGATTTTTTAATCACAACAACCTTACCCCAAAACAATATAATTCTAGATTAACATGAATATAAAAAACTCTTTTATATCAAAGATGGAAATGTTGATAATTATAATAGAACGCAATTTTTTCAATTAAATAGAATAAAAACAAACACGAGAATTGATTAATTCAACCCGATAGGAATAATAGACCTTGCCACAGGTTGTCTCAATTGACACTTATTCAGATTGATGAAGCCTTGCTTGTTGATATGACATGACAAATTAATCATTCTATAGTAAATGATATACCCTTATTGAGGTGTAATAGAGTTGACAATAAGCTATTGTGTGTATTTCAATTTAGTTTCAAAAACATCAATTAATTTAACAATTTTGTTCAAAATTGTGGAATTGTAACAATAACTATGATTACGTACCTATATTAGAATTTTCATGTAGGTAGGTACTTGAAAATCATCAACTATTAATTGATTGTGAAAAGAATGACCCACTTCTAATTTGACAAGGGTTACTGTAGAAATAATGAAACGATAAAGAGGGCACTTGCCTTTGCTGACAATTACAATGAATGCTGTGGATCAATCACAATTGTTTGGATTCAAATTGAGAACAGTATTGGTTTTAGAAAGAGACAAAGACAGAAAAATACCTCCCTCCCCCGGGTAACATCAGTTGTTCTAGGAAACCAAAAGGGTCAGAGGATATTTGAGATTTCCGGTGCTCGTATCACAACCATATCAATGATTACAGTAATTCATCTGAATTTTAAACACAATCCCAAAAAAATCAATCGAGAAAATTGTCAAATTTAAACGTATGCAAAATCTATAAATGAATAGATGTTCGATAACTCATAATTCCTTATTATTCTTAATAAAAATATATGGTTTCAATATGTAAATTTGCACCCAACACAAGGAGGAAAGCTTAAACGATACCTTAGGGTATTGAAACTGTTGCTAACCAAAGCAGCAACGACGACTTCATACCATCGTCAAATCCCCAGTTAAGGCCAGGAATCAGGAATACTAGAATACCTCTAAATGATGGTCGAAATGGAATATTTGATTTCTAATTTACCGGTCGGTCCTGGTTTAAATTTCTCATCGCCTTTCCTGAATTATAACTAAATAAACTAAAATTTATATGACCTTTACGAAAATAGGTCTTAGTCCTTTCAAAAACCTAAATTATTCACATACGTTTGCACAAAATTAAATTAATTACCCAAAAGAAAATTCGTTAAAACTAAAACGAAAATTGAAAATTTTGATATATCAAGAAAAAAACAGCAATAGCCTAAAAATTGATCCAAAAAAGTGACGAGAACAAGAATTGATCTTGTTTCTTTGTAAATGATGATCGAAACTTGTGATTGTTAGTAGCTAAGTAGTAAAAAAATGGCGTGTAAACGAACCGTTATGTAAACCAATCTGTCGTTTGTACGTGGGCACGTTGCAAACAAAGGGAGAACCCTTGCTGAATCGTGAAAAGCAGTCAATCACCACCTCACCTCTAATGTTGATTTTCGATGAATGTTCTCTACTTACAGAACTAGATAATTAACGATTGGAAAAAGCAATCTCAATCACAGTTTTAATTAATATGATGATTCCACAAGAACATTCTCATGGAGTATTTTATTCAATTATAATCTCTTCAGGACGTTTATATCAAAAATGATACCTTAACACCTTGATTAAGTTATATGAAAGAAAAGAAGGAATAAAACCAGCAATGATAATGATGATATGCATCTTAGTCTGATTTTTGATATTCAGATATGGCAATTTGTTATTCCAGTGATTTCCTATGTAAATTTCCTTTCGGTTTCCATTCCACTTCTTATTCGCTTTTTTCAGATGCTTGTTGATTTGTCGTCTCGTTTTAAGTTGGAAAGTGTTCGAAATAAGAAACTCTTACATCGTCCAATTACTATGCCGGCAGATATAAGACATATTCACGGTTAAAAGTTGTATAAAATCCACGTTTAAGAATTTTGTAATGGAATGAATAATTTAAGAAGCTTGGTTTCTTTTTTCTTTCACTTTGTATAAAGATATATGGGCTTGTTACAGCAGTCCAATCTCCACTAAATCTGCTACAGGAAAAATTCGCCTCTGTTTCCTCATTTGTGGCAATGGACCAATGGGAAATATCACCACAATACATTAATGAACGCAATCAGGTCTTTCCAATGCCATTTTTCTTCACCAAATGTGCACAGTTTTATTTTCGGTTTGCCGTTTTTTATAGGTCGTTAATTTCCAAAATTTTAACATTATTAAAATGTATTGATTCAATTTAATTAAAATTTTTCCTTTATTAAAATAATCCAGAATATATTTCTTTAAAATTTTCCATTTCGTTTCAATAGAAATAATTAAAAAAATTTACGAAGATGAACGAAATACACCATTGTCTTTTTAAAATATGCAAATTGACAACTATGAACAAACACAATTAAGCTGCAATTTGGAAATGATTGAAAATTGTGAAAACTTTGTCAAGCACACCAATTGATTTTCTCTTCCCTAGTTTTAACATAAAGTTCCTGACCGCTCTTAAAGTAATTAAATTACATTATCAACTTCAAATTACATCATTAATTATTGTTTAGGTATTTTCTAAGCAATTCAACTAGTTGAATACATAAGTATTTAACTTTATTAAAAATGCCCTAATACTGACACCTTTACGATTGGTTTTTACTATCAATTCTCCTTTGAGAATATAGAGTTTTATGATAGAGTAGGTCAGATGTTTAGGTGGATGATATTCTTGTTTTTATAACAAGCATGTTGTAAACGTCACTCGTAAATTCATGTTTTACTCTATAAGAATTTGACTAACGACAATGTTGTTCATGAAATACTCAAACCATTCATTGATTTGATGCAAACATACAAAACATCATCCACTAGATTATCAAAACAATAACGTTAAGCAAATGTCGCAGAAGATAATTATTATAACTCACTATCTAGCAAGTTTCTATTGTACATTACCTATTACATCTTTTACGAATGAAATAGATTTACATCATGTTGTAATTATTATATGTTTACATAATTTTAGGAAAAGCTACTTTTGTTTAAATTATAGACTACAAATAGCAAAACAAAAGCTTACAATATTTTCCATAACAATAACTAGAGTAAATTTGTTAACGAGGTTCATTTCAATTCCCAACGCTCCACTAGCTGAATTCCGTACCAATTATAACCAATCTTCTTACAAACTCTTATAGGTTTCTCTTTATAAAAGCGAGATACTTTGCGAAATTAATCCATCTCTATAAAAATGAATCTAGACAATGCAGCTTCTATAATTTTATTATTTCTGATTTCTTTAATAGTAAAGCCAATCTAACAATATTTTCATCCTCAAAATGGTAATTTGAACTTGTTATTTCTATAAAATATAACAAAGCAAATGAACCAAACAGTAAGAAAAATAGAAAATAAACAGATTTTTGTTAATAATTACAAAGAATACGTTGGAAAATATATGAATATTGGAAAATATCTTTGGATTTGTAATATATTGTTGAAAATTTTATGTTTACATCAAGAGAGTAGAAAACGAATAACAATACCTCAAAAGAAATAAAGAATAACTCGTTAATATGAACCCACATTAAAAAACCCATATCAAAAAAATTATAAATTTCCTCATTTTGCCAAAGTTCAATAGGAACAGGTACCTATTCGTGTAATGGAAAAGATTAATTCATAAACATTTCGTCTTGTGTTTATAATCGCATTTTGGTTCATAGGTAGCATTAAATTATATCTTCGAATCTTCATGTCTCTTTTTTTATCAATGTAAAAAACTTTTATTTGCGTAAGTAAAATAGAGATGAATGAAAATCCTTTATATAAGAAATATTTTAGTTGAAAAAAAAATGTTTCTGCTATAACTATAATATTATCCTTTCTCTTTTTCGTTCATTTTGTACGTGTTTTTTACTGACTACTAAGATCGTATTAGGTATTTTATCAAATATGTAAAAAAAATAGTTATAAGTGAATGTAGCATATACACAATGATCTATTTATTATCAAATGTGATAAAACTGTGTCAGTAGAAGCTGGCATAAGAGTAGTATCAATCTAATTGTAAGCTTTGGTTTTGAACTTTTGAGAATTGCATATTTAAAATCAGATAAAAGAGAAGTTTTTCGTATAGACCATCAATTTTAGAATAATATTTAGGAAATTTCTCTCAACTCTGTAATTACAACTACTGCCACTAACTAAAAAAATCTGTCAAACGTAAGTTGACCCACTATTGAAAAATAAATACGTACTTTAATTTACCTTTGAAATCATTAGTCTTAGTAGTAGTGTAAATAAAATAAAATGTTTTTCTTTAATATTTTATTGACGCTTTTAATAGAGACCGTTTGTAAAATTAATTTATCGCCATAATTAAATTGAAATTAAACAAAAACAAAAACTGACATGTAAATTACATTTAAAAATAATAATGAAATTTTATATAAATGATCCAATTTTGGAATTTTAAATTTTAAAGTTTCCAATTTTCCCTATCTGGTTGAGTTATTAAAATTGAAAAGACCAAGTTCTATGATGGAAACCCAAAGAGAAAATATGTTGCTAAATAAATAAAGGCAAAAAGCGTCTTAAATTTTAAATTTTATACACTGAATGTATATTGAGATTAAATATACAATTTTTCATAATATTTTCAAATTTTTTATTTTAATAATCTGAATTCTAAATCGATCCATTTATTATTTAATTTCAAATTATTTGATGTAATTTTTGTCTTGTTTAAATTTGCGTATTCTAAAGGTTATTTTACAGATAATAACAATATAATGGTATTGTTTCAACCGGTAATCCAAAACAAAGTCATCAAAGTCACAAAATAAAAGGGGTTTTCCAATTTCCCACAGATAAAGCTAATTTAATATGAAAATTCCGTCTCTGACAATAAAACCAAAATGTTTACATTTATCTATACCTGTAGCAGATGTACCGGTATGTGTACGAAATAATAAATAATAATTTTGTTGCTCCACATTAATAACAAAATTGTTTATTCAGTAGTGTTATCCAAATGTACTCTATTAAAATTATTTCTATTACATTTTGCAGTGTACAAACCACAACACAACATTGTGTTGGTGACAATTTCTGTGCAAATAATACATTAAACAAAACAGTTTAGGATATGTCTTGCAAATTCAAGACGCGCAACGTTAATCTCATCAAAAACTTGTTATAATACAGAAGTAATCTTTCACAGTATTAAGGTAACATCAAAGATTGCTGCCGGCTTGAAAGATGAAAGTAATTGGATTTGTCTCAGAGAGAGTAGGTAAATAAAAACAAAACGTTTCTTCTATCTATACGCCATTTAACTCTATGTTGACTATGCTTTGTTTGATAACACAAAGGAAAAAAAGCAAGTAATCCTTCAGTCCAGTCATAATACTACAATTCCAATTTGATTTTGTTGAAAATCGAATATCGAACAGAATAGCTATTTATTCCCATGCAATACAATAACGTGTAGCAATCAGGTAAAAGCCCTTATGTTTGTAACAATCCTGCCAATCATTCAAGTGTTTATATTTTCATCAACTCTACCCTTGTTGTCATAACGAAATTTATTGTTAACGAAACTAATAATGTTTACTTTTATACTAACAAATGTTATCTAAATTAAAATTTTCGACAATTCTAATTTGATTTCTCCTCTGTTATTGTACCGATTCGATAATTTTCGACCCTAGTCATTATTTCTATAAAAAGAAATAAAATGGGGGACGACAGATATCCCATGTGTGTACTGATCAGAAAACGTGAGATGTTGACTTTTAGTGTAATCGAGTGTGAAAAACTTGATTACAAATACCTATTCAAGTATTTGGGTAAATGTTCGTTGAGATGGAATGTGGTCAAGATTTGGTCTTTTGTTGAAAGTCCTTACTAAGGAATACAGTTTCAAGCAGTAACAAAATCTACATTAGACAAGAATATAAAACGTATCTCATCTATGTACCTAACAAAACATTCTCGAAATCAAATTGATAAGTTTCAGTGGATCAAAATTCCTTCATTAAATTATCAAATGACAACACAAAAGATTATGATCCAAATGGGGATTTACGTTTTAATTGAACGTAATCATTTCAATAAATATCTCAAAAAAAATTCCTACCTGTAACTGCAATTCTCCCTTTTTCTTCACCTGAATTTGCATCGAAACCACTACACAGGATTAATCACTGAAACATATTTAATAATAGTGTTAGTATTGCACTAATCGAATACTTAAAAAAAATACAAAAATATTGAGAATGTCACTAATAAAATCCATCGAATGTATCACTGACTTACGTCTATAGTAACACTTTATCTAATTTGACATACTCTTATTGATAAATGTCTTATTCCAGTAACTTGAGATATTTATTATATTTCATTCCTTGAAACGATAGATTAGATTTTAGTTTCCAGTAATTCTAGCTCGGAAATTATAAAATAATTGACTAAATATCATACTTTCAATTAATTCTATTTTTTGTCTAGAAGCACATGGAAAAAATAATCAATTATTTGACATCTTCAACGATATTAAAATGGAATCACTCAAAAGATTAAATTTCTCTTCTAGAACATTGAACTAATTGATTTAAAATTATGACATATACGCCTACATGATTTTAAATTTAATATAAGTACAAAAAGATAATTAAGAGACGATCAATCTAACGAAATAAAACTGGTGAAAATGAAAGGTTTGCTATAAAATTTAAAGTTATGAATATCATAGTTTGCATATGCGTCTAGTTCCAATATGTTTAAATCGGTATCGTAAAACTCGTACATATTCTTTGCGAATTCAATAATACAGCGATATAAATTTAAATTTTAGATTAAAAATCAATAGAAACTTCATCTAAAATTTAATTCAAAATATTCCTGGTATATTTATGAATATTGGACTAATCTAATCGTTTTAATTGTGTTTACGTTTCTTTCATCATTATTGATAAGATTTTCCTATCAAGACTACTCTATGGGAACTTGTTAATTGTATTTAGGGGTGAGTTGTACTTGAAAGTAAATCTTGCTAGATTCTTACAGGCTGTTATAGTCTACCTGCTTTCATTTTTGAAGAATATTTTATAGCCTGGCTATTACTGTTTGTAAAAATTAACACTTTTTTGAAAGCAAACCACTAATTTAATGTTACAGAAATTGTTTATAACCTAAAAAAATGAAAGTTTAAAATTTGAAAATTAATACATAGAACTTATTAAATTTGAAGGAAATAGAATATAAAAGATGAATTTAAACAAATTGTCAAGTTTTTTTCCACTTACCTTCACTAATAATTAATTGTTTTGATAATATTTAAAATTAAAAACCACAATAATCACTAACCCTAAAAACTGTAAAATTCTACTGTCTTATCCATTGAAGATGCTACCAACTTAGAAGTACGCACTGTTGCCAAGTTCCCAATATAAAAATAACCAAAATGATAATTTTGTAGACTAAAAATTAATTGACTAAAATTAATCAACACAATATAAAATTACAAACATAATTGATTCAAAACCAGATAAATTATATTAAAGAAATTAATTATAATCAAATTTTATTGTCGATAATTCAATTATCAAGTATGCTTTTATATCATTTTTGTGGCGGGATTTTCAATTTCCCAATTAATTAAGTTTTATTTGTTGCAATTCTAGAACTAATTTGTATTTGTTTTGTTACAGGGACTACTACTATGATAGGTAAGTTGGACGACTCAAAAAGTTGAACATTAAAATTATCGATTTTGTACAATATACAATAATTTAGAATGTGTAGAAAGGAATATTCGACACAATATCGCATGCTGATGTGAGTAACATTGTTAGGATTTAGATTATTCAAGCTCATTTACCACAAGAATAATACTGATATGTTCCACATGAAAAATAAAAACATTGCTATTTTACGTGAGCTGTTTTGCTAGTCAACAAATTCCATTGGTGAAAAGTGGATAAAACCATATTGTGTATTTGATGCATCCATGCAGTTGGATTTCAAATTAAAATTTGAAACTTTAACTTTGGGAATTGTTGATTATTTTCTAATCAAAACCATATACTAAAGACATTTTATGAGTGATTACGTTTAATCACCCGTTTAATATTTCTTTTTTATTGACGCTCTCGTAGTCGATTATTTATGAAAACGATCCCTTTGAGAATTAATCGGTATTGTGATTAATCCTATTCTTTATACAGTAAATATTTTATTAATTACCGAAAGAGTTAATGAATAAACAATGTGTGTTTGTTCAAAATTTTAAGAGAAAAGTTATAAGAACGAAAACTAAATTCGATACAATTTTACAAAATCAACAAAAAGCAGCTTTTAATCTTAAAAGATATCTCTACAACACTTCGCTTTAAAGTTCATAAATTGCCAACCCCACCTCCTATGGGGATAATACTGGCGAAAATTCATTTCTATTGAATATTCAAATAAAACACAACATCGGATCAATTAATTCCGAATCCATTATACGGATATTATATTAAAGGGATGGGGGCGAGAGGTGTAATGTCACCATCTCGATCTTCGCTCTGTCCCCTATGTGAGTGCCTTTTTTTACTATGCCATTTCAACGGAGTTAGTAAGGGAAGGTGGTGACGACGGTGGCAGTGGCGGTGGCGGTGGTGGTGGTGGTGGTGGTGGTGGTTGCCAATGGTCGGATCAACCATTAAAGTTAATTGAATTTCCTTAGAGCGTCTGCATGCGGGATGTTGAACCGCCAAATTGACTTGGAAATGGCCGTGTAGAAGAAGGCGATGTATTGCAGAATATTTGAATGGTTGAACACCTTGAAACAGAGAAATGTGAGAAAGTGGGAGAGCTTTTTGCCTACAAACTGTCGAGAAATTAAATAATTCTCCTTTACACATATTTTTCAAGGCTATAAACGGAACGGTTACCGCTTTTCATGAATAAAATGAATAAAAAGACGTTAGTGGTAGAAATGTTGGAGAATTTATTCAAACGTGAAGAACACTGGGTATATTCGAGTATTCCTGCATTACCTGTAAATATAAAAAAGTGCAATTTTTGATCCACAATAACCATTAATTAAAATCGCCAAGTATCGATTCTATTATTATCTTATTTACATGATTACACCGAATGTATTTAACTGCTCATACTTTCAGTCACGCTATAGAGCTATTCTTTTGATTAGTGATATCAACATGAAGTAAACGAAAGTAACTTTTCTTCTCTAAATCATTCCCGTATATCAACAATCAAATCTATTTTATTGTTTTCCAATTAACGATCCTCAATTTATTACTTGATTAACTTGACTTTAATTAATCAAACTTGCGTCTTAATTACCCGTAAAATGTTGCCAAACACGTCAATAACTTGTTTACGAAGCTTTAAAACAAGATCGGATTGTTAAACAACAATTGATATTTGTCTCTATTTTAACAATTAATTGTTTCCTGTTAAATGTTTAATTAGCATTTTCATTCTAGTTAACGAAAAATTAACTTATTAGCGAATTTTAAAGTTTTACAAACAAGAAATTTGCTCAAATTATAATCGGTGGTATTCTATAGTAAACTTGACATGTTTCCTATAGAATACCACTATAATGATAACTCGAATAGTTGTAAATTCGAGAGAAAAACGCATTCGAATGTATCAAATACACGTCTTCCTTCAGTTATTTTGCTTATCTAGCAAGACGAATTTTAAGATCAGACTCGAATAAAATCAAGTCTCTGGCAAAACAGCGTCGTATCTATAAACAGTAATTTTAAAATTCCGGAAACGTCTCAACTTGAGTAGATTTGTTTATTTCTAACATGATTGTCGATTTGACGGGTTTGTCTTCAATGCAGATTTTGAAAATGTGGCAAAATCTTCTTTCAATTTTGATTTATTTCGCATTTAAAGCAACTAGCCAAACATTTTGTAAGTCTTCAATTCTTCAGTTTTTTGTACGATATCCTAAAATATTTAATGTGAAATTTGCCTTCGTAATTTTCAAATTTCGAAAATCAACCCAACTGAATAAAAGCATCTGTTTTTGTTTTCTATCCTAGTTTGTGTATATATTATTGTTTTTATCTAATATTAGTTCACTAATCATAAAATATTCATTGGTAATGTGTGAGCTTAACCCTAGTACACGTACATATCGACTTTATGAGTAAAATAATGTTAAATTATTTATTAATATCGAATAGACTCCATTTAGTTGAATTATTCATGAAATGTAACTCGTATTTTTATCGACCCTTTGTCAGCACTCATCAAAAATAGTACGATAATAATAAAAATAATAATGGAAACCTTTAGAAGTAATTAATTCGTATCGGATATTTTTAATTAATTAATTTATTTTTTATATGAGATAAAATAGTAAAAGAGTCGTAAAGTTTTTGTTTAATTCTTATGGAAATTCAAAAATCGAACGCTATAAGAATAGTAAAAATAGGCAACTTTACGGAAGTTACTCTGAAATTGAACATAAAGTAAATATTGAATTCGAGTAAAGTTTATAAAGAAAACGTTTAAAAATGCTAATTTAAATTGATGCAGTTGAAATGGGAAAAAGATAGAAATTATGATGACTTTATAATAAAAACGAAACTTTAACGATGAAGAAAAACAAACTTTCTCAACTTTACAGCAAACAAACAATTTACGTTTCTATTTTTAACAATGGCAAATATTTATTTGCGTATATATTTTGAAGATTTCTTCTAAATAATCATTTCACTTTCTAGAAATCTTACATGGAAATTTACTTAAAATGTCGGCATTTCTAATTAATTCCAGATTAAGATCGCGTCACAATTGCAGACGTTTCCTCGACTCTATCCGAGAACTTTTCAAATCTTATTAATATTTAAATCAATGAGACTCCTATTTTTTCTCTCGATTCACACAATTCTCTATTAATAGAATCGTAGCAACAGTAATTGTCGATTAATTTTAATGAAAATCCAGCTATGGATTAATAACTTTAATTCATTTCTTTCATTTATTTTTTTCTAATACCGTAAGTGTCTAATCGTATTATTTGCCGGTTTTATAACTTTATCGAATAAAATTGGAGTGTCTTTTGATGGCAACCGAACGAAAACATTTATAGATGTGTATCAGGAATTATTTATAATGAGTCGACATTGATGGGGCATTTCGGACTAACGGAAAAAATCAATAATTGTTGCATTGGTGGAAACTTTCACAATATTCACTAGTTCTGTAATAATCATAATAATAATAGCCGACCAGTGGGCACTAAATAACGCCAAATTGGATATCTATCGCGTATCAATGAATCATTAAATTAACTATTGTTAAAAGGACAATAGCTCATTTAGTCTCCGCATTCAATATACCGTATGTATGCGCATATAGATTGGCGAATTGGCAGCAATTGTGGAAATTAATGAAATATATTAAGGTTTTTCCGTAATTATACTAGCACGGGATTTTATTAAAAATTCACTAGAGGCTCTGTAGAAATTCCAGATAAAATATAATAAAGCTCAACGGCAACAAACAGAAAAAAAAATGCAACATTCATGAATAATTCATATCGATTCTTATACACGGCCATATACCGGAAAAACATTGAACTGATTTCCAATTGATAAGAAGCATCTCGGCAATATTGGCTGGTGTAACCAAGGACCAGTTCTCCCCAATATTTACATACAGTCTATTGAGTAGATAGGTCGGCCACAACAATCCAGCCATACCAGTATAGTAATCGTTACAGTTCCTGATACAGACACAGAATACTAAACTGTAGAATAGACCCCGGGTGGGATTGGTTCGTTATGTGGAAGTTGTGGCAGCTGACGACCGACATCTCCGTCATCGTCTATATACCTGTTGCATTGAACATTGTGAGATTTTGTTGATGTATATGGTGAATGACTTTGAACAGACGATTTTTCTTCTCTATTCAAATTTCTACAACGATAATAAGTCTGACTTGACAACAATTTAATTTCTATTTCATTATAAAGCTCTCCAATATCGTCTGTCTAGTGTTCAGGTTAATAATCAATTGCTATGAAATTGTACTTTCAACTGTCGCTGTAATTCTTTAGAGACTTATACGAATAAATTGTCTATGAGATAATAATAAAGAATCGTCTGAAACGGATAAATTACAACAGAAATTTACGATATTGAAATCTTGCTTAATATTGCAAGATTATTGAATTTTTTTATAAATTGTAGCTTCTTACAAATCAAATATTCTCGTATATGACAGATATTAAAAGTATAGAATTGTAACATTTTTTATTTAATTTTGATCTCTTACAATCGAATCACTCAAGTCATAGTACCTTCTTGACATTTCCCAAAAATAACCGACGTTAAGTAAGTGCGTACTTGCATTATGTATGATTGATCTATTTTAGGCTAGCCGGTTTATTTTTCTTTCTTGTAGCAGCATCTAGAGAAGAATTGGAAAGATGGACGACAATATAGTGACATTTTCAGATTGCTAACATGATGGATGTGAAGTTGTTTTTTCTTGTTTCATTAAAAATCCCTGAACTACATTTTCCAGATTGTTAGATTTTCATAGCAGACACACCCCCTGTTAATTTGCATTTGACTGTTGTAAATTCATAGGTTGTTGATAACGGAACACATGTCTTCCCGATTAAGATTCACGCAAAGTTCGGCTGGTTAAGCGTCACGAAAGCAAATAAACTCTGCCTTAGTTCAAGTCAATTGAGTAACATTAGAAGATACGATGTGTGTTTGTGTGGGTGTATACTTAGTTGGCTTCCTAGAGCAACTCTCTTACATATTCATCAGGGGAGGTTATCTGTTGGACAAGCTGTGGCCTGTTCGAAACGATAAAGGAATATTTACTCTACTTACAGTCTGTAATTAAGCACACCTATATTTGCATGGTTGATTAAATCTGTGGGCTGCTTCGATGGTCATTTGCATTTAACTTTTGTTTGCTTTCATATAATCACATAAGAATTTTATCAATGTACAAGTCTACCAACACAATATTTGTATATGCATTTATCTAATTACAATTTTATCATGGATTTTTACGTTGAATTTGTATTCATTTCAGATTTTAATTAGATCCCATTTCGACATGAAATTTTTCCCACTAACATCATCAAAACAAGCTTAATTGTATTTATTTTAGAAACGCTCACAAGAGGGATTTACATTCCTATTATTGCATGGTCGTTTGGTTTCGAGTGATGAACTTTATACCATTGTAAAGTTTATTAAACTGTTGTATTATTTTAGAAATGAAAACAGTAGGACGCCTACGATTTTCTCTACACTTTTATTATTAATACAACAAGGGAACAACTTGCAAATAAGTTTCTGTTGGAAATAATTAGAAATCTGTAGATTTTAATAAAACTTTCATCATCTTTATCAATTTTACAAACAAATATGGAAAATTAAATAAATGAATTGTTTTTTAATTAATTGGTAATTATTCGGGATTTTTCAGCTTTTGTTGATTTGCACGAAAATGTCCATATGAAAATGACAGGTAGAACTTGAGAGGCTTTTCAATTCTAAATTCCTGTCCACAAAACCTTCCCACTTTGAGGGCATATTTTTGTTTGGATTCCATTGTGGAATCGATAGATGTTGCTGTCAATATTATGATTGTGACCGGAGTTTACAATCTATCGCACGATATTTCATTTGAAACGTTCCCATTTATTTACAAATAATTTAAATTAATTTCCTCTATTTTTATATACAATAATTTGTCATTCTTTTCACAATTCACGGTATTCCTTATTTGTTTTAGTTTTATGTCTGCCTTTAAACTCTAAACGTTCTAAATAGGGCAATGTAAAACTACTTTGCTTTATATTTTGTTTTTCTTTTATGTTAAACGTTCACACCAAGAGAAATCTCATCCGTAACAAGGGTAAACAGAGATGGATGTTTTCCTACCCATAACCGTATTACCTTACGTGTAATTTAACGCATTTGCACACTGTGGTGAACGTAATGAAATTTACGTGGAAGCGTGTATGTAAAAAAACTTGAAAACATGTATGTTGACGGTTTTGTTGGTGGTATTTGTGGGGTAGTAGCTGTAATAGTGGTAGTGGTGGTGATGGTGATGTTTATTTAGTGGGTATCCAGAGAGGAAGCTGTACAATGTTTGTTAACGTACATAATGGACCCATTCTCGGTGATAATGCGGATCCACTGAGAAATATGAAATGAACAGGCTGCCTTTAGTTCAGTGTGCCTCTTTCACAACATATACATACAGAATAGAAGCGAGTACAAATACACAGATTACACTGCCATTTAAATCCAACTACCAAGCGGTTGAAAATTGTAAGCTCACATTGGATAATTTGGAAAAAATTTCATTGAATTGCAGATAGTTTATTTCAATTGATAATTACAACCAATTATTTGAAGGATTCTCTACCTTAAATATCGGATTGGACTCTTTTTTTAATGCAAAACAATCCTTTTATTGTGCAATATTCCACTATCTATCTAGAGAAAGAGAGAGGAAAATCGATCCCAAGTGGTTTGCGGCTATTGAAATGAAAGTATGCGCCTTTCAATTGATTAATGCCTGAATGGATTCTTACAGCCAGTAACAGGGACTATCATCGATTACAAATGCATGATACTGAAAGCTAGACGATAGGCATATAACGGGTATGTTTATACGTGTGTGTGTGTGTGTGTGTATTTGTGTACAAGGGTGAATGGAAAGAGCGTTCAGACATTGGAATGTCATTTTCTCGGCTTTTCGACAGCTTCCCTTTGTTAACTTGTCGACCGCAAGATATTTCCATCCCACCAAAATAATATCGCCCAATATCGTTCCATCTTTTTCATCATTTACAATTTAGAAGAGGATAGAAGTGAGTCAGGTGCGAATGCACCAGTTGAATTCGATAATAGGAATGATGGGGAATTCGTCAGTTATATTAGTCATCGATCCTAACTGAGCAATAGTATTTGTATAAATCTGTATAACGATATAAATATATTTAGAATAGGAGTTTGTAGGTAAAGCTACTTGTTAAACTGTTTGTATTGTGTAAGATAAATTGAGTTGTTGTAAGGATTCGAGTTGTTGTCCTCCTGTCTGTCAGACTTTACACTTCCCCTTTTACAACAAAACAAGCTGAAACACGAACACAAACATATTCTCTCTTGGCCTAGTATTATTCACTTTCATAATCTTCTAATTAATAACAATGCATGCTTCAATAATGTAGATAGATACCCACCTACATATCAACCGATGCGGTTCTATTTGTATAGTTGATTTTACTATTACTATTTGCAAAATTCAAGCATAATCGCAACCAACTCACTTCAAAGGAATGCACGTTATACACATAACAGGAATACTAAACAACCGGACTATGTAATGACCCTCATTTGTTCTGGTTGAGAGTTTCAGGATTACGACTACTACTACTATGTGTATGTATACATATACAGTAAAGACTGAAACCGGGTAACGGAATGTAACATCCCGTCTTGAGAATCCACAAGCTCATAATTGTCGGCAACGGATTTAATTGTTCAAATGCAAAGTAAGCATCTGCGGTATTTGCACCAATCCCATTTCAACTCAACTTGAAAATTTATAGAGAACATTGTAGTGAGACTACAACAATTCAATTCCTAGTCGATGACTAATCAAAATGTTGCTTTCAGCTAACTAAAATTGGAACAAACTATAAAACAGAAAAAAAAACTAATCCCTGATAAATGTACCATAAAAGTTTGTCGGTATAAACAATGTTGGCGTTAGCGTAATCTTCTACGCTTTTAATCGTCAAATAATTGCCAACATTATAACAGTAAATTGACTGTAGAAGAGCTATTTCACGCTTTTCTCCCAAACCTCAACAACGCCCGCTCTCATCATTTCCTTGCCGTTACTCAAGATAAAACGCAACGATTGTTCAAACTGTATAAAAATAAAAATTGAATAGTAAAAGAACCGAATACATACGAAAAATGTATCGCTAAAATATACCTCAGGTGGTGAACGGCTGTGTAAAGTGACAGCCAATTCCCGAACATGTCACAAAGTAGTGAGTCGCAAACAGATCAGCATTGACGATCAGGAAAAACGATATGTCTCTGTGAGCTTTGATGTATATTCAATAAAAATATTGTTCTGCCATCAAGCTCACTGGAAATACTATAAACAACTACAATAGAAGACAACTCGAATAATAACAACAATAGCAACAAACCAATGGTACACAATAACAAGTCATAAAAATCTTTATTTACGATTTTTAAATTGAACAGATTCAGAATCGATATATCCGATATTTGGATTATATTGCTATAGACATGCCGTTTATCTGGAACCAAAGCATTAATGACATAGCACAAATCTTGCCAGTAGATTTTTGTCATTGTGTCAACACCAGTTGCCGTACCAATACCAATTTAATGTTGATACTTTTCGAATTGTCCCCTTCTACTTGTAGCGAAAAAATCGGTACAAGAAAACCAAATAAAACTAGTCTACTCACCAATATTGAGTCATTATTTGAGATCTGTGATATTCTGTAACAAGTAATCATATTCAATTGTTATGCAGAAGCTGTTGAATTCGGATCTTTCCACCTGTTGTCATTTTGCCTTCGATCTGGACAAGGATAAAAAATCACCCGTAATAATGGAGGCTCAAACTTTTAGGCATGGAAATGTGTATGCATTAAACGTGTATTCATTACAACTACGATCGTATTAATTTCCACTGATATCTAGCGGTTAGTAGGAAACTTTCTGGTAATTAAATTATTGTAAATGACAGGGATCATTTAGATGAAGAATGATAAGAAATCTACTCGAATATTTATACGACAATAGTCATAATAATTGCCATTAATATGACAAAATACATGGTTATTATCTACGCATTAACGGTGATTCAAATCATAACAGAAGCATTGTTTGTATAAATAAATTTCTTAGCAGCTTGTAAAATCAACAATTTGACCATATTGGTGAAATTTAGTGAAAATTGTTGTTTTTGCGAATTTTATTTAAAGTTTAATGCACCATTTACCATATTCATCTCATCTATAAGAAAAAAGCGTGTTGGATCAATTTTCAATACAAATATTAAAGTCGTTTTGCATAGCGGAAAACTGGGAAAAACACAAAGAAAATTGTGCAAACTCCGACGACGATTCCAGAAACAAAAGGAAAACAGAAATAACGCCAGAATTCACCTTGCCACCGCAAACAAACAAAGAAATTAGATGAGATCGACACGGTTCTATTTGCTTACGAATGAATTATAAAGGCAAATTAGCTGAGATTACTTTTTCTCGTTGTTGTTGTTGTTGTTGTTACTGCAATTGTTGATGAGTTGATATAAGGGAGAATTTTAATTTATTTCTAAATATATCTAGGTCCACTTGTACATGTGTGCAATATGCTAAATTCTACAACTGGAATTAGAATCAATTTAGCGATGAATTAGTTGAGTTCTTTGAATCGCATCCAATTTTTCTTTCTAAAATTAGCGAAACCAAGTTGGAAATAAACCGTAGGAGAAATGAAAGAAATTCCTGCACATTATTTGAGATTCTTTTTAAATTTTTCTTCATTCTCTTCTGTGTTGCCACTCAGTAGATGATGATTGTGTCAAATATTTCATACAGATTTGATTAGCAACAGAACCGACGACATTTCTCTTTTTTCTTTCCTATGAACACAAAACGTTCATATTTCATCTCTGGAAATAAAATTCTACCAAGTCGTTTCGTTTTTTTTTTATTCTTTTTACTTCTTCATACTTCCTGTCCTCATTTATACTCATTTATTCTTTACAGTTACTACGCTTCAACGTCATTTCCTGTAGGTCCTTCACGATTGGTTCCACCAATAAAACGTCAACGATTGATGAACACTGCAAGAAACGGCAAGAACAATCAATCGCAGAAAACTACCACCGTGCCACCGCTTGATCAACTCAAAGTTTATAGTGAGTAGTGCCCTAAATTTAACCCATTTCCAGCTCGACTACTCAGTCTTTAAATTTCATTTCTATTGGCAATTTAATTGAAATTAAATACGATCATGAACAAACGTGCACGAGAATAAGAACGTCAAGTGATGTGCACTTGGTGATATTGTCATAGAAAACACATGTAGCTCGAGAATATTTTGTCGCGAGATATTTCCGGCACAAGACCGGAACGAAATAGTCGCATTTGTCACATTCTTAATGGTAGCAAGCTATTCTAAAATACACAATACAATTATAACAGCCCTTTGTTTCATTTTCTATGTATAGTGTAATGGAAATAAGAGAGAAACTCATCCATCTCTTGTGTAGACCATTCGCTTATGACGTCACATTAAAGGCCCATTTTAAATATTAATGCAATTGAGATTAATATAAAGTGCTTATTACGCTTGTTAAGTGTTGACTGCTGGCCGGGCAGAAGTTCCATACCAATTCTACTATGCTTCTGCTGCTTTTAAATGATTACAAAGAGTGCCTCTTGTATACCCCACAAAAGACAAATATAGGAGAAAGATTATATAAAGATTGTGAATAATTCATCTTAACAATCATTTAAACAAAAGATAATTCAAAGATTAATTAAACCATAAGTATAGAGAATTTCAAAAACAATTAAACTGTGCTATTATCAAACTGTACATGATTATAATTTATCCTTTGCTGAATTTAAAATATTTGTAATTAACCAAAATTGTACGATTTTAGGCAATCAAGACATCCTAATTTGCGGCAACTGTCGAGAAATGTTCTCCGAATTACACGATTTACTTGAACACAAGAAAACCTATTGCAAACTACGTTTCACATGCAAATGCGATACGAATAAATCGAGTAAGTGATTTAAATAATTCGATGATTTCCTCTTTAATTGCTTGCCGAAATTTTGTTGGCAATACAGAATCGCCAACGGATGATCATTCAACAGCTGCCCTACTTTGTGTCCAATGTAAAGATGCTTTCCAGAATGCTTGGGATTTAATGGTACATGCTCAGGCCGCACATATGTTAAACATTTATGAATTGGGCGTGCCAGCTTTAGCAAATTGCACATCACCACCTTTATCACCACGAGATAACAACACGCCAGATAAGGTAAGGAGAATATTGCCGAATTGTAATGCAATTACATTAAATCACTTTAAAAATTACCATACAATTGTATTTTAAAATTTCCATAAAAATATACGAGAGATCTCTTTACAAAATCTACATTCATTCCTATAAATATTTATTTATAATGCATCCAGTTCACTTTGAATTCATGTCAAGTAATCATTTGTTTAAAAATAAACAATTGTAGTCTAAATTTCCAGTAAATTGTGGCAATTTTTGGGGCTTGTAAAATGCGTTCAAATTCACATTCAAATTCATGGACAGTTATCAATAATAATAACACATCCAACTGTAATCTCCATTCAAGCGACAGTAAAAATAGTTTGGAAATAATTGCAGTCGACAGATTCACAAACAACAACTCACAACGTAATTTGCAAAACATGAAACAGAATAGGAAAACTGATGTTTATTCAAGTTTCGATCAATACTTTAAAGCAAAATTATTGGAATACAATGAAATTGAAATAGCCAAGAAACGTCGACAGAAAATTTACGAAAAATTGGGGCAATTAATCAAAATTTGTCTTTTGCTCCTAGTCTCGTCGGCGTTTGTCATACAATATTTGTGTCTACTACAAAATACTACAGCATTATCACAACCTACAAGCTTCAAAAATTTCAATACGAATCTAACAACTTATCCGATGATGTTTGAAAAAAAATCCCAGAGAAAATCGTTTCAAACGCCAGCAACGCTATGGTCTAACAACACCACTTCGGAGTTGAAACTACCAAAAGTACTGGAGCCTGTGAAGAATTTCAATCAGAAATTCCGCAAATTATTCATAAAATCCGACCTAATTCACTTATTCTGTCTATATTTGTTAACCATAATCGCTATTTCTTTGCTAATATTACACGGGATTCTCCTCAAAAGAAATCAGTGTAACCACAATTTTGCCAAATTATTAAACAAGATCCACGATGGCTATCAACAGATGCTTAATGAAAATAAGAGGAGATTATTTGAAGAGTTACCGTTCTACGGTGGCGATTCACCGAATTACGATAATTTCGAAGAGAGAAGATTGAAAATTAAACAATTCCCATCGAATTTCCACCGTCACTTTTGTAGAAGAATCACATTTTTAAGGCGTCAACTTCGAAATGAAATGGCTGTAGTACGAAATATGAAGCACGTTTCTCAACAAAGTAAGAACGAACGAGTTCGCAAAATTTGCCGAAAATACATGCAACAAATGAGAAGGGCTCATAGAAATTATGTGCTGCAATTGAATGAATTAAGTGAGGTGTTATTGAGACATCAACAAAGAAGACAGGCTATTTTGGCTTCGATTCAAGAACTGGAAAATAGGAAATAATTTTATTTTGATTTAGCAGGCTGGCGATAAATTTTCAAATCTATTCGATAACAATTGATTCGGCTCGACACTTTCCATTCGTTAATTGATAATAGAATTTTAATTACACTTTTATAGCAGAAAAGTGACTAGTTTTATTTATACAATATTTTTATTCAGTTGACTAGTTGGAGTTTTTACGGATCTTCCGTATTTAATTATTAACGTTGAAATGGCGACAACATAATATTTCGATTAGCAAAATTGTTAATTGATGGTGTTGATCCCGATTCAATCAGAGGTTGACTGCTAGAGTAACACCTTTAATATTTGATTAGATTCACTGAATTTAGACTGGGGTTGGACGTTTACATTATAAATGTTGAAATTCTACTGTCCTTTATCATTTCTACTTAAACATTTCTACGATAATTCAATTTTAGACGTGCTCTTTAAGAAAATGATTCATTCACCCCTTATATTTATATTTAACATCAATTTAATAGAAATCAATCACTGGAAATAGGGGTTGTTTTATCCGTATTTAGTTACATTACTAGTTTATCAATACGTGCCTTATTCACAGTTTTGTGAAGCCGTCAAAAAATATCTGCTCCTATTCCTAGTTGTTTTCCATACGCTAAAATTGGTTTTATTATACGCTCTCCTTATTCTCGCTTGACATTTCTAACAATTTATTTATCTGCTCGTAGAGTATCTCGCAACTATGCTGGTTTTAAATCACCCTCGTATAGCTTTTTTTGTTATCTATTAGGCTCTGTATCCGATTATTTTTTAATAGAGACATTTGTAGTTCATCGAATTTTGCATTTTTAATACACAACAAGTGACGAAAAGGGGGTGATTTTAATAGATCCATCATCGCTGGTTCTTTTATAATTTAACTGTTACATTATGTATGGACAAGGGTGTAATGACGCTGTTACTAAACTTTCCAAATAGTGGCCTTATTTCGAACTGCCTCAATCAAAGAATGTCTAACCAATAAATAATACCAAAATTTTCAAACAAAAATTCTACGGCTTGGTTCTAACAATAAGATGAATTGGCAAGAGCAACAAGTTCTTTAGATCCGGATCTGTATAAAAATTATACCTGTCTCTTTGTCCATATTCGCAGTAGAGCTTTTTTCATTTATTACCGTCCTATTTATATTTCTAAAATTTGTTTGTTTGATATTCGTGTCACGTTGTTTTCGAAATATTATTCATCAAATATTCACTATTTGTGTGTCGCTATTAAAATCGATAAACACCATGAAGAATGGGAAATTCGACTGATAAAGGTGATGACAATACACTAACTAACTTATCATATTCGATGACAATACACTAACTAACTTATCATATTCGATGACAATATTTTAACGATATTCATCTATTAGTTGTTGTGTTAAAAGTCAAACAGAATAGAGTTGGTATCGCTTAGACATCTATGGAAATTTCTATTTATTTTTGCTTTCAATTCAATTAGTTATTGTCGGAAAATAGATTAGAACTATACTTATACGTATAGTTGAAATCAACGAAAGAAAATCATTACTCAACATCGAGAAAATACGGACGACAGAGTTTTGTAATTACCAACACGATTCGTTGTAATTTATTGTTAATAGTTCCTATCTGATATTGGTTGACAATACGATACACGATATTAATTGTACTGCTAAAAACAATTGTTAATTATAAATCAATTATTAATTTGTTAATATTTCTAAATACAATTCAACAAAGGTTAGGATTTCTTTTAATATGATTCGCATGAATAATGGATAACCCCATTAAAATGTCTTAGATGTGAATAAGTAAGAATAGAAATTAATCACCATTAATTTCACCCGGGAGTCTAATATTTTACAACAAAAAAAAAATTAAAGTGACACGTTTTTATCGAGTTGTAGATAATTTTAGTGATTATTTTATATTTAGTGGAGAAATCTTTAACTTTTAAAGTCATTTTAGATGTGATTGAGGATGACCTGTAAGATAACAAACGATCAATAAATGAATGTTGTTTGATCCATTAGATAATCAAATCATTCCTGACTGGGAATTTTCCAACAGTAATTCAATCTTTGTCGGAAATATTAATGTCGATTCGATTCGATCTTATATTTTATTCAGATTGTTGAATCGACAATAGAAATTAGCATTAGGAATATCTCTATTTAGTTGACAAAATATTATCGTTTAATTCAACATTGGCTGGACAAATAAATTACTAGTGAATAGAATTTCGTATATAAAACACAAGATTAATCAATAGAGAGAAAATTACATAGGCAATAGAAACATTCTTTTTTACAATCGTTTCCTTGTTGCCACTATCATCATCATCATCAGCATCGTTATTGCCACTGGCATTTCAACATTCCAATACGACAAAAGCAACAAAAGACATTCTACTAATTTAAATAAACATCTTACAGCAATATTATTACAAATGCGAATAATAACGAGTCAGGCTCAAGATGTTATTGTTCCGGTCCCGGAGCTGTCAGCTGCAGTCCGCTTAGTAGGCGCCTTCCAATATATACTAAACGTTAAAGGCGCGAGCTCTTAAGCTTGTCCTTAGCGAATATAAATTGAGAATTCATTCACCACTCCTACAGTAGTCCTTTCAACTGGAAAACAAAAAGCACCAAATCGAAATATACACAGTGAGTGGAGACAAAGTGTATGCGAGTGTTAAAGAGAGAGAAAGGGGGAGAGAGAATGTCTTTGCAAGTTGGCAAAGACGTATTTACATAGTCTTAAAACACCAAAAAAGAACGCAAAACAAAAAAACATGAGAACTACACAACAATAACAATAGGAATAGAAGAAAAAGAAGGAGAAAATTGCCACTTGTTTTCCTTTAGTTGTTGTTGTACTGCCCGTCTGTGGTCGGCTCTTGAAGATTAATCTGTAAATAGTCCACGGGAAGCTTTCATTCTGGCGGAACTGATAACAAGTTGAAAAGGAAACTGACACAATTGTAAAATGGATGCTTCTGCATATATATTTGTATGTAAATAAGCTACTTCAATGTTGTGAAGTTGAACTCTTTACTTGCACGAAGCCAACAAGTTCAAAATTATATTGCTTCTATAATTAATTCCTCTTTTGATTCATTGAATGTAAAGATATGTAGGTATTTTTAGCAACAGTTGATTTTTTATTGTTTGGAAAAAATGATAATACCTATAATGAGATAGTAGGGATGGGATGAGACGACAGACGTAGTGTGACGTAGAAAATCGCCAAGGGAGATTTATAAGGGTCCATTGAATGTCACGAGTGACAGTCTGCGGTCATCATTAACACTTGCTTTGTCATTGTCGTTTTAACGAGCACCACAGCAACCAAACGCAGTCAAGCAAACGAAAGAGCTCCCCTGATACAGAGCAGTGGTGGTGATGCTTGATAGTGAGTACACAATATTGTCGCAGCAATGTGGAGATGCATCTAGAAAGAGGCTAATTGTCATTATGCTTGGACGTGGCCGAGTGGCTGGCTGTTAGTTTCTAAGCACCATAGTTTACACAGCACGTCTTCTCTTAACACTATTGCAATTATTTTAGACTTTATACATCTCGACAATGTAATGCTGGAAGAAGAATAATTATCCAACTCGTTCATGTTGCTTCTAACGTACACAAGTGCCTTTATCGCACATTTTATACCAACTGATAAGGTCGTCTTTATTTGTTTACTACAAATGTACCTGTTTGAAATGTAAATAGTGGTCAACTTGGTAACTTTCAAACTTTCAAACAATTTATCAAGGAGTACGGCTCCAGAAAGTTTGTAAATTGTCATAAAACTAGATACTCCAATAAACTACACAAACAATCCTCTTTGAAATGTAAACTTTTATAGAAGTGATATTTTACACGAACTGGACGCCTTAAAATAGGAAACGATATTGAAAACGCTTCATCATTAATTTTAATTCTATACAATTATGAAAATTACCCTACCTACAAATCGGAATCTAAAATTACTGCCGCAAATTTTCCGTTTATTTAGTGTGTCATTTTATTATCGCCAGGTGGTCGTTCCAATGTTCTAATTTCGTCCTTACACCACCACCGTTATTTATTTATAGAAAGTGAAAGAGACACGCGATTTCTTCGCAATTCGATAGGTTGGTTAGTTATTTCGACCGGAACGGCGCCCATCTATCAGTTACAATTTTGCCGCTCCCAGATGTATTGTTATCTTGGAAAAAAGTGACTTATAACGTTCACTGGTTATGGACAGGTATGGAAGAATAATGGATATGAATTGTGGTCTAGAAAATAATGCCGACAATATTAAAGGTGTTGACAATTTATTATCGAATTCCTATAGGAATCGAATATCGACAATTGAAAAATGAAATATTTTATTGTCATTATTATTATTGTTGTTATTCTTTTGTTAGTTCCGGAATAAAAAGGACGATTGGTGTTATTTATGGAAATCTGTTTTGTTGCAGGACAACAAGACCGGTTCAGTTGTCGATGGTGAAGAGGAGAATGGTGATGGTGAACACGAACACGAATTTATGGAGAACGGCCGTGATGGTCTCACGGGTACACCAGACTCGGCCAACTCACGCAACGACAAAGAACTGGAAGATCTAATGGACGTCGACTCGACCACGACCAAGACCTGCATAATGCATGCGTTGAGTATTGTCAGTACGCCGGCAACGTCCCAACCGGGTGGTCCCGGGGCATCGCCGCCCCCATTAGCCGCTATTGCACCACATACAGAACATAACGACACATGGAAGCCCCATACGAGGCTCTCACCGAAACTCGAAAACGACTCCTATCAGTAACTATTTCAAATTTATTTAAACAAACAAAACAACCCTATACCTAAAATATAATTATTATATTTAATGGAATAGATGATTCTGAATATAAGAAATTATTATCGTAATTATTAATTTTCGACAATTTTCGATAAGTCTCCAAAAATCATTTATTTATATAAAATATAAACACACAATTGTGGAATTTATACGTTGCAGCGATAATAAAATGATTGTAAATAGTAGAGAAGTTAAAAATGGATATTATGACGATTATTATTAATTAGATTTTAACGATTTTAAAAGTTACAAAAGAGGCGCTACTATATTACAACATCATTGTTACTATATAATTTATCCAATTTGAGTACAACTCTTTGAAACATCGAATTCATTTTTGTGTAACAAACCGAATCCTTAACGGAATTTAGAATCTCACAAGGCCGACGATAATTCAACTCGTCAATGATAAATTGTATAGTAGAATAATGCAGATTGAATTGTTTAGAAGATAAAATGAATGAAATTATAAAGTCAAAAGCGGCGCTTACTACTTATTACACAATGAAACATTTGTAAATATTTATATGTAAAAATAAAAACAATTTGACATATCATAAATATTGTATTTTAAGGAGATATCATTGTTAAAATTGTCTCTGGTTTTCAAAAATGTCTATAATATCCGTTTTTGGAAACGAAACAAGAATATCGCCTACTACTTTAAATGTAGAAATTTAAAATGAATTTGAAATAATAATAATAATAATAATAATAATAATAATAATAATAATAATAAAGAATTAGATAGGATCATATTTAGAAATATGCTGTGTCGATAAATATATTTATAAAAGGAGAATTAGTTATTTATACATGGAAATATTCAGGAGATTTCGCAAATCTACGACCAACAAGTTTTCGTTTTTCGTTTCTCAAAAAGTGTTGAATTTATTTTTGAATTCTCATAGTTTTCGTTTCTATTAATAATTAAATTTTTGAAAGATTCTTGAATATAAAATGAGTGAATGACCAAAAAATTTAAAGAAAAATTCTACATATATACATGGAAACAAAGATACACAATCATTGTATAGACGTATGAACTTTGCCTTGTGAACAACTATTTATTGTTAGAGCTTTTAATTTTGGAGTATTGCTGACGACCATGTCATTTATCTCTATGTATGTAAAGTATCTCTTGTCATAAACTAGTTATTGAAATATATGTCCTCCATTGTATCTTTTATTCGTTTTAATAATTCCCTTCTAAACGAACGAATTACAAGAATACGAAACGTACAATTTCCTTCATCTATTATGGCACTAAGAAGCAACCACTGTACTAAATTGGATTCGTGTCAGGGTAGAACAATTACATTTTATAGGATCAACGGTGGACAGCTGAAACGTTAAGGTAAATAAATAATCGATCGAAATAGTGCACTTCTAGAAATAACAATCACAAGCTGACTCCCTTTCTTGCTCTTATCACAAACAAATAGAAATTTTGATGCTGATAGTTAAACAAAAATAACTCAAAAGCTATCCGTAAGATTAAATCAAGAGGATAATAAAGCAAACCTTGAGTCTTGATGATAGCAAACAGAAACGAGACAATTCCCGAAAGATGTGATTTGTTATAAAGCGATATAAAACTTCGTTCTCTATGAATAATCATGTAAAAGCTATAAAAGATGAAATATGAAGTCTCGAACTATTCACTCCAACAATCAAATAATCATTCGATAAAATTCCAACGGCAAATTCCAATAACGTTATAGAAAATCGATAAACTCAAAGGATAAAATTAGAGAAAATATATCGAATTTTTATTAAAACAATAGAGATTTGATAAGCGAAAAACCATTGATATAATTTAATTGAACAAAGCGTTGAAAACGATACGGTTTTAGAATTTGCCCGGCGCATCCACCATTTTACTCGTTGGTTTGTACCAACGTTAAAACTTACGAGTTTTATGCGAATTTAAACAAGCTAATGACTCGGTTGACGCCCCTATCTTTAATAAATATTCAAAGATAACATTTTCAGGATTTCAGTAGGAATGTGTGTGTGTGTGTGTGTATGTGTAGGTCGCGTGTTGCAGTTATATTATTCTGACAAAACATTCATCACCACTCCCGCAACCGTACAACCTTGCACCAACTCGTCTACTAATTGTGTTTTATGATGGCCGACCAGCCCACTGATTTCTTCTTTTTGCCCCCGTTTTCAGTTTTATAATGAAAAAAGAATGGTGCACGGAAGAATTCCCAGAGTGAATAGGACACAGATGTGAATTTTACATATTTTCTGTTATTTTTTCCCCGTATGTTTCTTGTGGAAAAGTTTCAATTAGACAAATAGTAAAAACCTAGATAATATTACAATCCTTTTAGTAATGAAAACGGGATCATTTATAATGATTAGTTTGGACGTTTAAATAGTTAATCTACATATAGTTTGGAATGAAACACAGTGAAATTAGGGCCAATGAACTCTGTAAACCTTCCCATTAGAAAAAATCAACGTGTTAGTTTTATTCTATTTCCTGGTACTAAACATATAAGGTTAACGTAGACAAATTTTACAAATTAACTACCTTGAAGTGAGATAATAATTAAAAGCTCACAAGTCCATGAAACATGCCTTTATGCACACATACACCTACACACTATTCAAGTTAATTAAGTTCTTTAGAATAACAAAAAAGTCTCCCTCTAGTTGTAGAACAAAACTTGCATTATCTATGAGAACAAAGTGAGCAATAAAGCGCCGGTTAATAATAGAGCTCTCAAGTGGTTTACTTAAGAAAATCTGATCTTGTACGAAAATAATAGAAAAAAAAGGTAAAAATTACTAGCGATATTTTAATGTTTGAAATTGAAGAATGAGATCTGATTTGGTAATGAATTCAAGTCCCCTAGAGCGACACAATTGCATTGTTGTTGCTATTGTTTGATAGTTTGATAGTCTTCCACTTTGTCCGCATATATGAATGTTTGCAAATGGCATTACTAGTATCTATCAAATATCTCAACTAAAATCCAATTATTTTCCAAAATCGATTTTAATATTTTGCATATAGCCGGATTAATTGGATTTGTAACAAAATCAACATATTTTGTTATGTTGTTGTTTATATCCTCAACTAGTGAACAGATTCAAATAACAAACAATAATAACAACAACAAATCTATTCTTTGTAAATAAATAATTGTTTCACGAATAGTTTTGATGACACTTCGGTTCGGGTTAAATTGTTGGAATGTTGACTGTTAAAACTCTTGAATTCACAAGTATGGATGGACCAATTCTGCTGTAAAATGAACCCTTGGTGTCTCGTCTAAAATCAAATTTCATGTTAAACCAAATCTACGACAATATTGCTTGAATAGTTGTTTTTAAATGTATTTTAAAATTGGAACCTGTTGAGGCTATAATTATCGATATGTTGGAGATTTATCTCGGACTTTCTAGAATTGAAAAGAAATCCTAAATAATCAAACTCTCGAAATAAATCGAACTGGGAAATAAAATAGCTTTAAACACACTTACAGTACAAATCATTCAAAATTCTGGACGTTAGACGTCAAAACTTTAATAGTCAACACAAAATCGCTCTTTAAAAACACATTTCCCTACAAAGAAAAAATCGTCGAATTTTACATCTATAACGGCAAAATATTGGAGAATAATGCTCCCTTTCCAACGTATCCTTTTATTTCATAATTTCGTACGTCTTCTAAATTATTACATTTCTGTGAACTATAAGAACTGAAGACAAAAAACATGCCGTAGAAACACAAAACGAAAGCTGGAAATGAGTTGACTTTGAGATTGAAACACGCGCAAAATGATAATTTTTGTGTCTTAAAGTAAGAAATGGATTAACAGAAAAAATTATCTACCTGAGAGTCAACATGTTTCATGTACTTTGTTTCAACTTTGTAGAAAATTGCGAAGCAAAGATTTACAGGAAACCATCTGGATAATTTTACAGACGTTCTGCTCGTACGTCTGTGGAACGTTTTAGAAATTTACAATACTGTTGACACTGTTTATAAGCCGTTATTATTCTAAATCTGCAATTAAAAACAACGAACAGCTCTCGTGTTATCCGTATATAAAAGTGCTATCTAAAGGTTAAAAGCTCTTTAAAAGGCGGTTGTGGATTTATATTATAAGCTGTTCACGCTCAAAAAATTTACTTAAAAGAAATAAGTGTGGCATTATTATACAATTCAGATACAAGTGTTTGTTATTGGAATTGCAAAAGAATTCGCACAATCACTTCCAGATTTCCTAATAAATTTATCGTCTGACATCAAATAGCTTTGTAGACGACAATAGAAAACATCAAAAACAGAAACAATATCCTGTCTTGTTCGATGAACGAACGAAAAAATTTAATAAAACCAACATTACTGGACTAGATCCGTTTCAATAATGTTAATAAATGACAATTTTTGTCAATCGAATACAAACAACATTAATTCGAAATTTGTTATCGTTTCAGTTCTTTTTAACAGATAAATTTTCCACGAATAAGTTAAGTACGTGTCGACTGATTTACGTTATAGAAAAATAAACGAACTGTCATCTATTTGAGTGCGTAACCGTGTTCCTCTCATTATGTATATTTGAATATTTATAAACTTTATGCAAATGTTCATTTTTAATTTGGAAATTTTAAATAATATTTCCAAGAAGAAATATTTCTATTCACTTCTACAAATATTCGAAAACACTTTTAGCAAACAATTCGAATTGTTTCCTCAATAAATTATAATTATACTCGAGCAATAATGACCGTAATTTCTTTAAATAGTCAATTTAATGATGCGTCGATTATTGGTTGAAAACACCAGGATCTAAGTTATTAAAAGTTGTAATAGGATAGAGTAATTTCCAGGATGGACGTACAGTAGACACACTGTCTCATCAATCATATGTGGAATAGAGCTAAACAAATCATCAGTTTTGTTGGATAAACAATTTAAAATTAGAAATTTCCTACAGGAAAACTATTTACACTTGGCTTTTTGTTGTTTAATTCGAATTCTCTAATAACTTGAATACAACAAACATTATCTCAATAGAAATCGTTTGCTTATTTCAATTATTTATAAGACGAAATTCAAACTGCAATTTAACTTACAGAGACCAATCCGGATCTCTGTTGAGATTCTCTGACATTAACTTTTGAACTACCATAGTGTTGATATGGAGAAGACATTTGATTCATAATTTAATAGGAAAGTTGAGCAGATTTCGTCTATTGCTTTCCACGCCCAACTCTTACAAGGGGTGTATTTAAGAAATCTTCCAACAAATTCACAGGTAAGTCTACTACTTTTATACAGATTAATTGTAAATTCTAAGAAACTATAGCCGAGTTAATAAAGTTCTTGATGGAAATAGAAAAAATATAAAGTCCTTATATGAATTGTGCTCGGTTCAATATTCACTGCTGAAACTTTTAATTTATCTTCGTCTGCCGGAAGTGGCTCTTTTTCATAAACTAGATAATGAGTTATACATCGCCCATTGTAGTTTTAATATGTTATTAAAACTTAAACTTTAATTTCTTTGCATTAAAGTGATATCGCATGTTCGTGTGTGTTGTATAACCTGGCGCATCCACCAATTTTACTCTTTATATTACTACTTGGGATGTAATTTTCATAAACTATATAACTAAATAATTGAAAAAGACGTACAGGCGTACGTTTAAACATTGATTTTTCGTACTTGCAGAGAAAAATAATTGGAATACATTTAAATGTTTGTATTTTAGAAAAATTTCAATTTTGAAATTTCAATTATAAATATTTGTCAATGCAGGTATTCTAAAGCGGGATATGTCCAATAAACAAGGTTGTTCATTTCGTTTATTTTTCTCATAATATAATCCATTAGTAATCCGCCATTTTGGTGGCTTACCGATGAGGATTTTTGTTGCCTGTACGTGTTAAACGTCTACAGTTTATACTTAACAGTAAGCGCCTTATACCTCATTTTTCCTGAATAATCCTCTTAATAAAGTGCATGTATATTTTATAAATAAATTTTCTATTATGTTTACAACGGGCGATACATGTTGAAAATGAGATTCATTTCCATTTTTTTTATTAATCAATTGTATACAGAAAAATTGTTGAATTATTAATCAAATTGCAGGTGTTAATTCACCATTGTGTCGTTAGATAATTGAAAGTTCTTCACACTTGGTATGTTTAAGGATGAAATTTACGGTGTGTTGCTTCTAATAATAATCTCATTACGAATTTACCTATATTGGCTTAACATCTCTAAGAGAATACAAAATTTTGTATTAAATTAAAATTCTATCTAAGCATATTTGATACAATACAAGCTGTATAAGAATTTTAGATATTTTCCTCATAATTATAGAGTCTGCATAATGAATTTCGGATTAAACTGTTTCAAGTGTGATTTAATCTACAATGGAGCTGTTCAAGTCTTAATTACCCTTTAAACAAATTTTCAATTTTCTCAAGTTATAAATACGAAATTTTAATCTTACAAAAGATTTCCAACAATAACATTGGCAAAGACGATGGGAAAATTGTAAAGTACTTGGGGAAAACCAATTAGGCAACTAGTTGATCTTATACATTGTTTGAAATTTGAAAGCTTTACATTGCCAAAGTCTGGGTCGACAAGGTTTCACCTGTGCACCCGACTCATCCCCCATTAGAATTACAGACTCGACTTGTCTAAAATCGAATAGAATTTTCAACAATTAAACCACCACCCGATCAATTCAAAGATCTATTAATTGCCGTATAACGTATGCAATTCCTGTAGTATATATCCTAAAAAGGATCGTCTGTAACACAACTAAAGCTTTCGACTAAGAGGATTCCCGAATCCCAGGCGGGTACATTAGATTTATGTCGGATGCGTGAAACGTCCCAACATAGCTTTATCGTTATATTTTTGATATGTTTTTTTTCCTTCTTCTTCTTCTACTCTTCGCTTGTCTCATATAAGACATGATTAGTTTCGACCATTATGCTCCACAGATTTAACATTCCTTCAATTTGATGACAAGCAGCCTTCAAGCAAATCCCCACCTATGTGTCACGTTCGTTTCATCTAAATCTTCTGAAAATCTCCAAATACATCTGTGATGAAAATAAATCTTAATAGAGTTATTGTTCGATATAATGGAGATTTAATAGCACAGTACTATAATGAAGAAAAGAAATGCGATTATTCCAGCGCCTCCATCAGTTTTATTTAAAACTAGCACTTTTACATATATCCAATTTTATTTCATCTAGCCGCATAAAATAGAAATAACCGGTTATAAAGACCATTATGTTGTTTTTACGAATTTTATATTTATTGCACTATACAAGTTTCTTTTATGAGGAAATTAAGCCATTAATTCTTACGTTTTTATTTAACGAAACCTACAAGAAAGCAATAGTCAGTTTAATAGAATGAATAAAACGTCCCTTAAAGTGGAAGCCAGAAAATTTCTATACAAACAAGAATGAATAGAGAGGATAATTTTGGAACTTGCACATAAATTAAAACAGATCGGATAAAAATAGAAATAAATTCGTATTAAAACCTATGAACTTGCCCTTCCCTTGTTCAAACTAATCGACAAATATCGTAAATAATGGTTCTAAATCCAAAAACTGTTTAGTTTTAATTTTAAATTATAAAACAAAACAACTGTTAGTCTATAATTTTTCTAATTAGCTTTAATTATTTCTCATATTTCACATGCAAAACAAGTAGTTGGTATACACAATGGTTTTATGATTGTAGGTTGTTAGAATGGGCATTATTATTTTTTTATTGTCTTAATCCACAGCTCTCGCTCTTGCAACTATCTGAATAAATAAACACACCAACCCCATCAATTTATTTCTAATTTATCACAATTTGAAAATTAACAAACACCTCACGTATTAAAACTTAATTATTCTCATTGAAAATTTAATTAACAAACAAACAACAAGAAGAACAACAGCCAAAATCAACAGTGTTATGCATTATAACGTAGAATAATAATACAAGGAATAATAATAATAATGATAATAACAAAATAATAATAATAATAATGAGAGTAATAAAAAAAGAGGAAACTGTGTGCACACCCATTGTAAACAACAAATTCGTGCTAATAGAAGAGGGCGTATAGAGAATGTGGGATTAATAAATCTTTGTTAACTTCACCTCATCCCTAATATTGTCACCCCTCATCCCATCCAGACCGCTTACACCCCTTTTATACTGTAGTTGGATATGTTATACAAAACATTGTGGGTTTATCATGGAACAACATACATCAATCATTCAGATTGGTCCGTCATTACCATATACGTCCGATAATATTTCGTCTTTCCTACAATCACGATATAAGTGTAGAATTTATTATTAATCATCACTATACGAATCGAATCGAAAAGAAAAAAAGCAAGAATTTAATATGTAGAAATAATAGAAACGAATAATCTCTTTTATGGCTAAATTTTTTGATTTAGATTGCAATTACGCAGTTGTAATTTTCAAAAATTAATTACTCGAAGTAAATAATATGACTTTAGTGTATGGAAATAGCTTTGTTTTGTATTCAATATGAAAATTTTAACTATTGACAGTCACGCCATGTTGATATAAATTCATTAGTAAAATGTTGATAAGCATGCACAGGATGACAATTTGGAATTTTCTTACCTGGTTTATTTCAACATTATTGCAGAAATTTTCATAATAAAATCTAATTGGAAATTTCTCCATATCGGAATTTTCCGCGTTTTTCAAATTTTTCCCCGGCTAGAATGTTAATTGAAAAAACGTTTATTTTTCAAACAATCGTACCTTGTTTCTCTGGAGACAAGCAAAACAATCCTAATTATTGTGGATATCGTTAACAATTGCCCCAAGATCTCTGAAATGGGGGTTGGGTGGTCAATTAACGATCTCAGTAGAAGGTTTTTATTATTCAGTATGTAGGAGTTGGGATTATTTTAGTTTTTTTTTATATGAAAAATTCATGAGTCATCACCAGCGTAAGTTCGATCGTCCTTATTTACTCCACCAATATTCCTAATGACCATAAATTTTCAATGACCTTTCTGTCATTATATCGCGTTGAAAATAAAACTCGAGGGTGACATTTCCGTCGATCCTCCATCTACCGTTACATCTCTATTACAAGCTAAATGTTAAAAAACCATCTGTCTAGTTTATGATGATACGTGATCTGTAACTTTATATAAACACTTGGTCCCATTTGTTTAATATTTTCCATCAATTGATTAATTTTAATTTATTACACAAAGTTTTCTATCCCTATGTCTGTCTCTTGACAATATTGTTTCTACATTAAAGATCAAATTGATTGTGAAAAAAGATGGAATTGAATCAACAGGAAATTGGAAAGCCAATCGATCAAATCGGGGGACGAATACTGGCATAAAACAATATTCGAAACCTTCTCAAATATACTTTAATAATATTTTAAACTCAACCACCTGATGATGGGAGAATCTTTGGCTAACAAATCGCCGTCCTATTGATTAGAAATACATTGATAAATCGTGTTTCAAACTCTTGTACAACAGTTACTAAAAGTTTAAATAATGTCCTACAAAGTTTTGTGCAAGGCCTTTATTGTTGTCTTGAAACTTTTACCGACTCTATCGGCAGAAATGTTGGTTATTTTTTAGTGTTACAATCTCAACTGTTTTCGAAGACCGTGATCTGTTAATTATAGTTTTAATAAGTTGTACTTGTAATTGTTTTGCATGGTAGTAGCCTAATTGAAATTGTCCATTCGTGAGAACCACACCATCTGTCACAGCCAATAATTCCCGTATCTCCCTCAGGACATTGTTCAACATGCATGAGGTTCGCGTTTAGTGTGAGAGAATGATGGGGACAGATTTGGGAATAAACATTTCTATAAATTGATGGGTCGATACATTGAAAGCAATCCGTTAAAGTTAAACAAGTACAATTTAGAAGATTGAATGGGAAAGAAACTAACAATAAATAGAAAAAAAAAAAGAAAATACACGATAAAATTGAATTAAACCGGAAAAATTCTAGCCAATAGTATGACATTGTAAATTTATACAGTAGTAGTTTATCGAATATCTGGGGGTTATTGTTGTAAACAAGAGCGACTGTGTTGTGGTTGTCCATTCATTTCAACCACAATTCTATAAAAACACCAAACTACCCCAACAAACTAAAGGCATGAATGTCCCTTTCATTTCAATTTGTCGATATTTTTTCTCTTAACTCCAAAATTTATTTCAATGTAAATTATCAAACAAATTATTTTAAAACCATTTAAACGAATCAATTGCCTTTTAGGCATTTTAGAAATTCGCATGTCGGTCATTTTCACAGTAATTTCTACTGTATATCTACAGGAAATTAGTCTGTCAACCTGTTTCAAATCTCTCCCACTAATGTACTGATAACACAATGTATTTCCACTTTTACTTATCGTTTTTCACTCTTGAATTGCAATTATCGTAATAATCTCTTTTATAGGAATACATACCTATCTTAATAGCACTAATTACCAACATCATTTAAATATTCTTAAATGTAGCAAATTATTAAAGATTTATTAAGCATAATGAATGCCGTTGGTTATAAATTAATTGCGAAATATTACTTTGATGATAATATCGTAAACGTAACAGGAAGACAATACTTGAAAGAAAATGAAAACACATAAAAGAACAGCCCCTGGAAATATCTATCGTTGTAATTAAAATTACTTTATAGATAACTTGAACCAATTAATAACCAGATAAATTTTCAATTTTACCCGAAATTAATAACAACCAACTTGTTTTCAAGTAGATGTTGACGTTTTATTCTTCTACTAAAAGCGAGTTTCAATGTAATTTTATTGAAATATCAACGATGAAATAGTGTCGTTTTGGGACAGCTTTGCATTTACATTTACTTGACTAAAATACAACTGACCCGAGTGAAAATACACGCCAAAACGCCACCATTGATCCCATAAAAGTCTATATCGATAAAACTGACGCATTCGAAAGTATTTCAGTGCACTAACGTCTAAAAGTTTCACATGAAACTTTAATAAATTATTGAATAATTTACAAATAAAAGAATTAAATTCTCGATTAATGGTAATGGAATAAAGTAATATAAATAATAAAATTGTCGAATTCGTTACAATATTGGGAAATAGTTTGTGTTACTCCATCTAGTAAAAGAATTTTATGTCGTTGAATGTACAAATGGGAAAGCGACATGTCGAAAGCGCTCTATATGAACCCCTCACATCAGACTCTGTGTATATCTAAATAGTGGTAGAAACGACGCTATAAAAATTGACGACGTTCCATCTTTGGTAAAGATGAAATAACATTGAATGACCCCACCTGGAATCGATTTTCATATTTCCAACCAAACCACGGCATGATAAAACAATAATTAGACTCTAAATTAATATTATCTAGCTTTATCAACGACATGTTTATAGTAAACTAAAAATCACTGCCAGGTTTCTTTACAAACACCCAGAATATCGTCAGCTGGTAAATACAAACTTTCCGCACTTCCACAGGGTAGTTCAATGGTATAAACTAAAGAAATGTTGGCTTTAGCCATTAACCAATCATCACTTGTATGCTGGATACATGGCGGAAGCTGCATTACCAACTGTATAATCAGTGCCACGCACCGCCCTAATAGCAGCATTTACATCACCACCCAATTGATCGCGTTCTTTCCAATTTTCTGCAAATTCGTAATCGTAACTCCATCGCCACAAAATGTATTGTCCGCAACTGTGCAATGTAAATACATTGCAACATTGTCATCGGTATTTAACAAATAGTCACGAAAAGCTTGTGCATTCTTTTCAGAAAATGCTTCAGATCTAGCATAAATTGAATCACATTCATTATCAGTAGCACCGGAGTGCATCCAATTGAAATCAAAATTCCGATTAGCATCGACTCCACTACAGAATTTACCCGGTGTACGAGTTTTCCTCCACATACGATCGTCATCCCGGCTGTATTCATAACCATCCGGATTCAAATTCGGTAAAATTGTCCAATTAACATCTTCAATCAAGTATCGATTAGTGGCATTTTCAATCAATTGATTGATTACGTAAAGTGCGACAGCCGGCGCGATCCATTCTCTTGCATGAATACCAGCATCGATAAAAATCGTCGGCTTATCATTATCACCTGTAGAAATTCGAATTAAACTAATATTTCGACCTTTGTACGATTGACCAATCGCTTGAGTACGAACGATAGCAGAATAATCAATAGCTAACTGTTCTAAATAAGCGACTATCTACAATATAAATATAAATATTTGATAATTCTGATAAGCACCGAAATATACCTCTGAGTGTCTGTAATATCGATCGAATGAAATTTTACCGGACGCTGCTAATCGGGACCGTTTCGAATTGCGAATTCTTTCGGCTTCAATTGCTCTAAATCAAAATGAGAAGAGAGGTGGGAATAGATGGAAAAAAATTAAAGCGAATCGTTAATAAATCACAGGATTTACCTTTCAACATTTTCGATTTCAATCTGGAATGGGATGGATAGTTTCTTTAAATAACCAACAAAATTCGTTTGCATAATCGGTGATACCATTACCGTTACCGGTTTATTAACACGATTCATCGGAGACCAGAAATTAATGTCGTTGTTTTTTTGTAAGATTCTCAAAGCGTCCATTTGTGCCGGATTATTTGGCATAATTTTGAACACCTTATAACTAACCCAAATTATTAATTACATATTGAAAACCCTGAAAACGAACGGATTTTGTGGACAGATTCAGAAAGACTAAAATTAAGAGTAATGAAGCCTGCATCTTGATCACTAACATTAATGGATTATTTCTTAATTTTAGGAAAATTTATTTCAATCAGATATAAGGAAATGATAAAATATTAAAAATTGAACCCTTAAAATTTAGGGAATTTTATAGAAGTTGGTATTAAATAAAACAAATGAAAGTTCTACTTGACGATATTCAACTTTTTATTTGTAAAACGAGTTGATTTTCAATTGTTTAAGTCTCCATATTAATTACGACTTTTAATAGAGTAAAAATGTGTGACGAATTATCGTGTACTCCACCAGAATTACGTGATATTGTTGAAAATGGTATCAATGATTTACTTCCCGGTAAATCAAAAATAAAATATGAACATTGTTATCAAAATTTTCAAGAATGGTGTAAAAATAATTTGAAATGAATAAAAGTTGTTTTCACGCCAATCAAGTGGTCTGCATTTCTGTCAAAGAATGACATTTGAGATAGTCGACAGCGTTACCAACTTCGAAAAAATAAATTATCCCAGATTTTCCACACTCAAAGTAGTTGAGAAATTTCCATTGCTCTACTTTTAGTGTGGAAATGATTTTATTTCCAACGCAAAATAGGAAAAACAATATTTCAATCCTTATAGTCGAGTGTTGTTATTGAAGATAAAAATATCGCACTGATAAATAATTTGAATTCTTTCGTAGACAAAATTATAAAAAAAGAACGTTTCAACTTGAAAATTTATTTAAACAAGTTTTTATTTTATTATTTTCCCCAAATTTTTGTCGTATTTGCGTCAACTTTAGTCTATAAAGATTGAAATGCTCAAGTTTTAATGCAAGTTTCCTCCCTTTTGTGCGATAATAGCCAGCATCCAATTCTATATTTACAAACTTCCGCAAATCTGCAAATTTCGTCTTTGTTGACATCTCTATATTTATTTTATATGGTTTTCGTTGTCTACAAAACACATCTGTCCATCTGGGGATGTAATGCAGCCAACAAAGTTTCATTATTTTTTATTCTCACCTTGTTAAATTTCTAATTTTCTACTTTTAGAATGCAAACAAAACCCTTGAACTGTAATTGAAACATATTCTCTATATCTGTGTTTCACATTCTTGAAATATTGTTATTAGTACGATTTTATCCCCCAGATATTCAGAATTTCCTGTAACTGACATTTTTACTTTGAAAGAAACCTTATAAACTCGAAGCTGTTCTCCCACGTATTATTTTTCAACTAAACTTAATGTAGATCAGTTGGGACTAAATTCTAACTATTCATGTACTAAATGTAGCTTTGATTTCGTTTTTATTTTTCATTCTTCTGGAACATAATTTTCTAGGAATTTGATTGCTAATTAACCTGTCTTAGCTTTATTTAATTATAATGAAAATGCTTGTTTATAATCTAAAAAAAATCTTAAAATTTTATATAAATTATTGGAGGAATAAATAATTATCGAAATAGTATAGAATTTATTAGTCTGACGGTGAAATATTTTGTGCTGCTGCCACTAAAGTATCATGAATCTCTTTAGCATAAGCAACTTGTGCACTAGCTGTTGCTAAAAATTGTGGATACGTCAAAATATTCTCATTAATACCAATATTTTCACTGCGAGCTGGTGCTACCGGTAAATGCAAATAACGGTTGCTACTTTCAGCTTGACTCAAACATTTAATTGAAGTTTTCTACAAGAAAAAAGTTAGAATGTAACAATTGTAATAGAATCAAGCACCAAATGCAACTCAATTTGATCACATATCGAATAGAATTCTTCTAAATTTTTATCGAAACGTGGAATTTGAACATCGACACCTTTCCTAAAATTAAAACAAATACTCATCGAATAAATTCTATTTAAATAAAATAAAATTACTTACAAAGATCCAGCATCAACTTGGCTGTTTTGATTTAAAGTTTGTGCTGCCGTTTTAATTGTATTCTATAAAAATAACATTCAATACAATTAAGAAACGAATATTTTCTATTATTTTATTACTGAAAGTGATTCCCTTAATGGACCAATGAGGGTTTTTATCTTTGAAATATTGTCCAAAGGTTGTGGTGGTTGTTGTTGTTGGGGTTGTGACTGTTGTTGTTGTTGTTGCTGCTGCTGTTGTTGCATCTGTTGCGGATTGCCCTGGGGCAACATTCCCATCCCAACATTCATTTCTACTTTATTTGATTTATTTATACAAAAATAACACAATTGTCGTAAGGAAAAGTGAGGTTAAATACGATATGTCAAAAATGACAACATCGAAATAGAGAGGAAATACTGGAAAGCTTAGATCGTATTTAAAAAGTAGGACCTGTCCGTTGGAGAGAAATAACTATAAAACGGGTATCCCCATCCTTATTTTACTCACGCGATTAAAGGGAAATTTACTTAAATGCATCATCAATTTGGCTAAATAATAGATTAATTAATGTAATAACAACATATGAAGACTAAAATTAACGAATTTAATATAAGAAATGTTTAAAATAAGAAAATATCTGCATTTTTATCTACTGGTGTATTAACAGTACCTATAAAAGTGAATACAAATAAATAATAAAAACACATTGGAAGTATAACAATGTAGGAAAAATTATACACAAGAACATAAAATATTTTTTCAATGTACTATTAAATCTAGACAATTTTACATAATTATAATTTGTAATTTATTAATACATTTGTAGTATTTCCCGTTTAAAATAATGAGGGGGAAAGAGATGCAGATACCCGTATCGCTGTCTCATTCTAACGTAGAAGGCACGGTTTTGAATTGTTTTGTCAGCCTCCAGTATATTGCTCAATTCATTCGCAGATCGCCACTAGATGGCAATCAAATTAATATCTTTTAATATAATTATTTATTATTTTTAAGAATTCTCGAGATTTTTTATAAATAAGAAATTACCTAAAATAATATTATAAATTTTTGAATACAATAAATATTTTTAATTTAGTTATTATTAATACTAAATATTGAATAAGATTGGCTTTGATTATCATGTGTCAAATCATATGATCAATCAAATTATGACAATTTCAGGCAGAGTTGTAGTGGTCTATTGCAAGGCGTTGTCGTAAGGATTTAATTAATTTTAAGAATAATTCATCAATTTTTTTGAAATAATTAAAGAAAATCCAACAATAATCATGGCTTTAAGCGATGTTGATGTTCAAAAGCAGGTAAGCATCGATTTAGAAAATTATTTGTACATTTCTTGTAAGATTAGCAATTGAACTGATTAATTACAATTTGCCATTGATTTGATTGTTCCTTTTATTGGTAACTTTCAGATTAAGCATATGATGGCCTTTATTGAACAAGAGGCAAATGAAAAAGCTGAAGAGATCGATGCTAAAGCCGAGGAGGAATTCAACATTGAAAAAGGCCGTCTTGTTCAACAACAACGTTTGAAAATTATGGAATACTATGAGAAGAAAGAGAAACAAGTTGAATTACAAAAGAAAATGTATGTCTATTCATAATTTTTAACGATTTCTTGTAATTGTTCGTTATGTCATATGACCCAATTTCCATAAAATTCCTCCTATCCAATTCACAAGAAAATCGAATTGTTTTTATAATAACAAGGACCACTATGTTCATAGTCAATCATCGAACATGTTGAACCAGGCCCGTTTGAAAGTACTCAAAGTACGTGAAGATCATGTGCGTAATGTTCTGGATGAGACTCGTAAACGCCTTGGTGAAATTACACGTGACCAGGGGAAATATGGACACATTTTGGAAGCTCTAATCCTCCAAGGCCTCTATCAAGTACATTTAATAGAAAATACAAATTATTCATTTATTAATATATTTTTTTAACATTTCTAGTTGTTTGAAAGTAATGTTACTGTAAGAGTACGACCACAAGATCGTTCGTTAGTTGAATCAATCAGTCCTGTAATATCAACAAAATATCGTGATGCAACTGGTAAAGATGTAACATTGAAAATTGATGATGAGAGTCATTTAGCATCGGAAATAACAGGCGGTATTGAATTGTATGCTCATAATTCAAGGATTCGTATCAATAATACATTAGAAGCTAGATTGGATTTGATTGCACAACAATTAGTACCGGAGATTCGTAATGCATTATTTGGACGTAATGTTAATCGTAAATTTACAGATTAAATCATGTTTTACATCCAATTATTATTTTTGATTCACTCATTCATTTCAATCATTGAATTGATGGGTGAATCCTAATTAGTATTGTAAATGAAGTAAAAATAATAAATAAGAATAATTCCACAGAAATTCCACTATTGTGTACAATAAAATTGTTGGTGGATCAAAAAATTAATTGTAAAGCTCTAAAATGTATTCCATATTATTTATAGAAATGTTCGATTTCTTTTAGTATTTGGTGCTTAGTCTGTTATGTTTAGAACAATTCAAATTCATATGTATATAGTACTATGTTATCAATAAATCAATTGGCTAATCGAAAATTGGATTATTTGACTTTTTTGAGAACTAATAAATTGGATAAGAAAAAAGTTTTACCGTTAGAATTTTGCACAAGACATTTTCTGAAAGTACAAAAAAATAAATTCATCCGGTAAAAAATAACAATTGCCAAATCACAAATTCAATCCGGAAATGAGCCTAATAATCGTTTCCTCACAATTTCGCGCTAAAATCCGTTACACATTAACGATTCAAAACGAAATCACGTGGAAATCTAGTTGAATGTTGAAAATTTGTCCAAAAATGAACTCAAAGTTTATTTTCCATAGCTTATCTTGATATGAAATGGTTAAATTGTCTTTTTTCCGAAAACTAGTCAAAATTCAACCAAAATTAACAATTAAAGTAAAGTAGAGCATGCTGTATTTAATTACAGTTTCAAAAGTACCGCTCAAAATTACAGCGCCCTCTATTTAGTTGTCAATGGTATTTAAGCGTCACCCGGCTCGATTCTCGGCCATTTTGTATTCGTCTTCAACAGTGGTAAGTGATCAGCAATTATCTTCAGATATCTCTCCAATCTTATCATTTTTTATGAAAAATGTTATCTAAACTTAATCTACATTGAGAATTTTATTAACAAGTATGTTTATTTTTTAAATTGCAACGTTTTTTTCTAAAAATTTCACATGATGAATCGTTAAGATGAAAAACCATGATTACCAGATATATCTTACCTACATTAACTGAAAACATTAACAATAAATATAACTAATATTGTAAAACAATTGAAACTATTCGTATTTTTTGGTATTTTTCCAGAAAAAACCTGAAAAATGAGTGCTGTAACAATGATACCGGTTACTGAGGTATGTGTCAATTATTGATTAGTTTTTGATAATTTTCATGATGATTTAATAAAATTGACAAGCATATGACTGAAATTCTATGTTGATATCATCTACTGATAAATTTGCAATAATAAAAATCCATATTTGAACACGTGGCGTCATATTAACAATTGTAATCTTTTTCAGGTTGTAACAACAAACCTACCGGTATTTATTTGCCTTGAAGTCGAATACTTAAAATCATGTAAGTTTATTTTAAATTTTCTCGTAACATAAAATGAAATTTATCGATAATTATCATGATGATCATAATATTACGCCTCAGTCAATATGATAGCCATGATTAAATCACCTCCTGATAAATTTAACATTCTAAAATCATACGCTCCAAGTATGATTGAATTCTAAAATCATATTTCTTTCCAGATACTTTTAATGGGCGTTGAATGATTCAAGGTAAATATTTTCTTGATTCTCGGTTTATTATAAACCACGTGATGATACTAGTTACCGGTTGATTGACCAGTGATAATAACAACCTATGGCTGCATTATTATTCCTGAAATATTCTCTAAAACTTAATATAGTTGAATTATTTTTGCCAAGTTTCTTATAGAAGTTATTGGTTCTAGGTGAAATTCGGTGATGAGAATGATTAACGTTGACTTGCAACAAAGGTAAATATATAGATTAAAATTACAATGTACGATATGTAGGGTAATATGATGTTTTTTAAAGTTATCCCTGTCTTACGTATAAATTTCATGGGGAAAAATTTGATTCACTGATCATTTTTATCTACATATCAGTTTTACTTTAATTTGTATTGTTACTAATGTATGGAAATTATTAATTATAGATTCTTTGATGGTATGAGGAGAGAAACTAAACAACCATGTGTATATTTTTATGGTAAGTTATACATATTTTTTTTAATAATTTTTCCTCGTGATTTAATGTATGTTATATTCATGAATTCCCCAAAATTAGGATTCTAATTGCTGTCACTGATTTATTAAATTCATATTTAAATTGAATTATTTATTTCGACGTTTTACTAAAACTGCTTATCTTTTATAGCGCTAATCGAAGACCTTATCGTGGACATTTACAACGAACTCAACTTTATGGTAAGTAACATTCAGTTTTTTGTTTTTTTTTTATTTTTGTAGTATTTTTGTCCATGATGAATTAAACTAAACCCACCTTTATGAACCACAAATTCAGGATTAGAATTGCTTTACTGATTCCTTAACTTTATATTTCAATAAAACTGATTGTTTTCACATCATTAAAATTTAGAATTTTTATTTTAGGATATCGATGAAGTGCTGAATTATTCCAACAGCTTCCCTTCATATTTTGTACAATGGTAAGCAAAGCTCAATTATTTATTTATTAATTTTTAAATTATTTTGTCCATGATGATTTTCCCTAATATGAACCACTAATTAGGATTTAACTTAATTTCACTGATCAGTAAATTTTTTATTTGAATACATTTTGTTTCTTTTTTCAAAACTAATAATTTTCATTCTTTATAGATTTTTGGATCTTAATTGGAAACATTTTCAAATTATCAATCTTTTTGGGGTATGGAGATTCCAGATGCATAGTTGCAGTAAGTTCCATTTAATTGTCTGATTTATTATTTTCCTCATGATTTAACGTATGTGTTACATTCATTAGGATTCTAATTCCTCTCACTGACTTATTAAATTCATATTTAAATTAAATTATTTATTTCCATGTTTTACTAAAACTGCTTATCCTTTACAGCGTTAATTGGAGACCTTATTGTGGACATTTACAACGAACTCAACTTTATGGTAAGTAACATTCAATTTTTTGTTTTTTTTTTTATTTTTGTAGTATTTTTGTCCATGATGAATTAAACTAAACCCACCTTTATGAACCACAAATTCAGGATTAGAATTGCTTTACTGATTCTTTAACTTTATATTTCAATAAAACTGATTGTTTTCACATCATTAAAATTTAGAATTTTTATTTTAGGATATCGATGAAGTGCTGAATTACTCCAACAGCTGCCCTTCATATTTTGTACAATGGTAAGCAAAGCTCAATTATTTATTTATTTATTAATTTTTAAATTATTTTGTCCATGATGATTTTCCCTAATATGAACCACTAATTAGGATTTAACTTAATTTCACTGATCTGTTAATTTTTTATTTGAATAAATTTTATTGTTTCTTCTTTCAATTAATAATTTCCATTCTTTATAGATTTTTGGGTCTTAATTGGAACATTTTCAAATTATCAATCTTTGGGGTATGGAAATTCCAGATGCATAGTTGCAGGAAGTTCCATTGTGTTATTTTCTCATGATGATTTAACGTAGGTGTTCCATTTATGAATTTCCCAAGATTGGGATTCTAAGTATTCTGACTGATTTATTCATTTTATTTTTTAATTGAATTATTAATTTCGATCTCTACTAAGAACCTTTTATCTTTTATAGGGTATTTACGGGCACTTGAAGGATTATGAATAAAACTGCTTGAGTTTATCTATGGTAAGTAACATTCAATTTATTTGTTTTATTTTCCTTGTCCATGATGAGTTGAGCTAAATCCTCCTTTATGAACCACAAATTCAGGATTAGAATTGCTTTACTGACTCCTTAATTTTATATTACATTATAATTTTTTTCCTCCCTTTTCTAATGTTTTTAATTTTTATTATAGGATCTGGATAAAGTGTTGAACTACAGTTGCTTCTGGTTTGCCTCATACTATGATGGTAAGTAAAATTGAATATTATTTTCTCAGTTATTTTGCCCATGATGACAATGTCCTCTTATTATGAACCACTAATTGGGATTTTACTTAACATTACTGATTTTTTTCAAAAATTTATTAGAATAGCTATTGTTTGTTCTTTCAACTGATAATTTACATTATTTGCAGCTTTTTGGACCTATATTGGTAACAATTTCAAATTTTCAATCCTTGAAGTAAAAAAATTATTAGGGACAACGATCGCAGTGTATAATAATAGTAAGTACCATTAAATTATATCACCTATTTAAGACTTATTAATTTGATATTCAAATGAAATTATTAATTTCGATGTTTTATTAAGAGCTTCTGTCTTTATAGGATGTTCACCAACAATGGAAGGACCATGCATAAAACTGCTCGTGTTGATTTATGGTAAATAACATTCAATTTGTTTTATTTTTTTTTGTCCATGATGAATTGAGCTAAACCCACCTTTATGAACCACAAATTCAGGATTAGAATTGCTTTACTGACTTCGTAATTTTATATTGCACTAGAATTAAGTGTGTAATCACATTAGTAAAGCTTGAAATTTTTATTTTAGGATGCAAAGGATGGATTAAGTAACAACAGTCTTGTACGGTCATACTGAATAAGCACATATTTAACAAGTAAGTGAAGTATTCAGTATTGTTATTTAATTATGTTGCCCATGATCTACTTCAATTATGAGTTTAAAATTTTTACTGATTGATTACTTTTAAATTTAAACAAGAATACCTGTTTCGATGTTTTACTTAAACTCTCATAAGTACATTAAACGACATTCCTCTTTATTGTAAATATTAATCGATTATTTTATTATTTTTTCGTCGTGATGATTTAATGTATGCGTTCCATGGATCAATTCCCCAAGATTAGGATTCTAACTGATCTCACTAATTTATTCATTTTATATCTAAATTTCCTTTAATATTCCTTCATTTTTATTGATAGATTTCTAATTTTACAGGATATTGGAAGTTAGTTGGGTCTAATTTACAACACTTTAATGAAGAGCGATTTTAACAGTAAGTAACTTTTAATACTTGTTTTTTCTTCATTTTGTCCATGATGAATTCAATCTACAATTATGAACCACAAATTCAGGATTAAAACACTTACCACCACTGATTCATTCACTTTATATTTGAATAAAATTATTGTTTGTTCATTTAATTAATAATTTTTTATTTTTATAGGGTATTGAATGTTAAATTATCTATTCCTTGAATTTGTGATACTAAATACGACGGGCAACTCCGGATTTATTTCTATGGTAAATATCATTCAATTATTTTATTCTTGAATAATTTTCCCCGTAATGATTAATGTATGTGTTACAATAATGAAGAAGCTCCAAAGATTAGGATTCTAATTGCTCCCATTGATTTATTTTTTAAATTTAATTAGTCAACGTTAATGTCTTTCACCAACCTTTTTTTATCTTAGAAGTCAAGTCATTGAAGACAAATAAATTACATATTCCTCAATGGCAAGATTGAGAATAATCAAACAAACTTTATTGTAATCAATAGTAAAATATAATTGTTTTTGTTAAATCGTTTTGCCCTTGATGAATTGCATTCAATTATGAACCACCAATTACGATTTAAAATTGCTTTCACTGAATTATCATAGTTGTATTTAAAATAAGTTAATTTTTCCTTCGTTTTATTCTACTAACTTTCGTGTTTTTTTATAGTTCATATGGAAGCTACAGAAAAAAATGTACCAGAATAACAGTCAACTTGGTGGTTACAATTTACAAAAGATATTCATAGGTGTATTTTAATAGTAAGTAACATTTAATTTAATTTTTTTTTTTCTTCCATGATGACTCAGATTATACGCTATTATGAATCGATTCGATAATGAATACCACTTGCCCTCACTGATTTGTAACTTTCAATTTAATATGTGAATACTTCTCTAATTTTTACTAATTATTTTTGTATTTTACAGAGCATCGCAGGCTATCAGTGGGAATATTGATCTAATATAAAGTTTCTGTTTGAAAGAATGGATGGGTGGATATGCTGATCTCAGTTAACTCATGTATAATGTAAGTAATATTAAATTTGTAATTTGTCTTATTATTCTTGTCCATGATGAGTCAAGTTAAATCAACCCTAATGAACCACAAATTCGGGATTAGAATTGCTTTACTGATTTTTTGAATTTTATATTGCAATGAAACTAATTATTTTTTCACTTTTTTAAAATTTTAATATTTATTTTAGGGCCTGGATGAATTGTTGACTTACTGCAGCTTCTCTTTATATTTTGCTCGTACTACTTAATGGTAAGTAAATTTTAATACTATTTTAAAATTAATTTGTCCGTGATGACACACCCTTTTATGAACCACTAATTAGGATTTAACTCAAGTTCACTGATTATAATTGACTTTTTATTTCAATACTATTTTTTGTTTATTCTCGTAACTAATACATAGTTTTCATTCTTTGTAGACTTTTGGAACATCTACAAATGTTCGTTCTTTGGAATATACAGATTACCGAAAATGTAATAATCGTGGTTCATAATAGACAGTAAGTACCATTTAATTGCCTTATTAGTATTAATAACTTCCTTCATGATGAGTTAACGTATGAGTTGCTTACCATGAATCTCCCAAGATCAGAATTCTAATTGCCTTCATTGATTTATTACATTTATATTTGTATTGATCCAGGTCTTTCAGTTTCTCTAAACATTTTTCTTATTTTCCAGACAATGCTACCCAGATGTTAATTCAACCCTTGGGAAAATTTTGCAATCAACACTTCCATACAAGAATTATTATTAGGTGAATTAATAAACATCAATTTTGATTTTATAATTGTAAATTCATTTCAATTTAAAAAGTTGATAAATGTTTATATTTTATGATGTTTAGTTTAATATACGCTATGATATTTATGATTCAAAATATTGCTGAAAACTTATAAAATAAGTAGTTTATAGAAATTCTGTGATTTTATATAATTTTTATTCTTTATTTAATTGCAGGTTTGTTGAACAAATCAAGATGCTTTACTCAAAATAAACTGATCTAATTTATTCATGTCCTTTTATTATCTTTATCCTGGTAATGATAGATTGAAATGTACCTCTTTAATTTTAAATAAAAACCAATACGTATTTGAATAATTAAATTAATTTTTCAAAGACCAGTTAATTTCAATTATGCAGTTTAGGTTTGACTATTTGAAAAAAAAATTGACTAGTAAAACAGTATTTGAATGTTTTCTATTTAAAAAAGTTCGCTGATGCACAAGTGTATGGTGTGTTGCATAAGAATCAAATGGATCGGTGCTTTATGCTATGCTGTCACATTTCATCCAACAAAATTTAAAAGAAAAACGTGGGTCAGTTTTTCGTTTCAATCTGCATTGCCGACAAACTGTTGAAACACTACACTTCGCTCCACTTTATTTTAAGAAACACCGATTAACGCGCATTGCACTTTTCATTATTCTATAAATTTGCAATTGTTGAATCGTAAAAATAATGTGGCCTCTTTTTCACACCACTTTGAAGTAATACTTTACCTCAAAGGGAGGGTTTGTTTTTATAGTGGTATCTCCTGTAGGCCTAATCCACTATACAGCACGTCGCAATAATTTAGTTAAATGTATATATTGTAAATCAAACGATTTAAGAACTTTGTTATGTAATTTAATATGTGATATGGATTCAATATTAATTTACAAAATTTGAAATGAAGTACGGACAAAGATACATAATACGTGTAATTAAAATGCAAAAGTAATTGTCTTGTTAGGCGCTGAGAAATATATCAGCCCAAACTATTCAACGATCTCTTCGATTATGATTATGTTTTCTAAGTTGTTTAAAAAGTAATTTTGCAAATGAAGGAGTTAATTTTAAATGTACTTAAATCGACTGACAAATTTATTAACTTGGCACCATTGTATAACATCTTTAATTCTAACCTCAAAATTTTCCACAATTAACCTTACTTTTTATTAAAATTTTATTTTACAGAAAACAATGCCTCCAAAACCAAAATTGCATAAAACAACTGGTAAAAATTCGAAACCGATAAAACAATCATCATCTATTACAACTGTAGAAACTGCAACGCAATCAACAATTGATCCCGAAGTTGAACAGCAATTTGAAGTTGAATTATGTTGGTGTATACAACAGTTACAGAAAGCGTTAAATTCTGGCAAATTGAATCAAAAACAAAGTAATTAATAATTTTCCACATCTTTAATGACTGTTATAAAAGTGTATATTTTATAGTTCAGGATCACACGAAAGCTTTGAATACGTTAATGAGCCATTCAGCCCCCATGATAAAGAAACGACAAGTAATGCGATTGTCTTTTGGTGACTATCGATCTAAAATGGCCGAGGAAGACAAGAAATTATCTAAAGGTGATTTTATTTCACATTAAATTAATGAACATTAATAGAAGTGATTGTAGTTGCTGCAAATATCAAAATAACACCTGGTACGCCTAGTAAGAAATCTATGTTTGTGAAAAAATCAATTTTTAATAACACCACTAACGGTTCGTTTAAATTCAATTTCAATGTTGATGAAAACAATCTAGTGAACGACTTAAATAATGTTAATTTAAAACAAACCAGTGGTGATAACCAGAAACAAAGAGACAATTTCAAATTTTCCAAATCAGATAATGGATTTAAATTTAATTTTAATGTTGAATAACAATGCAAAGTCCGTTATTGTGTTGTTTATTCAAATATATGAACTCGACAATTTTCGTGTATTAAAAATAAGAAAACTATTATTAGATATAATATTTAAATTATGCGTAAAAATATTACCTATTTTCTACTTCTTTTTTTGTGATTTTTAATTTTATAAATCTATATTTATAAAAGACAGTCTATCAGAAAAGGCACCTGTTAAATTTGTTTAGAATTTCTAAGAATTAATTAATTAAAACTTAAATTTAAAGATAATGAATAACACAGGTTAAAAAAATATATAAGTCGTTGAATTAAATACGAATTAATTAATTAAAATTATAAAATATAACGTTGGCGATAGAGTTTAAAATAATAGAACCTGCCAACAACTCAACAAATCTAAAATTAAATACGAATATTCGAACACGAAAACATTAATTTTAATTGAATTGGGAAAACCTTCAGCTACCGTGTTCAAACTCTTGATAACCTTCAGCACCTGTAAAAATCACATCAACCCAGATTCGCATTGCTTCCGGTGATGGTGCCATCAAATAATAAAATCTTTCATGTGTTTTAACAATAAATGTTAATTGTGGATTTGGTGATTTGACACTATTCAAATGATCCAAATAGACTTCTTCGATTGCTTGAAAATAAGCACCGCCTTTTGGTTTCTTCTCACTTTTATCGTTATAATAAGTCAATGTATGCTTGTTGCGATCGAAGACAAACCATCGTTTCGACCAACCGTTCAATTTGGAGCCTTTTTTATGCAAGAATCCACGGCAACTAGTCGAATTGATGATAACATGAGGACAGAGTACTACTTGATGACCTATAAGATAATAAGGTAAATACAAATTATTATTATTTTAATAATTGATATTACCAGCTGATTCGATATGTTGACGTAAATCCAGATCGGAACCACGTATTGGTAGATATCTTGTTAGTGGTCTTTGTTTATCGTTAATTGGTTTTAATCGCCTTTTACTCAACGTACCGACTTCAACGCTTGTTTCACTAATTTCAGACATTGGCCGGGGTGAGTCCGTACCGTCAGATCCTGAACGCACCTGCAAAAAAAATACATAAAAAAACTATTTTGGCGAATGTTGTTGTAATATTTCACTTTCTGACAGGCGTGTAATGTTTGTTTGTGTTAATTGCAAAAAAATACAGCCAGGCTCTATTATAAATCAATTAAGGGACTATACGACATTGAAAATATTCACAAATAGTGGATTGTTAGAAAACAATTAATTTTCTACTTACAGGTGATTTTTGGTGTCGTTTCTTTTTGTGTGTTTTACATTCAGATCTCCAATAATTAATCCACAACGACATTATTTTAATGTTTAATTAATTTAGAAATGACTAGAAATGTGGCGTTTTTTATGCAAAAATCTGGGATGTTGTTCAACGATCTAGCAGTGACTAATGTTTCAAACAACAAAAATCTATTCGTATCCACAACTGTATTTATATTTTAATAAAAACTACCTATTTTCAAAGTTGGATGCGACAATTAGAAACTTATAAACTGTTGAATGAATAGTTGTGTACAAAACCCAATTTTATAAAATTAGCGAATTACAAACAATCTTTCAACACTACAAATTTTGAAATAAAATGCGAAAATCTTCTACTTGAACTTACCGCCTCATTATTTTGATCGAGTACAACCGACGCCTTTTCAGTCTTATTGTTATTAATGTTATTATTCTCAGAAATCTCCCTCCTGAAATGAATCAAATCATAATAAATAAATAAATAAAAATTAAATCCTACAAACAGTTTGACGCGATTGCCACAAATCGTAAACGTTTATTCATAATTTTTTTTTAATCTAATCAGAAAAATAATCATTTTTGAATAGTTTTTTCATAGAAAAATTCTTGGACTATAAATAACGAATTTTTGTAGCACTTTTGATGATTGCAAAAGCGCTCTATTTTTAGATTAGATTTTATTAAAGACTTCCACCTGTTCTATTTTAGGTCAATATAAAACAGATGGATAAAATACTAATAAACGTTAATGATAATTACCGACGAAAACTCAATTTCCTCAAAATTAATGACATTTTTTCGTAATTATTACTAAAAGAATTTTCCACAAATTTGTTCCAATTATTAAGCAACTCCACTACGAGATTAGATAAATTCTATAATAAATTTAATGATAACACTTAGGCAAGTGTCAATGAAGTGATAACGTTAATATTGTTTGCACAAATCTATTTATAAAAAATAATACAAACCCATTTAAATCTTCTATAGTTGAGAGTAATTCAGTAGAATTTGAATCTTGCCGTCTTTGTTCCCATTCATTTCGAACTTCTTGTTGAACGCGTTGTTTCAACGCTAGAACTCGTTGGCGCTCCTGTTCAATCACATGAGAACCTATTTTGTTAAAAAAAAAATCAATTAATCAATAATTAAATAGATAAAACCGATAAAAGAGAAGAAAATTGGCAATTGGTAAATTAAAAATTAGCATTTGCGTGATTATGGTTTCTCTAAAAGGTAACGAAGCATAAACGAAGCTAAATGAGCCAAAGATCATTTGATTTGAGTTATGACGATATTTGCTACAAATAGAAACTTGTTAGAATGCCATTTGTCTGTTTAAAAATGCAGTAAGATATTAAAATAACAAGGGTGTGGGCAATTAGAAGTAAAAATATCGAATTAAAAAAACTAACCCTGTTGGCACAAATGCAGGTGTCGTTTCCGCTGTATATCTTTAAGAGATTCTAGAGCTTTTCTCCCAAGAGATCCTTCTTCCTCGTTAATATCAATCGGAGCACTCGATGTTACTTTACTAATTCTATCGATATCGTCTTGACTAGGATATTTTTGAGCTTTAATAAAATATAATTTTAATGTTATTAAAAATAAAAAAGAATTGTAACTATTACCAATTCCAGGTTCAAGAATCGATTTTTCTTGCAACAGTTTCTCATTAAAAGATTGCGACATATTATAAACATGTTCCATTGGTGTTTTACTATTACTAACTATCATCGAACAACTTAAATCATGTATCACATTATTTAAAGATAAATTCGATAATCGTTTCTCTAATTCTTTCGATTTATCACTATCACTATCCGACGATATTTCCTGTTCAGATTCACCGTGATTCACAATACTATTTAATTCATTTTCAATTTTCTTCAGATTTAACATTTTCTTTTCTAAATCATTCATTAATTCGAAACGTTTCTTTTTCAATAATTTAAATTCAGGATTATTAATTTTCGATAATTTCAATTTCTGTTGCTCTAAATCTTGGATTTGTTCTTGGACATTTTCAATACGTTTACTTAAATCTAAAATTTCACGTTGTACTTCTTCACGACTAGCTAGCCAATCTGCTTCCTCTTCTAAATGATGAAACTCTAAATCTTCGAATGTTTTCCGTTCATTATCTAATAATTCTTGTGCTTTTAAATAATCTTCAAAGATTTGCTCGTAATCTGGATCATTTTTTAGAGTTTCATTTAATTTCTTTTCAATTGTAATCATATTCGTTTGGGCAATTTCTAAACGTTTCTGACATTCATTTTGATCTTGTTCTTGTTTCAATTGACGATGCTGCATATTCTCTTCAATCTTATGTGCATATTTGATTAATTTATCTTTCTTATTTTCCAATTCATCCATATCTAATAATTTGAATTTCTCTTCTGCCATTATTAGAGCGTGCTCCATTTCAAGTTCACGTTGTAATTCTTCATCTTGTATTTCGATTTCTGCTATTTGTCGTTTAATCGATGATATCAATGATAATGAATCTTTACGATCTTTTTTCAATTTTTCAATACGTTTTTCATCAATTATAGGTGGTGATTTCGGTGTGATTTTTGCATAATTTGAAAAACTCGAATTTTTATTATTCTCCTCTTCAATAACTAGATCACTATCATCTAAAGGATAGATAAATTTGTTCGTTTCATTTTTAGGAATTGATCCAGTTTTAGTGTTATCGCCGTTAATTCGTGATGAATTTTGTAAAAGGAATTGTTCTGTTTCTAACATTGCAAATTTATTCTCAATAACTTCCGCTGTCTCTTTAGATAAACTAAAAATAAAGAGTTAATTTTTGCAGAAAGAATCTGAAAGTAAATCTTACTGTTCTCTATTTGGTTGTACAAAAGTTTTGATTCTCGTTCTAGGCGATTGTGTGATACTTTGATTTTGTTGTTGTAACGATACGTTCTCATATGGACTGTTTGATTTCGGTACAGTATTATCGCTATTTTCATCACCATGTCTCAAAATTACATTTTCATAATTTTCATAATTCAATCCAATATTCTCATAAGAATTGTTTTGTTTATCGAAATCTCTCGGTGATGCTGGTGGGGTTCCATAACTGGGGGATGCTAAAGGGTGGTATTGTCGTTTATCACGCGGTAAAGAACCATTAGTTTTAATACGATTTGGAGTTACTTTGGTTTTTTCACAATGTGCTTGTTTCTCATATTCAACACACATATTTAAAATCTCCTCCAAACGGGCTTGTTCCATTTTCTCCATTTCTTGTTCTTTTAATCGATCCTGATGTGCCTAAAGTTGTTTATTTATAATTTGAGTAACTATTTGAAAATTATTGCAACAATTACCTGATTTCTTTTTAATTCAGCTTCGCTTTTTCGCTGCGATAAATTCTCTAATGTTTCCTGATTTAATGGCAATTCACCCACTGAACCACTACGACGTTGTTCGATTTTAATGGAATTTGAAATAGGACTTGGTGTTGTACTACGAATATACGGCGTTGGATTACGATTATAACTCGGTGACGGTATCAACGTACGATTTAAATTAATATTTTTATTACAACTCGATGTTTTATTATTTAAATCATTATGATCGATATTAAAATTTGGATTTTTCGGTATACAACCATTCTCATAGATTATAACACGATTATTAATTGTTTTCGTTTCATTTACTGTAACATTAACATATTGTGGTGATTTTTTACCAAATATTACACGTTCCGGTGTTTTCTTTTGATGTTTCTCATTCGAATTCAATTCTGAATAATTTAATACGTTTTGTGGTAGATTTTTTGTGAAATTTTGTAAATCTGGGGGTGATTTACCTAAGACATCTTTTGCTGGTGTATTTACAGTAACTAGATTTGATGAGAATACTTTTGGTGAGATGGATTTTTTGAAATTCTGTTGAGCTAAATATTCAAATTTTGATACTTTTGTCATTATACTAGATGGTGGTGGTTCTTCAACACCTGATTCGAACGATTCACGTGGACTAATCTTTTTTGGTACTGTTGGTGGTTTTTTATTGATTTTATTCGATTGTTGTTGTTGATAGACAACAGGACTATCGTCTGGTTGGAATTGTATTGCAGCTACTGAAATTCTTGGATTTGGTAGAACCGACTTCATTATTTTCGCTTCTGCTGGATGATTGAATCGCATATAATTCGAACGACCAATTGTTAACATAACACCTACAATAACAATTTTTTTGTTAAACTATAAGAATATGAGAATAATCTACAATTTCATGATTTCTTAAAATTATGATATAGAAAAAAAACTGTAATAGAGTAGATAAATGTGCAAAATTAACAGAAAAAAACTAAACCTTGAGATAATCGTGTTGGTCCATAAACTTTCACGCCATCAATTGACAAATTATCAGATAATGGATAGATTGTAACAACACCCTCACTATTTTCGATATGACAATGTACCGGAAGAACTCCAGTACCATGAACAGGTATATCAACACCAGCACCACAGCCCAAAGTAACTCGACCTGAAAAAAAAAAACGCAATCAAATATGAACAACAACATAAAAAAATTCAAGGAAATTCAGCTATCATTAATTTTAACGAAACAAACTTCTCATTAAATTTAAATCTACATATGGAATTAAATTCTAACATATAGAAATTCTTACATAACTCCTTTTTTTGTATGAAACAACAAAATATCGGAACTTGTCGCGTACAATTTTAAAATTAGATTTTCGGCGGATGCAGACTTTTGTTACTTACCTCTTTGAAAACATCTGTTTGATGTTTGTAAACGCCACAAAAATAGAAACAAACAGATTTTTTTTATTAATACCGTAAGTTACTGTTATTATTTCTAAAAATTATAAACAATCTCATCTATATAGAGTATAAAATGGAATTTTATAGCGAATTTTTATAATAAAATATTTAACAATGTGACCTAATCTTCTTATCTCTAATATTTGATTATACTACATGACTAATAATATGTGTTTGTTTGATAATAATTTACCTGGTGGAATAGGGTGAAGGGTTACAGATGTACTTAATCTATCACCCCCAATATTCACTAAATGTGGTGTGTCTGTTTGTAATTTTAATGCACGTCCACCAGTTTCCAATATCTCTTGATTATCTGTATTTGTCAATCCTGACATGACTGAAAAATAGAAAATAGAATAAAATTAATATCATAAAAATAAACATGTAAGAGAGAAATTTATATAAAACAAAAGACTTGTTGATTAATTAACGACTACAAATCAAAGATTGATAACTTAATAGACTATACTCTATCTATAAATGCTTCTTTCATTTTTAAAACATATAACAAGAGCAAAGAGAAAAATAATACAACAGAGTTTTACAACCTACATTATTGATGACGATCTATGGAGTTTTTTAAATTAATTACTTGATAACAATGATATCAATTTCTATTAATTTCTATCACAAACACTTTTTCTGTTTGAATCCTCAATAAAATATGATGATGAATCGTTATTGTTATTGTTGAAAAGTCATTGTAACTTTGGAACTATCATCAACTTTAATAGTAATAATAACAAGTGGTTTCAACCAGACTTAATTTGAATTAATAGTTGGTCTGGTATTTAGTTTATTACGTCATTTTATTTTGTTCCTAATCTATTCTATTTAGTATCATCTGGTTGCATTATGGTATCCTCTATCTATATCTGTATGTATGTCCATATGGAAAGAGTTTATCGACAAAAATTAACTGATGTCCTATTTTCGACAATTCTATGATAGCATCTTATTGTTGTTAATAAATGATAGGAGTCTTTAAATAGCGACAACTACATTTTTTATCGTTATGTTATTTTATTTTATTTGACTACACAAAAATTATCAAAAAAATTACGCAATATTTACAAATATAGCATCTATTTACATTAACATTAAATATGGTTTTGTAAATTAGATTAGCAATTTCACGTGTGAGATAAGAACGTAGGTCGTAGCTTTCAGTAAAATTAACAATGATGCTTACCAGTTTTAATAAAGAATGCATCAAGTAACGCCCTACGATCTTTTCCATGGGCTGTATTGATTGAAAATGATTCTAACAAAGAAGATCATCTGCAGTTAAATGAATTCATCAAACGTTATTACACCATTTCTATAGATGTGATAAAATTCAATTAAACTATTACCACCCCTAATATTTGAGATAAAAATAATTTCTAGGAATTAGGCCTCTACAAAATTGTATGTTTGTTATTTTTACAAAAAAAAAAAAAAAACTAATGAAAATTCAATGCGGCAAGGTAAGTGCACCAATTTTCAACACTATGCCGGTATATTTTGCCAGCCAGCACCCTATCACTTTGTCCTACTCAATCGAATTGGTTCTAAAAATATTTTTGGTTTCAAAATCAAACAAGAAAAAAACTGGATACGCAGGAAACCCTACATTATGACGAAATCAATTTAGTGAAAGATATAAGAATATTTTCGAATATATTAAATTTCCTCAACTTTTAATCATATCAACAATACTTAAACCGAATAAAGACTACAGACTTGATTTCAATTAATCAAATCTCTAGATCCACCTACCCTTATCTTAACCCGCAATTTAGACTTTTTCGTGGTCATAAATTTCTCCCCTTTATTTCTCTAAAATTATAACCTAATATTAATTCAACGGTGGAATTCGTTTTCGTTAAAATGTTGAACACATTTCGAAAATAACTTTAAAATCAACAAAGCATATTTTTTGTGGGTGAAATTAATTCAATTTGAAATGTCTGATAGGTGAATTGGAGGAGAATCGGATTAGTGAGAAACAAAAATCTATAGCTTTACATTCTTTTGTGATATGTATAAGAACTTTGGAAGTATTTAAACTGTCATCATATAGAAATTATTTTTACTCGACAACACTCTTATAACGGCCACTCACCTTCCAACTTTGCAGTGTGTATACGATGATACTGGAGGGATTTCCAGTAAAATTGTACACGATTGTTGGAAGAATAGCATGCACACTAATGCACACCTTCTATATAGAGTCGCACTACAAGTTTATTGTATGGAAATATAATTATACAACGACGACCCGTACAAAACCATCGTCTTTATTAAAATCTAATAAATTTACAATAAATTATAAATATTTGTCTTTGAAAATTATAATGCTACTCTAACAAGATAAGTATTTATCATTACAAAATATACAAATAGAGATTAAAGATTGAGTTCTTGTAATATAAGAATATCAGATCAGAAGGCATATTCTACAACAAAATGAGTTCTTGAACGGTCATTCATCAAATCTGTATGTTTAAAAATTTCACCTTCTCTAATTAAAGTGATTAAGCGTAGAAATATTCAATCTATCCAATTATAAATGGAGAATTTTAGTGGTTTTCGGCTTGTTTCTCATTAATATTGAATAATATTTTATGGTGTCAATAATGAATATGAAGAAAGTTTATGGAATTTACTACAATCATCTCTATAATTATTATGAAATTCACTGGATTTTTAACAAATCTAATCATCTGAATTCTTTAGCAATTTTTACAAAGTAAATTAGAATAAATAAGCTCCAGTAAATGACATAACAGGAATAGGAACGATGTTTTGTAAAATTCTTGTAAAAGGTCTATTTTTTAATGATAGCCAAATTAGTAAAAGTTTCATAGATTTTTAAACTGTTTCCTTTTTCTAAATTGCCGTTACTTTGCGATATTTCAATGTATTTTACCGTTAGATTGACGAAAAACCAATCAAATAGAATGAAACTGAACAAAATTAGAAACCATCATTATCTATTGAAAATAGTATATTTGAATATAACCGTAAGTGTAGTGAACTTATCAAAACTGAAATATTTTTTGGGATATTTTGATGAATCATTGTGTGGAGAAAGTGAGATTACTTAATAGATAATACGTGAAGACGAATATTTATATGAAAAAATACGCTGTCTTTTAATTTTCAGTTATTTAATAAATAAATCTAATCAGTTTCTGATCTAGTTCTAATTGATTCATTTGAGGAAGTTAATCATCAGGAAAAGGAACAGAAGTTTATTAATCGAATTATATTTAATCTAACCAAATTATCCGTTTCCTCTAACAATAATGAAGAAGAGAAAAACACCGACTTTTGTTTAGAAGATCATTATAAATATTTATCTTTACTGTTTCTAAATTATTTCCTAAAATTAGTAAACAACCAATATCCGTATTCACGTAGTTTTCAACAAATTATTCCTTCACATACACTAATAACGATATGTTTAATTCAATAACTAATTATAAACAACGATAAAAAGGGGAGAGAAAAAAATATAACAACTGTCATCGAGTTTGTATATTTGAACATCCGGTATATTCATTCTAACTGTAATTATTTCTGGTAATTTGACTAGAATGACGATTTTCAAAATTATATTTTCAACCCTACAATTAATTTAAATAATGTTTGATTATTTGCAATCTTCAATTTTATTTATTTCTATCTATCTTTATTAATTGAAAAATTACATTTGACTTTTGATCCACTTATCCATTGCAATAAAAATTAACAATAATTATTATCTAGATGACGCAACAGTTAGTTAGTACAACAACTTATTAAAATCCACATATTTGAAATTTTAAAAATAGAATTTAATGAATTGGAGATTAATAAATACCTTGAAAGTAGCCATTAATAATCCATAAATTTTTGTACATCGTGTAAAAAATTTAATAGAAACTAAATAAAAGACAAGAAACACACTCAATTATTCTATTCGAAATTTAAATGGTGGTGATTTATCAAAAGCTGATCTAAGTTTGAACAGGTATTTAGTTTTACCTATCAATTCTTGTCATGTAATTTTGAAGAGAAGGAAGAGGAACATGTCCAATATAAATGCGTGGACATGTACTTCCGTCTGCTATTATTTTAAAATAGTCTATTCCATCAACAACATTATTTAATAATTATTGAAAATAACAGTACCTATCAAATGTTGAAAACACTCTCGATATTTTTAAGCTCCTTATAGATTTTTGTGATTATTAGTAAGTGTACGTTGAAAATATTTTAAAAAATGTTAGCTTTATAAATTCTAGATTAAATTTTAATACTGATCTAAATTCAACTCTGATTTTAAGAGTCAATCATATAAATAAAATCGAACTTTTTGAAGAGTTTTGACGAAACGCAATTCGTAGAGAAGTTTGCAATACGATATTTAAAAGTCATAATAAAAAAAAACCATTAAATTTCCATTAACTCGGATGGTAATTGATTTTTATATATTTTTAGAAATAATTCCCTCGTAAACATAGACAATTTTGTTATTTATAGTTTTACATAAATAATTAAATCATTATAATTTTAAAAATATTCATATGAATTATAGCAACAATAAAAAATAATAATTTCCGGAATGTTGTCAGTCATTTGTAAAGTACTCTATTGCAATTCAAATATTCATAACGAAGAGAAACATGATTTTATTGTGTTTTCTAAAAACGTAATCTTTCAATCGATAATACACGTTTCATAGATAATAATCATTATAATATTTATAATTGTTATCAAGGCTTATCTCAAGATAGAATTTCATTTGACCGCCCCCCCCGAATACTTTCCTCCAAAACATTTATTATTGTTCTAATTGCTAATGAGTGTTGGAATAAAGAAAACTACAAGGTTTTTCTATATTGATCAATTTGAACAATTTAATTCAAATCAAGGCTTTTGAAATCAAAACATCCATTTCTCGAGTATTTTCAGATTGGAAATTTAAACAAACAAATCACGAACATGCAAAAATTGATAAAAACATTTTACTCGTACAACAAAATAAAACACCTGTGATTCATTTTGTATTTGATCTATCTTACCTTAAATATTGTACAAGATTTTACCTGTAATTTTTATAATTTATAACAATTTCAATAAATATTGTCTCTATGAACTAGGGGCTTTGAAAGATACTGTAAGATGATTAGAAACCCCCGACCTAGGGTGAGGGAGCTTGCAAAATCCTACCCTCTTTGCCATATCGAGTCTTATTGGGTGATTCATTGAAAATATTCATGAATAGATACAAATAGAGTAGAGAATTCGGCAAAATCTGAACGATCAATAATTGCACTTACAATAAACAATATTGACGTAAATCCTAGATGAGAATCAAGACAAATATCGAATAGCTGGTAATGTTCTTAAATGTTTGTGTAATTTATTAGCCCATTTAATGTTTTAGGCAAAATGTAACCTTCGATCAATCTTTATTATGTAAATATTGGCTGAATATGTTAAAAAAAATTCTGTGGGACGGCCCCATATACATATTTAAACGTAAATAACAATTGAAATTTGCATTTATACATTTTGCATAAATTTAAACAAACGTCAATAAAGTTGATGAATTTCGGCAATTCCAGATATGATTTTCAATTTGAATTTTTCATGATTCTCTGATCAAATGTACGATTTTTAAAATAATTATAGATTTCCAAGATTATCGATCAAGAATTGTAATTGATTATTGATGAGGAACAGAGTTCAAATTTACTAGGACATTGTACATAATATTAATAAATATCGTCATTAAAAACACGTAAGTGTATAAAAAAACAGATAATTTTAATTATAAAATACCGACACACTCACTGATAAGGCAACCTTTAATTGCGTAAATCCTATTAAAAATAAATTCATTAGAAATAAACAATTTTAAAATTTACCATTTAGATTGTCTAAAGTTATAAAATAATTTTTGTTATTGCAAATAGTTTATGAGGGGTGGTAAAAAACTCACCACTTTGGAATGTTGTAATTCTATTCTAATTTTAGGTAAATTCTTTAGCAAAATCTATAAAACCATAAAATTTATATTGCAATTTTACTTTCGATAAAAGAAAAGTTGTTGAGATGGAATAAAAATTTTCACCGACACCATCATCATAAACAAGTGATTCACACTAATGTTGAAACGTTTTAATCATAAACAGAATTAATTACAAAATCTTATAAACTGGATGGAAATTCCTATCGTTTAATATTTTCCCCCAAATATTGCAATTACGAAAAAATTTTCTATAAATGAAAATAAATAAATACCTGAAGGCGGGGAAGATGTGTATGGATGATGTTAATTCAAATAAGAACAAATCACTAGAAATTAATTTGTATAATATATGCATATTATACAATCATACTTTACAACGTAATCCCAATATCTGTTTAAATAGTTCTCATTTCAATGAAAATAAGACGAATATTAATTGAAATAAATAAATTAATCAAGTGGAATTGTTGAAAACGACCCCCACCGTATCACATCCCGGTCACGAACTGAAACTGAAAATGTAAACAGAAAAATCAAACATGCTGCTGTCACTGGAGTAACCAAAAAAATTGAATATTTCCTGTAATACAGATATTCACACATAGATGTCACCACCACCATACTGGTAATTTAACAAAATTCATGGTTATTTATTAAATATACAAAGCTTACATGCGTTTAATAGATAATAATAGTTTAATTTTTAACTAGTTTCTATTAAATATTGTAACGATGATTGCTAGAATTGTAATCCTTGCACTTGTAGATCAAGTCCTTTCACAGAGATGGCGCAAATTGTAGTATTTTAAAGTTACTGAACTATAATTAAGTAATTAGATAAATATTCTTTTATCCGTCCAATCAAAGCGCTAGAATTCAAGTGTATTCAAAAAATTGCGCGTTTTGTTACTTACAACCAATACAATTAATTTAATTTGTTAATTAGCATAGACAATCAACAAATTACAGTTTTCTATCATATGTCAATCATACATAACCTTAAATTTTTTCAAACGAAAATAACTCTTATTTCGTTCAGTGATTTTCAGAGATGGGCCGTCGTTATTATTGCGATTATTGTGATAAATCGTTTATTGATGATTTAGAAGCTAGAAAAAAGCATTTACAAAGTTCCTATCATATAAGATTGAGAAATATCCATTATGAAAATTATCGAGGTTAGGTTAACATATGATTTGTTGTAGTTGTAACTCGTTTAATAATTTTTTAACAGATCCACGAGTTATTTTAAAAGAAGAGTGTGAAAAGACACCGTGTCGCCGTTTTCTAGCGAATGGTTCATGTCAATTTGCTGGAATGTGTAAATATACGCATTATACACCTGAACAACTATGGGATATTAAACAACAATGTACATAAAAATATTAAATTTTATTGGATTATTGATTGATAGATTTAATTGTAGTGGAATATCAGGAACGTAGTAAACAAATTCGATTACCCACAATTGAATCCTGGTTACAGAAATTTTACGAGAAACAACACAATAAAGAAAATTCGGATGTTATGCATATACCGTGGACATATCCGGAACATTTAGAAACAAGAACGGATTTACCACCATCTGTACGGAAATTTAATCCGGAACAATTTGCAAATGCTGATTTCGAGGAATGGGGCAAATAAATCCACTCATCTTATTGGATTTGGTATTCACAATGAATTTTATTGTTGGAATAAATTCAATAGTGATATTTTCAGTTCTATAGGAATAAACTCGGATTTATTTAAATTTTAAAACTAAAGAAAATATTTTGTCTATAGTTAATTTTTATTTGTTAAAATTGAAGAACACACAAGATGTTTATACTTAATAATATTGCAGAAAATAACATAAAAAAGTGGATTTTATAACATCTAAACACCAAAAAAAAGTAAATCTACCATATACAATTAACGATTATTCAATATGAAAATAATGTAGCATTGGATTTTTTTAACGACCTCAAATTAGATTTAAAAATTTTTCGTAAATTTCGTTCACCAATTTTATTTACAAATATTTGCCAATTTTTCAAACTTAACATTTTAAAGTGAATGCAAGGACACAAGTGATCTAAGAGACGGATTCAAGAAAGTAAAGGAATTTTGTCAGTTTCTAAGAAAATTTCTATACCTAAATCAGGTAAGTTATCTTTGATTCTAAAAGTTATTAAACTTGGATATATTTAAATTTAGATTTTAAAATATTTATCACGATTATTATTATTATTATTATTAATGGTTTCTGATCGATGAAGTTTAATTTGTAGCTAGCTTAAAGAGAGAACGACTTTTGTCAATTATTTCGCTTAAAGATAGGAAAACTTAAAAAATAGTCTCATTCAAATCTGTTATTTGTCAGATAGATTTGTGCATAAATAAAGAACGGAGATATGGCCTTGTGAGGTGAAGAATATTTATCAAATTGTAGCCATTTGATAGGTCTTCTTTCAGGTCATGCTATTGTGAGAAATGAATTCAAACCGCCTGCTTGGTGTAGAGATAAATTTGATTAACATTGCAGATTACATTTGAACGTTTAATCCCTTTGAACCTACAATTGTTAACATTTATTGTTTTTACACAGGAAATTCCCCAGGGACTTTATCTTCACGCTATAATCCAATTATTTACAAAGGTGTAAAAAATAACGTATTTATAATACGGGATTCAATAATAAACTGTAGTCTTGTGAAATTGTAAACCTTCTTAGCTAGTTACAAAGTTATTTCCATCTAGAATACAAAATGTGTAGAAGTTATATTATTTTCGAACTATACTTGAGAAAACTTTGTAAATTATCATCATTGTGCCATGATAGAAATATCAATTTTCTCTTATCTTGTTTGACTTTCTCATATTAGTACATTTGACCTGTTTAAATCCGCCCCTAGTAAAAGTGATGGTAGTGAAGCAGGCAAAAAACTCTCCAAAACAGAAAAGAAAACCATATATATACATCATATACAAGTATAAAACTTGTTATATCAATATTGTATTTGGGCAAATACGTACATATTTAAAGCTTTTTATTTCTTATAGATCATTATTTTAAAAATAATCATTTCTTCAAATGATCTACCTATAATACTTCAAAATAATATTAAATCATTTACCAGAACAAAATCGTCGATATTACAGAATCAATATAATTATTTGGTTGTTTAAATATTTGGAATATGAGGACAATTCCATTGATTTTTAAATACGACGAAAATGAATAACAATCACATTATATTTGTTGTTATCGGTAAATTTAAAAGCTTTTACTTGTTTATTTTTTATCATTGTCTTCATGTTCGTGTTCTTTACGCACCATATGTCCCCGGAATGATGCTTGAATTTTAGCAGCAGCTTTATTAAGTTCAGGATCGCTCAAATCGATATCCAATTCTTCTGCAGACTCCTGGAAAAACAAACAATCACCATTCGCATAAACAAATTTAATATTTATTGTCGATTATTTAATGACTTGTTATTGAATAATTTACAAGCAAACACTGTTTTTTTTTATATAGTTTTTTATTTATATTCGTTGAATCTTTCAAGAAAGGTCCAAAGTCAATCTTCAATAAATGTGAAAAACTGAATCGATATATGGAAATATCATCCAGATTTATTCGCATACATTAAATTAAATTTACAAAGATATTGTTTCGCATTAATCTAACGAGATTTACCTGTGTTTTTTCGCTATTTTTCGTTTCATCCTCTTTTTTGTCCATCTGTTTCCTTACCATATGACCACGGAAAGATGCTTGGATTTTTGTCGCTGCGTTACGTAATTCTGTAACGATTAAATTCGAATTAAAATAACACAAGTAATGACAGAATGTTGATTGAAATAGTTGTTGTACATCCCTCTTTTGTAGGTCACATCCATCCAGTTTATTGATTGCTAGTCGTTTCAACTTAGTACACCTGAGAATTTTATTACACGTTTAGATACATTCAATTAACGTATCAATGTAAATAAATTTATTTCGAGAGATAACGAAAGACATCTGAAATTGAATACCCTAGTGTTGGATAAATTAAAATCGATAATAGAATATAATTTGAATTGTAGATGGTTGTTTTTGTATGCTCCACTTTATTAACGAATTAATAAAAGTTCCGTTTTCTATACGATAAAAGCACATAATTGTCAAATAAATCATCCCCGAGCCAGCTTCATTTATTGTTTAGTTTTCTAGTGAAAAGAACGAGGCATAATTAAGACTATATCATTTGTTGTTAATTAGTAGACTTAATTAACAATTTATTATCGAAATAAAAGGTGTAGGATATATCAAAGGACTCTGCACCGATTTTTTTCTGTTTCGTTCATCGAAAATAAAGCTGATGGGGCTGGATTTACGTTGACATCATCAGTTTTCGATTGTCTATTGTTGGAAATTGTACTGATGTTGGTATACTAAAGGGATGATGGTGGTAGTATAAATTAAAGGGTAAATGGCCCAACTTGTTGTTTATTTTAGTTAATTAAATTGCCTAAAATATTACATTTGTGTTTGTTCTATAGAATAAAATACATAAAGATTTTCGATGGGAGTTATTTGATGGAATTCGTATCGAGATTCGTATTGTCGAAAATCGTAATATCGCTCTAAAGGGGGGAATGGGAAATGCAGTTTCTACAAATTGACAAGAAATCAGTCATCTATCGAATTACGTACATATACGGACTGAATACACAATAAAAAAATACGAAACGAAAGAAAATATATGGCGAATGAAATATTTATTTGTGTTCCCTAACACAATCTTTGGTCTACTTCCCTATTTCAGCTTTTCGAAATAAATCTTTGAGGCGCCTTGAAAACGTTCCAAGGATTTGAATGATTAAATAACGAAATCATACCGTTGATATTCACCATTTACTTTTTAAATAGGCCTCTTGGAAACTTATTCGTCAAACTAATTAATAATTAATCGTTAAATTTCATCCAACAATATTGTGTCTAATACGACTAGTTCGACAATATTTGTCGGTAGATGTTGGACAGAAATTTGTTAATCTATTGAAACAATTTAACGGCTAATTAACCAAAGTTATTGTCAAATTTCATGAGAGCTTACTACTAAAATTGTTGCTTTTAATTACGCTAATAAATATCCTAAAGCAATTTGCTTTTAATCTTACCTATGTTCTACCTACCCTTTTCTATTTTAATATAATTGGCTGTTATATAAATAGATATTTTTTCCTTTTGATGTGCTACGAGACATTCAATATTGTTCTAAATATTCTGTTTTATAAAGATTACTTATTCTGTAGATGTTAATTAGTAACTTAATTCAGGATTTATAAGGTATTATTGGGTGTAATTTGGAATCCAGATTAATTTACACACGCACGTTTTCTTCAAAACAGTGGAGAAATTAGAAATTAGATGTTTTTTAACAGTACCGATAATTATTAGAGAATTTCAATTATTATCAACAATGTAAATGTAGTGATCAACAAACAATATAGGATAAGATAATAATATTGCATCGAAAAGCTTTTAATCCATAATCAATGTTGTATCAATGAAAAAAAAAACTCATACTAAATAAATAGAGGGATGAAACTTTCTGCTTCCGGGACGAGTTGACATCACATTGATCTAAAACTTTCTCTATTTCAGGGCTTCTATTTTCCCTCGCCCAAATGCAAACCCCGTAAAAAATGAAAATATCTTTAAATATTGTTTCTCTGACATTTTAGAAATCAATAAATATATTCCTATTGTTGATAAAGATGATAATGGCAATTATAAAGTAAATATGACCCTCTTTCTCTTATATACACTTAGCGTTATCCTCTATTAATAATATTGCTTTTATTTTAAAAACCCGTAGGAGTTGGAAATTCGCACGTATTCCGTGATTTTTTCCAATTTATCTGGATCTAGATTATATTTATTTTATTACCTGTATCGTCTTCACGGAATTCAGATTCTAATTGTTGTGGTGTCGGTTCAGTTTCCTCCTGTTTATTGGGCTGTTTCATGCTCTGTCGAACTTTGTGTCCACGAAAAACTGCTTGAATTTTTGTTGCGGCAACTTCTTCACGTTTCTCACCACTTGAATTATTTGTCTGTTTGGTGCTGGTCGATGTTACCGTTTTTGCCGATGTGGATCGTTGATCTAAATGAAGAAAATTCATTCTACTAGAATTTACACAATTTCAAATTTGTTCAACAACCCTTTTTTGAGTAGTTTCTATATGAATGCATGATTTTGTAAGGGGTGAAATGTTCAAATATTATATTGAAGATTTGAATAAATTTATCACATCTGTTTGTGAATATGACAAATGGAGGGTTCGAATAAATTTGAAACTCTCAATCAATTCTGCATAAATAAATAATAACAAGAAGAGTAATTATGGAAAGATTACAATTTTATCCTATTATAAATTGAATAAATGATTAATCACTTTCACGGTAGATTTAAAGGTTCAATTGTGAAAAATTGTTGGAAACATTTTTGATAAATGAGCCCGTAGATTGATTGATTTTATTTTGATTTGATTTGTTTATCATTTTCTTTTTTCGATGGAAAACTACGAGTATTAATTATAATTAAGCACACAATCGATTCGGATTTGATTCTTATTGAAATCAACCTGTCGTTAGAGTTTCGAATAGATTAGCTGATCTGTGTTCAGGCGTTTATATACCAAAATAGGTGTTGTTAGTTAGGTTTAACAATAGCTAAACATGAACAAGGTTAGATTTGTAATGCGAAACGATCGAATTGCAAATTCGTAGAGAGAGACTCCTACTCTAATAATAATAATGATGTTAAAAGTTGTTTCGAATAATTTATAATAATTTTTCTTGGAATTAAAACCATTACTCTAATCACTATAGAAAATAGTAAAGTTTTACACTTAAAATAAAGTAAAATTGAAGCTCTACCTCTGCAATTACTAATTACTAATTCTGCAATAAAAAATGAATTTTTTACAATTTCTACTAAATATCAACGGGAATCAAAATAGCATAAAAGATGAAGATACAGAGAAGTCCATCTGCGATGAAATATCGTCACTTTTATTGCTTCAAACTGGATGCTTTCCAGGGAAAAAAACTGTTCATATCTTTAATAATTTACAAGCTTGTTTTTGTCTCTCCTCATTTATTTTGTTTTGTTTTTATTTACTCTTCGGTTATTAAATCGTTATCATTCATTTATCAGATAAACGATGCATTAAATATTAAAATTACGTTGCCGAAATTGTAGGGAATACTATTTTTTGTGTTTGTTATTTTATCATTCATTCTATTTGGAATAATTGATGACATTTTAACATTTTCCAATAAATCAACGTTCATTGTGGACATTGAAATTTTAAATACATTTCCCCATCAATTTTTAAGGAATTTGCAGTTTAATTGCCTTGAAAATTTCATCGGAAACTTCTAAATTCTTTCGCTAATATTTTATGCAGCATTCTCTTGTACTAGTACCATCATACGAAAAACAATTTCGTTTTTCAATATTTTTGAAAAACTCAATACTGCCAATATTAATTAATTGATAATATCTGAATTTCAGTTTGAAATTAGAATTTTTTTAATTTTTAAAATTGTAGTCTCCTTTATTTCCCAAATATTTAAACCAGTAATCTTTCCTATTTTTTTACGAACTTCCATTAGTTCCTGAGGGACAAGAATTTATTGCCAACATTCCGTCAATTTTTAAATTTAGCCATCTGATAAAGTTACGAATTTTTAATGTCCACACATTAAACTGTCTGTTAACTTTGAACCAATTTCCGTACCTATCGCAATTAACGGAATTTAAAAATCATAAAAATGATACGACCGATCTTATTAATGATTAATTTATTTCTAAATTTACAACATTTTCCGTAGACGATTAAATATGTAGATGTTTGTGTGTGAATTTTCTTTTATAAATAAATAATTCTTAGAGATTAGAGCACAGGCATAAGTAGCCTTTCATAAGAAAATTATAATTCTAAATGCTATTACTTGGATTATTAGCCGTTTCTCTTTGTTCTCCTGCTATATTGAACTAGAAATATAATTTCATAATATAATAAAATTATTGGCATTTTATTCTTTTCTAATAGCATGAAAAAGAATTCTGAACGAAACCTCGCAACTTAAACCTTTCCTGCTGAATTTTTCGGACAAAAACTTTGACAGTTTATCAGTCACCCAAGAGCAAAACTTTATTACGATTTAATCAGCTTTCATTATTACTGACATGACTATATTACAGGAAAATCAATGGAAAATTCATTAGATTCTCTCATTAATGTTGTGAAGAGGAAAAAAGATTCTGCTTGGCGTGGTGCCAACTGTAGTATTGTTCTACTCATATTGTGTTTTTTTGTGTTTCATTACGATGATTTTCTGTTATTGGAGGGAAACTATAAAAATTTGGCATACCGACCGAGTAAATTTAAAGAAATTCCCTCTATAATTTTGCTGTTTTTATCTACTATATCGATTTTATGGTCGTCTTCGGACATCTTTATAAATTTCCGGCACAAGATTGTAATTGAAATTTCAATAAATAAAATCTTGAATACAAAACAAATCATGGACAATTGTTAGTTAAATATTGAAAATCTAATCGTAATAGAACGCCTACAATAAATTAACATAAACATTTTCTATTGATTTTCATCTAATTATAAATAAAAGCCGCCAACAAAACTCATCAAAGTGTGTATAACTCACCTGATCAACACGTCCCTTAAAAGTTAGCCCTTCACGTGCGAATTTACTTTACTTTATGGCAAATTTTCCAGCTCACCCCTCATATTTATATATAAACACACACACACATACATATATAGAGAGAATAGGGAGAAGATTTGATGTAACAAGTTACGATATACGTTTAGGAGCTTTCACCACTATGAAACGGCCAGCTTTATTAACAAAGGTATACCGTAGTTCATAGCTTGTAACAAACGATATGGAGCTTTCGTTTACTGTCGCTACAGATCGTTATAAAAGGACAAAGCAGGAAAACTGCCTATTGTACCCCATTTTCAGTGGAATTAGTTTTTACATTTTTATTATAAAATAATTGTGTTTTTTGGAGATGTTGTTCGACATGGAAAAATTTGACGGGGTACTATTTTCTCTATGATAATATTAACATTGATAATAGTTTTTAATTTTTTAAATATGTTCTAATAAAATAAAATTGGGGAATTTTCGAAATGTTTTTCTATGTTTTTCTAGATTTCTTAATTAAAGATTTGTGTGAGTGATTTATCTGTTTATTCTTTGGTGCAGCAGACGATAAGACAAAAATTTCTGATTTAAATGAATTATTTGCGGTATTAATTAGTCGTTAATTAATTAATGCTATTAATAGTAATGATTAAAATTCGTCGGTCTTTCCCATGTAGAACACATGTTTTCGATAAATGTGCATGTGTGATTGAAATTTTTTACTCAATTCAATATCAAAGGATTTTCATGAAATTTTCCTTGAAATGCACAGTCATCATTTGGAATAGTAGATGGACCGTTGAAATGATCGATTTTTAGTGCAAATATCTACCAGTTACCAACCGGTATCAGAACAAACGAAAGGAACTATTTTTAACAATCTCATCAAAGTGTATTAAAACTATTACAAAAACACTCTGATGTTTTCAATAATGAAAAATTTAACTCTTTCATATTTCCACCTTGAAAACACGTGAAAAAAATGTAATAATAAAACCGACTCCACTCCCCATTTGTATTGATTCAATACAATTCCTTGAATCAATAGAAACAGGATAGTCAAGGTTCTAAAATAGGCCCTTATACCAAGTAATTGGTATAAAAATTGTTCCATTTTAATTTGTTGAGACCGGTATAAATATAGTGAAATTATCTCAAGAAATCTAAATATGACGTGTATATAAACGATTGGTTTTTTTAAATAAACAATTCTCCATCGAAATCATTAATTTTCGGTCAATATTGTTTTTATTGTTTCATCAATTAAACTGACCTGTTTCATCAACTTTCCCTTCTTTAGTTGTTTGATTGTTTTCATTAAGATTCTCATTTTTAGCTTGTGGTACTGATTCCTTACTTGTGTTACAACCCATCTTTTGTCTTAAACAAATTTAAGAATCCATACAATTTTACACCATTTATTCGTGGAATTTATCTAGAAAGAAAAGCAAAAAATAATGGCAAATTGTTGTTATTCGATGCATACTAAGAATATTTCATTTATTGGAAAATAAAATAGCACAGACTGTAGAAAAAGCAAAAAACAAACATTTATATGAAGCAAAACAATAAATAATAAAATTACTTACTTCACTACAATATCGATAAAACTAATTATTCTAAATGTCTACAACTAAATATTTATCAAAAAGAATATTTAATAAACAATTTCGATTGAAACAAATCTCCTCATATTCTACATAAAACTAGATATATATTTTTTTTCAGTCTAGTTGAAGAGATAGACTTTATTGCATGTATAGATATAGTAAATGTATGACCAAACAAGGGGTGGTTACTACCCCATTCAAATTTTCACGAGTTTGCGCTTTTTCCATTTGCTGATGAATCATCAAGTTGTTCTCATGCTTTTTCCCAATTATTCCATCAAACAAATCAATTAATTTTTCATACATATATCGATGAAAACTTGATTAAAAATGTGGCAATTCCTAGAAAATAAGCCAATTATTGTGAGATTCACAACCACAAAAAATCAGCACGAATATTAACAGACATGCGAAGAGAATTGTTTGTGATTTTTGTTAGAAAAATTATAAATATGAGAAAAATGGAGATATTGTTTATCGATTTTAAATTTGGCGCGTTTTAGTGACTTTTATGTCAAACGGTTGGATATATTTACAACAAATAAAAAAATCTACAATAATTAAGACACGAATTTTTATCAATTTTGATATAAATTACAACTTATCTTGTATTTTTTTTTAAAGATTCTTCCGTATTTTTGTTTATTGCAAGTATTAAAGTCAGGGTCTTCTAATTTGTTACAGTTGGCAGTAAAACAGTTGTGAACTTTGTTCTGTGTTTAGCTGGTGTCATTGTGTTTAACCTCAAAAAATTGGTTGATTTTCCGGTGAAAATATTGCAAATTTTCCAGTTTTCTTTAAATGACACGTTTTTCTTTTAGTGTATTCCGAGTATTTATTTTTTATTTAAACAATTTTCATTTATAACTATGGTAAATTATAAGGAATTAAAATTTCTCGTTTACATCTCAAAGATCATCTACACAAATTATGATCCGTACATTTTTACATTGTACATGTATTCAGTTTATAACAGAATACGGAAATTACAGAATTCGTTTGAAATAAAAGTCGCCGATTATGATTTTATCCAAAAATTATTAAAACCAAACCAAATTATTGATCTAAACAACACTATTATTACAAATTCGTTACCTAATTATATAAAATTTGTATGGATTATTATCAATGAAAAAAACGTACAAATTAGGAGGAAAGTTCATGTTATCACAACCGATTCAAATGATAAAAATCAGATTTATGTTAGTAAAACATTATTCTACAATCTCAAAGAGATTGATAATTGCTTCCTGAAACGGGTGAATTCTTATTGGAGGACAGCCGATGAAGTTGAAATTTGTTTAATCAATGCACCACTCGATTTAGGCAATAATGTCTACGATTTAATCTTGAAAAATTACTTTACAACACCAAAAATCTTATATAGAGACGACATGATTGAGATTAAATTGAAAGATTATTGTAAAAGCGTATTTTATTCAAAAAATATCGTCACTGATATTAACCAGAGTGTTTATTTTAAATGTAATAAAGTTATTAAAAATAACAAAACATGTCTTGATGGTGGTGTTTGTTTGATCAATAAATCTACATTAAAACAAACGGCAAACATTCAAAGTTTTATACCGAAAGATTGCCAAATTACAAACCCACCGATATGTCCGTTTGGACTTGATGGTTATTTCCAGGATTTATTGAAAGCTTCACGTCCATTCTTAACGAAAAGTATTGCATTGTCTAATTAGTTTATTTTCTTATAAATATTTTGAAATTTTTAGAAAACATCAATTTTAAACCGATTTTTCTATTGGAGGGTAATAAGGGTAGTGGTAAGAAATTGTTAGTAAAGAGTTTAGCATCGTATTTTGGAATGCATCTGTTTACGATTTATAATTTTGATATTGCTGCAAATGTGTATGCTCAAAATGAAACGAAAATTCGTAATGTTTTATTTACAGCAAAAATGACAGCACCGTGTGTTATTGAAATTAGAAATTTTGAGGTAAGTTGTTCCAAAAGATACGATCATTAATGAGATTTTGCCAGTAATATAGAAATTATAAGTGTTGTAATGAATGATAAAAATCTAAAACGTGGCAGTGATTTCAAGCGAATTATTTCGTAATTGTTGCTTTTATAGAAGCCACTATTCTTGTACTTTTCCAGTGAAATTTTCGATTCGCAAATTATTTACTGGGAAGATTTCTCCTAGTAAATACAAATTATCCATTAGCGACCATTTAAAAAAATAATAAATTCTCTAGATATAAACAGAATTTTATTCGTTGTTTTATAAATAACGATGATAATGATAATTTTGAATACAGTAAATGGATTCTCTATGTAAACAAGGTATTTGTCCAAAACGTGACCAAAAAGCCTCTTTTTGTTCAGTAAACGTTCATTTTTATTATTTTTTTAAGACTTTTGGAAGGAAATGCGATTTATTTTTGCTTAAATATTGTTAAAGTTGCCGATCAGCCAAACAAGCTAATTAGAGGTAATTTATCGGATTTCCTTATAAAGAAACCACCACAAGTTTGTTGTCTTGTTATTTATGAATGTTTTGACTACAATAGATAAAATTTTACCAAATTCCGATTTGATTAAAGATTTTTCTCAGTAGAATTATCAAATAATTATATTTCAATATACAGTCTCTTTGTTTTCTCTAATATTGACTAGTAGTGGTGCAATAATTAGACTGATATTGTTGATTATTTAAAAAAATTAGTTTTGAAAAGACTTTCTCACTAGTCTATTTTAGAGACATTGTAATCTGTCTCATGTAGTTTACCTATTTATTTTAGTAAATATAAAACCAGAATAAGTAAATAATTGAATTTTGTAAGTTATATAAGTGTCATCTCAACTCCGAATTATTCTTCGGAGTTCTTTTTCTTATTTGTAATAATTGATATGCACTATAATATTGTATTACAACTTGACCAATATTCCAGTTTATTTATATTTTGAAAACTAATAGCCAGGAATCTCCACTGTTAATAACACAACTTTACTGCTTATTGATATTGAATCCCTCTTGTTAAGATTTAACTTTCCAACTACAAGTACGTGAAATTATTGACGACTTGGACTGTTAATTGGAAAGTTCCTTCGTTAACATTTCAATTCCAACAGACTCCAATTTCTCCATACTCAATATCGATATTGCCACTATATTTATTTGCTCAAGAGATTGTCTTTGTTGTGTTTAAAATTTACATAATTTATCTCACGCTATAATCTCAACAGACAATATCTTGGCCAAATTAATTTATCGATCCTGTTCTCGACTACTAAATGTACAATATATGCAGATACTGTTAGTGTTTTACAGTAAACTGTTTACTGTGCTGCCATAATAAACAATTTAACTTTAAATTGTTAACTTTAATCAACGTTTTAATATTAAATTTAATTTATAAATAATTTTGTTATTTATTTTAGAATTTCGGTAAGAATCAGGAAGGTCAATATGATGAACGTATAATTGGTTATTTTGTCGAAGAACTCGAAACGTTTTTCAATGAATGTAATTATCCTGTAATTCTATGCTGTTGTAGTAACGAAAAAGACATACCAATTGAGTTGAAGCGCATCTTTTTAAAGATTTTCACAATCAAATCATTAAACGAACAAGAACGTGAAGATAATTTGAAATGGATCTTGGAGATGGGCCAATATAACATCAACATAAATCTAAAAGAATTAGCAAATAAAAACACACGGTTTTCTATTCGAAGATTTGAAAGCTCTAGTTTATCACGCATTGACAAACTATAATCGACAACAACATAATCACAAAAATAAAAAAAACCATCGACGATTATGAAATTCATTTTAATCGTGCCTTGGGTATAATTTTTCGTATTTTGAACATTGTGTCATTTGAAAAATTTTATATTTTCAGATTTTCTACAGGCGAATTATAATCAAAGTGTTGGCGCGCCGAAAATTCCGAAAGTTTACTGGTCGGATATTGGTGGTTTGAATGATGTTAAAGATGAAATTATTAAATTGATTAAATGGCCACTAGAACATCCGGAATTGTTGGCTAAAACCGGCCTCAAAAGATCCGGTAAATATGAATTTCCTCCAGAAAATTTACTCACAAAAACAGCACTGTTTCTATACTTGGTTGAGACGCCTTGTATTTATTTTAATGAAATAATCTGATGATTTATATGCGATAATCCCAGTATTATAAAAGTACGTGCCTAAATTAAGAGAATATATAAAAGTAATTTATTGAGCGGGCTATCTACAAAAGGGAAAATCGGAATACTCTCAAAGATTGAGAGTTATCGTCCTAATAGAAATCTTTAAATCAAATTTTCCCACTCATAAAGATTGACGGTCTGAAAAATGTTCAACTGTAGAAATTAATCGTTCTTATGCACTGCTATCTTATTATAATTTCTGAATTTTAACAATAAATCGTAGGAATTCTTTTATACGGTCCTCCGGGCACTGGTAAGACGTTAACAGCCAAAGCCGTTGCTACCGAATGTGGTCTCTGTTTCTTATCAGTAAAAGGCCCAGAATTACTGAACATGTACGTCGGCCAATCTGAACAAAATATACGAGAAGGTTTGTCTTATCACCAAATTTATTTTGATCCAATAATTTGATAAAAAATTCTAGTTTTCGAACGAGCTCGTGATGCATCCCCTTGTATAATTTTCTTCGACGAATTAGACTCTTTAGCACCAAATCGTGGTGCTTCTGGCGACTCAGGTGGTGTTATGGATCGTGTTGTCTCACAATTATTAGCCGAAATGGATGGTTTAAATCAATCACAAACCGTTTTTATTATTGGTAAAATTGTAGAAATCTTATTGAAATTTTCTAATATTGAAATATTTAGGTGCAACAAATCGACCTGATTTAATTGATCCAGCCCTATTACGTCCAGGGCGTTTCGATAAACTTTTATATGTAGGACCGTGTATTGATCGTGATTCGAAAATTGCCGTCTTCCAGGCATTAACACGAAAGTTTAAGTTTGAAGAGAATTTAGAAGTGAGCGATGTGGTGGATTCATGTCCGGGAAATTTCAGTGGTGCAGACTTTTATGGTGTTTGTTCAGCTGCTTGGATGTCGGCTATAAGACGTCTGATTTACAACGTTGAAAATAACAAAATTAGTGGTAATTAAATGGGATTATTTTTTGGTTTTGTTAAAAGAACTACTTCGATTTTTAGGTAAGAATTTTGCAAATTTAACTAGTAATGATGTAAAAGTGAATATGGCTGATTTTAAAGCGGCAATTAAAAATGTTAAACCATCGATAACTAAAGAAGATTTAGAATATTTCAATAAATTAAAAGCCGAATTTAGCTGATTTATTCTATAATTAGTAGTACGACAATAATTAAATAGTAGAGATATTTAAAATTATATTTGTTTGTTTATTTTCTGATGTTTATCTGTTTGGCTAAATTATTAATAAAAACAAAACTATTATTACATTACATTAAAAATAAACCTTCAACTTTGGGTTCATTGTATAAGGAATTCTGATAGACGCTCCAGAATAAGACATTTCAACAGCCACATTATGAACCAGTTTAAAATTTAATTATCGAAACATGCGTTATCAATTTTGGAATTTTTTCGAAAGAAAGTCGACGAACTCCAATTACGGATTAATTAATTAATAATAAGAAGAAAATTGACAAATTGCATGAAACAAATCCAATTAAATGCAATCATTTTGTTTGTTTATAATTGTTGAAATTCTTAGCTAAGCATTAAAAATAACAAATCTTTGGCGATTTGTTAATAATCCAGGTGTGATTAAGAAATAAATTATAAGAAACAACTAGACGCTTATGCTGCATTAAGGTCGTAATGTTATCAATGCAGATACTTAATAACAATATTTATTTTAATTTTGAATATTCCAACATCTATTTCTGTTCGCTTTTATTTTCTATTAATTAATTTTATGCAAAAAAAGATGAAAAATAATAGACGTCTATGTAGAAATTGTTTACAATTAAAAGTTGCAAAAATTCCTTAAACATTCAATTGAAGCGTGTCTGTTGTTTTTATTCAAATTAGGAATCAACAACGGGATATTTTAAACAAATAATGTTCGGGTCAATGTCGGTGTACACAAGAACACTTATTGCACGTCTCGTATCAAAATTTTAAGAACAGTAATCAAAAGGCTAGACATTTCTCGTTCTTTGTTTTCAATAAGTCATTTTTACACTATTCCGAAATTTCGCAGAATCTTTAGGAAAGAGTTCCTTAAGATTAAAGCTAAAAATACTTTGTTACTGTTACAAAGTTCACATTATTGTATCGAGAATTTTTCTATTGATCAATCAATCTATTATTAGTCTAACATAAGGAACAAACCGATTTTCTCATGGACTAATGCAGAATAAATTAAATTAGGATAGATTCTAATTATTTTCAATATCAACATCGGCAATTAAAAGCTCCCATCGAAAACTGCAGTCATGTCAGAATATTTGTTTACAATGAAATGAAACGGAGTAATCACAGCAAAAATTTAATGATTTTTGTCAAATATCTACATTAGTAGAAGAGTTTTAACAAATACTCTTGGCATATTTGCTCCAAGTGTTTATTATTCACCTGTACTACTACTACTACTTTCATGAAATGGTAAAAACATGGGTTGCAATCGATGGAATTCCAATGAAGCATATTTGAACTTTAGGGAAGATGAAATATTTGTTTTAAATTCCCTAATGTTTCTAAATTTCGTTATATTTGAAACACAGCAATGATATAAAATTGGAATATAATAAAAACGATGTTTTTACTGATGTAAACAAGGCAATTCGTGGAATTATTTTATGGTAATTGTAGAAGAAAACGATAGCGCCATATCTCACAAATTACCAATTAAATTGAAAGAATCAATATATTTTATTTGATGTGTTCGATATATCGATAGCAGATGGAATTTTTAAATTATTACAACACTGATGTGATAAATTGCCGTCTATTTAATTTAAGATCGAGTGAAATTTTAGGCATCAATTAACATTTGGAAAATAAATTAATTCATTTTTCAAATTAGTCTGTTTATCGTTGATTATTCGAGTATTCTAAAAGATAAAAGTTGAAATCAGATCCTTCTTTTTATTTTTAACAGTCTTAAAAAAAAGCAAGGAATAATATCTCTATTCGCTTGGTCAAATTTTTCTCAAAAAGTCTTCCTCGGGTATGATGAGAAGAACATTGTTGATAAGGTATTCAACAGATTGAAATGGATGTCTTTCAAAATTAACAACACATTTTGTATAGTAAGTGAATAAAGTCTTCTAATTATTGTCCTGTTGTCTATGAGCCTAAAAATAACATTTCTGGATTTTTGGATTCAAAACAAGATAGTTCAATAATATCAAAACAAAATAATTTATTACTGAAGTTATCCTAAAAAAAAAGAAATAATTCTTTGTGTATGCAAAATTATCAAAAAATTAGAAGAGAGAATAACAAATCAATCGATATCAATGTCCTAGTTATTGTTTTATAAATATCATTGACCAATATATTGCCTTTATTCCAATCAATAATAATCTTAATAGTACTAACAACAATAAAAATTAGGTCAAAATTGGTCTTATATTAGATACTTTTCCTAAATGATTAACGATTTCGACTTGAAACACAATTGCGCGATTATTATATTAATAAATTTAAAAAATTATAGTTTCGTATGGAATTCTACAAAGTTCAACAGATTATTAAAATTTTGTTACACCAAAAAAAACTATAATTAAAATAGTCAGTAAAAAAGGATTGTATAAGTATCTGTTATATCACACGTGCCGTCAAGATTATGACTCAAGGTGACAAGACAGCTTATCAGCTGTGATAAATTCATGGAAATAAGTGAAATTTCTTGTGATTTGTCGTATTTCATGAAGGAGCGGTGATCTGTGGCCCAACTGATTTGTCGTTTGGTCCAGGTTTAAGGTTCTCTTACATCACCCGTCGACAGTATTTGACTTTTGACATGTGGAATGTTTTTACCCGGAAGAATTATTACAAAATCTATGTAAGTTCAATTGTAAATTGCCCCTTTCACTTTCAAATAATCTACACTTAAGAATTTCAATTTGTTTTGTTTATTCTAGATTAAAATTAAATAATAGAACGAACATAGAAACGAATTCTTTTGATGATTAATAAATTAAAAATTGTTTTGAATGCTGTCTGCATGAATCCGTCTACTTCCTGGACGCGAACATCACAAACTTGACTTAAAAAACAGATTTCACATTATAGCTATAGCGTGATCCAATACTTATCACTTTATTAGTAATTGGACTTGGAACTTCAATTTGTCCTATATAATTATGATTTGTTTTTAGCGTGGGCAGTACTGCAAAATTGAAGCGTGCATGTGGACGCGCGATCACTAACAGTGCTTTCATTTCAGTGGATCTCTATTATTGCAATTTAGTTTGCCGAAAGGATGGCTCATTTTAAGGTAAGTACTTTGAAAATTTTGCTCGCTGGGATTTTTTTTTTGTTTGAATTTAATAAATAGTTTAAAATGTGCGTGATTTTGATTAGACTTGGCACATTTCTAATAGCCGAATTCAAATTTTATTTGCAATCGATCTATTCAATGATAAATTTGTTATTAGATAAATGAATTCCAAGAAATACAAGAATTCTAATAATAATTGTTGATTTTTCGATTTGATAGGCGAAAATTGTCTAGACGAACTACGCTTCTTAAATATTGCAAGATAATTTTTTAATTATTGTTGAAATCTATTGAAGTTCGAATTAATTCCTTTGCTTATTACTCAAATATTTTTGATAAGGCTCAAAAAAACGTTAATAAAAACAAGTTTAATAATAAACAGTTTAATTAATTTTAAAGATATATAACAAATATTAAATTTCAATTTTATTTCAATAGGAAATTATTTTATCGTTATTGGTGATTGCACATTTGACGGTAGCACGGCCGGGAGCTTTCGAAGAATTCGGCACCGGTTTCCATGAGAATCGTTGCAACAAAAACGATGTAAGTTTTCGAACAATTGTAACAATTTTCTCTAATCGTAGTGTCGAATAGAGAAGACCGTTTTCAGTGCCTTGAATTAACCTACGATAGGAGAAAATAATGTAGGGATACGAAGTTTAATCGTCAATTAAATTACAGCAAAGGATCATTGAAGTTTGCCAGAGGTGTGCCAAACAAACTAAATCACCCATCGTTTATCCGATGTGTTGTGAAAATCAAGAGGATGCCTACAATTGGTGTGATAAATACATCAACTATGGGAAACAATCGAAATAATCGCATGTTGATGCAATCATAAAAAAAGAATATGACGCGTTAATTAATAGTGTCTATATGTCTCTTCTAATAATTTTAATTTCGTTAAGTTTAAGGCGATTATTGTACATTTTGTGCTTTTATGATTTCGGTGTAAAAGCAAACAATTATGTTTCATGTTTTCTTGAATCAATTTGAGAAATTCTAATCGTGTATTTTATAGAAATTCTGAATGGCTGTGAATTTTTGTTGTCTATGTTGATGATTGAAAATGATAATGATCATAATGTGTTATTATTATGTACGTTTAGTCTATTAATTTTTTATTAATTACCAATATTTATTTATACAATTTTTAAATAAATTTTTATAAATCCAATGTCATGCGTATTATTGAAAATTTTTACTAATAACTTCCATTATTCTTTGTTTTGTAATGAATGTAATTTATGATAAATTCCTTTTAATTCTAATAGCTCAGAATGTGTACCCATTTCAGCGACAATGCCTTTATTGATAACACAAATCAAATCTGCATCTTGGATTGTTGTTAAACGATGCGCTATTGTAATACACGTTCGGCCTCTCTTTGCATTATCCAAAGCTTCTTGTACAATCTTTTCACTTTCAGTATCCAACGCTGAAGTAGCCTCGTCTAACAACAACAATTTCGGATTCCTTACCAAAGCTCGAGCAATAGCGACACGTTGTTTCTGACCGCCAGATAATTGGGCTCCCTTCTCGCCTAATCGTGTATCATAGCCCTAAAATTCCAAATAATCACCAATAATTCTCAACAATTATTCAAATTATTCAAATTCACCAATGGTAGAGATGCTATAAAGTTGTGTATGTTGGCATTTTTGGCAGCTTCAATAATTTGATTTTTGTTAACAATTCGACTATTGTCACCATAGGCGATATTCTCACCAATTGTACGATCGAATAAATTCGGTTCTTGCGACACAATACCCATATGAGAACGTAATGATGCCAATTTAACATTACGTATATCAACACCATCGATTGTTAAACGACCATCTTCCGGATCATAGAAACGTTCAATTAATTGTATGATTGTTGATTTACCACAACCACTCGGCCCAACTAATGCTACAGTTTTGCCTTTTATTACCGTTAAGTCTAAGCCTTTCAAAATGTTTATTGACGGACGTGTTGGATATGAGAAATAAATTTGTTCGTACTCGATATTACCCACACCCTGTACAAAATTGGTTGATTATTTCTAAAACTAAATCGATTGTCATTTAAAATTACCCAAGTCATATCTGGAGTAGTAGGTTGATCGATAATTGTCGGTACTCTGTTCAATAATTTTAGAATTTTTCCAGCTGCGTGTATACCTTTTTGTAAATTTGGTGAAAAGGCTAAAGCATTGGCTATCGATACTGTACCCATAATCATCGCTTGCGAAACTCTGCAAATTTATCAAAATCACAATAAAAATTCCGCAATCAAGACTTGAGACTTACTTAAAAACGTTTTCATAGGGTAGACCATCTTTGATAAGCTGCCCACCATAGTACATACAAGCCGAATATGCAAAAAACATTAAACTTCTAGCTAGACCGAGTACAATTGATCGTACATGTGAATTACGTAAAGTTCTATAGTGATGTTCAATAATTAAATCAAAATAACGTTTCTGAAAGGTTTCTTCACGCGATAAAGACACTACAGTTCGTATATTTCCAACAACTTCAACTGCTAATTTATTCGATTTTTGCAACGACTTACGATGTGCCTCATTCTCTAATGTTAACAACCGTTGTTGGAGAAATACCGCAATTAGGATAAACGGCGTAAACGCTAAAGCAACCAATCCTAACCTCCATTCATAATACATCGATAAACCAATCGATAAGAATAATGTAGCTAATGATTGTAAAATTGTACCAATACGTTGACCTGTAGCCTGAAAATCCACCAATTATTGTAAAATCAACATTCTCAAATATTGTAAAAAATTACCCCCTGGACATAGGCAGCTTCACTGGATAATCTCGCACACAAAGCTCCAACACCGTTCTCTTTCCTATCGAAAAATCCAATTTCTTGTTGTAATAATGCTCGAAACATTAAACTCCTCAAACGTGCTGTTAATTTCTCACCAGCTACACTGAACATTAGAATTTGTAGGAATGTAGCAAGACCGGCTAAAATTCCAGCTACCACAAATAGTAATGAGTACTTGTTAGTTTCACTACGTACATAATCTTCATCTGTATCTGCTAATACTCCCAAAATATCACCGAATAATACAGCAAATGCAGGCATTGAACAACCCATGACTAACGATGATATACATCCGATTGTTACACTCAACCATTCAGGTGAATTCATTCGAAGTATATCTAAAAGTGATACGGATGACTCTTCTTCGTCATTAGTAACTTCTTCTTCCTAATTAATCAAACAAAAATTAATTTTCTAAATTTTTTTGCACTTTCGGGACTAAAGTGAGATTTTAGTCCCTCAAAACAGGGACTAAAGTACTTCATTATATCCCTAGGGATATAATGAAAAATAAATAATTGTTTCCATGACAACAAAAAGTCTAAGAAATGTCAAATTTTATTAAAAAAATTTGATTTTGATTTCCAATAAAAAATACTAACAAAGAACCTTCATTAAACTTCTGCTTTTTTCTCGTGACAACAAGTCATGAATATTTTACACTATTTTTCGTATAATTTTCTGATTTTGAAGGCAAAATACTTATTTTTAAATTGGAATTTTCAGGCATTGCTTTTCTATAATGACGATTTGACTAATCTTGTTTATTGATGCAGTAACCATGGTAAATTAGCATAGCAGGCCATAATAAAAATGGTAATAGATATTTCCAAATCTTTAATTTTATTACTTTATGGCTTTAAACATTTCCGAAAGTGCAATAGTATATTGAAAAATAAGTTTCAGAAGTCCATGATTCCTGCACGAGACCAAAATTAAAAAACGAGTGCGGTAGCACGAGTTTTTTTAATGGTCGAGTGCAGGAATTGACTTCTGAAACGAAATTTTTCCATACTATTTTTTCCTATTTTGCGCCCCTTTGTACCCTTTTTTAATAAAAATTGAACCCTTCAAATTTAGGGAATTTTGTAGAAGTTGGTATTAAATAAAACAAATGAAAGTTCTACTTGACGATATTCAACTTTTTGTTTGTAAACAAGTTGATTTTCAATTGTTTAAGTCTCCATATTAATTACGACTTTTAACAAAGTAAAAATGTGTGACGAATTATCGTGTACTCCACCAGAATTACGTGATATTATTGAAAATGGTATCAATGATTTACTTCCCGGTAAATCAAAAACAAAATATGAACATTGTTATCAAATTTTCAAGAATAATAAATTTGAAATAAATAAAAGTTATTTTCACGTTAATCAAGTGGTCTGCATTTCTGTCAAAGAATGACATTTGAGATAGTCGACAATGTTACCAACTTTGAAAAAATAAATTATCCCAGATTTTCCACACTCAAAGTAGTTGGGAAATCTCCATTACATCACTACTTTTAGTGTGGAAATGATTTTATTTCCAACGCAAAATAGGAAAAAAATATCGTATAATACCTCGGGACTAAAGTGCTTTCTTTCGTCCCTCGAGTGGTTTATTGCCCCTCGGGACTTACGTCCCTCGGGCAATAAACTTCCACTCTCGGGACGAAATGACGCGCTTTAGCCCCTTGGTATATAATATACTATAAAAAGTACCACTTAATAGAACACATTGACATTAGAAAATCGTTTTTTTGCACTTTCGGGACTAAAGTGAGATTTTAGTCCCTCAAAACAGGGACTAAAGTACTTCATTATATCCCTAGGGATATAATGAAAAATAAATAAATGTTTCCAAGACAACAAAAGTCTAAGAAATGTCAAATTTTTATTAAAAAATTTGATGTTGATTTTCATTAAAAAAATACTAACAGAGAATCTTCATTAACTTCTGCTTTTTTCTCGTGACACCAACTTATGAATATTCTATACTGGTGTTCGTATAATTTTTTTGATTTTGAAGGCAAAATAACCTTTTTTTAAATTGAAATTTTCAGACATTGCTTACCTTTCTATAATGACGATTTTCATTAATCTTGTTTATTAATGCAGTAACTATGGTAAATTAGCATAGCACCCCCATAATAAAAATGGTAATAGATATTTCCAAATCTTTAATTTTTTAAATTTATTGCTTTAAAACATTTCCGAAAGTGCAAAAAATATCGTATATACCTCGGGACTAAAGTGCTTTCTTTCGTCCCTCGAGTGGTTATTGCCCTCGGGACTTACGTCCCTCGGGCAATAAACTTCCACTCTCGGGACGAAATGACGCGCTTTAGCCCCTTGGTATATAATATACTATTCTGTCATAATGTAAAAAATTACTTGTTCAGGATTGTCAACAACAGATGGTTTTCGTAGATCGTCAATTTCGATTTTCGTCTTCTCTTTAGAATCGCCATGTTCACCAACTTCAGATCCACCCACTTGTGCCATTACCAAATTATAATATTCCCTTTTCAATGCCATTAATTCGTGATGTGTACCTTGTTCAACAACTTGCCCTTTTGAAATTACAACAATTTTATTAGCACCTCGAATTGTTGATAATCGATGAGCCACAATGATTGTCGTACAAGTTTGACTGGCCTGTAAATGAAATAATGCCAAAATTAAAATCTCCAACAATTTCTAAACAATTTACAGTATCTAGAGCTGCTTGAACTTTTGCTTCACTGCTCGTATCCAAAGCTGAAGTGGCCTCGTCTAAAAGTAAAACTTTCGGCTTCCTAACCAGCGCTCTAGCGATAGCGATTCGTTGTTTTTGACCGCCGGATAACTGAGCTCCACGTTCACCAACTAACGTCTCATAACCGGACGGTAATGTTTTTATAAATTCATGTGCGTTTGCTTTGATTGCTGCTTGTTTGATTTCTTCATCAGTTGCGTCCATATTTCCATAACGGATATTCTCGCGGATTGTTGTACCGAATAAGACTGGCTCTTGGCCGACAACACCAATATAATTCCTCAGCCATGTTAAATCAAGATCTTTAATATTTGTACCATCGATTGTAACCTAAAAATTCATTATAAATAACGTTTTTGACATTATTGAAACCATCATTTATTACTTCTCCTGATAAAGGATCGTAGAATCGTTGGATTAATTGAATACAAGTTGATTTGCCACAACCCGAACTGCCGACTAAAGCTACAGTATCGCCAGCTTTAATTTCCAAATTAAGGCCTTGTAAGATCTAAGTGAGGAACATTAAAAAAAACGAGACAATTTCAAGTGGACGATAAGATAAATGTAGGTAATTAAATTTCAGTATCTAATCAACTTACTGGGACATCCATTCTGGAAGGATAGCGGAATTTAACATCTTTAAAGATAATACTGCCCTTTAAATTGTCAAGTTTCTCGCCTTTACCCTTTGATAAATTGATAACTGGTATAGTATCAATAACTGTAAAGATTTTCGTACCAGCAGCTCTAGCCACACTAAATGCTTCAATATAAGGTGATGAAATACCAAAATTCATACTACCAGTCATTACACTGAAAAACACCTAAATTCCCACCAAAAATTAATTGAAAATTTAAAAAAAAATTCTTTGAATTTACCGTAACCATCGTAGAAGCATCATAAGTGGGATCCGCATCATAACGGTCCGCTAATACCAATTTAACACCATACCAAAATGCAAGAGCATAACTGGCATAAATAAAAAACCACAATAGACCGAAACCGGTGGCTGTAAGAGATTGTCGTTTGATATTATTCTTCTTTGCAAATTGTAATTCCTCATCGTAACGCTTAATCTCTTTTTCTTGTCCACCAAAAGCAAGCACCGTTCGCAAAGTTGATAAAACTTCCTCAACGATAGCACCAGCTGATCCGTAAGCATCTTGTTCTTTCTTTGCTAATTTTGAACTCAACTGTAAAGAACCAAAATCGATAGAACGATTTATAAAGTTTATCATTTAATAAAATACAATGCCGATAATTCCGATTGCTAACATGGATGCAGGCAGTGATATTAAACAAATTAGAGCCAATTCCCAGCCTTTGACTAAAGCTAGGATTAGTGAAGCTAAAAATGTGCCCTGGAAATGGACGAACATTGGTACTTTTTCTCCTATGCCTTCTTCAAGTTTTGTCAAATCACTGGAAAATCAATTATTAATTTTGTTGTACAATAATGATGATAAGCGATACTAACTCGGACATTCGACTAGAAAAATCTCCAGTGGGATTAGTGTCGTACCAGGAGATATCTTGATTGAGCATTTTTTCGAGAAATAATGAACGTATTTTGAAAATTTGTCTTAATGATGAATAAATAAATAGTTCAGTTGATGAATAACTAAGTACCAACATTCCTACACCAATACAGGAATTATAAATTGCAAAATCTTTAATACCATCGAGAAAAGCATCCATTTCTGCTTGGCTTGAATTTTTCTCGTTTAGCACTTGTGCATAATTTATAATTGTTCCAGTTAAATTACCAAATAATAACGTGTTAAGTGGTTGTAATATTCCTGTACCTAGTGCACAAAGTATGCCAGTAAATATAAAAAATCGATCAGCATTTGTTGCATATCTAAACTGCAAAATTACGTAATCGTAGTTATTTTAGTAAACGAATTGATTTTAGTTTCAATTGCATTGAACTTACTAATTTGAAAAATGATACTGGAGGAGTTTCTGATTTTTTTTTACTCTCGGATTTGGTAGGATCACTAAAAAGTCACCGTACTATTCGATTAATTTGGAAATTTTTTGAAATATTATAAAACTTACGGTGAGAATTTGTCCAAATCGTACTTTTTTCCCTTCATTGTTACCTAACTGAAAACTACAATTAAATACCATAAATTTACACTAAATAATCGCCTGAGTACTTTACTATAAATACGAATTTCATGTCTCTCTACTGTATTTGAAACAATAATTAATCTGTTATCAGTTTTGATAAATTGTCGGTCAATATGATCAAACCAAATTTTATCTGATTCATAATACTATAATGATAAATCATTCGATTTTGTAAAAGCGATGACGCTTTTTTCAAGTATACATATATTCATACTCAATGCAATATTTAATAAAATTTCATAAGTGTTGCGTAGAATATTTAATGAGATTTTTTGATAAGCACAAAGTAACAGAAGTATTTAAATAGATTTTCTGATAAGAAATACCCAATGTTAGGATAAGAAATTGAATTAAAAAAAATTGCTCATATTGGTATTTCTTGATAATTAATAATAAGTAGAAATATAAAAAAACTCTTATCAATATATTCGCTTATCATCAAAAATCTCGACTTATCGATAATACTTATGGAACAAGCAGGTATGACGTTTGTCGATGATTCAATAATTTTTTTTCAAGCAACAATCTAAATTTTCAAAATAACCAAAGTAATAAACAATTTACGTGTAGACAGTAAAACTTTTTACAAGTTGTAATGACTAGCCGATAATGAAACATTCAGGAATTTTTAATAATTAGTTTAACGTATTCAAAGAAGATATAAAAGAAAACGTTTGTTCTTATCCAAGAAAATTTATTATAATAATCACAGGTGGACCGGTTTCAGCTTTTTATGTCATCATCAGCACCATGGCCTAAAAAGCCGAAACCGGTCCACCTATGATTATTATTATAAATTTTCTTGGATAAGAACAAACATTTTCTTTTATATCTTCTTTGAAACCAAACAACCAAGGATGGATAATCGATATAACATTAGTTTAAAGTAGTTTTGAGCTCTATCGAAATCTAGTGGAAAAAATCATAGAAATGATAGCAGAAAGATTTATTTTGGGCAGAAATCTACTCACTAAAGATCCTTCAAGCAATAAATTACGGAATTTATTCACAATATTGAACGACTATTTAGCTGCAAGTAAAATAAGTCTGCTAAGTTTGGGTTATTTGTAAGTTATATAAATTGGTATCATTAAACTATAAAATAATTAAAATTAAGCTTCGTAAAGTCTTATTTAGTAGAAACATGAGATAATTGTTGAAAAACTTTATGGAAACAAGGGAAACAACTTTTAAAAAATTCTATTTAAGGATGAGAATTGAATACAAATAATTCTGATTAGTGTTTCTGTAATTATTACTTAATGAATTCCAAAATTTTGGAGCCCAAGATTGAGGCGATCCATTATTGCAAAAAGATCTTCAAATGTTGTGTAAGAGAACTTTTTAGTTTCTAATTTTGTTATCAATTTTTGAAGAATTTTGAACGATTTTTGATAAGAACTATTTCTGAAAATGACCTTAAAATTGAATTAAAAGTTAATAATGTAAAATGTTAATCAACAAACCTAATAGGAAAAATGGGCGTTGGAATAAATCAACGATAATTGATAATTGTTAATTGCGCTGTATTAAGGTCATCATTATAATAACAACATTTTGATAACTTTTACAAGTTTCCCTTAAACGTAAATAAGTTCTTATAAAGTATTGTCAGCTGAAAAAATATGTTTCTACAAGATACTTAATATTTATTTACAAGCATTCATTTAAATAGTAACACAGAATAGTTGACAATTTTTCTTCTTGTCCCTCCACTAATTAATTATTGTTCCATTAATATTTGCTTTTTACAATTGATTTGGGTAAAAGAATAATGGCCGAAATGTGTATGTATCTATAATTATCTTTTCATTTCAAATTTCTTTTGTATTTTTCAAATTTTTTATGTGAACAATACACTAAAATTGTCCTATCAGGTCTTGATATGAGGCACAATCAATACTTATACAGTCCCTACTCAACATTATCAACAGAAGGTCAAAACTAGGAATTTTTATTAATAATTTGTTTTTGTTCTCAATACATTAAATCAACTTGTAAGTACAGCGGTAATGTATATCAAAATAAGTACCATTCAAATTCAAAATTACACGTCTAAAGTTAATTTTTTATCTACATTTATCTCTATTATTGATTGACTATCTATTAAATTTAATCTATTTAACAAATGAGCACTTTGAAATGTCGATTTTTATTTTCATTATTATTTTGAGAAAAAGTGCAGAAAATTATTGTTTAAGAATCGTTGTCCTATCTACAATTGTTCTACTATAGCATATAACTATACAATATCAATTATAATCTAATCTAATTGTCTTTATAATTATAACTACGAGTCAATAACTGGACGATTGTTATTAATTTAATTAATTTTCATAGTTTTCTTTACAGTTGATAATCAGAATAATAGTTGAACTAAATATTTATAAAAAATACTATTAGAGCAAAATTTACAGATTCCCTAGTTTATTTATTCGTTTATTCAATAAAACTAATTATTTAGACCGCCGGCATAGTTTTCACCACCATTTATTTTTGTAAAAATCAACAATTTCTACCCTGACGCCCCCTCCTTCGGTCTATTATAATTTGTAATTTTATAAGAATTTTTAATTAAAACCAAATACTTGATTCATACAAATATACAAAGGTCAATTCCTATTTTTATCTTTTTCTCTCTATCTCTCTATAGGATTAGATGAATGTGCATTGTTTCTTGTTTAGAATCCAGCTTTCATTAAACATTCAACATCTTCATCGGCGGAAGCGTCCGGTGTTGTTGCTGATGACGATGACGATGGCGATGAAACGTTGCCCATTAAAGTACTACCTAAGGTTTGTTGACGGGTAACACTAGGACGTCGTGGTGTTAGACGTGCCGGCTGTAGCCACGATGGACGTCGATGGATCGTTGCTGAAAATGTCTCTTCTGGGATGATATCGCGTGTTATTGACCTAGGAATAAAGTGTACAATTATTGTTAAAAAAAACATAGCAATTTCTTTGTTATATGTTCATGAAATTCTAAAATGAATTAGTAGAGTTAATGTGACACTTTTAGGTTTTATCTAATCAGATACTAAAATTGTTAAATACCGTTGTGTCGGTGCTTGAACACGTGCATTGAATTCCAACTGTTTTATTGTTATCTAACTCTAAACACTCTCCGTTATATTTATTCTTACCTTGAAGCCATCCTCCCCAAAAAGCTATAAGCGAATTTTATTTATTTGGAACGATTATTAATTTGCTAAAACACGTGTATGCGTGGAGGATACGAATCAATTCGTGTTAGTGCAACAAGTCTATCCACGTTAAATCGTTATCAATTAAAACAATTAATTACAAAAAAATTAAAAGAAAGAAAATAAAAAACATTAAAGAGAAGATTTGTTGATTTCGGTTTCCTTACATTTTCTTATTTTATAAAAGTGTCACATATGTGTAATCGCATCATCATTGTCAACACACCCGCTTAATTCTAACATGGAACCACGACGGGCTTGCCTCCTTTGGCCCGGTGTTTGTGGCGGTTGTGGTAATGGTGGAATTGTGCCAGTTTTGGCAATGGCACCTAATGGGTCTTGTTGACTGTTCTCTTCAATTAATAGAACAGCATTTCGTGTTAATGAACCACGACGTTCTTTCTGTGGTGTTGATTCACTACTACTTATATGTTCCGAGCCAATACTCTCACGACGGAATAGGCCAATCACCGATGAACGAGGGTTCTCCAAACCGCCTGCAAGAAAATCAGCCAACACTGTTCTTACTCAGGTTTTCCGAAAAAGAACGGAATTTAAGGGTCTCGCTCAAAACAAACTAGCCTGTCCTCAACTACAATAAAATCCCATATGTCATTTGAAAACGAAAAAAGATATCGAGGTGGGAAGCATCTCATTCGATTCGAAATTTAAGCATTTATTGCCCTTATTAGCTAAAATTTGGAAAATCCGACCGATTTTTCCGAAAATTCCGAAAAACTGCTCTTTTCGGTCAAAAAGGGTGTTATATTTTCCAGCTTAGTTGTTTGTATAATCAATAAAATGAAACATAGATAGAAATTAGAAAGTTTAGGCTAGCGTCTCTAGTAATTGCTTTGCTAATTTTTCTTTCTATTTTTCGGAAAACAGCGTCTAAATGAACCAAATTTTCTAAACAGCTCAGCAGATGATGTAATGTGGGTTCGAGATTTGCGACTGGCTTACAAAGGCGAAGGAGACGATTTGGCAGATCTCTCTACATACCTATCGACATGTAGCAAAACCGTTCGAGCGAGACCCTTAACAAATAACTACCTAATTTAGTTACTGTACTGAATTTCTAGAAAAACAAGCTCTCGAAAGTTTCAGATTTTGTCTAAATCCACTCACAATGGAAAAATTATGGTTTAGTTACCGAATTCGTTAATTAAAACTTGAATTTACGAATAAACACAATTGAGAGAAATTTGAGCAAACAGACATCTCTATTTTCAGTATCAAATTAACAGACATCTCCGTATTGAAATTAATTTTAACTGTTTCTATGGATATCTGTTGCTCTTCCTACACACAAATCAATTCAAATTAAATGTAGTTTGGAGTTCTTGAAATAACATTTGTCCTTTAAATCTGTTAGAAATAAGTAGTAGATAATTTTATTTGTACCTAAGAATGTAGCTGACGGTGAATTATAAGCTAGATATTCTTTGTTGGACGCCCACGCTGGAAATTCAGACTGTTGTACAGGACCAGAACCCTCCTCCTCTTCGCGTTTCCAAGGCAGCATTATTTCAGTGGCTGTAGGCGTTGTGACGCGCATCAAATCACCACCTAATTGATGGAAAATACATTCAATTCGTATCTTTTTCTCTCACAAAACGGAAAATAAATTCGTGGAAATTCAACAATAGAATATAAATCGTATTTTTATAAACGATACAATTCAATTTATTTGCGCATTAGAGAAGCTCAAAACATGCATTTTTGAAGATTGATAACCGATAAGCGATAATTGCAACAACAAATAAATAAAAAAATTAAATTATCTACGTACCGTCTATTGAGCCTCTTGACATGCGTTTCCCTGTATCTGAGAAAATACTCTCATCTGTAACTAAACATATGAATAGAGTGCTCAAATTTGTATTTTGGGGAAATAGTAGAATTAATATGAAACAATGATGCTCACAAAAGAAAAAAGAAGCAGACGTATTGACAAAGACCAAAATCAAGGTAAGTTAAAAAGTGAAATTTCAGCATGCAAAATTCATTTGCAAATCAATTCATGTAGAATCATGACATGGAAAATTGTTTAAATACTAGTCGGCGGCTTTTACCAGCTTTATTTGTTAATTTCATGAAATTCGTTTGATGTTGTAGATAATTCGACTATAATAAATGATATAAAAAAAGAAAATAAGAAAATCAAACGCTGCGTTGTGCTCCTTTATGGATAATGATCCTTCTTTGCCAATTAGATACAAAATAATGTCTGAATTTAACGATTCAGAAACTATTTGATCTCTTCAATGCTACAGTGAAATAACTATACACTACAATAAATATCTGGTATTCTTGTTATTGTAATTGTTCTTATCAAATATACCAAATATTTGAAACATAAACTAAATAATCGAAATAAGCGGTATTGTTTGGTGGATCGTACCGTTGTTGTCCCGTCGCCAAGGGAGGCTACCCTCGGCAGCTGTTGGTTTTTTGTTTGATTTTAGTCCCATCAAGGGAACTGTTTGACTAGCAAAACTTCCACTTATATCCGTTTCCGTGCTAGCTAAAATATTAGTTTCCTTCATTAAAAATAATAATAATTAAAATAAAATTAACAGATCTACAAAATCATCTATCCATCAAATATTCCACGTCAATAATTCTTAATTAAGTATCATTTATTATAATTATGAGACCGCGAAAAGCGCTAAAGAACAACAATGTAGTAGAGAATTAGATGTTAGTTGATGAGAGGATTTATCTGTAAATGAGTTAGAAAAGCATGCTTATAAAACATCATTATTCCGATTAATTTTTTTTTCTGATTACTTAGAGAAGCATAATTAGAACAATCAGCCAGTTGAACATCTCTCCCATTTAATTCTTATTTTAACACAACAAATAATCCTAAATGTCTGGATACTCACGAGACGATTTAGCTGTAAAAGTAATAGGACTGTCCCAATCTTCTTTACTCGATTTCGGCTCAGTATTATCATTGTCTTCATTTAATACGTCATTTAAGTAATCTAAATGAAACAAGAATGAATATGGCATAGAAAAATCGCTTTAATGATGAATTGTGAACGGAATAGAAAAAAAAGAACTCATTTAATAAAATATTTGTTAAACAGACTTACCATGTGAGAATTGTTTAGCCGAGCCGTTTTGTTGGAATTCAGGGAAACTCACATGGTTTTGTTGTTTTCCATCCTATCAAAAATTACAATATTACTTTTACATTTTTAAATTTTTAATAATACTAACCTTGTGTAATTTTTTACTGTGTCGTTTATGGTGATGTTTCTTACTATCAGCAACTAATCGCCTCATATTGTAGTGCATTCGATAATTGACTTGTGTTCCTAAATCACGATCATTAACAGCATGTCGGCTGTAACTGAATCGGCGATGCTACAATTATTATCATTAGTATTTTCACTAATAAAGTAAATTGGTTATTAGTTAGATAATAATAAAATACCCTTCTGTATGGCTTTACTAATTCTTCAGCTAATAAATGATGGATTTTCGCATCCGTTAGATCTTTCTTTGATGGATTATATTCGAGCTCTTGCATATCAATATTCCATGTACTAGAGTCTAAATGGCTGAAACTAGTGCTGAAATTTAATATTACCAATATTCAATTAATCATCCAATGTAACTGTTGATAACGATCACTATACAAACATAAATTATTCATCGGGAAAAATCGTTTTATTGTTGGAATAAATTATTCACCCGGCGCATCCACCATTTTTACAACACGTAATTCTCAATTAAATTACAATTTCAAAACGATTTTACTCAACGATTTGCAACAAAACAAGCAAAACAAGAATAAATCAATTTACATACGATAAAATTACACACGGTATTTGTAGCAAATTAAGCACTGACTACAGAATACTCAGCATAATGTCGTGAAAATTTTGAGGTTTCATTGATTAATATAAAGAAATAAATAAAATTGGATTTTTATATAAGAATGGTCAGTGCTATTAATTTACCAGGTTCGTATTGGGGTGGCGCACCTGCCGTGGAGGTTACCCGCTGTGTAATTCTTGAAGATTGCAGACATGCTTTCTGTACCGGAAATGTTCCCTATAGTTGAAGCATTGCGACGCATATATTCCATTGCATCGCGCATTGCCAATTTCGAATAAGTTTCGAGAATCTTCGGCTCAGCACCTTGATGATTTCTCAATAAATACGGCCGTATAAATTGATTATCGAAATGTTTGAATCTATACGAAATTATCGTTAAAAATTAATGGTTTTCAAATTGGAATATTTACCTGTCACGTATGTGATAGTTTCCGTGATGGCCTAGAATATCTTCAATAGCTGCCATTGTATGATCCATTAACTATATTAGAATTGTTTTCAATTAATTTCTTCAAATTATTTTTCTTAAAATTACCCGTTCGTGTATTCGTTCATTCATTGTGGGTTTCCGCTTCTCGGCTGTTTTAACATTTAAAATTTTCACTAATGGTTTAATTGTAATGCCTTGGAAGAATACGGTGAAATAAACGACAGCTATAGTAGTTGTCATAAACATTCTCTGTGACTGGACTGCATCTTTATCAATTAATAGAACCAAAGCAAACGCTACAGCACCACGTAAACCACCATAACCCATAACGAATTTCTCGACTTTACTTAGCTGATGAAGACGGAATCGATTAGCAATTGCTGTAAATATTGTCACACCTACAAAATAAACATTTCTTTATAGAAAATGAAAGAGTATTTAATAAATTTTATTATGTATGTATAACAATGCAGCTAAAAATAATTGTTCATCAATTAAGATGACTCACCTATAGCCCTATAGAGGGAACAGAGTAGAATTGTAATCAAAACAAACCAAGTGTCCCATTTGTGTTCTTTATTGACAGTTGCTACACCCAGAAACATAAAAATTATCGTCTCCGAGGAGCTACTAAGCATTTTCATTGCATATTTTATTGTAGTGTGAGACTTGTGAGAGATGTTGGCTTCCACATAATTCTTCATTGTAATACCACAAAATGTGATCCTATTATCAAAAAAAGAAAAATAATTATATAAAATACAAAATAATACAACGTGACAACGAAACACGACAAAAGTCTGAATAACGTGCCCTCATATTTATGGATGGAATTGAATTATAACGTACGTGAAAAGAGGGTCATTCGAAACGTGTTTCAAAACGTTTTAATTAAATTTAGACAAAAACAGAATTGATATTGTTGACTTTAGATGATTTTAATTATTAAAACATGTAGTCTCGATACGAATCGATTTTCTTGTTAGTCGTTTGAAGACGTATCCATTCGAATTATGTTTATGTGCAATAAAAGTTTTAAACTGGATTGTTTTCGAACATTTGTTGTTGTAGTTTAAGCGTGTTTTTAATCGACTAGAAGTTTGAAAATTGCAATTGTGAATGCACAATTGTGTTTACTTACGCTAGAATCCCGGACATATGGAAAATTTCAGCATTCAAGTAAGCTAAATAGGCCATAACAAATATAAAAATAGGTTCAATAACGCGCACTTCATGTGTAAATCGTGTAACAAAACCAGTAGCAAATCCCCATATAACACCAATCACAACACCACCAACGGCCACAATAAAAAAATTCGCAATACCAGCTAATATATCCGTATAAAGAATGTTATCTAAGCCCATTATTGTGTATGCTTCAAACATATGATATAATACAACAGTAACACCATCATTTAATAATGATTCACCAAATACAACTATATACAAAATTTCATTAACTTGGATCTCTTCAAATACGGCCAACACAGCCACAGGATCAACAGCTGATATTAATGAGCCGAATAATAACATTTCCAGCAATGGAGTATCACAGGAGAACAGGCCTGTCAATCCTACCGCCCATAGGGAAGCACCTGGGAACAAATCAACAATCAAGAAAATCCAATAATTATCTTAAAATAATATTTTTGTTCATCTAAATAGATGAATATTCTAATTGTAGGAGAAAAAAGTCTACGAGTGCGATGATCTTTTAGAAAGATAAACACATTGGGAAATTTTGATTCATCCACATTTCAACAATTTCAAAAATAACGACAGCAATCAAGATTCTAGTGTGACCGTGTTTTATCAATTATCGTAAAGAAACTCATAACTCTTCATTAAAACCTGAATGATTGATTTTTAAATTTATTCAATAACTAGTTTTATCGCAACCGTTATCAAATTTAGAGCAAATTCTAGCAATAATTCCAAAGATTCTTCTCATTGACGTTCACTTCCATCCAAATTATTTTCCTACGATCATCATCATCATTATTATTATTAATTATGCCTTATTTTACAGATAATTCAATCAGGTTTCAATAGTCTGATTTTCTTCACAATCTGTCTCAGTTGATATTTCTAAGAAGGTTCATAGACTTGTTTTTCTTTAGAAGAATATGATTTACAATTCTTCTATATATTGCCAAAAATTCAAACGACCGAAACATCATGATCGTTTAAATTTTCATCTATTTACGACATTCCTTTATCTAAGTTCACTGTCCGTTTCTGACATTGTTGATACATCGCTAATCTAAATAACGAAATATTTATATTTCATTTCTCAAATAACGTGTGTTGAATTATTAATTGATTTCGTCGATAAATCGACTTGTGGTTCGCGATTTCGATAGTCGTCGTTTTTCTAATGTAATAATAGATTGATATCGATTTTTTTCCAGAATTATTACAATTTATTATTTTTATATTCAACGGTAAATTTCAGTGTAACTTCGTTTATTATCTTTAATTGTGAGTCCATTTAGATATGTTTATCGCAAACAGACTAGCGTTACATTTTTTCTATTTATTTTGTTATTCAGGGACCCCCATGTTGTAAAATATTTGGAATTATTTATAATATTGTTATAAATTAATAATCCAGTAATCTAAGCGATAAAATGAGTAATGATTAGATGAAACCCCATAAAATTTAACGATCGGTTTATTATCTAAAAATAGATATTTATAGAAAATATACAATTTCAGTTGATTTAATTGTTTCATGAAGAGGGAACAAACAATTTCCATATTCTTGTATTTTTATACGGGAAATTCGTAATTTAATTTTGTAAAGTGTTGAAATACTTTTATTGAAATACAAACTTTATGTTATCGAGGACAATAAATTTTCGGTATAAATGGGGAAAAATACAACATTCTCCTTATGTACGTCTTACAATAAATCTAATTTATTTTTAAAACAATTTCTAAAAGTATTTTTAGTCAAATAGTCCAGATTTCATCAACGCCCACCTACTTACTTCAAATAGACCTTGTATCGAAAACTTACCGATAGTTAAAGCGTTAAAAATCGTCCCAATTACAGCAAACAATAGTATGCTGCCTAAATGATCGAAGAATAATCGATTCGGCATGAAATAACCAGCGTCTAAAATGATCGGCGGTAGCATATAGAAAAAGAACGTATCCGGAGTCATTGGTGATACGTCCATACCGCCAACGTGCACGAGCAACACACCGATTACAACTCCAACAACGATTAATAAACATGATTCGGGGAAGATTTCATTCAATTTCGGGGCCATATGAAAACCTGAAATTCATAAACAAATATTAATAAAAAATAGAGTAGTCGTTATTGATTTCGGCGTAATAGAAAGGTCTCAGACTTCTTCGAAATCTGCTTTTTTATTTGTACACGATTAGTCAATAACCAATCGAAAACATTAAAGCTTGCTGCTATTAATTTTATGACAATGTAAGTTTTATGGAAATAATCGAAATCAAATAAGATTCCAGAAGAATTCTGGCGTACGGTCAAGGTTTCGTAATGTTAGTAAACAAAAGGACCTATAGTGAAGATTTTTCTTTAATTTACCACGATAGAAGTCGTAGAAATATAATCAACAACCTAACTTTCAATCTATCTATTAAATCACTAATTTTTCAGCATCGTTTAAGTTGGAAAAATTAGATACAAACCGGTTCATTTAAAAGATACATTTGTCGACAATTTCATAAATTGAATAGCTTTATATAATTCAAATTTACATTTTAGGTATTGATGAAATAACCAATGGTGGGTAGTGATTTTTATGTTTAAAAATCATCAAATTTTGAAAATGTGTCAATTTCGAATAAAAAGTTTATTGGTCTCAAGTGGGCTCCAAATGAAAGCTCCCGAAACTAAAAGATTTCAATAACATTTAAACTTGTAGTTCAATTTTCATATTAAATGAGTAGTTGAAAATCTGTTTGAAATTTACTAAGTTTAGTACTGTATTTTGGGAACTTATTAAACAAATAATTGGTGGATGTTGTATAATCAAACGAGTATTGTAACTAAGAGAAAATTAATCTGTATTTCGTCTTAAACTTTCCACAATTGACTTAACTCGAGGTCTTGTTTTTCAAAAAGCAAATAAACTCTCTCACTTTATAAACAAAATGATCAAAGTACAGGAACATACAATAAAGGTGTAGATGATAATTATAGCGCTTGACTACATAACTTTAGAGTCAAGAAAACGAAGATAACTTTAAGCTTCTGTTTTGAAATTCAAGGAACCGAATTTAAATTGTCAAAGCTCATCTGAAATTCCATATTGAGTAAGATTTGATGCAGTAAAAGAGTCGATAATTCTTCTAGTACAACTAAGAAGGGCATGAATTTCGTTACACTGTTTCTTCTTGCTGATAATCTACAAATTACCTACAAAAGTTCAACAAAGCTGGCAAGTTTCAGTTTATAAATTCAGTTCAAGTGTATTGAAATAAAACTGACTTTGTCCTTTCGCTGAAGATAATTAACACCATCAAATATTTGCACATATAACAATGTACAATAAAAAATTACGAAAGATTTATTGCTAGATGACTTGAGAAAAATTTGCAAACAATTCCTGATTCTTGATAAAATTTTCGACTGACAATTAAACAATTTGTTAACAAATTTTCAACAAATCTGGTTAATTCCAGCTATAAATAAATTAAATTAAAAATTTCCTCGTTCTATAATTCTTAATTACATACACCCAACCATGACGGATTATCTTATTGTTTTTCCAAATAATATACGAGTATTAGATGCTCTCGTATTAGCTTATTACGTATTTTTAAGTTGATCTGTTTACTTTATTTTTGTTGGCACAAAATTTTGATTTATTAAAATTTGTATTTTTTATAAAATATAATTTATACTTTAGTTATATATGGAAAATTATCAGTAGACAAGACGGTCAGTATAACTTATCCTTGGATTTCTGGTCGTCATCTTAAAACTTATAATTTCACTCTTCATACTGAATTTTTTAAAGAACATTTATTTGATATTACCAAATTAATGAGCGAGTCCTTGATTTAAGACAAAACTACACAAACATTTCTATGTACAATTTCAAAAAAAATCAACAAACCGGAAATCGACAATCAATAATTATGGTAATAAAGTTTCATGACTGTTTTCAATTAACAAATAATGCCGTGACATTATTCCACGTCCACTCAAATTGAGGGCCAAAAAAAGAACTCTCTTTCCTGTCCAAAATATAAAATATTAAATTGGAGTTTATGTGTTAGATTCCTCCACTTTGATCTTTAAACGAATTAATTTTATTGCAATTTTTCCGAATTTTCTACCCAACGTACAAATTTCCACCGTTAAAAATCCCAAATTGTTAACGTTATATTTATAGATAAATCCAAATTAATTACACTACATTAGATTTTTTAATTGCTACTACTTAACATAGTTATCACTTCGTTTGATAAAAGGTCAAGGATTTGTCTCTATAGAAAAAATCGAGGATCACGTGAATTTTCACCGGAAGACACTTCTTTTCTTTGGTGGGGAAATTGTTGAGACATCCCCTATCGACAATCTTCACAATCAATACGTTTGAATATTGATTGTGTTCTTTTCAATGTGTTCTTTTCAACGATTCTAATTAAATTTTATCTAAATGAAGAAATTAATTGTTGGCATGTGTGTCTCTTTTTGTATTTTTTGTGAATAAATTGATAACAAATGCCCAGTAGTAGACCAAAGTTTGGATTGCAAGGGCGCGCTGCGTCTAACCGAATCGATATTCCCTGACCTCAAACTCTGCAGTAGAATGTGTGTGTATATTATAACAAAAATATAATCTTTTTTCTTCTATATTAAACAAAATAATTGGCTTTTTCGTATAGTTTTCCATGCGTAAATCCAATGGAAAGAATTCTATTAGAATCGATTAAGTGGCAAATCAAACAAACGGTTTTTCCTTCCTCAATTCAACAAAATTAATAGAATCAAGTTGATATTGTCGAGAATTGTTTGCTAATGTTGTTGAAAATCATCAAGCTTTCTGCTTATCAAAACATTCACCATTTGATACATTTAACAAATATATTGACAGTAGCTAAAACGAACAAATGGTTCTATTGAGAGCAATTTTGAATTTCCTAGAAGCTATACCGATATCTTCATCAATTGATTAAAAGCTGAATATTTAATGAATAATTTTGTTCGCGAACAAAGGTGAAATATAATTCAAGATTAATTTGCTGGTAATCTTTATAAGATAAATTTTGTTCGTTGTTGGTTTGTTCTTGAACTTGCTCTTGTCAATTTTTCATTGAAATGTGAAATTTCAATCAACAAAGTTAAAGTTTGGCATCGTTTCCAAAAATAATCGAAATCTGTTTAGTTTGCTAAAGTGAGGAAACGAATGAAAAGAGCATTTATGTGTGAGTGTTCTAAATATCAAAGGATCCAATGAACTTTTCCTGCATAGGGAGTAAGGGAATAAGGGATGCATTGTTCGTAAAGTCCCCCTCATCAACGTTACGTTGACTCACCAATTTTCGCCAAACTGGCACAAAATATCCATAAACCAATGATGAATGGCGTTTCGACTCGATGGAACGAAACTGAAGCAATCGGATACCGCTCAACATGTTCTTGGGCATTTTTCGGTTTCGCTTCAATTGATTCATTGCCTGCTTTAGTCTCCACTGTGGGTACAATATTACTAATAATACCATTATTATTATTATTATTATTATTATTATTATGATTATATTGACTAGTTGATTGTGAACTATTATTGTAAAGTTGTATGATCGTATTGGCAGCATGTTGGAATTTAGATGATGTAGGATGAGCAGCAACGATATCAATCGTTACTGTAATTATCATCAATGAAAGAACTAACACTAGGCCGGCCCTGCATGCCCGCCTTGATAGATTCACACCGTGTTCTAACGAATACATCACATATGTTCTAAAGTATCGCGATGACTGCCATTGTGGCGGCAGCCGGCTGTTGCAGGCATCGTGCACCTGCCGAGACTGGGCGTCAAAATCCAGCTGATGACGACGTCGCGACGCCGCTCGACGTGCGCAGACGTTATCGTTACTATCGTCGCTATACAATTTTCGTTCGATTCTCGTTGCTATTAGAAATTATCCATACACGCATATAGGTATACACATAGATATCTCTATAAATTCGTCATATACACGTGTATAGATGATTCTTCCTTCCATTTCGTAGATGGAAATTAAACGAAACTCGTTGGCAAATTCAAAATGAAATTGAATTCAGTGAAGAGAAATTAAACTGAAACTAATGCGCAAAATCAGTCTTTAAAGAAGTCCACTTGGAAACTGGAGACGACCAAATAACTTTCAAAGGGGATCAGATTCAAATAAAAACTGAAATATAAGTTTGCTTATTATTAAAAGCACATTATCGATTCGTATTGTAGTTGAGAAATTGAATTTACAACGTGTCTAACTTCCAGCATTATCCAAAACTGAGGCACGTAAACGAATTCAAATTTCTCATATCCTACCTACTGAGACTAGCAATTTAGAAAATAAATAAAATTATCCAACAAGAATCCCACTAGTTACTTGTAAATAGTTCGATAAATCTAGACTACACCCTCATCTTCCAGTCTATCTCGGCAAATTCAATGAATCACGATGACAAAAATAAATCCAAAAATAGAATATCGTCCAATTTCGAACAATCAAGAAGTTGAAACGAAGAAATAATCTCTCTAATTTGGGAACAACCTTCGCCAAATAAGTAGAACAATGGAAAAAAAGCAAATATTCAATTTTGCAAAATTAGTTAATCCAACCTGTATTTTGCTATACTCATGTAAATTAACTTCGTCAGAGGGATTATTTCGTAATCAATATTAAGTAAATTTCGTCATTATTAAATGTAAAAAAAAAAATTATACAAAATCGGTAACAGTAAATATTTTTTGAACAGATATAAAAATAAACAATTTTACAATTATGAATTCTATTTTTAAATATAATTACAATTATTACGATTGTTTGTGTTAATTGTGCCATCTGTTTATAAATAAAACAATTTTGCCGTAATACAGGTTCCTGTAATTAATTAATTAATAATTTTGATTTGCCTAAAACCTTAGTTTAAACTAAGTTTGAATCGAATTAAGCACAATTAAAGGAGAACTTACAAGCATATTTTATTGATATAAAATCTGGTACATGATTAAAATTGAGTTACTTGAGTATCGCTAATTTTTGGACAATTATTCAATTCATTCTGGCTCAAATGGTGCACAATAGCCGCTCCGAAAGCATCCCCAATTACATTAATAGCCGTTCGAAAACGATCTCTAAAATTCAATTCAAATTAAATCAATAAAATCAATGAAACTAAATCGATTTTATACAATAACCAATCCACAGCAATAATCAAAGAAACATCCTCAACTGGTAAACCAACCGTACCCAAAACCATTACCATTGTAACAAGACCAGCTTGCGGTATACCAGCAGCACCAATACTGGCTGCTGTTGCTGTGATACTAATCGCGATATAATTACCAATTGATATATCGACGCCGCGCACTTGGGCGATAAAAATTGCCGCCACAGCTTCGTACAATGCTGTTCCATCCATGTTGATTGTAGCTCCAATGGGGAGAGCAAATCGGGCAATTCTTGGATCAACACCGAGATTCTCTTCTAAACATTTAATTGTTACTGGAAGTGTAGCGGAGCTGAATTTACATAACAAAAATTACTATTCTAAACGATGTTTCGCTTGATTAAATGCTAACCTGGAGGATGTTCCAAAAGCTGTAGCAATAGCTTGACTCATATTGCTCAAAAACCGTATCGGTGACTTACGTGTCATAATAAAATAAATTAATGGTAAAATAATCAAGCCTTGTAATAATAAACCAACTAGAACGGTTGTGAAATATAAGCCTAATTGGTTCATAACTTCACTGAAATCATCAATTTCTAAAATTTTCGATGTAACAAGAAATAATATACCGAACGGCGACAACCATATAACCCATGTGGTTATTTTCATTGATAATGTTGTCAAATTATGGAAGAAATTCGTTATTGTTCGACATTCATCACCTAATTGTGCCAAAGCAATTCCAACTACAGCAGCCACAACAACTAGCCCAATAATATTCGTTCCGCTTATTGTCTCCTCCGAAATGTCCCACTTGTATAAATCTAATCGCCCAGAAGAGAGATTAAATACGAAATTCTATTTAAAAAAAAAATACCTGTTTCGTTGGGGTTTGAAGCGGGGGCTGTTAATTTTGTACGAAACTAAAAACAATAATTGTAGATTAACAAAATTAGTCGCCTGCCTAAAATTTACCTGTTCGATGCAAGCTTGAACTATATTTGGAGGGAACATATTCCTAGAAAAATAAAATACAATGAACGATAAGAATTAGATTCGTCTCTAAATTCTTCAACGAACTGGAAGAAAACTTCTATCGATCTATGATGCATCTCAAATATCAATAAAATCTAAATTTAATAAACAATTTATAACAAGAATGCCTCAAAATCTAGGCCAAAATGAGACTATATTTTTTCGAATTTGCAACACTGATTACGTATTCGATTACAAAATCGAAGTTTTCATTTTGCTTATTAGAATAAAAACAATTATAAACTTTTTTAAACGCCTGTTCTTGAAAATTGGTATTTTGAAATCATGGCCTTCAATATTAATCCGCTACGTGCATAATTATAAAATAAATTAGCTATTTTCTAAAGATTACTAATCTCCCTTCAATGTTATCTAAAGAATTTAAGCCACTTTGGATTAATTATTTGTTAATTATTTTGATGATAACTCTATTTAAATAATCTTGTTTTGTAAGGCAAATAATAGAGAAATTCCCAATCAATGGAAAATAGACACTCACTTAACTAAATCAAGTAATGTATCAACGGTGGTAACATTCCGAGCATTAATTTCCTGCGAACTTGACGATTGTCCATTATGTCCAGCTCCTGGTTGAATGAAAGCCACCAAAATAATCCCAAGAACAACAGCTGAGAATGTTGTTGTTAAATAATAAGCAATAGCTCTGGCAGCTATTTTTCCTGATAATGATAAATCTAAACTAGCAATTGCCGATATTAATGATGATATAATTAATGGTAATATCAATGATTTCAACATTCTCAAATAAAGATCACCAGGATAATTGATATACATGATTTCTCTGGCTGTAAATTCTCCAACAGTTTCTTTCAAGATTATCCCTAAGACAACACCAACAATTACACCGCCAATTGTCGAGATGGTTAATTTATTCATTCGTATACAGGACACACAAGAATCACCACAAGTTTTCGTAGCATTTTGCTGATTTTCATCAGGCGGAATATCGACGACTTCTTTGGAATTCTCCAACATATTTGGTTGAATATTGACACTAATACACTGATGTTTCTTACAATAAAATTTATCGCGTCAATTCCTTTATTTATTTGACAAATGTAACATGAAGATAACAATATTATCTTTTTATCTGGGATTTCAGTGATATTAATTTTTCCTTTTTAGTTAAGCGAATTGTATCTTGAAAGAAGAAAAAACGGTCAATCTGAACTGAACTAGTTTAGATATTAACTAATGAAAAGCAAATTAATAACTGGCGACTTTCTTTCTTGTTTGATATTACTGTAAAGTACCGGATAAATCTTGTTCAAACCACACGACTTTTACTTTGCGAAACTACAAGAACAGCAAAACGATTGGACTTAATTGGACGCCTCTCAGTGGAGCGAATTTAAAATATTTAGGTCTTACAATTGAATATTCGCAAATCTTAAAAAATTACAGAAAATCAAGCCGATTTGCACCTCAACTTTATTTTATTATTTTTTTGTCAGTTAAAATAAAATCAATATACATGAATGAATTATTCATAAAGCGTACGTATTTTCAATATTATCTAGAACGATTACTTTTTTAGTGTTTTTTGAGAATAATTAAATGGCTAAATGGCTCTCGAATTCAATATCTGTAAAAATAACAATATGTATAAATAATCATGTTTTTAATGAGAATGTCATTGTCGTGTGTTGTAAATCGAAACCGGATTATTGCCAATTCTGATTACATAAAAACACGTTTTTGGTTTAATTGTTCCACGAAACATAAGACACAACATGGAATATTTCTGATTTTAGATTTATAAAAATCAGTAGCTAAAGGTGGAGGATTACAAAAAAAATGACTTGGTATAATCAATTAGGAATTCTCAAATTACTACAATTGGTAGCGAAATATTTTGATTCTTAAAAATTGTACCTGTCCACTATTAGCCTAATTATGACTGGCAATCGATTGTTGTCCTTCAAATTCAACGTGCTCGATTCTGTTACCAAAGTAGCACAGATGACAAGAATTATTTCTGAAAGAAAATAATTAAAGTCTACTTCTCTTAATGAAATTGTAAGCTTATAAAATCTTATAAAAGATGAGATTAGATATCAAATTTCTTACTCCCTTACATAATCAAGACTTTGGTTAGTTCCTAGCTTCATAAAAAAAATAAAGTCTTGGAGTACTTGCATTTATTCTTTATCAATCACAAAAGAATACCAATTTGAATAAATGACGAAGTTAAATTCTAAAATAAATAACGCCTCTTGATTCCTTCTATCTCTAAGCCCTAAATAACATTTTTTTTCTAATTTTTTAACAAGAATTCGAAACAGCTGCGCCTATCTAGCCTCTCATCTTGCGAGAGCAAAAATTTAGATTGATTTGATTCTAAATTATTCGCAGCCCTTATCTTAAAAGCGATTCAATTGATAAGCTTGATAATTATAATTATTTTGCTTATTCTGACTGCTAATTTATTTTATTTTCTTTATAAGCAACCATCAAAACTGTGGTGTATCACTTACAATTAGAATTAGAATTAAATAATTTCTTAGTATTACTAGTTGTCTATAGTTTACCAACAAAATTTAGAATGATAAAATTTATACAAAATGTACTCATTAGATATTAAAACATTACCCCAAAAACATATCTTGGATTATTTTATTTGCTGTACAAATAGATAAATAAAAACACAGGCTTGGCTTCTGTGTATCAATTTTCCTAACAATTTACAGTTAATTTGTCCATTTTTACTTTAAATTAAGGTGTTGAACAAGACTTAGAGCCGTCCCTGATTTTTCATTAAAACTATAAATTATTTGTTGTTATTGTCGGCCTCGAATTTATTTTAATAATTCGACCAATAAAAATCACATGAGTTTTCATCAAAATACTTGTTTATTGTTTAATTGTTCAAAATAGATTCTATCCAATCTATTAAACTGCAAACCATTATTTCAATTAATAATAAAATCCATAATTAGACGATTTCATATGTCTATCAATCGAATTTTTTTGCCGAAAAAAAAACAGTTTTCCATTATCAACTGCGACATAAAAGTGCAATTGATATTTTTAATACTTCAATAAATAATAAAGAGGTAATCATAAAATGTTGATATTGTTGATATTTTGACTATTTGTTGATAAAATAACTTGCAATATTCAATGCTATAAAAAAAGATTGCATTGCTCAAATTTTAAACATATAAAATCAGTTGCAATTTTATTAAAGCGTTGTAAACTGTTTTACTCTTGTACTTGCAGAATTTCATTTTAAAAAATTGCACTAAAAAGTGAAATTAATTCAATTTTGCCAAAAAATTCCTGTAAAACAAACTGTATGGACAATTATTGATAAGTTTACTTGTAAAACAAAACAAGCAGTTTATTTAATTTAATTTTTTTTAATAATACTCCTATTATTTACTGTAGGAAAAACTGATTGCGTTTTCTATTTTTGTTTTGTTGAAAAATTTGTCATCCTTTAAAAAAGCCAATAATAAGCGTGTACTTTTTCATTAATAAAAAGCCAATGATGTTTAGTAAAATGTACGTTTTACACAAAACAAAAACAATAACTAATTTTTTAAAGATAAAAATAGTGAAACAATTTACGTTACAGATTAAATAATTTTCTAAATACATACTTGACAATTTTTGAGTATTTGTTGTTTTGAACTTGATTTATTCCAAGATAAAAACGGAAATACCCAGGGTCGGTGGTAGTGGGCCTTCGGACCATGCATTCCTTCTAGTACTGTAGAACATTCCAAAATCCACCAGTATATAAAAATGAAAGAAAGAAAAGGTAAAATCGAAAAAAACAATAATTGGAGACAATTTCGAGCGTGTATTATAGTTTATTGGGAAGTGTTCTACGAAAGTATTTAATAATAGATTTCTTGCGAATGAATATAGATTGGTTTGAGATTTTGTATTCAATAATCAACAGTCTCTATTTTACTCGAAATTTATCAACAACATTTCTTCCATGCCTTTCTTCATTTTCTATTTTGTTTCTAATCTCTCCTATCCGTCTTTCATTCCCGTTTTCTTTCAGTTCCTCTCCTTTATCTTTTTCTCTTGTTGTGGTACTCATAGTAAATTTAATTACGAGCCGCTACTGCTCTACACTAAATTTATCCGGCAATATTCATGCTATAATTCACTTTTTATGTGTTTCAAGTGATTTGGACATAGTATTGGAAATAATAAAGTACCATGTGTTATTGAAATAAATTATGATGAAATTGTAATAAAATCTACCATTCAAGTATTTAGAATTTGTCTTATCTATACGTCTGATTATTAAATTTTAGCATTTTATCAGCAACCTTGAATTGTTAATTATCCAAGAACATTAAAAAATTAGAACAAGCATTTTGATCAAACTGATTGAACTTCTAGACGAATTATCTACAGTCTACAGGCCCCCAAAATTCCTGTTATTCAACACCAATCATTTAGTACAGATTAACACTAATTTTCGTTGTAGAATAAATGTGAATTACAGTTATATCGCCTATGTGAATTTAATTTTTAGAAATCCTTTCACTTTCTTTTAAGTTTTAAAATGTTTGTAGAATTTGAACAATTTTCGCGTAATCATCGCTACATTTAACCGTTTGAAACCAGCGCCGGCGTATGATAAGAAATGCGCTGGCGCTATTTTATTATGATCGCAGCCTTTTATCATCATCATCATCATCATCATCGTCATTATGATTACGTGTATATTTGTTTGTGTATAGTTTTGCGGGGAGCAAATGGTTCCCCCTCCGATTTACTTTTGAAAATTTTTCAAGAAATTGGCGCTACCCGATCAGCGACTTCTTGTAGTTCGCGTACACCGTTCATGACGGTATATCGTAATATGTTTATTGTAGCTAGCTAAAGTGTGTTTTGGTGATAGATTAATATCAATCGAAATATTTCCTAATATAGACAACTTTCTTATCAATAAAAGCAATGTTGCAAGGATATGGACCGGTGATGCAGGCCTTTTTAGGCACATTGTTCACGTGGGGCCTTACAGCAGCCGGAGCGGCTCTTGTTATTGTTATCCGAGGTTCACAGGTTAGAAACTAACCTAAAAAACCGAATTTTTCCATTTAAAGTTTCTATTTTTAGAGAAAACTCTTGGATGCTAGTCTCGGTTTTGCTGCCGGTGTTATGACAGCTGCCTCGTATTGGTCATTATTGGCGCCAGCTATTGAAATGGCAGTTGAATCGAAATTGTATGGTGAAAATGGGCAGTATGCTTTCGCCCCTATTGGGGTTGGTTTCTTATTAGGCGCCCTATTCGTTTACGGGGCTGATATTTTAATATCTGTATTAGGCTTACAATCACCAAATACAATGCTAGGTAGATTAAAATCTATCATATTCAATTCTAACAGTTTAATAATGGAATTTTTGTAGCTTTACAAGTGAAAAGTGCACGAGTAGAGCGTCGTAGTGTTATTAGAACTGATCCATCATTTATATCATCGCCGGAATCTACGGCTATTGATGGATTTTCCGAACTTGGCAGTCTTCATCAACGCAGACGGGGTATCTAAATTACAACACGAAAAACAATCAATCAATCAATACTAATTTTCGTTAATTTCTTAAAACGACAGTAGGTAAATCAAATAAAGTATCAAGACAGAATCTGGACAATATTCGTACACAGAGTTGTGAAGATGTTTCGAGTATTGAAGAAGTTCAACATGGCCAATGGAAACGAATAATCTTGTTAGTAATCGCAATAACTGTCCATAATATACCTGAAGGATTGGCTGTAGGCGTTGGTTTCGGTGCTATTGGAAGCTCTACATCAGCAACATTCGAAAGTGCCAGGTAGGTAAATTTGTTTAATTTGCATAAAAACTAACTGAATTAACAATTTAAAAAAGTGAAAACCTTCTGTATTATAAAACAATTTAATCAAACGGAACAGATGATATGACAAGAGAGGCATAAATCCATGACATCAATTCTTTTTTTCTCTTCAGATAATATTGATTTTTATATCAATTCGGAATACGACTGTTGATATTTTACAATTTACAAGGTAAAGGCCGATTGTATTTATCTTAGAGTCGTGTTAGAGGAATTCAAGGTCTGGCTTTTTTCTTGTTTGTCAATTCACTTTCTTATTGAGGCTTTTATTAAATTCAGAGGTGATTCTACGAAAAAATCAATCGATATATTTTTGTTTGTCTTATGTAAATCGATGATAACAATTTTCGTCTTAAAGTTTTTTAATCGACCAAATTTACAACAACAACAACATAACGAAACTAGTTAAAGTTGTTTTCTATCATATTGTTGCTATAAAAAATTGAGGAAAATTTCTGTGGATTTACCCAAATAAAAATGTTAATTGTTGTTTTGGAATAAATAATTAACGTTTTTTCAATTTTTTCATTTTCCCGCTGTTTAAATCAAAAGCAACAGTTCTAATCGAGCTATTGATTACTAGATGGCGCTATTTGTTTCAATATTTCAAAAATTATAGTTGATATAAATCGTGGATAGATGTCGTTTATAGTGTAGGCTACCAAAATTTCAAGTTGGTGGGTATCCTCGTAGGAGGTCCGTTGTTGTGAATGAATGAACTGGCCCGGCGGGGGCTCGACAGGGGGGCCAGGAATTCAACTGTAGGCCTGAGGCGCCGAACATTCCTCCGCGCAAGACGTCTGACCCCACACCGCTCCCTACATACACACACACTAACACATATATACATACAAAGAAGAAATTCTTCTGTTTCTTCTAGTTTACGGTTGTTTATCCGGAATTCCAATAGGAGTTTTCCGGGTTTTTCCACCCGCAAATTTCGATCTATTTGTCGTTATTTGTTCCAATTGAACGAATTTTTATGTATCTGGATGCACGAATATAATTGTTGGATAGAAATCAAGAAATTCTAGATTTAAATAAAAATATTTTATTGCAATTCTAAGAAATGTTGACGGTGAGACGACCGGATAAATTTACAATCCTTTCTAATAGTTTAGCCTTCCTACATATTATAAAATTCCAAGTAATTAACACATTAGAAAAATATAATTTTCCAACAATAGAATGTGTTAGTTCATCCAAATAACATTCAGTCATTTATTGTTTAATTTTAAATAAGAACAACAAACAACAACCGAAAAAGAACTCGAATTGCTGTCTTTGTTTTATTGAGTTTCTTGTATTCGAAAAGAAGTAGTCCTCGTGTATGTGCGCGGTGAGGAGCCTCGCAGTCTAGCGGAGACCTCTCCTCTCTCCTTTAATAAACTTTTAACCATCACCACACAAAATAACAAACAGAAAAAAAAACAGGACCAACCAACACACAGACACATGCCATTAAAAAAAAAAAAAAACAACTTATAGATATTTGGATTTCTTGAATCAATCTGCGACCTGAATACCAACCTTGTTTGCAGAGAGCTAACCAGTAATGCAACACGTGCTTGATAAAACTAGATAGCTTTCCAAAATAGTTGTTTTATTATTATTACTATTATTAAAGAAGGCAACAAGAAACACGGATATTCGTGTTTTTTTGGGATTGTAATCTTCCTCATTTTCGTTCATTTTTCGCAAGGCTGTTCCAATGAGAAATGTCACCTGTGTCCTTGATGGGATAATATCATTTAAATTATCAGGACATTCTTACAATATTACGCAATACTTTACTCATTCTATGTAGTAGAGAATTGTAATTTTAGAAAACAATTAACGAACAAAAAAATTACTAAACTTGCAAGAAAATTGTGAACTTTCCAATAAACTACAATTATTAAATGTTAATTACGAAATTATAGGTCAACAAGTCTTTAATTATAAATAAGTAAATGTACTGATTAGAATAAAACAGCAATTTATATTTTATATTGAATATACAGGATGTCGCACAGCAAGCGTCCAATCCGAAGATTTTTTTCTGAGCAATTAACCATTAGAATTCGTTCCATACGAAAATATCTCACGATTGGAATATTTTGCCTTAATATTCTGGTGTTAAATTTGGGTAATTTTCAAAAATAAGAAAACCGGCCTGTATTTGTTAGCGTTCAGAATAGTTTCATACACAACTACACCTCTCCAACTTACATACTTTCTGAATAATCACATTTGCATTGTATTTAGAAAGAATTAGATATGTGTAATTCTCAATGAGTCAGCATCTGTGTAGCCTTTTTCTTCTCAAATCCATGAATAAACATTGCGAATAGAAGAGAATGTTTTTAACTTGTTATAATTCTAATTTTCAATTGATTGATTATATTATAAACCGATCCCTATTTATTATTACCATCTTTTTCTTTAAATTATTCCTAATCAAAAAAAAAAAATTTTAGACAGGTTATTGATTTATCATTCAATTAACTGCAACGTTTAATATCAATTAAACGGTTGTAATTCTTGTTTCATGTATGTGGATGTTTCTAAATAGTTCTACAATAATTTATAGAGTATTTTAAATAATAATAAATAATCAATATTCAAATAGAAAATGATATCTTCACATGTATTAGTAATCAATCATTTATTTTATTTAAAATTGCAATAAATTAATTAATGCAACAATTATATTCGGATTTAATTGGCCCTATTTCATTCAAACACCTGTAAATTTATAAACTCGTTCTTCAATCTAGTTTGAAATGTGTTTCCCACCCTAATTTATTGTTGAATTTTCTATTTATGGTGACACTTTTAGTCGTTTTTTAATTATAGTGATTGGTATTTTAACTTTGTTTGCATATTGTGCTAATTGCATGGAAATATTTACCACAAATTAGGCAAATAGTCAAAATAATTTAGACATTTATTGCTGATTTGAATTCCACTAAAGTTTTTATTATTCCGAAAATAGTTTAATTAATTTGATGGTTGAGTGAAAATGTGCCTTAACTATGGTAAATAAAACCAATTTTAACTTCTTTAAACCTTGATAGACTTTTATGATTGTTTGTAGATTTTTCTGTTCACTCACTATGAAACAAACATATTATTTCCTATTTGAAATCTTTTCAAATTGTACCGAATCAAACACGAATTCGAGTCCAAATATTTCTCAATTGAATCAGTACTCGTTTATGCCAATTTTTTGAAGAAATCTACAATGATTCAAGCGAAATAACGAATTTTCCCAACGGATTCAATGATTCATTAATTCGGTTTTAATATTACTTCATTAAACGCGAAATGTTTAGAATGCCGGTAATTTAAATGATTATAACATAAAGTGATTAAAATTAAAATAGGTGAATGGGCGTTTCTTTTCCACTGACACTAAAGGAGAACTAATTTATGAATGGTTCTCCTAAAAGTTGCGTTATAGAAACTAGACACGTATATCTCTATGTGAACGAACAAGACATGAACGTAAATCAAAAATAACAATGAAAAATAATTAATTTCAAATCAGACAGGAAATAAAACTTGATTAAATAGTAGCAGTTGAATAGAAAGGAACTGTTTTAATTGTACTTAAATAACAAGAAAATGCCATAATTTTTGTTGCTTTTTTATAATTATCGTTGTAGTTGTTGATGTTTCTCTTTTCGGTTATCTTCAGTTAAATATGAAGGAAGTCGTAATTTATCATATCGTTGTTGATTTTCTTAAAACAATTTATAATTCCATGTCAATGGATCAAAATAAACGCTATTAATACGTACAGTTAATTGCTGTTATTTTATAAAATTATAAAAAATCGTATAATTCCACTGGTTCACTTCAAATTATTTATACATCTGTTATTTTTTTTATTTTGATTATTGAGCATCTTATATGAGGGTTTATTGTTAAGGTCCGATGGCCCAAACAATTAATTGTGTCCACCAGTTATTTTTAATTCTGAAAATAGTGGAAACTTTGACGCTTTTTCTCTTAAGAAAAAATCATTCCTTAAGACCGAAAGTCTTCTAGATTTACCAGTTAACTGCCTTATTGTTGGCTAAAACAAACAAGCTTTTTGTACCAAAAATACGCAATCCAACAGTTTTCAGTCAATATAAGTCTACCGTAACAAAAAATCTGCAAATTTGATGGTTAGGGGAGCCCTTCAACAATTGGAGCTTAAGCTTGGATATAGCAAGATTTCAAATATGGAGATATTAAAAAACACAATTTTTAAAGCTACACTTACCTGTAGAGAATCTCCACTCACCATCAGATCTGTAAAATTCTTTGTGGAATGTGCTTATGAACTTATAGTTTCTAATTCTAAAAATATAACATGATGAGTAATTTTAGCTAAATAATTAAGGAACTACTATAATGAAATATTTTATTACTGTAAAAACAGACCAACTTCTACGTATCTATGTATAATTTTAGATTGTTTTTGTTTATCTACTCCTAGTATTTTTCTTCAAAGAATCACTTCCTATTTCCAATTTTACCAATGAAAAGAATAAAAATAAAAAAGATAAAAAAAAAGCAGAAGAAGCATTGTTTTTGTTGTTCAGTTTAATAATAGACAAAAACTATCACGTATAGCGGCCGTTTTCAAAGTCATTCATGCAATCTACGTCACGTTTGATTGAGGCCGGAAGTTGTGAAAGATCTTCTTATTGTAATGTAATCTCCAACTATTGATTTACTCAAACTCAAGCTTATAAGGAATTTTAATTATCGCCTTACTATATTGCCTTATTGCGCATTCCAAGGATTATCAAATAAAATTATTTTAATAACTATTAAGCGATTTTTTTTCAAAAACATGTAACGAAAGAAAATTGTTATTATCGCTACGGGTATTTTGTTGTTGTGGTTGTTGGTTTCGATTATAGCTAAAAAACGAAATAATCAATTTTTAAATGGAAGTGTGTGTGTGTGTATGGGTATACTGGCGCCTTGTTCACGTCGTCATTGGCCCAAGCACTTTATAGACATTATGCAGAAACACCGACGACCGACATTCTAACCCCCTTGTTAAATTAAAAACGCATAAGCCGCCACAGGTTTTTTGAAAATTCGGTTTACATCCATCTCTTTCTTTCTACTTCGCTCTATAGAAATCGAGTTCTTTGAACAACAGTCGAACTTAATGTCCCTTTTCAACACATGTTATATTGTGGTTATTGCACATGGATTGAAGTGAGAAAACACCTATAGGTTATGTAACTTGGGATGATGTTGATGTTGATATGTGTGTGTGTGTGTGAGTGTGTGTTGTGTATACCTGAGCCAGTGTTTGGAGTTCCTGGAACTGGGTAGGTCGGAGACGGTCAGCAGACTCTCTAAACTAAGTCTGTTTTCCAACCAGGGGCCATTGGTAGATATCACATAGTTGTACCTTCTTGAAAAATAGAACAAAATACAGTAATATAAATTAGAATTATTATTCAATAAGAACCACAAAAAATACTAAACCAATTGACCACATTTTATAGTTTATGGTATATTGAAAAGTTTTCAAGAACATCAACAAATGACCAGATGACGGTTTTATTGTTACATGCAATGAAACTACAAAAAAGTATCGCTCGAAAGAATTCAAAAAAAATTCACCAATTTTTTGAGATCATCCTCAAGTGAGAAAAATAAACACGAAAACGAGTTGAATTTAGACAATTTACTAATTACAAGTTGCACATCCTGTCTTGTTGCTACGTTTTTTTCTTTCCACTTTATTCATTTTCTTGTTTCATACTATACTAATTATATGATGCATTTAAAAAAATTTGCACATTATTCACCTGTTAATTTCCGGCCAAGCAACAACGTAATTATTTCCATTCTATTTTATAAAATTTCTTTGAAAAACGTTCTATAATAGAACGAAAGTGGGCGGTGTATTCTTATGCAAATACACGCTTTATGTTCTAATTTTTTTCATCTATTTATCGTTGAATATTAATTGTACCGATCTCTTCCATATACTAGCAACACCAGTGTTAAATTTTCTCAGTTTTTTTGTATGTTATCTACTTTTGTCTTTGTTCTACTCTTTGATTTTTCCCTGAAAGGAGCACAAAAATTGTTGTGTTTATTGTGGGCTAAAGTTGCTCAACGTTCGCATTCTTCCATCTCAAATTTTATGCAAATCTCGATCTGATATGCAAAGCGAAATGGTCGCTTTTAATGTCTTTTTATACAGGTCATCAGCATGCGGCATCTTTATCGCTTTCCCGGAATCAACTACTAGTCCAAAAATCTACACTATTATTTCAGTAAACTGTCTTTATAACTAACAAACAACAAGAAACGAATAGGAATAGTCGTTTCCCTCAATAAAATCAAATGCCTGTTTAGTTTGCTGTTAGCCGGATATATTTTCTTCATTTTCCGGAAAATTCCGCTAGTTTTAAAGCCACCAAAGCTTTCCATCTACAATAATTGAAACTCTCTATAAACATTCTGTTCGCCTGGTAGAGATTTTCTGAAAATTGAGCTTTTACACCATTTTCGTGAAAATCAAATCCATTCTACCTGGAAATTTTTATTTATCGTTAAATACTTCTTTTAATTGATAAACTTTTTTAATATAGTGCTTTGAAATGTATGCATACCGGAAGTGAATGCATTTGGGTTAATATCGCTTTTACCTGGAACAGAACAGGAAGTAAGCAAACAGGATACTAGAAATGATAAGGAGGAACTTTGTTGTGTTGTATTGATCCAAGGCATTGCTCATGCCAGGACGAAACACAGCCAGGATCAATATGAGAGGATTCTTCGCCTACCATAAGCTGTGTGTCGTTGAGCTTTGGCGAGTTCATTCGAGGTCATGATGAACAGGAGGTTAAGACTAGGATACCGTCGTTTATTGTGCGCCAAAAACAAGTCAATACTGGTTGAAAGCACAGTTTTAGGACGGAAATTTGTTCATTTATTCCGGCGCATCCACCAATTTTACACAAACGATTACTAAAAATTGTTGCGTATACTCGATGTGATTTTCGGGTAAAAAATTGTTTGATGCATCTTTCAGGATTAAATTAACATTTAATTTGACATTCTGACCAAAACGGCGTATACATTTATCGATAATTAATCGTCGATGTCGGCGGCAGTGGATTTCTTGAAAAGTTTTTCCAGCATTTCTCCATTCGACGCTATATTGGTGTGCAATCATTACTTGAAATGCATACAAATGGAATTCAACCAATAAAAACAATCCTAAATTTAACAGTACAAAACTACCAATGGTGTTGTGGATCAAATACACCGGTTTTCAACAAGTCGATATCCTTATTTAGGCATCGAACCACGCCTATACACTCAAAGGGACTTTAATGCTATCTCAGTTAAACTAGACAGTTTTCCAATCAAAAATTTTTGTATAAATCAACCACACACACAAGATGATTTTTAATCGGAAACATTGAAGATAAATAACTATTACAAATGAATAACAACAGTGATATTTTTGTTTTGGTTTTATCAAAAACTTATTGTAAGGCAATTTGTAAATTTGTTGATTAAATTTTATGAATGCTGCTGTGTTGAAGAAGTTGAACGAAATGTTGGTAGGCACCCTGTCAGGGTTAACTGACCGAATGTGGGAGAGGCTGAAGAAATAGGCGCCAGTGGTCGCGCACCGGCCGAGACACAAAGGATCCCGCAAGTGTGGAGTAAATAATTTGAAAGTGAGAGGTTATAAAATAGGGTGATCGGCCAGCTCCCTGCCGGCGATTGTAGTGATAAATGATGAGAGAGAGAGACAGAGAGGGTTCCTTGATGTTATGCGTTGTTATATTTTTTATTTTTTTCATTGTGTATGTGTGGTTGTTGTTGTTGTTCTTGTTTTTTTCTGTTGCTGCTAATTTTTTTCTACTCTTTTCATCTCGTTTTGCATTCTTCCAAAATGCAGGCGGTTGCCCTACACGCAAGGTATGCAAGTTGTCTTCTTTTTATTCTTCGTAACATCTCATTCTTTCTCTGTCTTTAGATTTCGTCTTTGTGATCAGAAAGTCCAGGCCGACGTTATAATTTCAGTGTGCAATTAATTTTCTCATTTTTTGTTTGGTAATGTACTTTAACAACAACATCCAATTTTAGACGATTTTAATTTCACATTTTATAATAATACAAAAAAAAAATTAATAATCTAATCGTAAGTATATTTACATTCAGAAAAAAAAAGAGTTTGAAAACTGTTTCATGTAATTTTGCAATTACTTTTTGGGAATTGAAAGAGAAGAAAAAACTAATCACTCGGACATAAGAACTTTTTATACAAACTGACAATCCAATTACGGACTTGAAAATTATAACGGAAGTGACCGTTCATTCGTTCATTCTACAAGTCAGACGAGCAAGAATGCTGCAACCCATCTGTGACGTGCTAACTAGAGCTTGATTTATACCAGAATTTATCCATACATTCGAACATATTATTGGAAAAATAAAATAAAAATAAAGCTCGAAAGTCAACAATCATACAAATGAAACAAAATTCACAATTATTTACTAGGGAAACATTCATTCAATGTTTACAAATTCTGTACTGTTTGCTTTAGTGTAGTTGTTTTAAGGTCTCATCTTGCAGGTGTTCTATCCTGCAAGATTATTTACTTACTCTTTGCAATTTGTTGTCGTTTTTTCCAGGCAGTTGTTTGATTTAGTTTAATATTCTTATAGTAGGATTTTATATTTTGTCATCAATAAAAGTGGAATAGCATTTTCGTTTATTCTACTCTCACTTTACTGACCAGCTTTACATCTGGAATCTATAACTTCCTTGGCATTTCTTCTAACAAGCTTGTGGGCCCCTTTGAGGTGCACTGGAACAGGTCATTAACCAAACACCATAGCACTCTTCGGCAATTTTTTACATTTCATACATTAATCAAGATGATGTTTTTTTTTTTCTTTCAACATATTGATTAAGAGACTTTACATTCCAATCAAGGCTAGAATGTTAAAATAATTAACGGAACCCTACAAAGATACCGGAAAGAGTACAGCATACAAAAAGGATTATTACGCATATTATTTTAGTATTGTAGAATGTGTATAGAAAGAAAAACATCTACATATATACACACCAAGTATGTACATACATACACATCAATACCTACATAGAGGCATATGCACGAAAGAGGGGTCTCTGTCTTCTGCAGGTGCGAGAGTGGAGAGCGCATTCCTGAGCGGTGTGCGATCACGACCGTCTGGTCAAGGTAGGCCTGGCCACATTCCACAAGCGACTTGACCCTTTTACTTCACAAGATCCGCTCGGGCTCCTGCTGGCTACTTCCAGCTAGTGGCATTTTACTTCTTTACTTTGCCAACTGTACAAAACAGCTCCAATTTTCTTATTTCAATCAAATCAATATTGTTCTTTCTTTTTATAATAAATAATTATACATTACTAGGTCATATTTGTAGAAATACATGAAGAAAATTGCAATTAATAAATATGAAGGATAATTTTAATATTAGAGAAATATTTAGGACGAAACATTACAATATCTTCGTCTATTTTCTGAGAAATACAGTTGAGAGAAATTCACACAGTTATTATCGTAAATATAAACGTTGTGAACTTATTTATACATATCTGAATCTGTAACCAATGGGATTTGCGTGTGTGTGTATTTTGAACGTATCGATTTTACAAATTATTAGCGATAAGTGTATGTTCCAAAATTTTTTTCTTACATTTAGAAAGCCAAGTTCTGTTCGAAAATAATTAATTATCAGACAAATATTTGTTATGTTGAAACAAACTGAATGGACATGATGTGTTGTTGTTTTTATATGAATGGGAATTGTGAATACAACATAGTTTAGTAAACAGAACTCACACGTGGATGTATTAAGAAACATGAAATGTATGCAGTTCATGCATATAAAGCATTTAGACTTATTGGCATGTCATTTATTGTCAATTAATTTTCAAGCTCTTTTAACTGTTTTATGATTCACTATCAACTTTTAAGTATTTCTAATAAATTTTGAATATTAAACGTAATATAAAGAAACACTTATACGCTATGAATGAAAATTGAATAGTTGTTGATACTATAACGAATATTATTGGGAAAATTTAATAATTTGTTTCTAAAGTTGCATTTTATTTAATAAATGTAAAGAATTTTGTTTAGAAAACATAACTACACAGTCAATTACTTAGGAATGTTGCCATTCACCACCTGAAATGTAAATTGTAGTTTGACCAAGTATTAGAATCTTTCAAAATATTGTTAACATGCTAAAAATTTGATTAAAATCAATCCAACAAAAGCGAACCGGACTAAATTACAGTTTAAAACGTGTCTAACTGTCCAGATCAATAATAGTGCAAATGCAATAACAATAATAAAGGCAGACAATTTGAAAGCAAACGAAACTGTTTCATTAGGAAAAAGTTGTTGCAGCTTGCCGACAACGGCATTCCAGTCAACATCGTCGTTGTTATTGTTGTTTGTTGTTGGTATACTAATGGGAAAGCATAGCTAAAAACACCAATATAGCCTAATGAGTTATTTTAAATAATAAAAGAAAATTCTTCCATATTGACAATAAGCAAGAATGAAGTTAGATAGAGGAGTAGAAAGAGGATCTAAAATTATCAACAATTATCCAAGATTCTCTATAAGCAACAATGCTACTATTTGGTCAAGTAATAAGCGGGTGCACTGTTGGTCATTGACAGAACAGCACGGCAACTGTAATTAGCACCCCGAACGTGCAGCCCGCTCTTTAAACTTTTAAATGACCACACGCGCACGTGCTTCTTTTTTCTTCTTCTTCTTCATTTTCATCTTCTACTCTTTTACTTTATCAAACTCTTCTGTGCGCTCTGCTCACGCATCTTCTCTAGGTAGATTTGTCTTTACGACGGGTAATATTGAAAGAGTGTCGGCGTAAATGTGGAAAACCACTCACTGACAGGCACACGCCCATTAGGTACACACACATACACATAATTTTTATCTTCTCTTTCAATTTACCGTTCTTTCATTCAGAAAATCTCACAGTTTGGAATTATCGTTGTCTCTAAATTGGTTAGGATCAACAGAAACTAAAAGTTGCTATAGAGAAAATATCTTGAAGCGACAAAGTTTTCTGCTGTAGGATGTCATGAAATTCTCGAAAAACTAGCACAATGTCCGCCAAACAAACGCTAAAGTCGTAAACAAAGTAACAATAGATAATGGTTTATGTGACATAGTTTATGTGAAAGATACGTTCCAATTTCTTCTAAATACCGAAAGCGGGATTAACCTTGCCCGAATTTAACAACTATCTAACATTTTAATCAAACAAATAAATGACGTACAAATTTATAAATCCAGCTGATTACAATTACCCCTAATTTGGCTGGAAAAGGGTGTATTCTATAAGGTGGTAATGATAGTGATGTTGGTGGAAATATCTTTGTATTTTCGATGGTGATGTTTGTGGCGGCGGTGGCGGTAACGAGGTCATCGACCGGCACATGTCATTCTAACTGTCCGCGAATCTACACCGTCGCTTCTTGGAATCGAACCCCACACCTCGCACCGGCACATTCCATGCATTCATGTTGCTGCCGCGTCATTGGGTCACACAAATAATGAAACTTGCACAAATTACGTGCATACATTCCCATCGGATGTTACAAGAACGACAATAGCAGCAGCAGCAGCACTATAGAGAAGATGATGTTGAAGAAGACGAAGAATAAAACAGCCGGTGGTAAACAAGACAAGAATTCCACTGACCACCAACTTGGCAAAAAGCATCTGCAATTTCGTAATTTTGCAAAAATTTCAAATTCTTTAAGCGATATTTAAATAAGTATATCATTAGAAGTTGGGAATTATTGTTAAAATTAACCCGAAAAAAAATATTTGTGGTTATGGCTCGTTTATATTGAACAAATTGAATTGACTCTCTTATTAGATCCAACTAAATATGCCATTATTTTAATGGAAAATCTATATGTGATTGTTTTCTTTCCTGAAAAAAATAAAACAGCTATTTTAATAGAGTCAACCGTGGGAATGTCAACTGGTAATTTATTCAAGATATTTTTTTATTAGAATTACCATCGAAAATTTGTTAAAGGCCTCTACTATTACTACTATTTCGATTGTTTGTTTAAAATTCATGTATATGGGATAGAAAAGAAACAATTTTCAAACAATTCTATTTCGCATTCTTCTATAATTTACTGTGTCATTTCTTCTATTTTGTAATGTTTTTTTCATCAAAATGTCGCCGTTGTTCGCCGTTTTGTTGTTATAAGAGACGAACAATGCCTTTATGCAAATAATACACCACTACATCCTGTTGCATATTTTCACACACTATTCTTGGACTAGACATATTCATATTACTCGACATGGCGACGACGCGTGTCGACTCATATCTCTACAACAATTTGTTTAAAAACGTTCTAAGAAAACACTGTAAATTGGGACCTGTTGGATTGCGAAACAATCCAACATTATTAACATGTAGATGTTGAAAAAACAACAATATCGTGGATGGATTCCAAAATACATATTTTCGTTGTTGTTTTAACTATTTACAAAATACTTTTATCATTTTTTTTCTTTTCCATATAACATTAAATTAAATCCAAGTCGTCTACAATAGTATTGTGGCTACAATTTAAAGGATGTTAGTGGTTAATATTCGCTTCCTGGGGAAGTGTTCTTCCTCATTGACACAGGGTCGGACCCCACGCAGATACTCTACCTACGATCAAATTTTGCGAAAATTCAACAATCTAATTTGCAAAACACCAAAATTACCCCATAAACGAATAATTTACAAAATCAGAAAAATTATATGTTTCCCATCAATTTTTATTGAATTGTGCAATTTTGGTGGAGGCGCCGACACCTATTTATTTGCAACCACCACAATAAATCTACTCCTATTGAACTGTAATCGATTCATTCAATAATTTAAACTGTAGAATTAAAAAATTATCTTTATTTTTCAGGAATCTAGCAATTGGTATAGGAATCCAGAATTTCCCTGAAGGTTTAGCCGTAAGTCTACCATTACAGGCGGCTGGTTTCAGTACGTGGAGGAGTTTATGGTGAGTTTTCTACATTATTCGGAATATTATTGATTTTATTTAGCATTTAGCGCTCTTAATATGAATTAAATTTAATGTTATCACTAATTGATAAGTAACACTGGCAGGCGACCCCAAAATTCAGGTCAATGGCTCTGTTATTCATGTTTATTCTATTAACAACTGTAATTCCCAAATCTTTCGATTTAAAATAACGATAGTAATAATAATCTTTGCGTTTTGTTTGTAAAAAATGACAATATTTTTATTACTTTTGTTTTTATTATAATTTTTGTGTAATTTACAATTTTCCCATTCAACAACAGACATTGTTAATCACCTTCGAAACAACACGGATACGTCACATGTCCGCTTTGAGAATAATTTGTTATCAACTTCCGTTACTTTCTTTTTTTTTTAATGTTGTTTTGTTTTTCATTTTGTTTATATGTGTATGTGTGTTTGAATGTGTCGCTGTTGAAGGTTTTTATCATGCAAGAAAGTTTTCATTCATAAAAGTTATTTCATTCATGAATTTGAACTCTTGGGAAACTTGTGTACAGCTGTGTTGATCGAAAATAAAATAGAACTCGGCGACACATTTCTGAACGATGATATGCTGTTGATAAATAATTAAAAATAATAGAGAAAATAAGATTAAAATAAATAATCGTAATGATGCTGCTAAGCGCTACAATGAACGACTAGAATTGAATTTTTCGATCTCACTATCTTCATTTCGTTCTCATTCCTTATCAGACATTAAGGTCAAGTAAAAAATTAATAATTGTTGGAAATTGGGGCGACATTTGGTGGATTTTTTGCCTGTCTTCTAATCAAGCGACGAAAGAACAATAAAATTCTCTAAACTAACACTGTCTGTTTAATAAATTTGTTTCTGAATGGAATGTTTATGTAAATCTAGGACGACTTTGATGGTTACCGCATAATTTACAAGTTAAATTTTTTTGGAAAAAACTTGTTATTTTTTTTAAATATTGCTAATTAATCAAATGGGATTTTCTAATAGATTTCAAACAGTACTAGAACTGCTATTATTGTCACGAATTGTGCCAAATCCTTTTCAATCAAGACATTTTTTACTGTATTTCCTTCTGGTAAAAGTGTGCAATTTAGTTTTAGGACAAAGGAGAATGACATTTGTTTACTACTATTAACCACAATACCAACTGACATACTACTAAAATTGAGAAAATATCACTTTCAAGGCATGCAAGTTTCAATCAACTGTTTCATTAAATAATTATAAAATTAGGTGAGCAATTTCATTGGGACAGCCTGTATATAACCTGATGAGCTTATAGAATATCTAAAGCAAGAATCCTCACGGATACACGTACATAGTATAGAGATAAACAGGGGGCCAGGGGCCTCTAATGAACTGAGAAACGACCTTGCAGGGTCGCGAATACCATGCCATGTTGTGTAAGACATTCACAGCAGTACACCTATCTTTTATATAGTGATTGATATTTCATAATTTTTAAATAGATTCGACTATTTAGAAAAATTAGAAAAATTGACTCGAAACCAACGTCATTTTATTCCACGTAATTAAGCAATTACAATGTATTTTAATTGAATTAAACTAGATAATTGTCTATTTATTACTTCAACTAGATTGTTAATATTATTATTTCATTTTATTTTTTTATATAAATTTTTAGTTATAATGCCGTGTAGAATGAAGCAACTTGCATCAATGATCATTATAGGGAGTGTTTATCATATGGAGGTCAAACTTTAATTGGTGAGCAAACCATCTGGTATGCAACAACAAGGACATTTAATAAGAAACTATTTCATTCTAATCGAACATTGATTCGTTCAATCATACAAATACAAATTTCTTTTTATGGCACAAAGTAAATAATTCGTATCTATGTTTAAAGCTTTCTTTTTTCGAACGGAATCTCCCCAAATTACAGGTGTAGCAAATTTAGATTAGAATTCCTGTTCTATTTTCTAGGTATGGTCAATTAAGTGGCATGGTGGAGCCGATATTTGGTGTTTTAGGAGCTGTTGCTGTAGCACTGGCACAACCTGCACTGCCTTATGCACTAGCGTTTGCAGCTGGTGCAATGATTTATGTTGTAGTTGATGATATTATACCAGAAGCCAATACAAAGTGAGTATTTTAATTAAAAATAACAATAATAATAATAATATTGATAATGATTTGTTAACACTTATATATAAAACAGATGAGAATTTATTTTTATTAATAATATTATCCAATTATAAATTTCAACGTTTAGTTATAAAGACGATTCGTTTAATATATCATCATCGTTCTATAAAGGATAATAAACAAAAGTAATAAAATGAGTCACTATTCCAATAATGTTTTTCACCAAAAACAAATTTACTCCTTTCAGTTGATTCCGTTTTTTCCTTTCTTTACTTATTAATCGGCCGATTATTGACTAGGTAGTAGTAATCTCAATTATTTTTGAATTGTTTTTCGAAAATTTACTACAAATTAATTTAAAAGAATCGATACAAATAAGTGACAAATATTAAAAAAAACTAATAGTAATAATAAATTAATCATACACCGAATTACGCATACACAATTTTTGAATCATACTTTCGTCGAATTCACGATAACTATACAAATATTCCACATATTTATCATAAATACAATAGTTTTCCGGATTTTTCTCTTTCGAGTTTAAATATAGAAGAAAATACTTCGAGACATTATAATAAACTAATTCTAAGAAATTAGGCGCCGTATTTGTTGAATTCTTTTCGAATTTTTTTGCATATTGTTACCATGTACAATATTCAAAAACTTTAAAATCATAAATTTTTATTATCACCCAACGATTCTGTTGTTGTTTTCTCTAATGTATTTATCTGCTATATGCATTTTTAGAATTTCTAGTAACTATTTTCTAGATGTTTCCTGTCACTATTCTAAATCTATCTTGTGGATATTTGAAATTTTTCCACACATTCTACTTTTTTCCTTAGCTCTTACTACATCTTCCATTCGATTGGATTTTGCTCATTATTACACAAGGAATCCCTGATGGGGTCGTTGAAAATGACTTGTTTTCGATGATTAAGAATTGTTGTTGTCTTGGGTGGGCCTGTTGGTTTCGTTTTGTTTTTTCTCCTCTGTGTCTTTACATTAACTTAATCAAGTCAGAACGAAAACGGACTATTATCAGTTTAGTCAAGATCAAATTTCCGGTTTTAGCCTATTTTTATAAATAATCTAACAATATTTAAGATTAATTTTATAATCTTATTGAGCTATAAAAGAATTTTGTATTAAAATTCGTTTGAATATGTCAGTAATTAAACGATGCAATCGTGTATCCGTACAGATCCGGAAATATTCAGAAGGGACAGGAAAGTTATGTATGGTTAGCACTTCCTTTACGTTTTTGTCGCTTATACGGTTTCTTTTCGGACTAATCAAAAACTAATCTAGAAATTCCCATTCCTTAAATCGATATATTTTAAATAAATTTCGTTTCAAAAACTATATGCTCACAAGCAATAAAGCAAACTAAAATTTTTGCTTTTTTGTTATGATTTTATGAAATATCTTAAAGCTGTAATTCTGTATATTCTAAGTGAAATTTTATTACGGTTTTTAATGGGCACTAAATCCTCTTGATGATAGAATTTACACTATTATCTTCGCCAAAATTATTAAATTTTCCATTACTTTCAGATTTATTGTTATTATGTTTGTGTTTCTATAAGTTTTCATGGTATTTATCCAAGAAACCAACTAGAAAGTGACATTTTCTTCTAGATCGTTTGAGTTTCTGTGGGAATATTCTATATTTCAATTATTCATTAACTTATAAGCTTTTATTTACTTATAAGTAAGTTATAATTACATTTTATAAATGGACAATAAGATCCTTGTTGTGATTTCTTGTAAATTATTAGATAGAGAGGTATATTTTACGGCTGATTTGTGTGAAAATAATTTAACATGATTGATATTTTAGAAAGAATTGACAATAATAATGTTATAATAGATATAAAACATTATTTTAATAATCAGTAATTTTTTTCATTGTTTTACCTTACAGTGGCAATGGTAAATTGGCATCTTGGGGCGCCATCCTTGGATTCCTTGTTATGATGACCTTAGATGTCGGTCTAGGATAGTTAACAATATTCTTTCTATTATTAGATGAATATTTAATACTAATTTAAATGGAATTTTAATAACAATAACAATAAAAAAACAACAACAACAATAACAAGAATAGATAAAATTATTGACACCAAATTTTTCATAAATTATTACTTTCAAACCGTTTAAAACAAAATGACTTATTGATTGTGTGAATAACTTATTTAATTTTTCTTTATTTAGTATTTAATATTGAGTTTATGTTTGCACATAAACTTTGTACTTACGAAACAAAAAATTTCAATCCAGTTGGAGTCAAGCCAATTCCCTAGCAACTACTGCTGTGATAGTAACGTAAGATTTAATTGTCAAACAACTTACAGAAATAAAACAATCCTAGAACAAGTAAAACGTTGTTTATTTTCACTCTATTTGGTTAATTAATTACGAATTAATTCATTTTTTTTGTAATAACTAAATAAATCAACAAATAACAGATTGATAAGTTTGAGGAAATATTGGAGAATATAAAATGTTAACTTTGCATATGATAAAAGCTTGTATAATAACCTGCAAATTCCATCACGTTCACATCATCACGTCTATAACTATCAAGATAAAACACCTCTCTCTATTACACATCAACAATTATATTTCAAATTGTTGAAGCACAAAATCATGCCCTTTCCATTTCCTATTGTTGTGTTCGATTCGTTTCGACGAAATTGAAATCAAATCACTATGATTTCATGGTGATAAATTGCGAATTTTTACTGAAGAATTATGTAAAATACAACGACACGTGCTGTGTTGTTGTTCGTGTTGCGATAGGGTGAGGCAAGAATTGGCGTTGTTGATGAAAATGTCAGAGACCCTGTGTGTTGTATTTTTTACCTATTTAGTAAACAATACGAGTTTCTGTAGTCTATATGGGATTTCCAGGATTAGACGTGCTTCCTTTTCATACATTATACCTACGTTGGTAAGTTTCATAAACAAACCCCATTATTACAATTAAAACAATATAATAAGAATCATTTGATAATCATTTTGTAATGATTCAAAGTATGCGTTACTAGTTTTAGAATTTAGAATATCAGATAAGGAGCCTTGATAATCAAAATTCATTATAGCTTTGAATGGGTTAAGGTTGTACATATTTATTTTGTTAATTTCCAATTCATCTTAATAGAATAAACCAAATTCGTCTTGATTACAGTCAAGTTAAATTTGAATTATTGTAAATTCCCAGCACAAAATTGATAAGAGTGGCGTCTTTGATAAAACCTTTAAATTAATTAAAATTCATGAACACACGTTCTAGTGATGATGCGATCGAATTTGTTATTTAGATGGAGAGTCTCCCGTTCGGAGGATATGCGGAAATACTTGTATGACTAATATTAATATTAATAAGAATAATTCAAATTATCAGTTGGAAAAGTTTAGTCATATATGATTTACTATATTTAATTATTCTTATATCTTAGAATATGAAAATTAGTCATTTATTAACGATTATTAATTAATAACTCGATTTGTTTAAAAAATGAAGAGTTTATCAAGAAAAATATCAATTTCGTTTAATTTTATACATTCAAATGAAAAATATGCAATAATCTAAAAATAACTTTGAATTGCGTAAGTTACATAGAATGCGTTCCATTCACAACAATAATCAATGTCATCTACTTTATTTATTTAAAAAAGAAAAAAATATGAATGGATAATAGAAAATAAGAGAGAGAATTCATCCATTTACACATACTTACTTACATTCTAAATTGTTTAATCATTTATAACAATTTGTATAATCGAACATTAATACTTTTCTACTACATCATATTTTCTTATTAAGAATCAATTGTGAATATTGTTTGATAATATTGTAAACGATAGATAGAGAGATCAAATGGTACATAAATAGAAAATTGCTATTGTATTCGGCATGAATGAACACAACGACATTGGCACCCGGAAATTCCACGGAAGTACGTCACACCGGAACCGGAACCCCGCACCCGATTACAACATATTTTAATAGAACCGAATTGTTGTATGTCTAAAAATTGAACGATATATTGCAAATTGATTATCGTTCTAGAATTACCAAGAAATATTCTTATCGTTAACATTCGGATGTCGGACTTGCGCTTCAAATTGGCGCTGATTAAACCCGATTTGATTTTATAAAGAGCTAGGGAGTTCCCGGGGAACATTTCACCAAAATTTGGATGCCGGAGATTGTACGAACGTCGGTCCAAAGGCTCTTTTTTACAATTCAAAGTAAAGTTGTGCACGTTTTCTGGAATTCCTTTATACTTTTCGAATTGGTCATCAAATAGCACTTTTGAATGGTTAATCCTGTAGTCAAAGCAAAAATGTCTCAGGAATCTCGGAACAATACTTGTTTGGATGAACATTGAAGACTCAGTTGCTTTTAATAGCAAAATGTACTAAAATAAATTTAATTAGTCCTCAAAAAGCGAATGAAAATCGAGTTTTTATCCTTCAATTTAGCCAAATTCGTTTCAAAAATTGGTGGTTAATGATAAGAGTGTGTAAATTTATTTTAGATTTTGAGCAATTCAATAATAAAATAATAAGTAGTAGATATAGTCATTATTGATTAACGTTGGAAAAAAAGAGTATTGTTTTGTTTTCTTATTAACAAATATTTTTTCTTATGTATTTGTAGATAAGTAATAGAAAAATGTGTATGTACGTTGTATGTATGGTATTTCTCAATAAGTATAAGTCTCCAGTTGGAACGACCTAAATTTCTCAATATTTTATATAGGATAATGTCCTTGCTCGAGAAAGATAGCTAGTTGGGATGGATTGAGATAGATAGAGGAAGACGATGAAACTTCGCAGGGGAGCGTCTCGGCGCCGCCGTTTAGATTTGCTGCCTAAAATTAGTACATCAGTTACAGGAATAGGAATGACCTTTTGCATAATCAACAGTCTATCCGATCGTTTCTACAATTTGTAACAACAATAAAAATCGATTGTTATTTTTAAGTTTCAGTGTCTCTTCTCTATTAATACGGACATCAACAAGAGCTATTCTAAGAAAAATAACAATAGCAAATCTAAAATTCAACACAATTGCTACTAAATTTGGTTGAGATTAGTACAAAATCGGCTATGATTTTAAAGCACAACACAAATTAGCTAAGGTATGTTATTGTGGATGGCTCCCTACGCACATTTACCCACATTTATATCACTAAACATGGGTGGGGAAAAAACAAGAATTAAAAAAAATTAGAAAGAAAAAAACGGTGAATTCTCATCAGTTATGAATGGGAGAACAACCAAAATTTACTCTCCGTTCTCAATCCTATTTCCCTATCTATCTCTTTCTGTTCCACATCCCCACCAAATTTCTCTCACAAAACAATCCATCTCTGTCTGGTTCAACTATGCAAGTGAGTGACTGCATTCTTCAATGGGGCCTTCGGTATACACACAACTACCATCGACCACAGTCGCGTTTGCTTTACGGAGGGCTAAAGTAGTATTGGTGCTCGTTTTTTTAAACGTAACTAATATACAGAAAGCCTTTAAAATTGCTCAATTATTGCTTTTTTTTAAGAAAATTTCCGCGTAATTAGCACCAATTAACAATTACTGTGTTTATTTATTGAGTGTTCTGTGGCCATATTTTTCGATTCGCAACAATAAATTACAACTAGAAGTGGTGAATTTTCGATAAGATTGCAACAATAATAACGACAGCAATAATAACAGGTAGGTGAGTTTTAATTTTCAATAACAATTATTGTAATGAGTTCACGATAAGAATGCCGTCCCACATTTCCTTCTCCTCTATTCTTGTTAATTTTAATTGTAGTTAGATGTGATTTTCGTAAATATTTGTTTAAATTTTCAACACAATGTTATGGTTTGGTTTTTCTTTTAGTGTTGTTCCATAATCGTCTATCTCTTTCCAATTACAACAATCCAGACAATAGAGAAACTTATACAATATCCGAATAGACGACAACAGACATTTAAAAATTAAAAGCCTTGTGTGTAAATTTGTTGTAATTTATTCTTTTGTTTTTGACCTTTGATCGATCACATACATTCAAATTTCAAATAAATTTTGATTAAATCTTGAAAACCACTACCATTCCTATTAATTATTTTAGAATTTCCTTGTAGAATCGTCAACTCTAAGGGAGGTTTTTTAATCGGATCATGTTCGAGAAAAGTTCTAGACGGGGTTGTTATCGATCGGTGTTATAATTTGGGTAATTGTTGGAAGTTTGTTGAACGTCAAGACGATTTGAAGTATGTTTGGAATTCTGCAGTGCATTGCACATGGGCGGATGTGTCCGTGCAATGTTGCATAAATGTATAACACAAAGGAAGTTGTGTTTTCTGCGTTCCTCTAGCCGCAACCAATCTAAATGTCTAAACTAGAGATAGATACTTAAATCACCAATTTATTGATACAGTTTTAAATTAATCAAAGACTAGAGAAATGTCGGGGAAAAACGACATAAATTCCTAATTGTTTATTTGTTTTAAAGCGATTTTTGTCCATATTTCGCTCAAGTGGCCTCTGTAAATGTCTAGAAAGATATCGTTTATAACCTTCATACCTATACAGACGTTCCTCTCTAATCCTTGACAGATTATGGTAATGTTAATATTATTGATAGCTGGTGGTGGTTCCCAACTATATGCATGCAGATGATATTTAGTATGGTAGGTACCTATCTAGCTCTACACTCAATACACAATAATTTGTGTTTAGTATAAGGCGTTGTTTGTTGCATTTTGATATAGGGTGGCTGGTCTGTTATTGGTGTTGTCGTGTCGGGGTCGTTAACGTGGCGGTAAAAAGCGCTTGAGCGCCCATCCGTGCCGTATGTCTGATACAAACTTGTATAATATAACCCGACCATCATCTTCAAGAAGCGGCCCCTAATTAATTGCTAGATATCTACATAACAACAGTTAGAGAGAAGACAGCAGGTGTTAGTTTTTCTACCTATAGTGTCTATCTGTGTATGTGTTTAAAATATAAAGAATGTTGTGTTCAATTACGTCTACACTATCGTCTGGTTTCAATTTAGAAGAGATCGATTGTTAATTACAAACTGTTAATCAACACAATTCCATAATTAATTGTAAATTTTTACCAGATATTCTTTTTGCCACTTTCCAATTCGTAACTTTTCTATTTAGAACTTGCTAAATTAATTAGAAAATATTGTTGGTGGAATTTAATGAAAGTCGTCGTCGTCGTCGTGTCGGCATTTTTATAATAAAACAAAATTACAGACTAGAATCATCCTAATTAATTTATCATCAACATGACAACATTTATTGTAACGTGATTTAATTGTATTTAATTTAAAAAGACATTATACAGATTTTTCAGCACAATTTAAACTATAATTTGTTGGGTTTTTTCCTTCTTTCAAGTAGCTTTATTGACTACAAATTAGAAATTTCACAACAAGATTTGTTTCTCCTATAAATAACACCGACAGACTAACAATTATTAGTGAATCAATTGTTAAAATTCTTAGATGGAGATTATTTGGCGAAATTCGAATGTTTCCGGACTATTTGCAATTTTCACACATTATCCACAATACGATATTGATGTGCTATTATTAATAATACAAATACTATACATATACATATGTAAACTATGTTGTATAAATGTAGTGTTGTTATAATCATAACTGCTACAAAAAAGTAATCTATTTGGAAACAGAAACATAACACAGTGTGACTGGTCGACAAGTTGAGCACATCGCCCTAAATATCGCTGATGGAATTCGAACATTTCTCAAAACAGACATACCAAATACTCTATTACACTACTCTCTATACACACGCGATATTATAAATCGCATGAATTATCGATTGAAAATTGATAAATCAATTTTATTTGGTTTTTGTTGCTCTTTCAAACCATTTCAACGGACAAACATTCCTCAACAATAATAATAACAATAATAAGAACAACAACAGACGATTTCCTAAGCCATATAGATAAATACAAATATATGGTTATGGTACTTGTAATTTTAATTGCAGTCTATAAATTGCTTACATTTGTGGAATAAATGAATAACGGAACATTGATTAAAGTCTGCAAAAGAAATAAGAATTGTGATTAAAGTTTATTCTACCAAAACATTGCGCATACACACATACAAACACACAACAGATACACAGTTATGAATTTTAAATAGATTTAAAGAGATAGCAATCGAAACATGCCCCTTTCACAATAAAAATTACCTATACAAACGAAAAAAGAACATTCACAAAAATTTGTAAATCCATTCCAACATCAAATTGTTCAAGTATTCTTTCCGTTATTTATTCTTAAAATTTGTAAATAAGCCTCATTTATGAAAGGGTTCATCCTCACTGTTGAAATTCCATATCCATATAAAACCAAGCTTAGGTTGACCGCAAATAGTTGGTTAGAGATTCCTAGATCACACATAAATTGTTTGTTGATGTTTACACGGATTTATTTACATGTTCTTCATTCTTGCAAACTTCCAAATGGATCATTGTCTTTCGATTTAATTGTTCTTAAATGTCTCTAATCTTTTACACTAGAAGTAACCATAGAAATTCCGATAAAATCTCCAAATTTAGGAGCAAATCTGTGTAGAATCTGGTAATTTTTATTGTTTTAGAGGCGTGAACTCGATCTTAATTCCTTGTAAGGCTTATAGAAGACTGATACATTTGAAAATTTGTTAAAAATGAATAAAATTCAATTATCGTATCTACAGAAATTAATCCAAGTTGTGTCTTAATTGAATCATTAACAAATACAGGTTTAACTTGAGAATCAAAACTAACTCTCATCTTTGCCAATTGTTTAAAGATACGGGTAGAGAGGGTTGAAAATTTCGACAGTGATTAAAAGCATATTATAAAGTTGATTGAGAACTTACCGAAAATTTCAACAAATTAATCAATTCTAATATGCTCAATAGCTCTAATAATATGGCTGTAGTTTGATTGTTAATGTTCATCCCTTTTATACCGGTTATAATGACATTAATTCGATTTTAATGTTGATTTACAACCTTCGATGATCACACAATTTCATTTAAACATGTTGAATTAAATAATGAATGGATTTAATTGGGAATAATTAAAGAACAAGGGTTGTTTTTGAATTTTCTTCGAATAGGGGTCGATTTAAGTTAATTGTTTATTTTTATTGTTCCTCTAGTGTCTTGAGTATGTATTTGGTTGATTTCCATTGGAAATTATTGGAATTTATGTTGAAAACTTCAATGCCGATTTGTCGGTTTTTTTTCCGTGACCGACTTCAAAACGGCAAACATGTGCGTATTAATTTTTGGTTCATTTATTTTACAACTTTGGTGGATTTTTATTATTTTAAAATCAACTAAAATATACTCACAATCGATTGAATTTATAAAAATTCACATTTTCATTATGGTAGGTGGTAGAAACAACCCTTAAATTCTGGAAATTTCTAGACAAATTTTAATACAAGTTCTGCATACATTTGATGTATTTTTAAATTTCAATCACTTATTTTATAAAATTTAGGCTATTTTGGCACTTATTAGAATTTAAAAAGTTACCCAAAAAAGCCCCTAATATGCGCACATAATTTAGCAAAGTCCGACGATAGCAGCAACCATTTTGCGATAGTCCTCTTACCGCACTTCGTCTCTCCGACATTGACTTGTTTAAATGCAACTTTCAATAATTTCCCATTAAAAATTGTCAACTTTCTTATTATGGAATTTATGCCAAAAGTCTAAAGTATAGATTAACATGAAAAAAGTTCACCATCCAACCCTTGATAAGGGTGAAATTGCGAATTTTCCAACTCCCCACTCGTTGTCGTCTAAAATATTGATAGTGCGCCGGTCAAGATTACTTGAATCATTTCATCCTTGTTCGTTACATAGATTTAGTATGGTTTGGGTGGATAAAACGTTTGTCGGTTGGTTGCTATGCCGGTCGTCTTGCAGGAATATGACTATTAGTTGTTCCAAACTTCTCGCCAAATGTGCTGTGTGCTCTGTCTCTGGTTGTTGTGATTCCATCTTAACCCTTATCAAGAAGGGTTGACAAATCGAATAAATCGACGACTTTATTTTGCGGATGTAATCGAATTTTGGTGGATGTTCTCTCAACGAATTGTAAGTAGAATTATTCAAATTGTTAGAAATTTGCAGGATTAATAATGGGGGGACAAGGGAATTCCTGCATTGTTATCTTGACTTATGTACTAAAACTGTATTTTATACATGAAATAAAAATAAAAATGCCGTTTCTTGACTTTATCGCCAACGTTATTTATAATTTTTTTTATGTGTAGGTACGCTTTTAATACGTCTTCTTATCACTAACAGCATGCAATATTTTTTTAAATGTTCCGATCGATAGGAACAAAAAAAAATGGCAAAATTTTTGCAAATTTCTGTCTAATACCACCAGCCCATATATCGGTCCCCTCGTGTAATTTGTACTTTTGGTGTCTTGTCTGGCCTTGCGCTGCTCGTATTGAGTAATGGAATATCGCACAGTCAGGGGAGGTTCTCGCTATGTTAGAATATTGGAGGCCCCTCCATTATCTACCGTGACCGTGCCAATGTCGTAAGGTTTCTCCCGTCTGGGTCAATTTAACAAATTCTCTCTCTGTCTTATCACCACTCCGTATCTGTTGACGCCGTTGTCGTCATCATAGTCGTCGACGCCGCCACCACTACCACCACTATCATCCTTATCATTAATGCTATCACTATCACTACCGTCACCGCTGCTGTTATCATCGCCGCCACCAATAATGATGACGAGACGAGAGACGTACTCTACTCATTTCGACGATTCTTTCTCGGTAACTCTCTCAAATATTTCGTTAGCAAGTTGAGGTCTAGGAACTGTGGATTATAATTGTAATAGATGTGGGGGACGACTGTCTGGCCGATTGAGGCCCCCTTTAGGAGCCGTCAGACTGCCGAATTATACAAAGTCATTCGCCAATTTTTTTTCTCTATGTGTATGTATGTGTTTTATATGTATATGTATATGTGTATAAATGTAAGTCTGCTTTATGTGTGTGTATCATTGTGTTAGTGTTGTGTTGCTATAGCGGTTCACGAAACCATTTGATTCCGTCTGAAAAATGGCCAGGCACTTCATTCATTATTTAACACGGTGGTCAACAGCACGCCCCACACGAGACACAATCCTTACATAATCCTTTCAACTTTTAACAAATACTTCATACCTGCCACGCATATTTCTAATTAACTTTAATCGAATCCTCCTAATTTTCGTCTATTAAAAAAAATTCTATACACTGACCTGACCTAAATATTTACAGAATGAATCGTCAATTAAGCCCCAATATTTATCATTTAAAAATAATGATAGTAATAATGAATGTATCTCCCTTAAATTCCTATATAATTAAGCTGCAATTTTTCCAGTTTAAGGCTTTTTCCACCCAACAATGAATGATTTTCCATTTCGTTATCAGTCGTGCGTCACATACAAAACCATATACATACATATAAATATCATCGTCTATCTTTCTCTAGTTTATTGTAAAATAAATGTGGGTAGGTATGTATGTGTGTGCGTGTGTGTGTATAAGAGAGCGGAGGTATTTAAATTTTAAAAGTCCCATCACAAACAACACTACTATTACTACTACTACTATTAGTATTACTACATCAGTTAATAAGACAATCATAAGATCATTTTAAAATGTACCACCTAGTTGTAGAAAATGTAGAATTTGTAAATGTTGATATATTTGTTGCAATTGATTTTCTATTGCAATATTTTCAATTTAAAAATGGGACAATCGTTGCGAATTTTCCAATGTAAATATTTAAATTGGGCTAGATATTGTGTTTACGTGTCTTGTCGATGCTCTTTTCTCGCTTTTTTACGTTGAAATTGTGTCTATAAATTTTCCAATATCCAGACAAAACTGACGTGGGAATATCCATAATATTATTTTATAACATTTATAAGTATAGTAGGACGGAAAGTTCGTTGAACCTTCTCAAACTAACTAACATATTACATACATATGTACATTGAATCATATTTTAATAAGTATTATTTCTATGACTATGTCATAAAGGTAATAAACTATTAATTTGTCCAATAATCGATAGATTTTAAAATGTAGGTTATTATACAACAATATTATTTTATCGTCTTCTATTACCTACAATTCTTACAAAATCTCAATTACGTAAATATTCTATTGGTGATGAAATTGTCGTGTCTTCCCTTTAATTATTATTATCAATCTTGATGTTTTTAAATGATAATTAACTATGGAGAAAATTATTTAAAAACAGGCGACGAAGGGGAAAATAAAGTGGGACCTCATTAATTATCAGCCAATTGACGATTTCCAAATGTCATCATCAATCTTACACTTTTATCGTGACACAAGTTCCACTAATTTTCCTTTTCGACTTGTTTAAATTTCCGCAATTAAGATAACAATACTCGAAGTACACGCACACAACAAGAATTCGTTATTGTCGTCAATTTTTTCCTATTCTCTAATGATATTATTATAAAGAATAGCTTTTTTTGTTGTTGTTGAAATTTTAATTGCGCCATGGTACAAGTTATTTGTGTTTATATGCAAATGCATTGGAACAAAGTGCATAGCAATAATAATCAGTTAGCTGCGTAAACAGTCCAATGGGCGCCATTTAAATGGTTTTGTTAAACGTTTTTTTTGCTCTTTACAAATATTAAATTGCATGTTGATTATCATAAAGTAAACGTTAAATCGTTTTTAATTAATTTTGTTTCCGCATTACGATCAATTGATTGTTTTTTATAAATACACTCGAAATACGATGTTAAATTTCGAAAAAAATACGTGGAGGTGCGTAGTTGTAGTGCCATTTAATTGTTTTCTAATAATTTAATAGAAAGACGTGAGCGCTAATAATTAGGAACGAGTATGTGCCAAGTTGAACTGGTTTTGCAATTATAATGTATGTATATTAACAATATTTTAAATAAATAAATATTTAATTAATTAACTAATTAATTAAATTATCTATAAAAGTTACAAAAATTCCAAATACCTACATAAGAATCGATCATTTTTGCATAATTGTTGATAAAACTCCTTCCAACATTCAATCATTTACAATGAGAGGAGCCTACTCAGTGTTTTAAGGACGATCAACCTACAACAATCGTTGTTGGTAAACAACTTTGTCGTCTATTTTAAGAGAACTAAATTCACCATATTATTGGGGTTTAATCAAAAATTTCAGCTTTTCGAGTAGGTTTAATAAACAAATTTGTTCGTTGAATTATTCAAATTTTCCGTATGCCAAGTTGAATTTGTAGCTGTTGAATCACTAAAAACATTCCCAATTTTGAGTTGGTAGAATTTTGATTTGGTTTTCTGAGATTCATTGAATTTGTTAAAATATTCGATGGCATTTCAATATTACAGTAATTGGTTGGAAAGTACAAATTGTGATGAAAGTGACTGGTTTATTCCGCACATCAGTTTGTTCAACATATTCTTGTGTGATTTTTCATAGTTTTTCATGTAATCCTATCGATTATTACCGTTTTGAATCAAAGAAAAAACTTATATGATCAATTGACGTCGATCGTTCGTAATCAATAATCTTTCTTCCTATCAAATATCAAATAAGGCAGTTGATATTCTGCTATTATAAGGCAAGATCAATCATTTTATCAATTTACTAAACTGACGCTCATCCCTTGTCAAATTACAACAAGGACATTACACCATTTATAGTCAAATTCACCAATTTGGAAATGTTTTAGTTTTTTTTCAACAATCACCAATTAAGAAAGGAAAAAGGAAAGGCAACAAAACGGTCATTGTTTCCCACCAATGGCGCTATAAACTTTAACAGTAACGAACGATGGTGTGCCCCATTAATTCCTTTGTTGTTCAAGAATAAAATTTATTTTTTTTCGTTCTCTGGTTTATATATTTTTGCTCTTCGCGTTCAAAACATTGTATGGTAAAAGGTGAACAAAGATGGATAGATTTTTTTACAAAGACACAATAAAAATCTATCCTATCTGTTGATTGTTGTGTAGTATATCTTTTGAATCGGTGGAATTCTCAATGCTTGCACAAGAGGTAATTTTACACCAATTATAGATATGATAAAACTGGCATCGTTTTAAATCTGCAAATCTTCTAGTTTTGTCCTAAAAGAGATGTCGTTGAAATTCTAATCCCGAATAAGGTGTCGATAATAACACCACAATTGTGTCTCCTACACCGCCTTCTGGTTAATGTTGTTATGTTGTTGTGTCATCAGGCGTTCTTTTCTATGTAGGTTAGAAAACACTCACTCACTCACTCACATACGTACAACAACCTCCTCTTATAGGCCACAACAACTCTGGAATGCGACCTGTGGGTGCACTGTTGTTGCGTCGTCGTGTTTGTTGTTTGTTGCATGGTCTTCGACTTGAAAAGATTCTGCCGCAAAGACTGAATCACCATGGAGTCTACCTTATAAGGTCTAGCGCCACTGTGGTGGCCGGCGCTATATTTCCACCTCACTCACACACATTATAACAACATAAATATAAATGTTTCTATCTCTGTTTCGCCCAACATAATTTTCATCGTTTCCGATGGCTTTTATCTATGCGAGACAGACTGGAGGGTGATATTTAGGCTGCAAGAGAGTACCTTTTTTCTTGGAATATCACACCATTGTTGGGGCTGTGAAATAAATTGAGACATTTTCAAATTTAACACTCGAGTAGAGAGCGCAGAGGGTTGATTTTTTATAATTAAAAGTCGGTAAAAAGTGATTATTGTTAACAAATCGCATTTAAAATTCAGTTGTAATTTCCTCGGTGTATGTTGTAATTGTATTGTGAAATAACAATAACAAAAACGACTTGAATGAATCAGTTATTCTACAATTTAACCGTTGTTGTATGTTGCTGGTTTCATATCAAAATTATTTCTTGTTCTATGTATGTGTTATCAAATAGGTCATGTGAATGTTTATTATAGTTGTACATTTTGAGATATTGTATTATTTGTAATGAATGAATGTTGGAATTTTATGTTTATAAAACCGGAGTCTATTACGTTTTTCAAACGATTATTCATTTTAAATATTGAGATAAATTTTGAAATTATAACAAGAGGAATCAGTTTCTTTGAACAATTTAATATTAACTGAAAAATAGGAAAATTCTTGTTAAACTTGATGAATGTGGCAGTCTCCAAGGATTTACAAGAATTGTTGTTGTTTACTTCAAAGTCGATGTTTTTTCTGCAAATTGTTCTACCTTATAAGAGCTTCGTTGAATTTTGATTTTCTATACATGATTGTATTGCTTGTAATTCCAATCGTATTCAAAGTGTGGCGCCAATACTTTATTGTAAAGAGAACAAAACATTATTTTTCAAACAACACAGTTCAGTTCTCTTACAAATTCGATTTTCTAAAGCCTGTAATTGGACTCGGACGCCCCCTTTTCAAGACCTAATTAAAACCACCTCTACATATCGATACAATAGAAGTTTCAATGAATGATCGTCAATAGAAATTGTTCTTTAAGTCTGTTCAAGAATCGCTGATAATTATAGTGGATTATCTGGCAAATTTGGCAATAATTAGTAGGCAATTTCGAAATTTTATCTAAAATGAAACACGCTGTAAAAGTTTAATTGGTTTGTAGGAAAGAAATGTTAGAAGAACAACCAGACTAATTGAGCTTATTTGAAAAATTGGATCGTAAAATTACAATGATATATTCATACATAATCTACTACTGCTATATTAATTAACGTAAAAGGAAGTTATAAAATTTATATTAAAGGTAAACGAGCCAAGCGCGCACGAGTCTCTTTTTTTTCGTTAATTTTTATTCAGTAAAAGGATATCCTATAATTAACTTGAAAAAACTCATCCAGTTAGTTAAGAGGAACGGTAGAACGATATAGAAAAAAACACATTAAAATTTTTAACAAACGCCTCTTTCAACAAGTCGGAAGGTCACCAATTTCCGAATATATTTATTTGAATTTTTTTTTCTCCACTTGTAAACTGAAGATGGGGGAAAAATTAACACAGCTTTCCATTAAGACAATAATTTTCAACAACAATTTTCCTTCACTATCACATTTTTTTTCTTGCCGATTTTTGTTGTAGTCGGCCGGTTTATTTGTAATATTATCTGGTTTAGGTATCTCTGTTTCTCAGTTTGAACTGGCTGGTTGGTTGGTATTTTGTTGTAGTATAAGACGACAGCAACAACATCAACAACAACAGCTAACTTCCCACGGTTGTTTTTTTCTCACACACCGGTTTGCAGGTTCCCTCAGGAACCACACACAGACTCAAAGAGAGAAATGCAAAGCCTCTGCATTCCCAGAATTAGGGTTCTATTCTATTCATATAAAGAAGAGACGTCTTCTTCCTCCTAACTAGTTCAACTGTATTTTAAATATAATATCGATTGTTTCTCTTATTCTTCCGCATTCAACCTTCTTATTACAATTGTGTAGATTTTCATACATTCTGATGTTTTAACAATACCTGAAAAAAAAACACGGAATTTTAAAACAATCTTGCTAAATGGTAGAGGAGAAAAAAACTGTTTTTCTTCTTGTCCTGCCTTATATTTAAAAGTCAGAATTGCGGAAGCTGATTCTTTCTATATAATTTCTTGCAATTTGTTATTGTTTGTATTTGTAGTTATGCACAACTGTTAAATTTCTATTATTGGTGGAATGTTGTAGTCGTAAACTTTGTTGTTTTTCTATTTTCAAACTATTAAGTCATAACTGAAAAATGTTTACCACACAATCATATTCTATACCAGATTCAGATTTTCAAAAATCAATTGCCTTATTTCTAAAAAAAAAGGGTAGAAATTCGCTGTAATTATCGTCATGGTTTTTTGAAGAAAAAGTTGAACGACCTTATTTTTACTATACCATTAAGCACGTATAATAACGTTCCATTCATAAAAATAAAAAATATACAGCGAGAACAAAAAAAAACCGAGAACAAAATCAACAACGATCCCATTAGATCAAATTTGGTTTTAATAGTCATATTATTAACATTATTATTATTATCATTATTGGTGTTTTGGAATTTGAGCGAGATCGGGCCCCGGATCATTCACTGAAAAATGTGGCGCTTCAAATTCTTTCTCACTCCTCTTCCTCTATTAATTTTTTGTTTCTGCTACATTATTGTATGTGTAGTACAATTTTTTATGATTATTATTATTTAAAATATTTTTCTGTTGTTTTGTCGTCGTGTATAATTTTGCGCTACACCGGAAACTCTGTCTTAATTTGTCTCGTAAACCGCACATGTGTTTTAATCTTGTATAGTTCTTATTTTCATTATCATTATCCCTGTATCGCATGGAGTTTATTACATTTTTTAAGGAAGAATCTATCTGTTTCCTTTATCTTTTCTTGTTTTGTATCATTTGTTTAATCTATTTCATTCATTTGTTCATTCATAAATATTGTAGAGCTTTAGAGTCTCACCGTACTAATAAACAACTCAATTTTCTCCCTATAAAGATGAATTTTGTTTGTTAATTACTACAATTATAGAAGACGGTTTTATGATCATTTGATTGTTGTGATGGTTCGATTTGATCGCGAATTTTACAAAGAATAATGCCAACAGGAATCACTGTTTATCGTACATCATAACAGCTGTCTGTCTTCCATCCGGCCTATTTATCTTTATTTGTAGTGTCGGCCATATGATTTTCTCGTCATTATCTAGGTGGCCCAATTCCAACAATACTATCATTATTACTGTAGAAAATTACAAACAATGTAACGGTAAAGAAGAATTACGAAATTTGCACCGAATGCACACAGTTAGTGATGTGTTGTTGTTGTTGTTGTTGTTGTTGAAGTTGAAGTGAACGAACAACCCAAACAGTGCATAATAGAGGACGATGTCAGTATGTGGGGCTGGCTGGTTGGTTGGTTGGTTGGTTGGCCGGCCGGCCGGCCGGTTGGCTAACGTAGCTGGACCAGGTCGTCGTTTGCAAGACGGAATTAAACTGGAAATTTTGTACGTCTTATTGCATTCTTCAAAGTAGTTAGGAAGCAATAAAATAGCTATTACGTATTTGACGGCATGTGACGTAACGGCGCGCCGGTCTATTCTAAGCGATTCGACGCTCCACAAAGGGGAATAACTTTCAGTGACCCCGCTCTTTATAATACCACACTTCTGCACTTCCGTTAATATTGGATACTTTTTATTTCCATTAAGTTTTTACCAGTGATTCTCTTCCTCTCTTCCAGTATTGCAACAGCATTTCAAATTGTTCAAGTTGATTCGCCTAAAAACATTCAAAATTACTCTATTCGATTAAATCTACGAATAGAAATCTAATTTTTTTTTCCATGAATTTCAAAATCCCATAATAATTAAAATCACATTATTTATAAGCATTATAATAAAATATAATCAGTGTTATGACCGCCGTTTTACACAATGATCTTTATCATTTCGCTCATTACAAGTACATGTAAAATATCTAGTAATATACACTCTCCATTATGGAAAATTATGTTATTATCAGTGAACCGAGAAGGAAGAGTATTTCGAAACACACATAAAACAATCCATCATTTTTACTCCTATATAAATACATTAAATACCCTAAAATTATAGTACAACAAAACGAATTTAACACCAATTGAAACTCAATAAATCCTGGATTTTCGTCGAAATTTCCTAAAATTTTCACTAAGCTGAAATGTACAGCTTTTTAAAAGTACAAAGGCGACAATTCATATCAGCGTACAACAAAATTCATTCATCAAATTGTAACTAGCTAAAATGACCTTTCACAAAATTTTATTATCAGTTATTTACAAGGAAGAATCGTGAATAAAACTAGATCCTTTTAGTTTATTGGTCGATTAATCCAAATAATTAAACGTCGAATATTTTCTTACCGTAATTATCGTAAGTATCGAAATTAAGGGTCGAAATCTTTAAAATTGTACTATTGACTTGACCTAAATATTAGTTTCGAATTCGATTGTTTGTTTCGTGTTATCAGTAAAGAATGAAAATCGTTAGAATTCGCAATTTAAGAGATAAATACATAGACGTTAATAATATTTTACGTAATTTCATATTTTATTGTTTGTCACTGTGAAAATGGCATATTTCCACAATAAACATACACGATAAATTGTCGTTTTATGTAATTTTTTTCCACTCTTTTCTTTAATGAATATCATTTTATTAACAAACAATACAAGTAGAAAATAAATAGTAGAATTATTATAGAAACTTGTTTGTCGTTGTTATTATTATTTCTATTTAGTTGCATGATGTTATAGTATGACAAGCTTTTAATTTAATAATGAAGGATGCAACTCTTAAGATATTATCCAATTTAGAATTGTTTCTCTATTTTCTTATGTTGTGCCTTCATCATCAACGTTATGTTGTCGTCGTTGACGATGTCTCCTCTATGTTCTCGTGACATCCTGGTTTCAACGTCATTTCCTATCGTTGTTTTATACGACAAATAGATACATTACCAAGTCTCTATAAAGTAACATTTGTTGTATATCCGAGTAACCCCATATCCGGATTCAAAGAACAACAACAACATGTAAAAAAGGTAAAAGTACGCAAAATATCCGATTTGTTTTGCTCGTTAACATTATCTGGTAAAGGGAAATAGACAGTTAGCATACAAATTCGATTTAAATCCCAACAGGAAATATTTAAAGAGACAAGAACGTAAACATTATTGGAATCAGAAACGATACATTTTATAAAAACAACAAGATTTCCTCTAAACGAAATATAAATTTCACGTTTATTATTTCTCGTCTTCTAACTAGATCATTAAATGTCATCTTATTAGTATTGATTTTAGTTAATTTTTTAGTAAAAGAAGAAACACGCACATTCATTATATTTTAAATTTTGTCCTCCAATTGCCTCTTCGCTAGAGTAAAAAAAATAAACGCCACTTACAATTTTTATAAATAGAGAACCGAATCGAAATCGTCTGATGGAAAAAACTTAACAAATAGTAAAACAATCAAAATAAATACATTCGATAAATTAACCGGAAAAAGAGACGAGAAATAGACACTAGTCATAGCCGAAAAAACGCACACCTGCTCTGTCTTGTAAACATCTGTCCGGTGTGCGCGTGTTATTCTCTCTAGTTGCACCTTGCCTGTTTGATTAGCGAAGAATTAATAATAGCTCTGATTGCTCGCTTGCTTCTCGGTGGTACGCTCAAAATAAGACACCTGTTCTCGAAAAACGCACACCTGAAAAAAAATTCTATTAAAGTTAAATAGATTTTCAGCTTCAAGCCAATTCGCAGCGTCGTCAACGTCGTCGTCACGGTTCTTTGAGATTATTGAAGAGAGAATACTTTCATAATACGGGCGCCAACGTCTCTCCACCCTGCCTGTCTCTCTCCACATGGCTGCTTTTATATAATTGTTAGCCAGGTAATTAGGTGGCGGATTTTTTGCACACATGCCTCTCCTCTAGTCTGACTCTAATATAGCCTTCCTTCCTTTATAATTATTAAAAATATTTTAATATCAAGACAAGAAGAGTACTTCCGGCTTTTTTATTTACGATCATTTTCATAATTTTGCATACAATGTTTTTTAATAATAATTTAAACATCCTAATATATCGAGATAATTAAAATTGACTACCCTTTAAAATAATACTGCCGGAAGGAATAAATTATAAGATTCCCCTTTTAAAATCGTACAAGGTATTTAAAATACAAGAAAGCTCTTGCTTTTTATGCTTTGATACGAATATTGTTGTTTGTTGTTATCCTTGAATTTTATACTTGTATGAATTTCCTGTTGTCAATTTTTCAAGGTTTAAGATCGTACAGTGGTTGCAATTATTCCACCTTGAACAGATGGCTAATTAAGAGGGCGAAATACTCTTTCCATTTTGATAAACTCATCACCACTTCGAATTATTCAAAACAAACTCAAAACAAGTATTGTTTCTTTATATTTAAAAACGAAAAACTTGAGCATGACAAACTAGCAAAAGGATAATTAGTATACGAGATCATTTAATGGCTCAGTTCAAGTATTTTAAAACTTGGCAAAACACAATAGCCACGTGTTAAATGCTTACAATTAGTGGGCACCCCAAAACAATAATCATATGAATAAAATCGTGACAATTTTAACAATTTTTTTTTTTATATCCATATAAATTTTGATCACGTTTTTTGCCCTTAGATTCGATTAACTAGATTCCAATAAAAAATTATTTAGCATTTCGTTCAAATCTCTGTTTCCCCCTGTTAAGTTACGGTACTACCACCAAATTCTTATTTGAACAAGTTGTTTATTATTCATGAAAATAAACGGTGAATACCTAAATTGAGTTGAACGTTTCAAAACATTAATGAGGTGTCATTAAGGAGTGCGTATATTTTAAGGGCTGTTTAAACATCAAACTATTTCGTTGATCGAATTATGTGAAATTCCTCAGATATCTCGGAATTGTCTCGTTCTTGTCCCTCATTCATTCTCTTCTCAATGCCGAAGGACGAACTGACAGTTTCTCAGTTTAAAATAAAAGTGTGTTGAAAGATGTTGCCATAGATAATCATTAGAAAATATTGCAGGAGATAGGACTGGGATAGAATCAGATCGTACAGGACTAATTTTATTTCGTTTCCTGTTCCAGTTTTTGCCATTAATAATTTCGATTTTTTACTTTGTTAGATATGTTGATTAACGTACCATCAACGCAATGTTGAGAGCAGAGGAGATATAAGAAAATGATCTGTTTTCTAGCTATTTTTCTAATTTTGTAATAATTTTCTATTATTATTATAGTCGATATCGTTGGATTTTTGAAAATTATCATAAATTTTCAAATGATTTTGAAATATAAGCGTCAGTATTATTGCGCCAATAATTCTTAAAGTTTACGTAAATAATTGACTTGGAACAAATAATTGCCGTTGTATCACAACGACTATAAGTGCCTTCCATTACAATTATCATAATTTACTTGATAATACATTTATAATTATGGAAAGACGCAATTTATTGTCGTGTAGTTCTAGTAATAGTTGTCGTTCGTCGACACCCTTTCCCTCTTCTTATCGAATCACCTAGAAACGGTTCTTTCTATTTTCTGCATGGAAATCGAATACGCAATTTCAATAAATGGAAATTCCATCGTCTTTACAAATGCGACCATTACAAGTAGTCCACATCTGCTTCGAATATTTCTCTCTACCACCTGCCTTGTGTTGGGTTTTATTATGTTATTTGCTGCTTACCTTCCGAAATGAACCCCCATTGTTCCGAATTTTAACCTTCCGAATTTTTTCTGTTTTTCTGAGAATATGAATGAGTTTTTAAAAAGTGATAATTTTCACCCTAACAATAATAACAACAACAGCCAATTAGAAGCCCCTATTCCTTATCAATATTATTGATAATACAGTGGTGAAAACATTAGTATTTCCGTTACACACACATATGTATACTAAACATCAAACGATAATAAGAAACTTTATCGTCGTCTTCCGTTCTTTTTACCGAAAAACTTCAATGAAATTTTCCGAGAATTCCACCAGCAGATAAGTATTTTTGGCACAACAATAATCACCACCACTACTACCATCCTATATTATGTCTAGAAATTCTCTTATTTTTATTTTTAAAATCCTACATTCTAGTCTATATGACTAAAAATATGTGGTCTATATAGAAACAAAAATCCACTTACACTCAAGATAAATAAGTGGGAATGATAAACAATAATTGCTAAATAAGGTAAACACATTTCAAAATTTATGTGGGAAAGTAAAAGTTCGAAAGATAAACTCGAGATTTCTGGATTAGGTTTTTTTGTGTTGATAATTCGGAAAAATATACGAGGGGAATAAGATCATCTTTCATGTGTTGTTGTTTCAAGGAAGAATCTTGTCGAAAATTGAGCGTAAAAATAACTGTTTCAGCATATTGTCTAATATGATTGTGTTGTTGGCTGTGCTATAGTAATTTTTTGCTGCTATAACACTACTTCCATCTCTATCGGTCTTATTATTATAATTCGTTTGTGGGCGGAAATATTTATGAATCGATCTGGTTGCAGAACAAGGCGAGAGTAGCGTGTGTGCGTTTTGGTTGCTTGCTCCATGGATATTTTCTTTAAACACAAATTCAGTGATTAATAGTCGAGTGATAGTGACGGTAGTGTGATCAACTATACTCGGGAGAAAAGTGGTGAGTAGCTAGTTGCCGTAAACATTTTTGGATTCGCCCGAAGAAAATCGCACCGATGAGGAAGAATTAGTAGCGAAATCATTTCGAGAGAAAAAGATGTGTTGCGATACGTGTGTATATGTGTGTGGATGTGAAACCCCAGCAGCTGACCGTGGGACAGGCGCCCGTGAAAAAGTCGCACGGTCCTTGCGCAGGCGTTCTTAATACAACTGCCAAATATCTCGCGAGAATAAGGAGAAATACTGGTGGTATTGCTGCTGCTGCTGCTGTTGTTGCTGCTGTTATTTAGCCTGTAATAGAGATATTGTTATAGTTATACTAAAGGAATGCATAGATATCTATCTTACATTTATTGTTATTGATAAAATTGTGTGAAGAAGAGACGGCTGAAGAAAGTTGAATGATTTCATTCATTGTTCGGATCGTTTAGAAGAGCTAGAAGGCGAAGGCGAACAAGAGAACCGGTGCTAAATTCTAAAATATTTCTTCTATTCAGAAAATCTCTTCAACAACCATATAATACAATGATTATTTGTTGTCGTCTATTACTGATAATCGTTTAATGATTCGCGGCTGGTAGATTGAAGAGTTTTAGAAAATACCATAGAAGAACACATGCTTTCAGCAATACGGACAACAAACTAGACCTTAATGAATAGGGACAGTATAAAAGACGACGAATGCGAGCATCCTTACTAACGACTAATGGATTGTCTAATGCTTGTAATTGCTAACACTCCATGAATAACAAGTTACAGTATCTTAGATCGTTTGGTAAAATTAATAGGTACACTTTACAATGCATACGTGCTGTGTCTTTCTTTTTATTATTGTTGTTATTGCACGTTTTGAAATTGTTGTTATTATTATGATTCCATAAGTATGTATACACATCAAATTTAATACGTCGTTTAATTTATTTTGAATTTTTACTAGAGATGTGTGTGAACAGTGGAAATAAACCGATTAGAATCCGTTCATAATCCGACCTTCTTTCTTCGTTTATTCGTTGCCATTACACCACAATACATTCACATTTTATTAACAATTTAAACAATTAAACCAACTAATTAGAAGAGAAACTAGTGTATATATGTGTGTACGATCTAAATATAGCTCAATGTAATTCATGTAATTGAAACATTAATTAAAAGAAATAATGATAGAATCTAAATATAGCAATAAGACACTTACAAATTTATTTTAAAATTATTATATCATCAATCCACTGTTCTATCTATCGGTGATTCTGGTACAATTTTACTTGTTTTTTCCTCTTTATATTAATGACAAATTCCTGGCACGTATGTGCCAACTTGGCTCCTACAACCGTTCTTAGTTATCTTTCTGTTGATTTTGCATTCTTTAGGTTGACTGCATTCTTTGCAGGCCGTTCTTCAGATCATTGCACTTGGGCTGCTGCTGCCACCAACGAGCAGCCCAACACTCTCACATACACACACACACATACATACCGTAGTATATCCATCCATACATTTTCTTAAAAAAAAAATACATCGAATATCATCCTATATGTTTGAGCATTTTTAACACGAAATCCTTGATGGACCACTTACCATACTTTTATATGTGTCTGTTTAACAAATATTATGTACACATCTGTATGTTTATGTATATGTGTGTGTCGGCTCATTCTGAATACCGTAAATACCGATTTTATCTCAAATTAATAAAATTAACATTAATGAAATGTTGCTTTCTCTCAAGTTGAACTCCTCCGGAACCCGAAGGCATGCTTAATATTTCTCCTCTTCTAGATATAACCGAAGAAATTTCCCAAAAAATTAATTTATTACCATCAGAATTTGAGACTGTATCTAGAGAACAAAACGAATTTTCACAAAATAAACCATCATTAAACACCGAGATAATTAACATACATTTCAAATGATACAGGAATAAAATCAACATCATTAATTTATTATCGTTTAAAAACATTAAAATTTTTCACAAAGCCAACAACAAACGTCCTCCAACAAATTTTAAATATTGTAGTATTCATGTTTTCTAGATAATAATAATCGTAATAGAGGGGTTATTTTATCAGTTCTAGATTACACAACATAACGAATACTACAATAAAGAGTTTGTTTTTCCATTCCTGTAGACATAATGTACAATAAAGAGAAGTAACGACAACTGGCTTGACTGTAGATTTTTTTAAAGAGCGAGAATCTAAAGAATGTTCACATACAAATATTTACCTTCTAACAAAATCAAATACTAAACAGGAAATACTATCATAAAATTTTACCTTTGACCACGTGTCAACAATAACAACAAAAAAACACGAAAATCCTATTCAATAAATTTAATTCACCACTCCAAATTTTCCAACGATAACACACTATTTGTCCGGGAAGATTTCAGCAGAAATTGAGCCTCGCAGCTCATCAACATCTTGCTCAAGTCTTTACCCAAAAGCTTCGCCAACTATTACGAGTTATCAGGACTATCGCTGTTGAGTAAAAAGCGTTGGTATGTTGTACGTGTGTGTGGTCCTCGAAAATTCGATTTAAAATTAATTACAAATTGTTGATAACGACTTTTTTCTATTGATCAAAGATCGATCAGTAATTGCCTTAGGTTTTTCTGTCTTAATTGGAAAAATCAACAATTAAAATATGGAAAATTTCGATGGAAAACAAAAACTAATTCATTGGAAATATTATTGCATTGATGATGATGATGCTTCATTGTTATTGTTGTTGTTGTTATTATGTATGTGTGTATAATGTTTTGTTTGCTGGTCGGATTGCATCAATAATAATGCATGTATCCTTACGTCATTGCTTGTTGTAATAAGTGAACGAGCGCGCGCGATAAGGTCAAGACCAAGAATGCATCGCTTGTCCGTCCGGCTTGCTCTCTGTTGTTGTTGTTTACATTCCAATGACCGAACTTTCTCACGAAATCACACATCCTATTTATTTTCCTTTTATAAACACAAATAATTACTTGTCTGTATCACCAACAGGCTAATCTATTTACAATTATTCCATTATCCATCATTGGGAGAGTAATTCTGGAATTTTTGAACTTAGCGCCTTAATCATCAAATTAGGAAACTATATACACGCCATCTGTACGATAATAGCTGTATTACAGCTTCACAAAATTCGATTGCAGATGGTGTTGTTATCAAGTTATAATAGGGATCGCTAACTCTACTATTAATTCGCAAAATTTACAAAAGATGGTGATAGTTGCAAAAATTCAAAATTTGAAAAAATCAATTATCATTAAATTTTCTCACCTACAATCATCCTTCACCTCTCTCGTTTGTCAGTTTTTATAGAAAATTTCTACAAATTAGAAATTGTTTTGTTAATTGGCCAGGAACCAGGAACAACTCACCGCCAACAAAACCATATCGGATTACAATACCCGAAATCTCTAATTAGTAGAAGAATGGAACGACCATGTGTTGATGATAATGTGAGAATACGTTTTTTCCCTGTTGCCTGTCGGATTTCAATTCCTTTATAAAGACTTCATCACAGGAAGTATACGATCAAAAATCCCGATAAACTTTGAACTTTTATTGAAAATGATCGAATGATGTTATTTCCTTTCTTTGGTGATTACTAACTATAGAAATTTATCAGTAAAAGTAGCAGATTCAATAAATAATAATCTAAATTTATAAACTCGATTAAAATAGAATTTTTTGATAAAAATTGAAGCTTGAAAAATTATACGTATTGTGTAAGAATGATTAAAGAAAAATTGTTTGTGTGTGAGTAAGTGTGTTGTACAATCTGAATGGTTGCCGGATGTGTGCCAATTTAAACATTGATCACAGCCCAGTGTCGTGTTTTGCATTTGAAAATAACACGATGATGACTTCAAAAATAATCGGCATGATAAAATTTCTGTTAAAATTCAAAAGAAATTTGTCCATAAAATTGATAAAATGCGTAATTCATTCATAGTCCGAGTTGGATTTGATTGGATTTCTTCATTCACTCGAATCAGAGTTGCGTGCTGTATGTGTATGTGTGTTGGAATTTTTATTATTTATATTTGTAAATTTGTGCGTGTCGTGGTGCATTTCAAAACAATCTAATCACTGATTATAACGAGTGACAGGTCGCTAATCAACGCGACACAGGTGTTATTGTCGAAAATTAATTGTTTTTATTTTTTATTTTAGTAGAGACGTTAATTAATCAGTGAAGATAAGTTGAAATTTCCTCTATCTCGATTCGTCGCCATCAATCCGCTTATGGAATTATTAGAACTTGAACTTTGAGCATAATTTAGAAAAGTGGCTCGTCTCTTACCATTTTCCATAAGAAAATCATTGAAAATTCTTCAGATGAGAAGACAGTTTCAATCGGTGAGTAGATAATTACAAATGTTTGATTTTATTATCAAGAGGACCTCCAGGTCTCTCGACATCTTTATGAAGAGGAGAGACAAAATGAATTCATCCGAGTCATGACGACGTCAGCGAGACGAAACTGGTTTTCACAGTGATTTGACAGATGTGTTTAGATATTCTGAGATCATTGTGAAAGCTGATTTTGTTCATTAATCATCGATATCATTATCAACTAGAGGAAATGATGATGAAGATGAGATTTATATATTGTACTGTTTATCCAATATTTTTCTTAGCTAATCATTAGTCTTCATTAGGTAATTAATTTACTATTTGAACTTTAAAACCTTTATATGTAAATTGTTTAGTTTTTTCTATGAATTAAAGATTTAATCTCAAGACCAGATTCTTTTTAACAACGTTGCTGACACATTTGATCCAGAACGAGAGACGACACATTACTTGAGGATCATTGAAGAAAATTCAAACAAATAACGTAAACGAACTGGTTAATTGATTTAAGATTAAAGGATATTGTTACACAACAGCTGTATATTGTCAGTAATGTTTTCTCGATGGGTTTAATCCGTATCTGGTTACAAAAGTGCCGCAGTAATGATGATGATGATGGGGCCGATGTCCATCCATCTATCCCAACAGCTAGATCACTGGCAAAAATTAACAAACCATATGTTTCTTCAGCTGAAAACCAACTTAATTTACAAAAATAAGCAAATTTTTGACTTGCCATTTCAAACAGGTACCAATATTGGACAGATAATATAAATGTAATCTGTTTCCAAGATTAGCTAAAATTGCGCAAATAATCGGGCTTAAAAATCTCGACAATTAGCTTGATTGATTTGATTTTTGAATTTTAAGCTTAAATTTGTAGATAATGTTTTAATTGGTGCCAAAATTGAGATAGGGATGATGACTAATTAATCTAATTTCTAATAATTCACCAATTAGCTAATAAACGCGCCTACAGAAAACAATTTATTGTTATGACAAGCAAATTTGCGACAAGTCTACCTTCTACAATTAATGAAAAGTCAGGATATTTATTTAATCATTTAAATATAATAGGAAAGAATTAAATACCAAAACGAATCGATTAAGTCTAATGAAATATGGCATTTTATTCATTATACCTGTATGATTTTTTATTTTTATGTATTAGAAATGACGAGGCAATTTTCGATTAGCGACAAGTTTTTTTTCTCCATCAATCTTTTGAAATTTTCACGGATTTTTACAAATGGTTTTCATATCTATTAGAAGGAACTGGGCGTAAGTTTCTTTAACATATTCAATGCATATTCTAACAATTAAACGAAACGAGAGGAATAAACGTCAATCAATTGATCGGTTATTACGCCCTTTTTATAATTTATGAAGAATCTTGTGGGTGTTGCTAAAGTACCAATAATTGTACACTTGAGGATATCGATTTTGTTGTTTTCAACATATCAACGTTGAATGGAGAGGAGATGAAGGAATCAAACAATGTTTGTATAATGGGGCAGATTTTCAAAGGAAATTATTAAAGTAATAAAGTAAAGTGGTCTTATAGGGTCGACAATTTCGGGAAAATCCGGGTAGATTTTGTTCTATTTTACAATAAAAATGCGAAAACTGCGATTACTTCAGTCATTCCTTTAGAAAATCTGCCCCACTACATTATACGAAAATTTAAGTGTCGATAATGTTATGGGTGGTTGAAGAAAGCTCTTGAAATTGACTGTAACTTCGTTTAAAACTGGATGCTTCACAAAAAATTACTCCTAAGCTTTATTTTAAACAAAAATAATTAGTAACTCCGCTAATTATACAAATATGATTTTTTTTTTAATTTTCATTAAAGTTCTATACAATTGTATAATTCCTTTTCACAGCACTTAATTTTTTCAACAGGTGTAAATCGACCATTCATTAGCTGTATTGTTGACGAAATTTAACCATGAATGGTCCTCGATTATGGGACTATTGTAACCATTTTTAACAAATTTATACCATATCCATTGAGAATATAAAATGGTCATTTTAATTTCCCTTTACAATGCCACACAATAATGAATGTTTATAATATGACACTTTAAAAAATAAAATAAAATTCTTCAAGAGAAGAATCGAACAGATCGTTCAAGTTTACCCAAACAATTAGCTTCAATTTACCCGTCCGGTTATAGTTGAAATGGAAAATTTTCCAATTGTTAATCGGAAAAGTCAAGAAATGCCCGATTTATACACAATAATTCCGTCTTTCTAGCTCTCTCTCTCGTAGTTTTGTACTGTTGTTTATAAGCGGTTTGTTTTAAAATGACTGTAAGTAAATCGAAGGAAGTCAAGTACGTAAACCTTGGGTCATAAAATGGATTAACTTGACAAGTGTCGCCTTGCCCCATACATACAGTTTATGTCCTCTTATGCCTGCTGTTTTGATGATTGAAAGGGAAATACTTCAAATTTTACGATCCCTCTAGTTTTCTTCATCGAAATTGTTGTTTATTTTTCCCTCAACATTTTTATTTGCTTCTTTATCATAATAACATTTCCGTTTTATAGTAGGGATTGTTTTCAACAACTAACTGACTAATTCATCAAATATTTATCACGTTTATATTTTAGAGCTATTATAGAAAGAAAAAATGATAAAAAAAGCAAGTGTATTAATGTTGTGCCAGGATAAAAAGCTAGCGAAAATGCTGGCAAACGTCCGCATCAACGTCCTGTCCATCGTATAGAACAAACAGTGCCTTGTTTATGAGCAATGCTCCATACAAATTGCACTTCTTTGATGATGGTATAACTCTCTCTCTAGTAAAAGCTAATTGCTTTGCGTTGATTTGTGTTAAATTCGTTCTTTTTACTCATCTTATAAAACTGAAACTGTTTTTCCGCTATGTGAAATCACTAGTGATTTATTAATGTCACAACTCGGCATTTTTTTATTTACAGCCGAAACTTAATGTTTCGTATAGGTATTTAATCTCAATTTCCTTCGTACAATTTTAATTACAAACATCGCATTAATTTATTCGGAAAATACTTGATCAATTGTTACTTTTTTTATTGGAATGATTTTGTAGGAATTCCGAGAATCCGGCCACCCTGTATCGATTTTTTCTCCTACTATTTTGATTGAGTATTCAACACTTCTAAATTGTAGAGGAAAAAATGAGTTGATGAAGTGACATGAAAGCCGTTGGGTCAAGTTGTGTGAGTGTTGGGTTCATTTCGAATGCAGTCGAGTTCCTGGATTGTTTACATGGCGGCATTTTTCGTATTTTATACCTACGGATAGATGGAAGAGACGATGGGAGATGCAAAGTTAAGAGAGAAAATGACTTTCAAAAATTCTACTCTCTATATAAATCTCTTCTTTTGTTGTTGTTGTTAATCCCCAAATGGCATTATGTCAGAATTAAAGAAATCGATCCGACATCATTGGAGACATCAACACTAATTGTTGGAATAATTTCAACGTCCCATTACCACTGTTGGAACGTCTAATTAATATTTTTCAGTCGTGTTTAATGACAGGATTTAATAATAATTGAAAACATTTAGACTGTAGAGTCAGTCGCCAGAGACGAAAGAGATGATTTTAATTAATTTTCGCAATGTTGTGCGTATTTTTTATTCGCTTTTTTCTTCTAAACAGAAAGAAGTTTCGTTATTGTGACACAGTTTAAAAAGCAGGCAGGTGATAATACACGTGTGCTTTAAGGAACAGAGCAAACAAATTTATCAAACTAGACGCTTTACTCAGCTTACGTTAGAAAAACAGTTCCAGATCGCAGATACGTTTTATTTTTTTATTGCTGATACTCGACATTCTATTGTGATTTTTTTTTTAATTTACTCCAACAATCTGTCTTCACTCTAGAACACGTGGAGCATTTCCTTGATTTTTCCTAAAAATATTACCAACCAATTGAGCTTTTTCAGTTCCAGAAAATAAAAATAAATAAATAAATATTTATCTCGTGTGGTGGTAATTACTTGTCAAGCTTCTTGTCAGTGACATTTTTATAGATGCATTTATTGTAAAACAATAACAACAACAACGAATTTCATATGTTTATCTTTGTACATCTCGTAAAATTAGTCCTCCGTTTAGAGACCATCAACTTACATTAGAGATATAAGTGGTGGTTATTGTTGTTTACAAACATTTTTTTTCTGCTATGTTTTTTCTATATTAAGTTACTACGACAGGTTTACATCACAGATGAATATTACAATATTTCTGAAATGGATAGATTTATTTTCTAAGAAATTGTGCTCTCTAAACCACTGTTTTATGTTGTGTTCAACAAAGAAATTATGACAGTTCTGACATTGTTGATTGACAGTTGGAAATTTAAAGGTAACAGTCCACAGGAACTCTAAAATATGATACTTGCAAGCGAGATTTTAACGACATTTTTATGTGGTACCGACATGAATAGAAGTTAGAGCGACCACTGACCATCGAATATGAAGCTTCACGTGCCATATTTGAGCACAACTTTACTTAATTTTACCCCTTTAAATCGCCAAAAAGTGCCGCGAAATAAACAAATTAGTTCGCTGTCTAGGAGCTTGACAAGCCTAATTTTGAAATCCACTCTGATTTCGGCGAGCTTTTATACTGTCGACAAATTAAGAGATCTCTTTTTTTTTGAAAAACTATTAATAGAACAATTTATCATTCTATCTAGTCTTATTAAAAAAAACAATGTGTTTTAAATTAAATGAGACTAGTGAAATATGATCCAGCTGACTATGTTATTGGTCAGCAAATTTGAACTTTTCCTCCTGGCCGGAAGTCCGTCAAAAGATAAGATGTTGATTTCTGTGAACTTATGCCGACTTATATGTAGACAGACTTAACTTATAAACATCTAAGTGTAGTTTTGCACGATTTGCTACTTGTTTCTTTTTTTACAAGCTTAATCTTCTTCAAATCATCAGTTACGTTATCATTTTTAATTTATCCCAAGCGTCGCGTAATTTAAATGAAAATATTCGAATAAACAGTAATAATAATGAAAAGAATTGATAAACAAACTGATGGCAGAATTTTTATTCTCGATTGCACAATAAAGTAGGGAAAAAAACTGGTAAGATTAATAAACGATAACGATGGATAAATAGGGCTCTAAACATGGGAAAAGTCAACATCCCTTGATATTAGTATGGGGGAAAATTACAACAATAAAATATTCTAGTAGGTAATTGCAAGATTGAATCTTTATTTATTTACATAAATATTGGTTTTATACAAAAATTTAACAAAAATTATAATTTGTTAAAGTTATTTTTAAAAGAAAATCATCAGATCTATTCCTAATTTTTCAAAAATTAAGCAAATTTTTGTTTAAAAATAAATGAATAATTACTGGTAATAAAAAGATTTATTTACAATTTTTTTTCGTTACAGAGCCGAGAAAACCGACCGTATGTGGCTTGGTCTTTGGTTTCAATAAATAAAATCAGCCACAATTTGTTGTTTAGAAAAAAAAGTCGATCGTATTAACTAAAACAATAATTTAAAGTGTGTAATGGCTCCATGTTTCCGGATTCGTTTCCGGATTATAACCGGTAATTTGCGTATTATTGAAAACAGTTCGTTGAGGTAAATACTGATAAGACGGTAAATACTGATTGGTGTTGGTGTAATAATTGGTAGTTGTACCTAATGGCATTCCTGATTGATAACTGTACATAACTGTAGCTTGAGGTTGTGCTGGGAAACGTTCCGTTTTCACCATTGAACTTGGCTGTAATTCGTGATAACGATTAGCTGATAAGTCCTCGTAACCGCCACCACCTCCACCACCACTATCAACATTCGATTGAGCCCCAACATTGTCCATACACATTCGTTTATTATTGTTATTATTATTTTTATAATTATTGTTATTACTTTCATCATGTTCGGTATTGTTGTGTTTTAAATAATTCGAGATGGGTTGGTAGTTCTGATAAGCCTCCACTGTACCCGGTAAATACTGATCCAAGTCACTATCAAGACAATCATCCGGTATATAAGAATTCTCCAATTCTGAGAGGCGATTGAAATCAATGTGTGATGATTGTTCAAGGCACGATCGTAATTGTTGCGATTGTTGTCCAACAATCGGACTATTCGGTTGTGATGAGCATGTCGTTGATGGGGATGTTGAACTATGACTGCGTGGACTGCATGGTGAATCTTCCTGTTTTAAAGAACGTGTCGAAAATGTAACATTCTGTCCTTGCATATGTGTTGATCCCGATCCTGTCGATGATGATGACGACGATAATTGTATTAAATCATTATTTGTTGAATTCTTATTCTGTTTCCGACGACGCGGCTGATATTTATAATCGGGATGTTCACGTTTATGGATCACACGTAAACGTTCCGCCTCTTCAATGAATGGCTTTTTATCAACATCACTCAATAATCTGCAAACGGGAAAAATAAATAATGTTGAGATTAATTTTAATGGCATTTTCGCACCGTTATTATACATACGTTTATTTATAATATTTATTTAAAACCCCTGTTTAATCAACCGGATTTCCGACAAAGAAATCTACACCTGTTTAAATTATCGCTCTGATAAGACGAATTTACGGAAATCAACCCCCTGTGTTTACAAATACCAGAATAAACTTGAATATATTAATAGAAAAATGTAATATTAATAATAATAATAATAGAATGACCTTATAATCGAACTGATATTAAAGGGTAATTGAGACTTATCAGTGGAATATTTTTATTGATTCGGCCGGATTCAACCAAGACAAATGAACACGTTTTCGGATATTTCAACAAAATTATTTAAAATTTTGTAATATTTACAATGTAAATAGGAAATGATTTGTCAATCGCCTCTTGATACTCTTTTTCGATAATAATATTGGCCGATAATTTTAGAGTTTCACCCTTGTGTATTTATTAATAAGACCAAAATAAAAAACGAATTTTTCTACATCAATAATAAGAAATAATTAATATTTATTTTTAGTGTGCTTTGTGTTGTACAACAGATAATCAAGTAAGGGTCAGAATAGAAAGGACCTTAGCCAGATGCGTCCTGGGTGACGGTCAATGATCGACTTTTACTTGACTTTTATAATAGTTCCCCTTATCAAAATACAACAATAAATGTCCAACTCTTTTTTGTGATAACAACAATTCATTCATAATAATCAAATTGAATTAAATTGACAGTAAAATATCAACAATATGAATGAGAAAGAAAGATGAGAGATGAAACTTTGTTGCTGTATAAAACGCACGTCAATTTTTCTTTATTAATAAATAAACATAATTAAAAACTAATGATGTTCCAGATATGTCGATTTAACCAACTGAATCGAGATATAAAGACGTGTAATAGAGGAATTCTCGGAATGATTCTTGTTTTTGTCAACATCCGAATAAGATAATCGAGTAATTAAATAATTAATTATTTTTCCTTTTCAATATACAATAAAAATAATAAAAACGATGTGTTGGATGTTCTTAGAATTGATACTACAAAGAGGATCAATTAAAAAATGATGCAATCAATAGAATTGATAACACAAAGGTCGACATGGATATCAATCAACGGAAATACTAATTTCTTCTTTTTTTATTTCGTTTTTTTTTTTATCGACAAGAGAAAAGTTTTAATTGTTGAACATTGGGATGCAAATAGAACCATCTTTTGCAAGTTGGTATTGATGAAAAAAAAACACACGCCTGGTGCTGGATCGTGGGTGGATTGTGTGTAAAACGACCAATATCATGTAGAGACAGTATGTGCAATCAATCCAATATAGAAAAAAAAATCACCGGGTGGTCGGTTTCAACAAAGTTACCGCTAATGCTTCGTAATCTTCAACTATATCTTGAAACATTATCAATTTGGTCGATTTGAATTTTTATCGATAATTATTGTGATAGATTCTGCTATAAGGATCATTATGGACAATGACTGGGTTGGATGACGATCATGCTGATGATGATGGAGGTCCCACGGATCGGTGTGCGACCTCTTTCTTTCGACCTTATTTACTTTACGAAAACAGCAATAGAAGAAAGTTCTGGAGAATATTTAGAGCTTTGAAAGAATTGTGTCTACAGTTTAGATCAAATATTCGCGATATTTCTTAATTTAAGCCTAATTATTCTTCATAGGTACAAGGTTGCAGAACTAAATATTTTGGTAATTTTTTACGTAAACTGGGTGATCCACCAAGCCTCGTTTAACATACAAATTTGAGTAAAAATATTTATTACAACCACTGATCTAAATATTTTGAATTCTGTAAGACCAGAATTTCAATTTGTCACTTTAATTTTAAAAGACTCGTGAAAAATATCTGCCAACAATTTGCAATTTACAATAATCTCAAAAATCGAAGATATTAGAAGAAAAATTCCTATTTGATAATAGTTTCTTTCATATATCGGTTTATCTCTATTCAACTAGGGTGAAAAGACAGAGCTAGCGAACAGACACAGCGACCAAAATTGCACCCTTAGGGCCGACTAGTTGACACGAGTTCAAAGCGAATTGTTGGAAAACCTGCTACTGAAAATGACTTATCGTTTTTATTTGTCGTAAATTTTGTTTAGACGTTAAGCTTTAGAATTCCTAGCTTTCTTTCAATTGTATGTTGCAACAAATGAGTTTGCCGATGCAAATTGTATGCTTTTGAAAATCGGATTAAAAACATCCATTCTTGTAAAAGTGGCCATAAATTTTCTTTGTACTATGAAAATTTTAGTAAATTATACAATATTGTTGAATAAATTTGTGGAATAAGATGTAAAATATTGGCAGTCAACTTTCTATTTACATTTTTTTTGTTCTGGTATTATTCTAGAGCCCTTAGTTAAAACTTAAGAGGCATACACATTAACGCCGTCTGGCAGCGAATTGTTATTGTTTTTCATAGATACTAGACATTTTTTGTTTGATAAAGAAAGAGTTATGTTCAATGTCGACCAACATTGTGGGAATTTCAATTTTTTTGTAGTCGCTGTTGTTTCAATTGCTTCGTCTCTTATTAGAAATAAAAAACCAATCTTACCTCCACAATCGTCCTAAAGTTTTCGACAATTCAGCATTGTGCAGTTGTGGATATTGATCGGCTAATTTTCGGCGTGCCGCCTGTGCCCACACCATAAAAGCATTCATGGGCCTTTTTACATGTAATTTTCGTTTATCTGAAGCCGCCCTGTAACAAAAATATAAACGATACAATTTTTAAAATTTAAAATACCGTTAAAAATATTTATTTATTTATTTCCTATTCTAGTCGAACCAAATAAATAAATCAATCTTATTTATTTATGATAAAAAATGTGTAAAAAATTTGTGTCGTATGTACACAAATTGGGAGAAATTGTGGTCAAATGTCTAGAAAAGGCCAAATAGAGTTGCGACAATTATCACTTATTGAAACAAAAGCAGTTTATTTTGTGAATCATATTTTTCAACATTGGTACTAATTAAAAAACGGTTAACATTAATTTTAATGCTTTTCAATATACATACACCAACACAGAATATTTGCGGTTTATGTCCATTTTACGACAGTTTTAATTTACACTTTTAAACATAATATCGCCCTTTTAGACACGTTTAACAACAACCGATTAACAAATATTCGTTATTTGTTTCTCAATATCGGTAATTTATTAATTAGACGCTTTCTTTGAGGGTAATTCTAATAAGTTACATAAAAATCTGTTAATACAACTGGAGAAAGATGAAAGATACCGTCGGTTAAGCCCCATTAACATCTGTACCTTAATTAAGCGATAGTTTTTAAGAAAAATTTGAGTGTGTTTGTATGTTTGACGGCGGAACTTTCAAACGCGCTTTTAATTTTGGAAAATTGCAGCTAATTTGGACCAACCCTACCGCCTGATGTGCTTCTATAAAATATTAACTTTTACAACTGCTTATAATAATCTCGAAATTGCCAATAACCGCATCGTTAATTTTTTTTCCTTGCAATAAATCGATTCATTAATCTTTAGAAAAGACGTCATCGATTCATTAGCGTTATCGAAATTTTTGCAAAATTCTACATAAATTACGATTTTCGTTACAAAAAAAACTGATTAAAACTGATAAAACTCACTTGGATGCTATCGGGACTAATGTCCAATCGTACCCTTGCAGGACTTTTGTTACAGCATCATTAATTTCACTTTTATCAAGTTGTTTCTGTTGTTGTTGTTGTGGTTGATTAGAATTCGTAACTACAGCCAATTGTGTTGTTACAGTTTGGATTTCAGTCGTCGCGACGCCATTTGTTTGATTCGTACGCGTTATCGAATTCGTCGACAACATTTTAATTTGAATTAATTATCACGCTCGCACACGCACTAATAACACATAATTAATTTTCGTCTGTTATCAATGTTTTGTTTATCGGCCCCAAGGGTAAATTGCATACACCAACACCTTCTTACTATAACACAAATCAAAGAATGCCTTTCAAGAAACTTTGTAGACGTTTTGTTTAAAATTGGTGCATAAACATATGGTGGAGGATTTCATATATTCTAGTATATCTGTCTTTTTTCAAAAAAATATTGTCTATCCTTCGTTTAACGCGCATAAGATAATATTAGATAAAATGAGATAGAATAAATAAAGTCGTAAACCGACTTAAGATCATACTTAACCAATCCAGTTCGGAGATTTCGTGATTTGTTAACGCCTTCAGATTCTCATTGGTTAAATTGTATAATTACAAACTCATCCAGAGAGATGTGTTCAGATTTCTGTTTTTTTTTTATTTAATTTTATTTTGCATCAAATGGTACTAATTAGTTTCAATTTTTCTTTTTGGAAAAACTCCCATATGCTTTACGTTCGCCTTTCTATCTACCTGGGGGATTAAACCATAAATGCAAATTTCTTCTTTGTATTGCTTTCAGAATAATGAAAAATTTTGTAGAAAGACTTAAGCCTCTTAGGTATAAATTCGGAAATTTGTCTCTAAAATTTTAGTGTACATTTGGAATTTCTCTAGTTGACTTAACCCCATCATGAGCAAATATATTTTGGCGTTTAAGCCTCAATCATTGCCCTACACCGAATTCAAAATCGTCGAAGATATTGACGTGTTTTTCAACGGTAAATTACCATTAAAACGCAACGATAAGATTTATCATCGCGACGATTTCACAAGTGAATTATATGTAGTTTGTCTTAGTGATAATTACGAATATTTGGAGGACAATTACGAAGATCTACGCTACCAGTATTTGAAAGAGCACCGTAACGCTAAGAAGTTGAAGAAGTCAGTGCCAAAATTGAAAACACGATACACCACTGCCGAAGATGAATATGAACTAATGTTCAAAATTAACGAATATCAACGCGAAACTAGCAACAATAATCGTAATAATAATCATGTTAATGAAGATGATGGTGCCGTTTGTGTGGATGGTTTTGTGGAATTCGGTCCAAATCGCACTAGAATCGCCGAGGAGATTTTCGATAAGATCCGATGGGGGAAATATACGCTGGCAACTCGCAGTCTATTGGAGGCTTTATTTGGTAGAGAAAAATTAGCAAAAAGCTCACTAACAGGTAAACAAAGTCCGGCATTTGCTGACAAACCGAAAAAAGCCCAATTGGATCCGGAAATTGTCGCTGATATTATTGCGATTGTTTCAATTAAATCACACGAAAGGCCAAAGAAAGTGCGAAGTGCTATTACATCGAAATGTGGCGATGAAAAGAAGATTTTGGAAAATAGAAAATTGATTAAGAAATGATTTGCGTCATCTACAATTTACATTATTTTCTCACAATCTACTCGGCTTATTATTCTTCTAGTTTTAGTATAATTATCATCTAAAATCTATAGAATTAACATTATTTTTTCATAATTTAATCGTTTTTTTATTAAGTTTTAGTATAATTACCATCTAGAATCCACAAGAACTGAAAATAAGTCTTTAATTTTTACCTATACATTTTACTAATTAGAAATTTATTTTATGTTCATTCAGATTGTTTCTAATCAGCCCGACATGATTGTTAATATGTAGGTACCCTTTTTTTAACAAGCTAATTAAATCATTATTAATAATAGAATAAATGAATTTGCAGAAACGTTGTCTTAAAAGCACCTTCTAATTTATTCATCATTCTATGTCTATACGCAAGGGGTAGGTATTTTTATAATTTGTGAATCGGTTATTGTAATTTTTAAGCTATTTTTTTCAATGCATTTAATAAAATTTATAAAAATGTACTTTAGTTGTTTCTCTCTTTATTTTATTCCACAAGAACAGGACATTTTAATGGCGTTTTCTTTGCTACAGATTCTATTAATTTTTCATAATTTAGGTATTTTCGATGATATATCAAATTGAAAATATGATTAATTTCTATCGACAGTTTAAAAGTAATTTCAATGTTTGGTGATTTAAATTGCCGTCAATTTAATTCCGCATCATTACCTAAAGTTTGCCGAGAAAGCTAATCAAAATAGAGGTCCAATTTCGAAATTTCAAATCTTACAGCAATATCAAAAATGCACTAGACCTTAAATAATGAACAGATGATGAAAATCATAGAAAAACTAACGCAACAAAAATGGGCAAACGTTTGAATAATTGGCTCTAGTTTAGCAAAAACCCCAAGCAATTTTTCACTAATAAAAATTTTGAAATTAGCCCAAAATATATTCACTCTGAAAAAAAGAGAAAAGAAAAAGCACGTCCACAAATTGTCTCCTATTTGACAATAACAAATATTAATAAATATGCACAAGCTACAGGAAAATAAATGTTTGTAGCTGAGAAGGGATCAGTTGAGCCGACGCATATGTCATCTATGGGGCGTAACGTGCGCCGTGACGCATGTCGTCGAATCTCTATATCTACCTGATGAATCTTTTACACTAATGGCCATTTAAATTAGAATAAGTCTTATCTAATATTATAATCATTAAAACTATATCGCATTAAGACAGTACTATCTCAAATGATCTATGTCGTGTACGACATACGTGCCAAATAATGTTACAGAATGAAATTAAGCATCACCAACTGTACAATTTTAATTGAAAGTTATAACATTTATGTAGTATACGATGTATTTATGCCAATAGTACTAGAAGTAAACGACAATTGCAATGAATTTTAAATTGTAACAAATCTTTATAATTATTGTAATAACCGAATATATTTTTGGGCGTTTTGTGGTAGGTCTAACGGCAAATATTTTCGTCATTTAAAAATACCAATTATGTCAGGAAATATGGAGATTCTTCTATAGTTCCGACATAATAATTCATAAGTCTTGTAGAACTCACAAGTTGGAGAGGATATTTGACACTAACAGGCGGGTCTTTTGCTTTGTCGGCACTGTAACCAGGTGTAAACACTCTGGCACGGGACATCATCAATTCCAATACAAAGTTTATTATACATCTATACATAATACATTTAATATTATTGACAATATAGAATGCTAAATCATTGCAATCGCTGACAGACACTTTACACGGTATAATTTTAAATTTAACTCGTTATAAATCATATAATAATACCTTTTATTGCAAAGATTAAGAAATATTGATGAATCGACCAAAAATTTGAAAATACCGCTTTTGTTACATAACCACACAATTTAAAAATGACGTTAATTCTCAACAAGTGTAATTACTTGTGTATATTTAGTTGCCTATAGTATAACAATCTTAAAAATTATATAGAATTATTTGAGAATTTAATTTAATTGAAACAATAATTATTATTAAAATTAAGTCAATTATTAATAATTATTGTTAAAATCCTCAAAATAATTGATTTTTTAAATTAATATTCTTATTAGTTGTCATAATACCCACAGTTTGAGTAGCTCTGTCGCTTCAATTTAACAACGTCATCTGCCAGATAACCTCAATTGTCGTTGAAAGATTGGCAATTGTGAACTGTTCAATATGTGATTCGTTAATTTTAGTTAAAATAATTCAATGAAATTATTAAATAAATTAAGAAATTAATGATGAATCAACAACAGAAGCCACGAAATGTGTGGAATAAAAATCAACAACAACCGTCTAGTCGTAGGAGTCAAGCCGGCAAACATCGAAATACAAATCCAACGCCATCCGAATTGAAATTCAAAGAAGCCCAAATTAAATTACAAGCAGCTGTTGAGAAACATTTAAAAGATTACGAGTCTTCATCGTCTGAAGATGAATTAGAATCAGATAATCTTATCGGTATGTTTCATTAATAGACTCATTTGAATACTTGGAATTTTGTTATTTTAGATGGAATTATAAAGAATTATACAGAAACCGGTGGTGTAGATGCGAATTTACAACGCACGAAAGCTTTCCTACAAGACACTTTAATATCCGGAGCTGCAATTTGTTTGATTTGCATTTCAAGAATTAAACGAGACAATGCTGTAATTTTATCCAAAAATTACCGTTGGTTTTTATTGAAATTTCACGTAATTACAGATTTGGAATTGTACGAAATGCTATTGTTTCTTCCATCTGGATTGTATACAAAAATGGTCGAAAGATTCGATGTTCCAACAGAAACAAATAATCGACAATTCTGTTAATATTAAACAGAAATTATTAACATGGGGCTGTCCAAAATGCCGCCACGATTACAAACTAGAAGACATACCAGATAAATATTATTGTTTCTGTCGTAAAACAATAAATCCAATATATCAACCGTTATTGGTGCCGCATTCATGTGGTGAAATTTGTAGAAAAGATCTAGAACCGAAATGTGGACATCAATGTTTATTGTTGTGTCATCCTGGTCCATGTCCACCGTGTCCTGTTACTGTTACTGTTAGTTGTTATTGTGGCAAACAATCACCGAAAATCCAAAGATGTAGTAATAAAGAATGGTCGTGCGGTAAACGTTGTGGTAATTTATTGAGTTGTGGTAAACATACATGCTCGGAAGCATGTCATTCTGGTGATTGTCCACCGTGTTCAAAGAAAAGTTTACAGAAATGTTTATGTAAGAATCAACAAAAATTACGTGATTGTTCCTCGCCTATTTGGCAGTGTGATAAAGCAAGAAATTTTAAAATTTTTAATTATATTTTGTTTAATTTTATCTAATTTTAGATTTGTAACAAGCCTTTAGATTGCGGTAATCACAATTGTTCCGTTGTTTGTCATTCCGATGATTGTGATCCATGTCCATTAACATTACCGAGAACTTGTCCATGTGGTAAAACAAAATATCAACTTCCTTGTACTAAAGACACACCAACTTGTCCAGATACTTGCGGTAAATTATTAGATTGTGGTCAACATACTTGTAATCAACGGTGTCATAAAGAGGCTTGTGGTGTGGTAAGTTTCTGTTTTATTCATTATCTTTTTTTTTTAATGAATTTTGTGATTTTAGTGTTTAGAAATTGTCGAAAAACGCTGTCGTTGCGGCCAACATTCGAAACAAGTCAATTGTTACAAACTGTACTTTTGTGAAACTAAATGTAAACAAATTCGAGATTGTAATCGACATCCGTGTAATAGAAAGGTAGTGGTTTACATCCAGTCGTATTCTGTAACTTTTTGTAGATTCGTTACCATAACAACGCTATAGATAATCACCTATTTTATTCTTGGCTCTCAATTATAGGTAACTCTGCTCAAAAAGATTGTTAATTTGCATCGTTTTCATAATCTCCAAAAAGTTACAGAATATGACTGATTGATTGTTTTTAATAATCATTTGTTGATTTTTTTAGTGTTGTGATGGTAATTGTCCACCATGTGAAAAACCCTGCGGTCGTACATTGAATTGTGGTAACCACAAATGTAATTCTGTATGCCATCGTGGACTTTGTTATCCATGTAATCAAACTGAAACTGTAACTTGTCGATGTGGTGCTACAAAATTGACCGTTTCTTGTGGACGAAAGAATCGTACAAAACCACCGAAATGCACTAAACTCTGTTTGTAAGTCATTTACAATTAATTAAAATTTCAAAAAATTAATTTAACTTTTAAAGGATTCCACCTGATTGCCATCACAAGAAACGAGAAGCCCACAAATGTCATTTCGGTGATTGTCCACCGTGTCGACAAATCTGCAATAAATCACGATCGACTTGTTCGCACTTGTGTCCGGCTGTTTGTCATTCAGTCGTTTTAGTTAAAGTAGAAGGACAGAAAGCTTCGATGCCATGGGAGCAAACCGAACCACAAATTGAACGAAAATCTTTACCGTGTCCGGATTGTAAAGTTCCGGTACCAGTCACGTGTTTAGGTATGTAAATAATTTTACAAGAATCGATAGAAAATTGGATAATTTTCAGGTGGACATGAAACTTCTAATTGGCCTTGTCATATGGCTGAACCTTCCAGTTGTCAAAGACCTTGTGGTAGATTTCTAGATTGTGGAAATCACATTTGTACGCTACCTTGTCATCTTGTAGAAGACGCTCCAGACCAAAGTCGAGTAAGTATAAAATTATTTAGGAAAATTTGAAATAATTTGAATTATCAACAAATTAAGGCTGGAAAAAATTGCGAAATTTGCGAAGGTGGTTGTACCAAAGAACGGCCAGAAGGTTGTCCGCATGATTGTTTAAAACCATGCCACCCGGGCCCTTGTCCTCCATGTAAACAGATGATTCGAATTCGGTGCCATTGCGGCCTTAATCAACCGTACATTCCCTGTTATCAATGGTTAGATTTAGAGAAACGTGAAGAAATCCAAAGTTGTGGCAGCCAATGCCCTAAAAATGTAAAATTACTCATTTTTTTATAACTTTCAATAATTCAAATCTGTTTATAGTTTGATTGTGGTCACCGTTGCCGGACTAATTGCCATTCCGGACCGTGTCCTAATCCGGAACTGTGTAGGAAAAAATTGAAAATTTCATGTAAATGTAAACGAATCAAACGAGAATTTCCATGTGACATTGTGCGTAACACAAATGTAACAGTTGATTGTGATGATAATTGTAAACAAAAATTAGAAGAACAACGTAAAGAATTGGAAGCTATAAATGAACAAAAACGCCGTGAAGAAGAGATTAGAAATCAAAAAGAATTGGAAAAATATCAAAAGATATTTGAAGGTAAGAAGAAGAATCGTGAACGACGTGTCTATAAAGAAGAACAAGAAAGTTGGTTGAAAAAATATAAAATTGCTTTGATTGCAACAACTGGCGCGATACTTTCTATTTCGATTGTTTATTTTTGTTCTTAAAAATTGCACACTTGTAGTATTCGATAAATAAATGCATTTTTTCCATAAATAGAAACATCTGTGTGATAATTTCTGACTGTTATCTTTTTATCAAAGGTTAAGTACTGATATAAATCATGTTATTTTACTTTTAATTCACCAATATTAACAAATCGTAATGGATAATAAAGATTTGTATGCTATTGGAGCCGAATTTAGAGAATTAAAATACGATGGGGTAAGTTTTCTACTATTATCCAGATGATTGTAACAAATTTATTTCTAGTTCTGGGACTGGTTTGTTCGTTTTTCTGATATTGGTATCCACTGGAGAAATGAGCCGACTTATGTAATTTCCCAATTTACTTTCATTTTAGGCGGTATTCTGACTCTAATTCACGGTAATTCGAACGGTAGCATCAATTGATTTTCTCTAGAAATAAATGTTGATTCCAGCTTTAATGAGAGGCGGACGTTTGCCTTATTTATGGCTCGCTATTTTCATCCATGGGGTTGTAATAGAATGTATGTGCTTCATTTTACCGGATATTGATAATTATTGGCATTCGCAGACGCCGATCATGTTCATCGGTCGAAGATTACCATTACACATAATGTTATTGTGTATGTCAATCAATTTGAGATTATTTCGGACGATTATCGATTTATTTAATAAGCAGATCCGTGTTTTAATTATCATTCGTCGATCGCTGTGGCTAAAATGAGATTACCGGATTGGGCTGAACCGTTTGCTGTCGGTTTAGCCTCGGTTCTTGTTGATATCCCTTACGATATCATCAGCGTTAATTTCCTGCATTGGACTTGGCACGATACTGATCCGAATATTGGCGATCGTCACTATTGGGTGCCTTGGAATTCGTATTATTTCCACTCAACTTTTGCTTGTAGTTTCACGTTTTGGTTCCATTTTACCCGGAAAATGATTTGTAGAAGTGGCGGTAAATGGATTGCGGATAAAAGGTAAACAATGGGTTTCACAAAGCTGTATTGTTTAATTATTTAATTATTATCAAGTATTTCGAAAGAGATTCTATGTTCGGTCCTGGCGGGATTCCTGGGAACCCCCGGAGGCATCCTGATGTTCCTGCCGATCTATCACCCGTTACATGACATTTACAACATTCACAGTGAAGTAACCTATTTCATCATCTTCACAATTTTCTTGTCGATAATTTGGTCGGGTGATCGTATTCCAAAAACCAACGATATTACTTCATCGATTAAAACTCATTGGTCTACTTGGCTATTGATCGGACATTTAATTGTTCATTATTTAACCTTTTTAGCGATACCGATATTCTTCAATGCCGAAAATGAAATCGCGATTGGAGTTAAAGAACCAATAGGGCCTTGTGACCAGTATGCACCTTTACACACAATCTTCGGGATGGTAATTTAAATTTTGCAAAATTATCCAATTATCAAAACCCCAAATTGTAGACTCTTCAAAAACGAAAATATCTTTGCCCAACGGATTACGACGAAAAATACTTCGATTGGCATTGTTTACCGGGTGGTAAACCACCATCTGATGGTTCCTACTGGTATACAGCCTGTGGAGTTCCTCTACCAAATCGAGCCGAATTTATCGTTATAACTGGTTTGATTTGTATTCTTGCAGCTGTGGTTTTCGGTAATCTCCACTTCAAATCCGGTGGTGATGGAGTTTTTAAATATAAAAATACAATGATACAGAAATTTAAAAAATCGAAAATCAATTAGCTCTGTTGAGATTAAAATGCTTTTACAAAAACTGTCTAATTTTATTTCAATTTTACATTACAAAAGATACAATGAAAGAAGTGATTGTTGAAATAAATACAAAAATTTCGAACAAAACAGCATATGGAGACAACAGAACGAACAAAAATCATGTCTTCATATATATTTTCTTTGTTTCAAGTATTCCATTTACTTTTAATTTATTTAAACTTAAATCATTATATTAGAAACTAACTTAAATCTATATTTAAAGAATCTTACGACATAATGGACAAGTTAATGCCAGGAGAAATCATAGGTATTGGGTTTTTTGCTTTAATATTGTTTATGTAAACTAATTTTCTTGTTAGTAATAATAATATCCCCCAGTCTGCTGTTGATATACTTCAATTGTATCTCCTTCTTCCATCCCCAATGATGTGGGGGTGTCAGTTTCATTTATTGGCGTACCATCGAACCGAAATCTTACAATTTGCATACTTAAGCCCTAAACGAACAAGAAAATTTTGGATAGAAAATTAGAAAAATATCAAAACCTTGATAACAATAAAAATAATAAACATTGTTCGTGACGATAAGGAGTGGATTAATCATCAACAATGATGGTTTGAATACCAACAGAATTAGACATGGTGAAAAGAATTACTTACGGCTCTTTCGCAATAGGCACCCATTAGTTTTCTTAATGGGGTGTGCTTTTTTAATTTTAAACTGCACAACAGCGTTGTCTTGCCCCAATACTTTCAAATTGATGTGTTCAGATTCATTACTCTAAATTAAATAAAACAAATAAATAAATAATCAAGTCGCTTATTTGAATTCGACATAACGCTTTTTTCCTCATAAACTTATGGGTTAGGAACGTTATTAAAAAGCATGTTTACCTTCTTTTCGTCTCCCATGTTTTCAGTCTAATTTCAATTTAGAGTCTATTCAATCAAAATTCAATTATTATTTGATTAATTATTCGAAAATTGGAATAATTTTTACACTAGAAAAATTAAATTACACTACGGTTTTTTTGTCCTAACACAAACGACACGCAGCTTGCCGATTACAAAATAATGGCCGGCTTAGCAAAGTAGCGGTAACTTAGACACCGGAAATGACTACTCAATTAATCAAAAACAGTCCGTTAAATACGCAAATTCAATTTTAAATGCTAATTTACTTGTACAATTATCATAGAAAATCATTAAATTCATTTAAAACATTCTCTAATACTGCAGATGCGATAAAAATTTCCATAATATTCATAAATTAGATTCGAAAATTGCCGGTATAGATTACTGTGATTGTTTTAAATTCACTTCTATAACATTTACATGCACTTTTATAAGTTTATTTATAATTAATTATTTAAGTATTAATAAAAATAATAAAAAAATCATTAAATATAGCGAATTAAAAATCCGAAGTACATTCGATTATGTCCTGCATTTATCGAAACGGAAGTTACATTCCACTTTCCTTGTCTACTAAACTAATAAATCTATCTGCCAGCTTATTTTATCATTTTTAAAATTTGCTGTAATAAGCAAGGCAGCCAACTGAAATTATAAATTTCCCAAAAAAATTCTAGATTGTTTTTGAGAAATTATATTTCCTTATTTGCTGCAATTTTCTCGCGTTTTCTTCAAATAAAAACAGTAAGTTACATTGTTTATATTCAATTCCTTCTGCAATATCGTAAAATAGATAATTTATCCTAATTTCGTCAATTACAAAATTATAACCCTATTTTTTGTAGGTTGAAAAATGATTATTCCGATACGTTGTTTTACTTGTGGGAAAGTAATTGGTAATAAATGGGAAGCTTATTTAGGCTTATTGCAAGCTGAATATACGGAAGGTGATGCTTTAGATGCATTAGGGTTGAAACGGTACTGCTGTAGGAGAATGCTGTTAGGGCATGTTGACCTTATTGAGAAACTATTAAATTATGCTCCGTTAGAAAAGTAAATCAACCGATAATACTAATTAGATTATTATAATTTTGTAAATGTTATTTTTAATAAATTAGTAAAGATGTAAATACAAAATTTCATGTTTATTATTATTTGAATTTGCCACCAAAATTGACATTTACTTTGTTATTGTTGATAAATATCCCGTTATCTATTCATTTAATTATTGCATTCTTTATTATTAAAATTGTTTTTAAAAATATTTTAGCTTTTTCTACGTTCAATTAAATTTCGTTTGTATCGCGTAACCTAACCTCAAAAATGGAAAATAATTTAAAAAATGTAGCTGAAGATTATAGCAAACTCCTAAAAATCGACATCAAAACTAAAGCATATAAAATACACTTAATTTATATATTTTTCGTTTAAAATAATTTCAATTTTAGTTGGATCCAGTTAGTAAAAATGTTGACGATATGTTGTCTAGACTTGAAGAGTTCCAAACGATATTAAATTTCGGTAAACAAGAACGACAAAATGCTACCAAATCTCTTAATTGTCTGCATAACAATAAAGACAATCTTAAAGATTTATGTAATCGTATCGATTCAGTTGAACGTTTAATCGAACACATCAAAGCAAATGTACAAGTTTTGGAAGATGAAATGGATAAAGCTGAGGAGAAATTGGGGTACTCGGAGAATGCGACAAGTAAAGTTGCCAACATCTTCACTCCATTATTTGTAAGCAAAATATATTGTTTCGATTGTAAATTGTATAATGATTTTTATAGAAAAAAACTACGATTATCGAGAAGAAAAATACGAGTTCTAGCCATTTAGAATTATTCAAAACTGAAGACTATTTTCAATAAGAAACGTAATTTTTTAATAGAAATCTTCTTCATTAAATTTATTCGAAGTATCTTGATTTTTCACTTGTTCCTGACTTGAATACAGCTTGGCGACTTGTTGAGCTGTTGTTGCATTTTCAACAGTTTTATCATCGCGGATACGAACAAATCGTGGGAAACGTAACGAAATACCCTTATCAGAATCCGCCTGTAATCATCCCCTTATCAATAGTTATAATATAAAATAATGAATGTCATAATTACGATTCCTATGGCAGCTCGATGTACTGGCGATAACGACAAATCAGCACATTTAACTTCCCACACTTGTGTTGTATCAAACCAATGATCCGGTTCTAATGAATTATCAAAACGATAATACGACTTCGGTTTATCGATAATGTGTTGTTTTAAAAATTCCGTATGTTTCTGTAATATTTCATCACTAAATCCTGTACCTAATTTACAAATCGTTTGATATTCTTCATTCTCTTGATCATAACAAGCTAATAAAAATCCACCATAAGTACCAGTACGTTTACCTTTACCTAAATAACCACCAATAACGACCAAATCTAACGTATCTCCAACACTATCCAGGTAGTCTTTCTTCAATTTCAACCAATTATGCGAACGTTTCGCTATTTCGTAAGTGGCTTCTTGTTCTAAAGTTTTCACCATTAAACCTTCACAATTACCTTTAATGCTTTCTTCGAGGAAATCTTGAACTTCTTCCATTGTTGTCGTATCTAATGATGTTGCAAAACACCATTCACCTTCAACTTCTTTGAAATGTTCTTTTAATAATTTACGCCGTTCAAAAAATGGTTTCTTCACTAACGGTTCACCGTTCAAATATAATAAATCGAACATAAAAACACACACTTGAACTTTAATCGAAGCTTCATCGGCATCTTTTCGTTTACGTGTCGATAAGATTTGGAATGGTAGAATTGTTTTCTTGTCACGATCCCAAGCTACAGCTTCACAATCTAAAATGCACGATTGAATGTGTTCAGTCTTACATTTATCAATTCTTGATATAATATCCGGATATTTCGATGTATTATTTTCTTGATTACGACTAAATATCGATACTTGACTATTGTCGATATGGATTTGTGCACGTTCACCATCATATTTCCATTCACATGTAAATCGCATATCTTCAAATCGTTGTAAAACTTCTTGGATACCTTTCGTTGGATGTGCTAACATTGGTTTTAATGGAATTCCTGGAGTTAATTTACAATGATTTGGTAGATTTTGAATACCGTCTTCTAATAATTTCGGTATAATTATATTGTAATTTGGACATTCGCTACAATCAATAAAATTAATCGAATTATTCGATAACTTTACGAATTTTACCAATAAATTGTTTTTAGGGTTAAAGCATTTTTATCCAACTCCTCTTTAAAATCATCACTACTCATTTTCTTCGATTTGTCTCTAATTTTTGGCGGATATTCTTGATTAGGCGGTGTTAAAGTACAAGCTAAAGCCAAAGCTTGCAAGACCGACTGTTCAGCTAAACCTATCCGTAATTTACCGGCTAATGAACGTATTAAAAATCTGGCTTCTGAATTTTTACAAGCGACAAACATTTGTTGGATTTTCTCAACTTTCTTCGTTTGCGACTACAATTAAAAAATTTAAATCTAACAAATCTAAAAATAATCTCAAACATACAGCTTGGCCTGTTAATTTGGCAATTTCTTTGAGTTTTTCGAACACACCACGTACAGTTAAACGTGCCGGTTGATATAACATACGTTGATTCGTACGAGATTGTTCAGCAACTAGACCAATATCACCTAACGATTGACAATCGGCTTTGATTTGTGCTAGAGAACGTCCAGTTGATGATGCAATAGCTTTCATTAGATTCGTTTCAGCAATACCCAATTCTAAACCTTCATAAGCTGGTGCCAATTTATTCAAACATAAATATAGAGATGGTAGTAGATCGTCTGGTGTTTGTACAATAACTGAACGAAAGAGATTACTCAAAATTTCAACAATTCTCAACCGACTTGAAACGTTCTCGATTGAATCTAACGTTCTAGTTAGAGCAATATATGGGACACTAAAAAGAGTTTCTATGTTATAAAATTGGGGACATTTATTGTAAGACCCCGTCCACACACGGACACATTTTGGAGTCTGCAACAAATTTCTGACGGAAGAGCCGACAAACGTCACATACGTCGTCAACATTCTAACATATTGTGGATAAACATTCAGACGTACGTGACGTCCGTCGGTGCTTTCGTCAGAAATTTGTTGCCGACTCCAAAATGTGTCCGTGTGTGGACGGGGTCTAATATTAACCTTTGTCCTTTTATCCAGGTTGCATTTTCGATTGGATCGTATTTCGAAACAGTTGGATCATAACTATCACTGCTTTTGTTTTGGTTTTCATCATTCTGATCTACGAGAATATTGATAATTTAGCAAAAATATTTGTCAATCTACAATTACCGAACAATATATTCGTTCTGCCTTCCTCTAAAATAACTTGAGGTGTGGATAGGATCTTCAAGACATTCTCGTTTGATGTTAACGGTTTTGGTTCAATTACAGACGATTTTTTCCTAAAATCAACAATTCTATAATGATGCAATATATTTGATAAAACTCCTTACTTATTTTCAGGTGAATTCTCACTGCTGCTATCGTCTCTAGTTCGTTTATTTGAAGTCGATGCATTACCATTTGTGATTGATCTAGCTCGAAATAAATAGGAGTTGAATCGATTAAGATTGACAATTCGTTTAATTCGAATACTCAACATTGTTTTATTAGCGTTTAATTATTTACATACCCGTTTTTAGGTTCATCATTACTGCTTGTTTCCGGTTTGTTATTTTTGCGCGTGAAAAACGATCTAAAGTTGATTGTGTTTGAAATTGATAACTTTTATATTAGAAACGATAACTTACGTTATACTGCTTTGTTTCATTTTTTGATTTTAACTTCTTCGAAATTCATTAAATTTATTGATGAACACAATAACAGTTTTTTTTCGAGAATGTAAACAGCCAAGTGTTAATTTTTAAGGTTATGAGCGCGAAAAATTGGCGCCAAATTAATAATTAATTTTAAGAGAAATATTAAAAAATGTTGGTCCTTACTTATCAATTAATGTACACGTTTTAGAAAATAAAGGGGGTTATTATTAGTTTTTTTTTTAATTTAAACAAATATATCGCATTTGATAATTAAAGCGACATCTCTTATTGATTCTAGATTTTAAAAATTAAATATTATTTTATTGATAAATTATTGAAATAATATCAAAAAAAAAATGTTAGAAAACTAGACGTTTTATGTTGTTTATTTCTAAAAATTATTGGAAACGGTCGTTGATATTTATTTGATCAATTTCTATTTGATTTGTTAGAGTCAACATTCCAGTATGTAGAAACTTTAATAATGGAGAGGCATCTATTGATGAGTCACGGAACTGAATCCATGCAATAGATTTAAATTTTTGCCTTTTTAACTCAAAAAACGCAATATAAATGAGTTTTTACATTTTAAATAATTTTCTCCATATATATTTGTGATTACTTTTATTTCATGTCCCTTATATAAAAATTTGCGAAATACAATGAGGTATATAGAGTGCGCATCCCCTATACTTGTATAAGACCAATTTGGTCATCATATGGGGAAATTTTGACAGTTGTTCCTCACTCTCTCTAACTTATAAGTGTGTCGTTCAATAGGGACCTCCCTCCTTTTCTCAAGCTTTGGTCGACCAAAGCTTGAGAAAAGGAAGGCGATATGTTGGTGTCGTTTTAACATTGTAGTTCAATGGAAAAATCAGTAGATGTCACCTTTATAGTTGCAAAAGACCGAAAACTTTCAACAGTTTTTGTGGTTGCTTATTGAAAATTAATCTAAGCTGAAAATCGCCTGAAATTTGATAAAGACCTATTTTTAAAGTCTATAATGCAAAATCATCGTTTCAAATCTCCATGAATTTTCTGTAAATTTCCAATTGTTGAATAGAAAAGTAATAAATGTGCTTCTTTCCACACCACCTGTGAGGTAAAGCACATGGTGCGTTTTTTTTATAGTGGTATCCCCTGTAGGCCTAATCCACTATGGTATTGGATATATCCATGCTACATAATAATTATTTGCAACAAAGTAAAAATTAATTAGTTACAAAGCTATTGTCACCATCATATCATTGCACAGGAAGTGATGTAGTCAATGCATCATTGTCACAATAATAACCTCAAACAATCAGCGAAGATATATGCGTTAGACATCCTCACGATATGCGAATTACCTATCGCAATCTCTCGCTCCGAAAACCGCACAATCCGTGAAAATATTTGAGCATTATTAGAGCGACTAGCAAGAAGACCACACCACAAACTGCACAGTCATACGACGGAGTCAATGCTTGGAAAATTGCAAAGTGATAGCTATCTGAAATAAAGGAAAAATTGATTACGAAGCTATTGTCACAGTCTTATCATTGCACAATAAGTGATGAAGTCAATGCATCATTGTCACAATAATAACCTCAAACAATCAGCAAAGATATATGCGTTAGACATCCTCACGATATGCAAATTACCTATTGCAATCTCTCGCTCCGAAAACCGCACAATCCGTGAAAATATTTGAGCATTATTATAGCGACTAGCAAGAAAACCACACCACAAACTGCACAGTCATACGACTGAGTCAATGCTTGGAAAATCGCGAAGTGATAGTTCTCTGAAATAAAGTAGAAATTGATTACTTATGAAGCTATTGTCACCATCATATCATTGCACAGTAAGTGATGAAGCCAATGCATCATTGCCACAGTAATAACCTCAAACAATCAGCAAAGATATATGCGGTAGACATCCTCACGATATGCGAATTACCTATCGCAATCTCTCGCTCCGAAAACCGCACAACCCGTGAAAATATTTGAGCATTATTAGAGCGACTAGCAAGAAGACCACACCACACACTGCACAGTCATACGACTGAGTCAATGCTTGGAAAATCGCGAAGTGATAGTTCTCTGAAATAAAGTAGAAATTGATTACTTATGAAGCTATTGTCACCATCATATCATTGCACAGTAAGTGATGAAGCCAATGCATCATTGCCACAGTAATAACCTCAAACAATCAGCAAAGATATATGCGGTAGACATCCTCACGATATGCGAATTACCTATCGCAATCTCTCGCTCCGAAAACCGCACAATCCGTGAAAATATTTGAGCATTATTACAGCGACTAGCAAGAAGACCACACCACAAACTGCACAGTCATATGACGGAGTCAATGCTTGGAAAATTGCAAAGTGATAGCTATCTGAAATGAAGGAAAAATTGATTACTTACGAAGCTATTGTCACAGTCTTATCATTGCACAGGAAATGATGAAGTCAATGCATCATTGCCACAATAATAACCTCAAACAATCAGCGAAGATATATGCGTTAGACATCCTCACGATATGCGAATTACCTATCGCAATCTCTCGCTCCGAAAACCGCACAATCCGTGAAAATATTTGAGCATTATTATAGCGACTAGCCAAAAGACCACACCACAAACTGCACAGTCATACGACGGAGTCAATGCTTGGCTAATCGCGACAACTGAACCTAGTAGTAGCGGTGGATCTATCCAATACCATCAATACCAATACCTATAAACTAACAGACCAACACAAAACACTACAACATTAACCCAGCTAATTCTATGTTAGTAGGATTTCATGCAATAGGAATGGCCATTCCCCGGGGAAGGATAATGGGAAATTTCAAGGGATTGAAGCTGATGACGCTGACAGACAATCTGAAACATAAGAAACATTTTTTCGTTAAAAATAACATGCATGTAAATACATGCATAAATGTTCTGAAAAAAAAAAGTTTAATTAGAAACATACATTTAAAAAATTACCTGAAAAAAAATTATTACATATTATGAGATTTCAAGGGAAAGAATGATGGGGGGTTGTGTACGTTGATGTACCTAACAAGTACCTAACAAGGGCCTAACAAGTTCCTAATGCGCGTTCCCTCTTATACCTACAATCGCGTTTGTTCATTTACCGAACCGAACCGAACCGAACTGATGTTATTTTATATCCCGTTTTCATCTTGAGATATCCCGACTTGAAACGATCGCGAAATAAATCAAAAAAGTACTTACCCCTCTGCTACAACGCCTCCTGTCCCTCGCTGTTCGGACCTACTGTAATAGAACAGAAAAAAAAACCGTTAGTAATTGAAAAATTATTTAACTTGAAAAATTATTTTAATTATGATTAAATTTATAAACCAAGAATCCATTACACAAATATGGGATTAAATTATTAACGAAATAGAACAGAAAACTCATTTTTGATTAGCGTTTTTTGTTCAATTTCATAATTAATAACGATTTTTCAAATATTTCAACTTACCCTTTCGTTGACTTCTTATCGCCCAAATCCAAGGGATGACTTACTGCCCACTCCTTCGTCCAGATTGGCACCAACAGAAGCACTAACACCAACACTTTGTTTTAAACACGTACGTAAAGTTATTTTTAAATTTTCAAAACGGTAACACCAACACTTTGTTTTAGAAATCGCATTAATTTATTATTAAATTTTGTAAACGACAACACTTCAACGTTCAACAAAATACGAGGCACTTTGTTTTAAAAAATACGTGAATTATTGAATTTTAGAAACGGTAGCACTTCAACGGGGGCATCAAAATACGCGACACTTTCTTTTAAAAATCGCGAGAATTTATTATTAAATTAAACAAAACCGATTTCACGACCGATTTTCGAAACGGTGTTAACATCTCGACGATGAAAATTCGAATGAACAAAAGGCAGGCACTGACAAGATTCGAAAATAACGTTAAGTAATCGTTCCTTTGTTGTATTCTTATCAAAAATTGGAAAAAAGTTGTTTGGCCGTACGTACAGGAGTACGTAACTTGTAATCGTGTCGTTTTTAAACCGCAAAAAACAAGATAACTTGAAAGCGTTAGTTTACGTAACGCTAAAATTATAAAATTCTAGAATATTGTAGATTTTGTAAATAATAAATTTAAATATAATATTCAAATATTTTGCATTTACCGTGATTTCTACCAAATTTCTAGGTCTAAATAGTTTGAAAATAAGTTTAGATTGTTTAAAAATTTTTCCCTGAGACTTTTGTTGCAAAATTAAATAAAGAATAATCGCAAAAATTATAGTATTGTAAAACACAGAATGATTAACTAACAATTAAGTCCCAAAGTAGTAGTAGTAATAGGGTCTAAATTAGCATCATATTCTATAAAATGATGCAAATTGAGAAACATACGAACATACCGCGTGTTTCAATTAAATGTTGCTATCTTTAAGCATGAACGATTTGAAAAATTCAAGGGGGTTTTTAGAAGAGGTTCCTTGGAGATCATTTTATCAAAATTTGAACCCCGTAGCTCATTTGGAAGTTGGTCAAAGTTTTAGACAAGGTTGCGATTCTTGAAACCGAGATTATTTGTGCCAATATTATACACCTAATTTTATACAACCAGCAATACGTATTTACATTAGTTTAGATGCAAACCACCAGTTCACCAGCTGTCGATCAACTATTTCAATTCGTTTGCGTCTCCACTATCCAAAATGTCTGCCACCATAGGTGGACACATTTTTTGACAGGATGATCACTCTACTACCTCATTGGCGAAATATCGTTACATAACCAAAAAGTTAGGTTATGTCACACTTGTCAATTTTTACTGAATCAAAAATGTTGATTTATTAAATTGGCAAAGTATGAAACGTAATCCGCGAATTCAATCGTTTTTGAATAAGTGGCCTGGTAAAAAAAACATTTGGTATTTATCGGTTTTTACCGTTGTTCTTCGCATTAGGAGCAGCATTAGAATTTTCTATGATCAGTTGGAATGTTGGTGAAACTAATTTTTGTAAGCCTATTATTAAAGAAAAGTCAATTGTATATTAGTGTGAATTGTTTTAGATAAAGTTTATAAGAGACGTCAAGCTAAGAATATTTTAGAAGTCGAAAATCACAATTCCACAATTAATTAGAAAAGAAAAATGCCAGCCGGTGTATCGTGGCCGAGATATTTATCGTTTTTAACAGCAGCATTAGTGACGATGTTTGCCGGTGCACAAACTGTACACGTTTATTATAAACCATTGGACGATTTACCGAAATATGTGGAAGAGGAAAAAAAACGTCGAAAATAGCTTCGTTTTATAAATGATATTTAAAAATTTAGAAAACTTATAAAGCGTAATAAATTAATTGTTGATAAAGTCAGTATTCCCTATCCAATTGTTCACTGTATTCTTTATATAGTCGTTGCCACGGTAGTTTCGTCTTAATTATTTCTAAAATTTCCTTTAACAAGGAATGTTTGGATAATCCCTACGGAACCACAATAATAAAATATTGAACTACAAAGAAACGAATTAAAATTACCATAATATTATCATTAGTTTTTGTCGTTGATGAATGTGTCGGGCCTAATAATTCATCCAAAATCAACCGTAATCGACATTCTGGTCCTTAACAATAAACATTAAAAAATCATCAAAAATATTTACCAATTTTTACCTTTATCTAATAGATGATTAACAGTAGCTAGAAGCCAATGTCGATATTCCACTAATGAATTCAATAGTGAACTTGCAGTGATTTGATTTTCCAGGAAACTTAAAGTAGCACCTGATGGCAGCGTATCATTAGAACCGTGCATTGTAACCGTACGTTGTAATGATGATAACGGTAAATTCGATGGTATAGTTCGTATTAAATTACCACCGATTCTTGTTAGAGGATCTAAAGGATTTGATAATTGTACCCTATTCATAAATAAACAACAATAAATAAAATAATTTAGAATAAATAGCAACATTTACCAAGTTTGTAGATCTTTAATGTAGGAATATGAACGACCATCTGTTAGTGTAATAATCGGTAAATCTGATGAACTTAAACCACAACTACTAACAGCACCTTTTCCTGTTAATAAACTTCTAATTGATATGCGACTTAATAGACATTTTATCGATTCAAAATCCCACATGTATAATAGACCAGTCTTTGTTAATACCAAACAATAGCTTGTTTGTGATATTGTTAATGATGATACAACATCATCGATTATAATTGGAGGGAATGGTTTTGCACCTGTTCGTATATCATAACAATTAATACTCAGATCTTCACAACAAACAATAATAAATCGTCGATTTGCAGCCATACAACGTATCGATGAACCCAAATAACTGTCCCATAATGGTTCTTTATCGTTTTCATTTTTGAATATTTCTATAGAAGCTAGGGGACCTTTTGAAGTTTTATGGCAGTTGTTTGTTATCTGAAATTAATTAAAATTTCTAGATTGTATTGAAAATTATAAAACTTCAAGAAATACTTGAATCTTAAAAGGACCAGATGTCTTCGTTGTTGTTACACCAGGTGCTAATTTGAGCGGATCTAAGATATTTATAAATTGTACTATAGGTTGATCACCAGGTACTTCACAGCAAGTTAATTGATTAATTTGTACGCCAGGTGGTCGCAAATTATGCGCTTGATTGTTAACCGAACTGCAATAAAAAATCAATTTAATCGAAATTAAAATCGTTATAATCATTCTAACATACAATGAAGTTATGCTTTGATTACTATTGAAATTGGTTTTATTTTTACCACTTTCTATAACTTTATTATTGCTATTCTCTTTATTCGATGGCACTTGTAATGTTGATTTTGTTGTATCTGTTGTTGTATCAGCTGTTGAGACTGGTGCTGTTGTTAATAACATTGGTGTTATTCGTCTTTTACCACTTGGTAAACGGGTTTCTGTTTGTTTATTAATTGGCACTAGAACATTTGAATTTAATTTCGGTGATTCAATTGGTATATCTTTAATTGCCGGTTTTGGTATTTCAACACTTATACTTTGTGTATTTGTTTCATTTATATCATCAATAGCTTTTAATAATTCAGGATTCTCAATAATTTGACTACCTGTCAAATTTAAATTCCAACTTTTCTGTAAAGATTTATGATAAACACGCTCATACAAATCATTCTATAAACAAAAAAAAAAGTTATTAATCGAAAATAGATAAGGGAACTGATACTTTTTCTTTGATTGTTAGAGGTGTTCCGATTTCGTTTTGTGTAAATAGAACACAAGCTACACTACCATCCCAAGAACAAGCGAACAAATATGAACCATCATTACTCCAAGAAATATCAAGAACACTATCATCAAATAGATCTTTGATAACAACTAGAGGACGTTTTAATGATGTTAACCATACACTAATCGATCGATCTCTTGAACCGATTGCACAACAACAGTATTGTTGACTTTTCGGACTACCTGATGGTGTTTTCTTTAGAATATTCGAATTAAATCTCTAGAAATCATCAAAATTAATCGCTCAATTCTTCAACAACAAAGTTTAATCTTACAACACATGTAACAGCCTTACGATGTCCAACAAAATCTTTATCTTGTCGCCAACCTTCTCTTTCTATAATTTGTGCAGTTGGTCCGCCACCGTTCATTGCATGTGCTGAAACCAAATATTGTCCATCCGGTGACCATGATAAGCGTAAAACGTGTGTCGTAGCTGAACTATCAACAAATGGTTCTTTTACGACTTCTTGTTGTGACCAATCCGATGTACGCCAGATTCTTAATGATTTATCATCAGATTGACTAGCAATATATTTCCCAACAGGATCCCAAGTTACACCCTTGAAATAATAATTATGTTTAACAATAATATTAATAGTTAGTGGAGAAGTTTTAATACTTTAACCATGCCAGTGTGTCCTTTTAATACAGCAACTTTCTCTGGGAATTTGTGTGCACTCCATATAATAACAGTGTTATCAACACTACCCGACGCTAACCAACCATCATGCGGCGCCCATGCTAAATCTAACACGTCTCCATTATGATAATTTAATGTGTGTACACATTTCCATGTTTCTAAATTAACTTTTCCACTACCGAAAATCGATGAACTACCGTCGCTCGTTAAACGCCATATCATTACAAGTTTATCATCACCACCGGATGCCAATAAATGACCCTCATTACTCCAACGCACCACATTAACACAAGCTATAATCGAAAATATTCAAATTATTTATCAAACAATTCTAATTAACAATCACCTAAATGATTGTCCATTTGACAGAGCATCTTCGGTACTTTTGGATCACTCTCATCATTTTCAGACAACACGGGGGCTATATTCCAGATAACGATACGCCCACCGGACGCACCCTGGCCGCCAGTTGCAAATCGTCCACTTTTCGGGTGAATATCAACCGAAAAAATCGGTTTATTATCTTTAAAATAAACACAAATAATTGGGGTTATCTAGTGTTTGTTATTACTGTACCTTCATGAGTAACCCATGATGGTTTGAAGAATATCATTCTTGTAATAATTAAAGTTTAATTCACATTGATCAAAAACAAATTGAGCAATTTCAGTGATTGTTTTTCTGAATAAAAATTATCACAATTTGGCTTTAGTTGCACTATATGAGCATACGTATTGTTGTTTTAAAGTTGAATTCTAACAAAACACGTTTTCTTATAATTAATTGAAAAAATAATAATATTGAATTTTTTATTTAGATTGTTGGTTAACTATCAAATTGACAGTTTATGATCTTGGTACACCTGTTGATGATACCAACATTGGACATCGAAAAACACTAGATATTTAATGGTTGATAAAGGAGACCATACACACATCATTTTGTGAAGGGTTATAATCGATTTATTTTTATTTCGGATTCAGGTTGTTTTTTAAGGGAAATTTCTTATTTTTTTAGAATTATAATTGAGTTAATTGCGTCTATTTACAATTTAATTATTTTTGGTTCATTTAAAATATGTATTATTTCCAATTTGCCTCATGATTTTATGGAAATTCATAAATAAGTTTTTTTTTTTTAATAAAATAATATGCGATTATTGTATTTTTCTTATTAAATTGTATATTGATTAATTTCTGGAAAATACAATGTTTTTGTTAGATTTTCTAGTAAACAAGCAATTTATTTTCATTAATCCAAAGTTAAACGCGAATTTGATTATAGAGTTTTGTAAAAATGTGCATATAATTTAAGAAATCAGCATCAAATAGTGTTTAACCTTGACCTAGACTTTGACCTTCTTTCTGTCCATAAGTAGGATGAACCTTTTGCTTTGCTATACATTTACACCTTTTTTCCATGTAAAGATTGAAAAATAGAAACAGGAAAAAATAACGTAATTACAACAGGAAATATACGTAAACGTAATTCAATATTATTATCTAATGTTTAATGATGTTATCTATTATTATCATCAAGTTTTCATCTGTGTTCACGATTGTAATTTTCTTGTATTTACCACAAAAAATAATTGCTTATTATAATTTCAACCTCAGATCACGTTTTCAATATAAATTCGTTTTTTCCACAGTTTATCGAATTATAGTTAAAAAAATATCGTCTCTCTTTGTGCTCAATCAAGAATTTGTGGTCAGTACATTTACCCAAAATATGTTCAAAATAAAACAATTTTTCATTTATATAAACAATAGGGATAATGGATTCATACAGTGTTTGTTCTTGTGTAAAGATGGGGGCTTTCTATGTGCACATCTACATACAATATTAGTATGAAAATGTTGTGTGAGCGGCTCTCTGTATGTCCTTCGCCAAGTTAGCTTGACTTGGTGCCATGCCGTACCAGCCTGTTTTACACTTCTGTCTTGGTCGGTGCCCCACTCTCCACGATAATAATAACAACATCATCATCATCAACAACAACAGGTCCACACTCACACCAGTCTACATGTACAATAATACACCTGTTTGATTACATTATCATTACGGTGACGGTTCCACGACATCCGCTTTTATATTAAACAATAAATCTCGATTTAGATTTTTATTCAATTACTTCTAGATTGATAGTACAAAATGATCAATGGTAGAATTGAGGCAATTTTTAACTTTGATAAACTTTCAAACGTGTTGATTAAAGTGGCATTTTTTTTTAAAGATTCCACATTGAAAAGTCATCTAGATGATAAGCAGAAATTAACAATTAGAGACTTTTATTGTTGTCGAGTTAATGTGGAATTTGTACTGAATCCATGAAGATTAAAAACGTGCTTTGTTGTAGGATATTTAAATGAAACAATAGGCGTTTCAACTGATAAGATTTTTAACGTTAATTATTTAGGAGAAAAACGAACATTTTCTGTACTTTCAAATCTAGATTATTGAATATGTCAAGAACGTGCACTAGTTATTATACTTCAAGAAAATATCAACGATTTTGTCTTATAGTTTCGTTAAAATTCGTTTCAATTGGGGTATTGTGGGCAGTTTTAGTTCGCTCAAACTGTCCGCCAACGACGAAACCATTAAATTCTAGCTCTACTCGTCTTGGTGTTTTGTATTCTTTTTTTCGCTAGTCAGTAATGTAGAAAGAAGAAGACTGCAGCGACGAAGAAGAAGAAAAGTCAAAGACCTATTCAAGTTCCCACGAATGACGTCTTCTCTACATATACACACACATACTATGCTATAATGACAATTATCTCTTCTATATACTTACAATCGAGATATAATGATGTGTGAATTCTACTGATTTCACTATTTCATTTTGTAAGAGATACCTGAATGATATGTAGAAACGTATAGGTCAGTGTTCTTTATTATAAATGTAGAATCGATAGAATTTCTCGATTGTTGATCATTTTGTTCGAGAGGCACACTTCTTCAGATTCTGGTAATTTTTCATGAGCGTTGGGGAAATTCAATGTGGAAACCTCTTAAATTTACACGTATTGAATATGTAGTACATGGTAATTATTTTATGTGGGATGCAAATAATTTACTGTTAGTCTAGAAACTTTACCATCATCATTAATATTATTAGCAATTTAATAATTTGTGTTATTTTAATTTAGAATAATTTCTAGAGATTTTTGCTCGTTCTTCTACCGAAAACGAAAACAACACTGGTGATAAACAAATAAAATTTAAAGGCACCATTCGAGAGACGTGTCGCTTTTTCGTGTTCTTTATTTGATATTTTATTGTTATTTATTTTTTGTTTATCGTTATTGCTTATTAGAATTCATGAACCAGTTTTGAAAACTACTACTATATTATTGTGAGTCGATTTTGTGGAATTCGTATTATTTTATTGGTACGTAGTTTCCGAATAATAATAACACGTGTCTGGGATTTGTAAATTTTCCTTTCATAATAATTCGCATCTAAATGGAAAGTCATGAATAGGGATTTTGTTTTAGTGCACAACGTATGTATGTGAGCGTTTTGGAATTTATAATTTCGATAAAAGTTGTACCTTTCAGAAAACGTTTCAACTGGCCGTAATTGACAAAAAATTCATATAGACGGTAAGTATCCCCTGGTGATTAACCGAAAACTTAATACGGGGAATTTTGGCAATCACCTTCTAGTCAAAATTTTATTTCCTACAGAAAGACGTAATGATACCTCATTAGATGTTAACAAATTCTTGGTAAAATTTCAAATTTTGTAAATATTCTGGGTGAGAAATTGTTTCATTGAAAAGTGCAATTCTGGGATTAAATTATGAGCATATTTTTTATTAAATTTGTTGCTTATTTTCACAATTTAATTTGCGTATGTAGATGGATCATTTTTTAAAAAGTAGCCACACAAAATTAGTTACCCACCATTTTCTCAATAAACACGCAAATTTAGCGAATTCAATTGATTTTTTTCGTAAAATGTCACTTAAAACAGGCACTTATTCGACATTTGATTTAGACCAGTTGATCAGCGATTGATTAAATGTTCAATGTCCCTAAGGGAGAAACGTTTCGTTCTTACAAAGAAAAATCGAGTATTCAACAGGAAAATTGAAATGGAATTCTCTTCTAGAGTTCTGTTTTTAAACATTTCTTTAGGGTTGAAAAGGACTTGAATTTGATCTGTTAAATTATTTACCACTGGAAACATACAAATTAACATTAATTGCTGCCACTATTATATGGCTGGATTTTTTTGGAAGAACTCCATTATAGGTGTTGAGAATGCAAAATTAATATGCCTCATTTTGATTATCCACAAAATATTCCGCCTTTACTGTAGAATTCTCCTCGTCGCATTTCTTGCCTAATTTCTTCTCAATTTGTCCTAAAAGAATGCCGTTAAATTGATTTAAATACAATTTTTCTAGATTGTTAGCTGTTTGAGGCTTCAAAAATCGATTCAACGGCTGCAAATTGCGACTTTAGAGGTGGATTTGTTAAAAATTGAACCAGAATCGGTCTAAAAATGTCTACTTTTTACAATTTAACAGTAAACTTTGTAAATTGAGCTCAATGGCGCGTTTTTACGGTTTAATCATTTTTATATTGAGATTTGGCGGCGGATATTCAATATTAGTAGTTGCAAAAATACAAATGAAAAATAAAAATTAAGTTGTAATAGCCAAATTATTGTTTCGTTTAATTAAAATGTAGGAAAAGTAAATAAAATAATATGTTCCTGAACGACGACAAAAAAATTATGGGAAACTTAAAAATAATTAAACAATATTGTATTATAAATGCATTATTACGAAATGTGGAAAATTTTGAAAGATAAAAAGTTAACAAAAATAAGCAAAAACGAATAATTATATGTAAATTTAGAAAGACGTAGGAGAAAGATGAATTATCTCGATATAAACAAAGTTTTTATTGAGTTTCACAAAGTAAAATTATTATTAAGAATGATCGTAATGTTCCTATTAAAGATTTCGTAAAGAAAAAGGAAGTACAACTTTAAATTGCCTATTAACGTTTATAGCGCGGACGTTTCATCGTAACAATTATAATAATAATAACAGGAAAAACGGCAAAAAGACAAAGCAATTTTGCAGAAATAAGTAGTTGCAACCCTGGTGAAAAATTAATTAAATCTATTGTAAATTATAAATACAGCGGGACGAAATAAAAAGAGAATTGATTTATGTGTGAGTTTCAATTACTTAATGATAAATTGTACAATAAATGATTTTTATTGATATTATTGTTATTTTATGTATTATCATAATCGATACAATTCGTGAAAAATTGTAAAGTTTGATCGTTTCATAACTAAAGGAGAAATGTCCACAATTGTTGTTAATTTCCTGTTTCCTCCACCAATTTATCGTCATTAAAAATTACACGATTGGTTTATTTACTTATTTATTTATATGCCTATTTATTAATAATCAAATTCGTAAATGCAGCCTTGATATCTACGAAGAGATTGGTGTTATTCTTTCTTCTTCTTGTTGCCTCCTCATAGAAGATACCTCTCGAAAATACTCTCGATCTCCCTATTGAAACGTATCTATCTTTGTCTAATTATATATATATGTATAAGTATATAATGTACGGGTATATAATGAGGATATAGGTAGATGTTACCTGGGTGTATACAATACAGGGCAAGCGCCACAGAATTGCAACCAACCATTTCCACCACGGCGACGGCGACGACGGCAACAGCACCAATTTTACTAGAAGACGGTGTACAGTCAGTCGGCGAGCGACCGCCGTCGCAGTTATCACAAACTTTTCCGGTGTAAACTTCCCAATTAACCGTAAAAGAATAAACTGTTAATATTCGAGGTGAATTCCATAAAAATGAGTCTGAACGGTGGTAATTAAGAAGTGGCGACGTCAGTGATTATGTTCATACGGAAACTATTAGTAATAGCCATAGTTTGATAAAAGCTTGGAAACTTTCAAAAGTTGTTATGTTTTGTGTTCTGTTACTAGTTTCGTTAGTTAAATTTTGAATTGTAAAAAAATCATCCGATTTGTGTATGTGCTGTGCGGACGTGGGGGTGGAAAATGAAGTGGTTGTGGCGGAACAACACCACTTACCTAAACTACTTATCGTTAATTGTATTCAGTTATTGGGCTATTGTTTTAGTTATAGGAGATAGTACTAAAATTGCACCGGGTAAGTTAATAATTCGATTTTAGAAAAATGCTAGTCTGGTAGAAGTTTTTGTAAGATTTTTGCGAGGTTATTCACCTCGACTGCAACTTTTCCTCAAACTATAAAATACACCAATTCAAGATTGAAATGAACGTGTCACGTTCTTAATTTCGAAACAATTCTTGAAAATGCACCATGAAAAGTAATGGAGTCACTAGTAGTGGAAATTAGTCCAGATAGAAAGTCTTCTGCCACGTTTTCAACAACTGTTATGCGTTAATGTATTAAACAGTTATTTTGACGATGTAATGCTAATTTGAAATTTTCTTTGTTTAATGAGAAAATCTTTTGAGAAATTTACGATAATAAAATCCATTTATGCTTGTTGCTATGTCTACAGTTCTACTTTCGTGTAATAAATCAACGACAATTGATGGATTAACACGAATTTCCTCGACGAAAAATTATTTGAATGATTATGTCGAATATAAAACAGGAAATTTCTAGAATTGAATTATAAATTATTATACTTTTCATAATACAATTTTAAGTTACAAGAAAATTGTAAATGAACATAACAATTAAACGACAAATTTTTAAATTATTCTGCACGTTGAATCGACAATGAACTTGATATAAAGCGTTACCGTCAATATTCATTCGCTAGATGCATTTTGCATCTAATGAATATAAAAGATGCTAATTGTAGTTTCTAATGGAATATCTTCAAATATCTCCCTATACAAATATTTTAACATATAACAGTGGATTTGCAAGAAAATAACAAAGCACCAGGAAATTCATTTCAATTTAGATTTTGATGTTCATCTGATTGTGAGTGATCTTCTATAAATCCGGAAGCAGAAACGAATCTTCTAGGATATCTATATAGAATTCAAGTTATTATCCTTGAAGGATGAAATTGAAAAGGCTAAATCCTGACCTTAATTAATAATCTTTTACTTGTACAGTAGTCTATCCGCACGATTTTCCCTTGAAAATGACAAATGATTATCAGGTTTTCATTTGAATTTCAGCCTTTTTAGAAGGTAGATTTCTTGATATTCCAACCATGATTCTCTAGGGACCGGTATAGTTTATATTCAACTTTTCGTTGGGAGTTTTGAATCAAGTTTTAATGGGACATTAGGTGCATTTCTTATTATAACAATAGGGAAATATTTGAAACTCTCTAACCGTTCATTATCGTCGATTATTACTAATTACACTAGCAATATAATAATTATTTTATACCACTAATGAGCTTATCGGATTTATGGATTTGGGCACGATTTGGCACCATGACTCTTGAAATATAAGTTGCGCAATTCCCATGTTGTATAGCTGCACCTTTTCTTTATTGTTTCGAACAATCATCCTCACCCATAAACATTATTGGTTGGAGTTCCTGTTTTGATTACAATATTGTAGATTAGATGCCTTCAAGTTTCTTTCTTTTCATGTCTATGTTGTGGGCTTTGGAGCATACAAACATGATCAGTACTTGAATATAGAAATGAAAGTACAATAGAAGAAATCCTCCCATATTTCTTTCATAGTACAACTTATAAAAAAGTTGATATGTTGCGATCAACATTGCACAATTCTAAAAGTGAATAGATTCGTTGATAATCACTGGGAAAGCTTGGGAACTTTCGGTATAAATCCTAAGATTCTAATCAGGTATCGTGATGACTTGCTTAATCCGACCTTGTAATTAAAAAAATTCGTTTCTTCACTTTATTGGTCAAGTGTACAAAAGTCACGTTGTTTCAATAAAAAGTGTTACCGATTTTTTTTTTTTGAAGAACAAAGACAGTTTTTGGACAGTTACAGTTACCCAATGGGGCTGGTTGTGCGTCTAAATTTGGTTACCAAATTGGGTATATTTGTAGAGCGTAGTATTGTTTCATTATTGTTTCATTTTATTCACGTTTTGTGCCAATGTATAGCCCAGATAATCTACAAAAAAATATATGTAGATTTGCAGTATGCGTCTAGTATAGACGAAGAAAAAATGTTGAGCTGTACCAGTCGACAAGGGAGTTGTTTAACACAAATTCAAAACACGTCCTAACCGTACACCACCACCGCCACCACAACTACCGCCACTAGAGGGTGTCAACCAAAACAGATTGCAGATTGACTTCATTTTATATTGAACATTACAATCTACACTCTATTGTAACACACCATAAAATAAAATTTTATTATCTCGCGTTTACATGGCAAATTCTTAACAAGTCTCTTGTCAAATTTCCTAGATTCTCCACTATTATTCAAACAGTTTTACATTTTTTTATCTCCCAACGGTTAGTCGAAGAGAGTATTTTTATGTTTAGTAGATTTTCAACTTGAGGACCTTTTTTTCTCGATTTGTAAAAGATAGGAGTTATGTTAAGTTGCGATAAAAGTGACCCGCTGTGAGTTCTTCTACTACGCCTCTTTTTCCTCGCGCTTCTTTAAAAAGAAAAGTTGAATAAAATTGGGGGTAATCTGACGCGGATAAAACGACGAGAACCTCTTCAACTCTACGCTACATTAAACTTTAAAGGGACCATTAAAATTTACATTGAAATTCATATTATATAAAGTCGAAGATTATATTAGAAAAAAAAAGAAAAACAGAATGAAAAATCTCTTTATAGATAGATAACGTAAAGTATGATTAGAATTGTCTGATTTTATTTAAAGCAAAATTATTATAGAGAGATGGAAGTGCTTTAATCACAATGTAGTATGTAGTTGGATTGTATTGATAGATCGTGGGATGTTAAACAGATGTAACTGATCTGTACCTAGAGTAGCTCTCGCTAGAATTACCCTCATTTCAACAGCATTTCGAACATTTAAGCGACATTAACGCTATTCTAATAGATATCAATAGTGTCTGTATTGATCCTTTAAGGACATTGGTGGATGAAATCTACATTGGAAATTAAACCAATTTAATTTCTTTCTAGAGTGTCTCTCTGCTATACCAATCCATACAAGTAATTGAAAAATACGATTACGATTTGTTGAGTTTTCAACTGTATTTTAACAATAGGAAAAAAGCAAACAAAGAAATTTTGACATCAATAAATTCTAATAAGTGCACTTTTCTACACGTGATACACGATAATTGATCTTGTAAAGAATCGAATGATTGTTATTACAAAGTTTTTCCATTGATTTTAACGAGATTTCATTATTAAAATAGCAAAGTTTAAAACTATCGTTGAAAAATTTCACAAAACTTGGAAAATTGGTACAACTAACGATTAAAAGTTTGTATCGGTTCGGTGTAGAATTAAGTAGTCTAGAGCTTGGGAAAACCTTATAAAAGGAATAACAAGCAGAACTTGTTTCCGTTACGTCTAATAACAACATTATTGTTAAATAATTTACACTAATTGCAATAGAGTAATGTTCAATTGTATACAAACAAATTAAAATAAATTGCATATATCTGGATGCTTTCTGTTATCGTTGAGATAAACGTGTCGAAATTAGGCGAGATTTAGGGGATTGTAGACTTGTTTTTCATTAAATTGTTAAAAATATTTGCTTTGTTTTAAATATCATTTGTAAAAACGAGACAATCAACAATTTCTGGTATTTGACGAGAAATTTGGTTACGAAGTCTACACAAATTGACAAATATCCTAACGATGTACTATTGAACGAGTAGCAAAAGTCGAACAGAGGAATTTCATCTAAAATTACTCAAGTTTTGATCTATTTTTATCGACGGATTAGTTTATTTGTAATGTAAATAATCGAATCTTACACAATGGGTGGTATTCTGGAGCTGTAATGAAATTATAATTCTAACGACTTTGATTGGACGTTTCAGAATACTACTTGTTATGTTGATTTAAATGAGGCAATTTCGCTTTAAAGTCTAGACTGGAATTACCGATTTTCCAGACAGAAGGCTCACGTTATTCCTCTATTTAAGCAAAGATCTCTATTTAGTTAATTTTTCTTGCAAATTATAGACAATTTGGATTTATTTTAATATTTTTTAATAAACCGAAAAATAGTATCGTCTCTTGTACATGTTCTGGTAAAATTACTTTCTAAAATTGGCAACTTTTCCATTAACTTGAAATCTTAATCTTCACTTTATAAGTTTGTATTTATTTGGAAAAGTAGCAGAATAAAAAATACGAAACGGTCTGTGGATATCAAAAACTCTCGTGCCGGTTCTAGAATTGTTTTTATGTAGAAAGTAAATATTTGAACAGAACATGGAAGAGTAAGATTTTAGATTGAAACAAGTGTGTGTGTGCGTTCATTATTCATGTTGTTGATGTTGTTTCAACTATTGTTGTTGTCCTTGACTCTAGATAGAATATTGTTGCAAAATAGGACCCCATATAGTAAAGACTCTAATGTTGAATCAATCGAAAAATGAAAGGTTTAGCCTCTATCTATAAATATACAATAAATTCTAATAAGATTAGTTTTTGTGAAACTGGAATGTTTTTTCGTTGGAGAAATACGATTTGAATTGTTGTTTAAAAATAGGAAACAATGATCAATACCGAAATAGAAAGCATGAACAAAATTGAAGGATATGGACGAAAAGGTCAACTGCTTTTATTGAATGATGCATTTCTAATAGAAATGCAATTGCAGGAATTCTTATATTTTGTAAAACTATCAAGAAAATCGAACTCTTTCGACTTTATAAAAAATTAATAGTGACGAATTCTTGTTGATTATTTACAACAGTGTGTGATGTGGAATTAGACAAAAGTTTCTCGATTTCAATGTCCATTTCTACAAACTTTCCAAAAAGGACAGCCAAATTTAATTTCCTATGAGGATATCTGTGGTGTATTCGTACCGTAGAAAGGTCCACAATTTTTTCCTCTCGAAATTCTCTTGTTGACAATCCCATGCGACTCGATTTTCTTTCTTTAAACATATTTTTTTTCAACACACAAATTACTTATAGACTACAACCTCGATTTCTAACCATTCTCTCTTCTACATCGCTTAAGAACAAATAATCGTAATAACTGCGGTACACAGATGTTACAAATATTGATTGATGAATCTGTTGTTTTGCAAAAGAAACCCGACAGTTCGAACAGACAATGTTAAAACAAGAAAAACTCAGCCAATATTCAACTGTATTGTTGTTAATCGTCGAGTTAATTTGAAATGGAGATTCGTTGATTGAAAACTTGTCGATTTGATTGAGGACATTTCGTAATTATGTCCTCCGATCCGATCTTATTGCCGGGATTCATCTTTGAAGCGTGAGAAAACTTTCACTAAAACATTGTTGTTGTTTTTTTTTAATTTGAAGAAGCGATTTCTAAATACGCGTAATTTGAATCACGCGAAAAAACAATTAGGAATTTTCAAATTTTCCGGACATTATAATGCCCCACACATAGCTATATGAATTTTATTCAACTTTGACCGGATATTATCTATTGTACCGTTAAAATCGTTTACCGCATAGAATGTAGCACATACCATTTTCAACATATGCATGTAATCCAATTATTTTCGTTTATTTTTAATATAACTGATAATAAAAATAATGGAAAGAAAAACAATCATTTTCTCTGGTTTATTTGTTATCAGATTTCTCATGCGGCCGTTGTGGCAATGGTGTTTTCATGAAAAGCGATTTTGCCCGCTTCATTTCGTTCCGAAAAACCGCCTAGACGATGATTAACTTGCCATTCGGTTCGGTATATTCGAGAATCTTTTTAATGTACATTTTCCTCCATTGCTTTTTCAAGTTATAATAATTTCGAAATGGAATTGTCGAGAGAGAAATAGCCATTGAATTGGGCAAAATATACACGGATTTCATACTAGAGTTATACGAAATTTGTTTGAAACGATATTAGCGTAATATGGAATTTGAAACCTAGAAGCCTCTACAATTAGTTTCATATTACTTTTCCGTCCTATACAAAATAACTTAATTTATTTAGAATTTGACTACGTTTAATTAATTTTGTATAAATCTAGTTTTCAACTATAACCGATTCACCCACCTATCTCGTGGAATTATTGATTTTTCATTTCATTATTATCAAATTTAATTCCCTCTATTCAATTATTTAATTACTATTTGAACTATTTGATTAAATCTGAGTTGTTACAGTATGTGCATATACTGTAAATTTCAATATTCAACCAATTTTGATAATTCGATAGTTTTACAGTTAAAAGCCGACTTACACTCGCAGTTTTGTTGCATCGTACAAGAGAATTTGCTAATTTCATTATTTTAAAGCGATATTGACTCGAAATTAAAGCTAAAACTAGAACTGCATCGGTAATTGAAATATTTTGAAGACCACATAGAAAATTGGATTTTGCTTGTACAAAGTGTTTTGTTCTAAAACTCCCCTATAAACAGGAAAACTTTTCCAATAAATTAAGGGATACTATCAATTAGTTATTAGAATTGCAGATTATCGCTTAATATGCGGCGAACTTTAATTTTTTTCTGTTAGAGTCAACTTTCCTTATTTGATATGGTTAATTACAATTTAGTATAGCTTTTCCTTACTGATTCAAGGCTTTTTGTAAAGCTATCTTGTAATAACATCTGATTTTGAAATTTTGCAATAAGTTAATACTACCATTATCTGTATAGATGGTAATTAGGCAGAGAAATACGCGACTTTTTTTAATTCAACGCCTATACGGGTAGAGTACACGTGTGAATAGTTGTCCTAATCAAATGAGCCCTAATTATTAATTCAGTTTGGATTATATTTGGAGAGAGAACAAAAAAACCGTTATTTTTAATGACAATTTCATGACAATAAAAGTTAGTTATAATAATAATAATGTGAAACACAAATCGGCTTTCTCATAATAGAATTGTGTGTGTGTCGGTTTTTTCCCTGTCTGATTCAATCAAAAAAGCACAACAATAGAAAAAATTGTTTGACAAAATTCTTGTATACGGTCTTATAAGTTGACACAGTTGGATGAAATTCGAGTTTAGTGTGTTAGGAAGGAAATTGAAAATAGAATTATAAACTGATAACTGGTTAAAGAAATTTATATATTGATAGGTTTAACTAGCAATAACCGGTCAGCAGTTGGAGTTTAAATGTTGCTGCTGCTGTCGCTGGTGTTGTTGTTGTTGTTGATTGCTACAATAAGCATAGAACTGCTCTTCGGTTCGTGTAACAGTACCTGGTTATGGGTCATTAACCTACGCTCCCACTGTATTGTTATACCATAATCTAACGAAAAGATTTCATTTATTCTAAACGTTTATAAGATTAGAAGTATAATAAATATCACGTTCCTGATATTTATCCAAAAATATTGCAGAAATATTTGATTGTATATTCATACATTTCACTTTAATGTTTCTATTGTTACTAATTTTATTTAACAAACGAATTAAGGAGTCACCTAAATTACTTGGTACGTTTCACCATACCAGTAATGACCCTAATCTGTAAAGATTTCTTTTAGTGTAGTAGAGCTTGGTAACAACGACGATATCGTCGTCAACATAACAGCAACACGATTATTATAAACGACAAACAAAGCTGTAAATTTGAAATTTTATACTACAGCGTCTTTTTTTTTCGAAAATAAACTAATCTAACATGTGCTTGTATTCTTCAATAAGCACTTTACCACCTTTAGGGGACGTACTACATTTCGGTCGTATTTCATACCATAAACAAAGCAAATTACAATTCGGTTCTCGCTTCAAGCTGCTTTCAATAGTCGGTATTTGAAGACTCCTACAAGCGAACAAACCACAAAATAGCAAATTCCATAGGTGACACTAAAACATAATGAAAATATGTCGACACGTGGTGCCGATAAGAGCCAATTCGTGTCGTTCACAACCAAATCATAGAGTTGTTTTCATAGTTTTCCCAATTAGAGGAAAAACTAGCAAAACTTGTATTAGACAGAATGGCAATAAATCTTACTGAGTCACTGAGAAATAGGAGACCATAAGATGGATTTAATAAAGCATTATTGGTTCATTTATTATCACAACTGCCAAAATCAGAGCAATTCTGCTGGAAAAATAATCGACAGAGGCTTAAATAAAACGACACTTACTTTATCCTAAAACGGTAGCAATTTCTATTGTCACCACGAATGTGGTTCATTAGAAAGTTGCAAGTAGAGTGGTGATAGTGCGAAAAAATCAACTACCTATTATTAAAATGTACAAATGTTCACGAAATTCACAAAAAAAAATGCTTACAGTTACAATTCTTCAAATCTATGTGCCGATATCAAAGTGGTGCTTTTATCTTTTCCGTTGTCTATCTATTGATTTCTCTTCGATTTCAAGTTTGATGGAAATTTCTCTATAGCAGAATCTATGAAAAATTCAGGTCAAATATAATAAACAGATACAATTTTACTCCGAGTTTTATGTAAAAATGGAATGGAAATATTCGTTGTTTTTTGGTTAAATAACGGTATATAATCAGCTATTTTTTTATCAGGAAAATACAACAAAAAAATACAATAGAATTGATGAACAGTATTGTATTCGTTTTTATATTCATTTATATTCACGAGAAATTATTTCCAAGTTAACTGGACTTGGATATGATAGAAAAACTGTTGGTGTTATTGAAAACCAACAATATCCGATACTGTTCAAATTAAAATTAAATACAATTACATTATTAGAATTGTTTGGATTTTTCTTCAGTTTTTCCGTTTTGATTTTAAATTAATTCCAGTGATCTACGTGTTTCCCCTCTAAATCCGCCAAGATTATTATAGAGTATCTAGATAGATATGTATATTAATACAAATATACATAAGAACCTCCGTAATTTTCTAGGTCGGTGATTTTGATTTTCTTGCAGCAAATATGAATGTAAAACGTTAAGATTACTGGAATGAGACAGATAGACAAGACGGGAAATTACTTACTGGAGATATTCTTTAAAAAAGCGACATACAAAAACAACGTCAACTTATTAGCATGAATCTCTATATCTATAACGAGGAAACAGTAGCAGAAGATGAGAATGTTTCATAAAGTAATTTTACTCGAATATACACAACGTAATGTAGTTATAAAAGTTTTACAAATCATAACTAAATTCTTCGCTTGGTTACATTCTGTTGGTTGTTGAATAAATCCAGAAGATACCAAGAGTTGTATTCTGGAACTACTAGAAATTATTGTATATGCGCCGTTCTAGAATACAATCCATAATTCAATGCAAACTCCTGAAAAACACGCACGACAATCTCTAGAGGGTGTCAGAAATAATAAATTAGTCTGACATGAGTTTAAAAATAGATACTGGCGCGATGTGAAGTTTTTGGAGACAGTAGAAGAAAAAAAAAACATATCGTACACGTTGCCAAAAAAGACGCGAGAATTTCATATCTATATCTATTGTTACTCGTGCAGAAGTGATAAGAGGGATGGAAAAATCAATTCTTTTTTATCCCATTAGAAAATCCATGGCTTTATAACAAGACAATAGAGACGCTAAGGTAAACAATTCGCTAAACTTTCGGATAAGAGCTCGATGTTTCCAGTATGCATGTTAAGTTTATTTCTTAAATGAACATTTTCCGCAACATTCGATTACTTCCAAACAAAACAAGCATAACAAGATTGTAGTTAATTGTATTCAACTTTTATTCAACGAAAAAACCGTCTTGATATTCTGTTTTTTATTCTTTGTTAGCACTCGTTGGAAATGACAAGTTGCCGGTTATTAATCACTTTTGGTCGAGAACTAAACTAAATCTCGTCCAAGCAACAAGATGTGGCGTAAAATACCCGCTAATTATATCCATGTTTTTCTCAATTTAAATGGAATATTCTGTATAGACTACCCAATTTGTTTTTGTGGATGTCAAAGCGACTCTCAGTTTGTGTCGATTCGGATAAAATTAATAAAAGTTATTGTTAGCTACTGTGAAAGCTTATAATACTTTTTATTATTATTTATTATCACAGAGAAAATGCGGTCTTTCATCTTCACAAAACTTAATGTACTGTATCGTTTATGGAATAATTTTCAAACAGATCTTTATATTTGTAATGGCGGTTCTATTAACAACTATTATAATGAAAGAAATCGCTAATTAATTAATAAGCGTGAGCTTTTCGAAGAAATAGAAATACGTAATTTGATGTAACAGCAATCACCTTGTACGGCGATTTTCTTTCTTTTGTATGTGTTTGTATACCTATATTTGGGAAATTCCAGTGTTTTTTTCTATATAATTCAAAATAGCTTGAAGCTATTGTATTGTATTTAATTAAATTTTACTGATGATAATTCAATCGAATCGTTAAACTGGTTATGTAAAAAGATTTTACGAAAAGATTTACAACGACATTGAAAATTCCCCAATAATTAATTCATTAATTTTATAGATTAGTTGTTTATTTAAGACAAGTACGGATTTTGTTAAAACGTCCGCTATAATTTCTAATGTGCCCTTTTGCCATATCTTAAGATAAATGTATAATTTTGTAATCAAGTCTCTAGGGTGGTTTCACGGTCTTATTGTTGTGGTAGTAGAATTGCGTGCTTCTTCCCTTAATTCAACAACGTTCCCCAATTTATACTATAAGTATATTCACATTTAGACGATCTTCAACATAGATATCAAGTTAAATAGAAATACAACATTACTTACTAATTGTTGTGAAAAATAGAATAATTTTCGAACAATTGATGGTCTATTTATCGTACCAATAGAACATACTGGCGGCATATAAAATCCACTATTTACATATTTTGAATTATTCAAATGATTCGATGTGTGACTTGTTTGAAATTCGAAATAAAACAACTAATTAAATGTGATGTTATTACGATCATGTTACAGTCAAAAGAATTTCAATCAGCAACAATAAAAAATTACTAATTTAACAATTCTTCAACCAACTAGGAGAACCAAAAAACGAACGAGAAAAAGACGAAGAATTAAACCATTGATTTCCAAACTCAATTAAAGATAGAAGAAAGAATAATCGGTGTGTCGAAGCATAAAATTGCTTCTCATTGTTCTTAAAGTTCCTCTTTCTATCTGTTTTGTGTGATACGATTCCTATTCAAATATGTACACAAATACATATACAAGTTGGCCAGACAGACAGACAAACCACCCTCGATTTCAATTCGAAAAGATTTGAATATTTGAAAGTTTCCAATTGTTCCCCTTGTTAACTAATACAAGGGAAATTATTAATTGGAAATGATTTAAACTCGAATCTGTATTAGTCATTCTCTTTTGATTTAAAATGACTACCAATGGAGAAGATTATGGGGAAAATTTTCTGTAGTGGAAAGCATCTCAATAATATAACAGATAATTAACAGACCAAGAGGGAGAAATAATTGTTTGCTTAGTTGTTCTCTTGTCGAAATATTTCACAACTAGCGCCCAACTATTATATTTCACGCAAAAACTTGAACCCTTAGTGTAATTATCAAGGCAGTAAAGGGCTAAATATACTACTGTTTCTTGATATATTTCGCTTTAATGATGAATTAATTAATTTGAAACATCTGTACAGAATTGGTGGTGTTTTTCTTCAAATAAACGTTCTATTTTACAACAAATTACAATAAATTCGAATGGGATTATCCGGAAATTTGTGGAATGTTGCAATAATTTAAATTCAGTAGTTACACCATACGATTTCATCTATATAAACAAAAAAAAAAAAGAATAATCGAAAAATCAACATTTTGTAACTGAATTAACTGTGTCACATAAGCAATTACTCAGCTCTTTATAATTGCTAAATGTAAATTTCTAACTTAACAATTTCAAAAAGCTCTCATTAGATTTTATCAAAACGTTATTGTGTGTTTGTTTTTGGTAATTTTTCTTAATTTATCAATAATACTGTAAGAGTGGAATTCTGCACAAATCTTAATCTCCATGTTGATGCACTGCAATAAATTTTGCTTGAATAACAGAACAGACAAAAGAGGATCTAAGTGATAATATTTCTAATAAATTGTACGGATGAAGATTTATATAATCGACGAGGATTATTGTCAATTACGTGGAAATTCAATATTTAACCGATGACCCAGATAAGCAAGAATGATTGTTTTAAATTTATAAAACTAATAACTTAATATCGTGTTATTATTTTTACTGATTGTAAGTTGAGTTCTAATACACGTAATCTATAAGATTATCAGTAAATTAAGTTAAATTCACTCGACTTCATTGTTGTTAGTTTTATGTAATTGAATAAGATCAGTTCAAGTTGATCAACATCACGTAAAGGCGATGATAATTGATAATAATTGGATTTTAGGATACTTGAAGTGCGGCACAAGTAAGAGAAAATGATCCTAAATGTGGCTCTTGAAACAACAGATGATGGAAGAAAAATAAGATAACACCTCGAAGAGACGATAATTGAAAAAATAACGATACCAACAGAGGAACAATTGTAAATATCACAACAGTATGGATTCGAAGCGGTGTAAACAGAACGTATAGGAAGAAAGTATTTGGAAATGATAAATCTAAGAGAATGGCTGAAGAGTCGAAAAATTTAATAAGCAGTTGAGATATTACATCTAGTTTTGGACAGGACAAAATTCGAGGAATCTGGTAGTTCGGTATCGAATCATAAGCGAAAATCGGCATGAAGATTGTGATTTTTGTACAATATCGATAATACATAATTACAGATTTCCGCGTTGATAATTTCGTTCTGTTAAGTTTTGTATTTCGTTAATTAACCACAAATAACCGAGAATTTTGTATTGATTTTCCTTTGTAATCTCAAATATTTCCATACTTGCTGTTTTTTGATTACTTTGACATTTTATTAATCTAAAATTAATTTGATTCCACGATTGATTAAAGTTGTTGTTTTCATTGAAATTTTCTGGCATTTAATAACAATTAACATAATTAAAAATTCATGTATTCAAATAGTGAAATTATTATTTACAACAATAAAAGCAAACAAAACGAGAACTATCAAAAGAAACAATGTAAGTAGAATAAAAAAAATCACAATACTAATTAGTTGGGAATATTTGTTTTTAGTATTCAGACGATTTTCATTAAATTTATAAAGAAAGAAAATTAGAATTATTGAAAAAGCTTGAGAGAAATTTAAAAAGTCTTTGTCAATGAACAAACTAACAATAAAATTATTAAAAATAACAATGATAATACAAATAATAATTTTAATGAATTTACAACAAGCAGGAAACCGATGATAATTTAATCAGGCTGAAAATCTTGATATAATGGAGAAAATCCCTTGTTTATTCAAATTAGATTACAAACTTCGGTTCTTATATTTTACTTATATTAGAGCTCTTTTTTGACGTCAAAAATTTGAATTACAAAATTAACAAATAACCCAAAGGAGGAAAAACTCGATTCTATAAGATTCAAAAAGTGGGCCAAATTTAATCTCCCCACCGATTTAATCACTGAATTAATTGACATGAAAAATCGACACAAATATCCTTGGATTCCACAATAATTACTAATCAAAAACGTTGAAATTGTTAGTAAATAGCGATAATTGTGGAAGAATTCTATTTATGTTTCGGTGTTAATGATTGATTTAAGGCCAATTGCACATTATCCGTTAGGTTTATTTTTTGTAATTTATTAAATAAAATTGATGTATGTTTAATAATAAGGATCGTGTGCGGCCGCCTTTCGACTTGATTAAGAATATCCTGCACTTTGTTCCCTTCTCTTCTATACATAAAACGCGTACGACCGTCGTACCCGTTGGTACCAGCTGACATGATATCTCTTGCGGAAATTCATGTTTGTTTATTACACATACATCTACACACAATTATAATATTGTAGTTTGTATTTTACTAATCCTATCTTTTCTATTGAGAAATAAATTCAAATTATAATGTGAGAGAAAACAATGTTTTCAATGGTAGTACCTTTGAACTTTAGATTGTGTAACGAAATCGCTTTTTATTGAGAGAGAAATGATCGATGTGGAGGTGGTGTTCACGTTCTTTCCGTTTTTTCTCTACTTTACAGTTCAAGCAATTATTTTTATTGAACTAGAAACTTGTTATGTAGATATATAACTGTAATTAGTTACTGCTATCAGTTCATATTCGAGTCTCTCAACTTATAAACTTGGATTGTTAATAGAGATTTTAATTAAGACATTTTCTATTGTGCATTTCTCAATTTTTTTTTAATATTTACAATTTTTCCCTGTAGATTGAACATTTAACGACATCGAATCTAGGTCTTCTATATAAACGTTTTATAAATTGAGAACCTTTCAGATCAACGGAACTTTATTTGCTATAACTGTAAAATATTTAAAGATTTTTCAAGGTGTGCTAGCTTCTCCGCCAGGTCTCTCTCTTTCTCGAGTTTTCTCGACTACTGGCAGACTAATTAAACCATAATTTATTTATAATTGAATTCTTAAAGAAACATTTCTAATCTAATAATCGATTCGTTTTGACGTCGACAATTTTTATTCATTAAATTTCTTCATTGTGTTTATTATCAAAAAATCTTGTTGTTCTTGTTGCATTTAACTAAAGATGCTGTAAAACTTTTATAATATCACATCTATCGTTTAGATTGCGAAGATCGTGAGTTACACAACGATGAACACATGTTTCGCAAAATTAACGACAAGCAATAATATGTTTGAGTGTGTATGTGTGTAACAAACCCCATCAGATCTGTTTTATGGCCATCCAACCCTAGTCGTTTTCAACTTTGAATCAATCGGCAATTTACACAAATAAGAGATGACGAAAAAATATCCCCAGTCGGATTTATTATTTCGATTAAAACTAGAAAAGTATGAAACTTTCTTTAAGAGTAATTAATACTTTTTAGTCGTGCTTCTTGTTTGTTTTCTAACTATGAAATTTACGATTGTGTAAAACTACTTATCCTATTTGAAAATCTCGGGCAAATGGTGTGTGAAATTTCATTTAAAATTCCCATCAGTGATTTCCATAATTTTTTTTCCTTACCCAATTCTAGTCTTCGCACAAGAAAACTTTGCTCACTCTTTAGATTAATTTTTATGGGTTCAGACGATGTTAAAACAACTTTATAGAGGGTTTCCTGGTTATGATAGATAATTCAAAGCATAATCAGTCCTTTGTGAAGGGTTAGACGTGTTTTAGTCACCCTGGGTTCATTCGTTTCACAACTCTATGTATATGTACATAATACTGGAAGTATTAGTCTCAACTATATCTTGCCGTATCCGTCTTTGTAATCTTATCAGAGAGATAATAATCGGGGGGATTCGATATTTTTGAAAATAATCCAACGGAGCATCAACATTGACAGGTGCATGTTTGATCTCAATCTGTACTCGTATTTCTCAACAACAGATTTGGCTTAGATCAAGAGTTGCTATTCTCGAGCGAAAATAGAAGCGATGATTGATATTTGCTTAGAATTGCAATTTTTCGCGTTTAACAAATCTATTTTTGATTTGTTGTATCGATTTTGATTTTGATATGTGTAGTTATAATAGCAATGAAACACAATTTTCATGCTCGTAGAGATTATATGCAATCTCTCTCTAATGGGCCAATAATTTCCGTATTTATATGCAGAGTGAATTCAATGTTTTTCATCTCGTCGACCGTTTCATTATCAAAACTATTAACTTTGACTATTATAGATAGCTTCTAGTTGTATCGTTTATTCTTTTTTCTATTGTAAAGATGATGAAATATTAGTCTGCTTTCTTTGTCTTATTTTTAACTTCCCCGACCGGAGGGTAGGGAAGTTATTAGTTTCGGACCAAAATTTCGAATTCGAGATTTCACCAGATCTTTACGTTTTGAGGTCCCCTGAACACGTTTTTGAAGTTTTTAGCTTGATGTCCGTGTGTGTGTGTGTGTGTGTGTGTGTGTGTGTGTGTGTGTGAGTCTGTCGGTTCTCCAACGATTACTCAAAAACTGTTTAACCGATTGAGTTCAAATTTGGCCAGCACAAACTATTTGGTGGCCGTTCGAGTTGATTAGTTTTTGGTGCCAATAGGATCACGGGGGTGGAAGGGGGAGGGGGTTGATTAAAAAAAATTCAAGATAACATATTAATTTGATATCACCAATCGAAAGGGCATGTGCTTTTATGTCCGAAACAATACCCATCATGTGCAATGTTCTTTTCTTTTTTTAAATAAGGGCACAAAATTGGCAAAATGGTGTAGTCCACAAATTCAAATTTACCGCTTTCTATAAGGGATCGGTTGCCATAGAAAAGAGTTGTTGTTAGATAGAGAGAGAGATATATATCCTTTTCACGATTCAATTGCGAAATTTTGAAATGACAGTTTAGAAGGTTATCCAACATAATTTTTAAAGCGTAGTAAAATTTATAACGGTAGTTTATAAAGACAGAATGATATCTACTGTTGGTATCACTGAAGGCATAAAATCCTATGCGTGTTTACATTCTTTTGTCATTTTTGAAACATAACCTCAGAATATTTGTTTTCAAGCGGTTTTTGTGTTTCGGTAAGTGCTTTTTCAATATATAAATGTTTTAAAATAATATAAATTTTAATTTTTCCCTCAACAATTCAAAAGATATGATTTGATTTTTTCCATGTTTTTGTTGGGACAGCCGTGCTACTTTTTACTCTGCGCTGAAATTACAGTTCTGTTGTTTTGTCAAAATTTCGCAATTGAATCGTGAATCGAGTTTATGAGAAAGTTGAATTGAAAAGGGTGTGTGGAACTAACGATCAGTGAACAGAGTTCTGGTTGACGAGGTGCAGGTTCCTCATTGAATTTTTCGGAGGTTGTGAGATAGCCACGGTTCTCGAACCCGATTTTGATTTTTATAGTAAGTCAGTTTTTTTTTTTTAATAAAGTATCTAGAATAGAAAAAATAGTATAAAAAACTCGTGCTACGGTACTCGTTTTTTTAAAACTTGGACTCGTGCATTAATTGCCGACTTTTGACACTTGTTTTTAATAACTATTCTAATTCATGATTAACTATCCGGTGTGTGTCGGGGAAGTTATTAGGCCGCTTTTTAGATTCGGCCCCTTCCAAATTTTTTGTTGTTGTCTAACATACGAAAAACCTTTATAGGAGTCGTTTAGTACAGACATTGTTTGATATGTTGGAAAACCAACACACGTGGTTATAGATAGCAAAAAAATAGAACATTTGAAATGAGAAATATGGAACAAATCTGGATGATAATAAATTCAACCAATCTATACGTTTATTGTTTTACGTGCTAGTTGAATTTGTGTGAAAGAAACTAATAAATTATCAAGCGACAATTTACAATCAATACAGATTTGTTAAATGTTATCCTACTTTGTGTATTGAGTGATTGATCAGTCGGTTTACTGCCGTTCGATTTTTATTAGTCCAACAATTTTTCTATTCCACCATTATTAACATAGATTACCATCATTTATTATTCCAGAGATAATAGATTTACAACACTACGATTGCCTATAATTTATAAAAAGCCCACCTAAATAAATAGAGTAATAAAATTTGGAAATATAACGGTTGACGAACATTCAACAACGACCCTATCATGACGAATAGTTTTCCACCAGAATCACACAGAATTAATTTTCTTCTAAATTACCAAGTGGAAAGTTAACTGTACAATCTTCTATTAGAACAACATCAGTTCTATTGAAATATCAAGAATTATGAATTTCCGACGACAATATTTTTGCTCGAAAGAATCTCCAATAGAGAATTGTAGGATCTTCAGCGTTCTCTAAACGATTTTCTAAACGACCTTTGAAATAGTCGTCTCGATATTTATTCGATTCGGAAAAGTTCCCAATTGCATTCAATGTGTAGTGGAACAGATTTTCTAAGGGAACGCTGAATATTTCGCTTTTTTAAATTCACTATTTCATGAATTTCAACTTGAAGAGGAATGTTCATCATTAAAATAACTTTATTCTATTACTTTAGTCCCACTTTATTAAAATTTCTAACCTTAAAACTTCACTTTTTACGATCTTTATTGGTTTCTGCGCAATTTTTCGAATATTTTGAGTAAAATAATTAATTTTAGCCTAAAATAATCAAAAAACAAAAAGAAAAAGTACTTACTTGCATAAATAATTCACAAATTCTTTCAATACAACCGCACCCATTGCACACAGAGTAAGACTGGCATAATCAAATGTAAAGTTAAAAATTTAGGAAATTTCATTATATCAACTACACTTTTTGGAGAGCGTACAAAAATTCGGCTAATAGAAATTGAGAATTTTAAATTGTGCGCCAGAAAATAGGTTGGTAACAAAACTTCCCAGATGTTCTAACCTTATAATTCCAAATTGTGGTCAGTATTTTGAAGAAATGGTGAATTATTCGTATGAGTATCTATTTTTCTATTTTAGTGGTTCTTCATTAAATTAGATTGTCTTATTTTGATACGTGTGTTGGGCCTGGCTCTTAGACAGGATAAAGTAGAAATGTGTCCCTCTAGGGAATTACACTGATCTATATATTACACTATAAACTTGGTTTTATTTATATTGGAGTTGAGTTGAGTTATATTTCAATATTATTAAGACCATGAATTCGGTCAAGATGTCTTCATCGCAAATCCACCGTATCGTAAAATTTACGAATATGTTTCAGTATTAAATCTGTTGGTATAAAATTTAATGATAAGAATGACATACGGCATTGAAAAATAGTAAAAATTCATAGCACATTGTTGTAGAATATTGAGTTGGAATTTTAATATTTGATATTCAGAAACGGGAACAATGTATATTTCATCGTATGGTAGGGTAGGTGGGCCATTTCAGTATAAAACATTCGTAAATTTGCCTATAACGGAACAGAAATAGGAAATATATTTATAACAATATAAACTGAAACATTTTCAGTTGATATAGAATATATGAACGCTGTTGGATATTATCGAATAAAATTCATATGTATGGTTTGTTATTGATCTGCATACCAGTACCAAATGGAGCATTTGCTATTTTCTGATTGTTCTACACTTGATATTATATAAACTGTAAAGTTTTACAATTTGTATGAATTATTACCATAATTTCACAATCCTTGTCCTTGTCAAATACAGTTTGTCCGGGTGTCCATGACATATTACAGATGATGATAATTTCTGCAATTTCATCAACCTGAAAATAGTGCCGCATACAACAAATCCATTACTTTCTCAACCTTTAAACAAATTTACAAAGACTTGATGCATTCGTATGTATGTGTTAAATAAATAGGTGATAATAGTGGTAGGTATGGGTGACAGATTCTTGTTAGTAATATCCAGTAATATCCAGGTTAGTCCTCAAAATTGCATTAGGTATTTCAAGGGTGTAGTGTCGTCCAACGATGAACTGTTGACATATCCAGACCTCCCTTGAGGTATATTTTCTATGTGCTTTGTATAAATTTCAGTCCCTATCACTATACATATTAACGTCCGAACAATATTCAACGAATCTTCACAACTACACCTAACCATTTAACAATAAACTTAAAACGTTTACAAACTAAATTAACATCTAACTAAACTACTAGAAAGGGATTGTGTTAACAGTTTCAAACGATAATTATCAGTTTTGTTAGTCGAGTGTATTTGAATACGATTTTCAAGCGTATATTGTTAAAATAATAAGAGTAAACTGGTAGCTCGCCCGGCGCATCCACCAAATTTATTCCAAATAATTTACTGGGATTTTTTCTAAAACCTCTATTATACCGAATTTTTAATTCAATCATTCACCCTTATCTCATTACAAATTCATTCTGATATTCCATCAATTATGGTTAATCAAGTGTAGTTAACTTAATTACGGGAAAGGCAAAACAAACGTTACTTAATTAGTATAGACAACTCAACATGATAACAACCGCATGTGGTTAAAATTATGGAAATATTCTATAATTAGATAACAATTGATAATAATATTTTTTAATTCAATTCTTCTACAATTTCATTAAGATTATTCCCCCTGTGTTATAATGGAATATTGTTGGAAAAGCACAATTTCCTGGCACGATTTTAATAATAACGTTACCATTCCATTCCAATACCCGAAATAAATTTATGACAGTTATAAATTTCAATTTTTCCGAAAGGTGATGATATGAAAAGGGTGTCTAATGTCCTATTTTATACCGTTGCAATCGAAAAAAAATACGGCAAAGTAATAAAATCTTTGTAAATATCCGTTATCAAAAGAGAATCGAGAAGAACAAAGACACAATTTTGTTTTGTGTTGATTTCAAACAACACTTGTACGTCTAATAAATACTTGACACAATACATTTTATTTATTTAACAAGTAATTATTCTTTATTTTTGTTGAATTGGAGAAAGAGTATTATTCGTGACACGTACCTTGTGCATTTATCTCGTCTATGTTGAGAAAGAACCAATTGTTGGTGAAAGCAAATAGGGTTTTTCAAACACGTTTGTTGGCTACTCGTAAATTTTTAGTCGTCCTGGGACCAATTTATTAAAACGATTAAACTTTGATAATAAGTTGGTGAGAGATAGAGTGCTTGTTTTATACAAGAATTTTATAATTTTTTTGCTCTACATCCTGTGCTGTGTTTTAATTCTACCCCCCATTCGACAGGATTTTCGTCAAATTAATCCCGAATGAGCCAATATTTATAACGATTCATTCAATTTCTGTTTTTCTCTACCATAAAGTCGGTTAATATTTATGTCTTTTACATGGGTTTTATGATATTTGCCAGAGCATTCTCTGAAGGTATATTTTTTTGTAATAAAGCAAAAAGCGTGTAGTATTTTTACGAGTCAACATTTCCGACTTATGTTCGGAAAGTGTTTTCGTTTGAGGAAGTAGCGTTATCCGCATATAAACACCTAAAATGACACACTGTCGCTCATGTTTCTGATAAATGGCAGATCCTGAGCTCTGCACTTTTGAACTTTGAGTGGGAATATTTCGATTCAACACCGCCTCTAAAAAAATTTAATAAAAATGGATAGTTGGAGAATTGAAACTGCACTAGACACAGAATGGAGAAAATTATTGGAGTAACAAGCCCGACAGACCATGATAATCAACAACATTGAATCTCCCATTGTTCCAAATCGAATTAAACTCTCTACTTGAAGGGTTTTAACAATTAACTTGACTTAATTTACAAATAATTTTAATGGAAAATTACCAAATTATTAACTTTACATACTTTTATATGATTTTAGGTGGTGATCCGTCCGGGGTGGTATGTCCGTTGGGTATGTTCCGTTGTCCAGAGGGTAAATGTATACCGTCGTTGTGGGTGTGCAATTACCAAAAAGATTGTGATCGAGGCGAAGATGAACTTCAGTCGTGCCGTAAGTAGACCATCGATTTGCCAGTTTTATGTTTATTTGGTAGTTTTATGTTACCGTGTGCTGGTGATATTTTCTCCTCTATCCGTCTCTCAAGTGTATAACAGTTTGGCGTTATCGTTGCAATTTCCCATAGAAAGGAAAAAAGATTAAAGTGGAAAGCAGAGATGAACACATTCGCAACGCTTATACGGCGGTTTCTACAAATACCAGTGCTTCTCAAACCCTTCCACTTAAATATTGTTTTCAATTGATGGAAGTTATGATGTGTTTGAGAATTGCTGGTGTAGATGATTCGTATTCTAGATTTTTCAACTATCGCCGGTTTGTTGAAATTTACATTTCCAACTGCATAATATATTGACGAGACGGATTTTGAATTCATCCCTGGTTTTCGTTTCTCTTAACTTGTAAAGTATGAGAAAGATATTCAAATGGGGGATGATGTTTATCGTTTATTTCAAATATAAATTGTTTAATTTTGTAACACGAAATGACCCGATTTTTTTGGATAAAATTTGAAATAACTGTAGCAGCTGTACCGGATGGTTTTGGTGAAATTTTATAACTACATTTTAAAATTTTATGCCAAATAATATTGAAATCATTATTTTAGTCAAAGTTTGTAAATTTATTATAAATTCCCCAGTATGCAATACAAAGGTGCATTTATGGTTAATTTCATTGCCTAACTGGTAATATTTATAACTACCACAATGTAAATACACAACACTAGAGGGTTGTTTATAAATGTCGCATTTTGTGGTAAATTAAATTTTAACAACGCGGAATTTACAACAAAGATAAATCGAAATTTTAGATTTGCTATACTTTAGTTGAACGACTACAGTTTTCAGCTTTCAACTACAATTCTAAACTTTCAACCAACTCTCAGACAAAGTCTACTAAAATTCAATTTTTTCCTCTTCTCTTGTGTCGGTGATGTCTGTAACTTTTATTTATCTATTCTATTGTTTTGTATTGTGTTTTCAGCTCCACCAGACTGTGAGCCTGGACAATTAACATGTAGACAATACATATGGAATAAGACTTATTGTATTCCGCCACATTATCGCTGTGATATGACTGTTGATTGTATAGATGGATCCGATGAAACTGAATGCAGTAAGTAATAGTTTTAATAAAATTCAATAGAAAGGATCAATTGAATCCTTATTGGAATTCTTTTGTCTAATTCCCAATTAAAATCTATAGAGCTTCCACAATTAAAACGTGTCTACTTTCTATTAATAAAAATAATAAAAACGATAATTCCTGAATTGCTGATCATAAATCAACAACTGGCCATATCCTTCGTAGACAATAGCTGAAATGAAGATGAAACTCTCCCCAAACAACCGACTTAATCCTAAATAATATCTCTGTAGAGAGTTTTCAGTGTAGAAATATTGCGCAGTATTGCTAAACGTATAGATTAGTTGCTTAATACTCAACTAATGAATATTAATTAATACATCAATCTGATTTAAAATGTCAGAAAGAAAACATGTCGTTTATATTGGGCGAGAAAATCGAAATTTCTCGTTTCGATAGAAAATACAAATCTCCATTAATAGAAATGGTTGTGGTAATTTGGTTGAGATGTAAACGTGCCCGTTAAAAACATTTAAGCTCACCTATTAGTCCTTCTAAAGAATGAATTTGTAATATTTCACAACACAACAACAACAAAAACGATATTCATTACACGCCATTACCGACTGTAAAAGGGATTTTATTGCAATTTTTATAATTAGTTGTAATTTATTACACTATAAATTATACGAAATTACAGTTTTTCTTCTTTTCATAATATAAATTGAGGGAAATCAATCTTCTTGCACTGTTCAAGATTTATTTGTTCAAAAAAACAACAACCGTAATTGTATTCTTTCAGCATATCGAAAATGTCAAGACGGTGATTTCCGATGCGGTTCACGTACCTCCGATCCCTGTATACCAAAAGAGAAAAAATGCGACGGCTATTTAGATTGTCGTTCTGGTAGAGATGAACAAGGATGTTCGGGGGTAGCATGCCGTTTAGATCAATTCCGTTGTGCCAATGGTCAACGTTGTATTGAATTAACACAGAAATGCGACCATAAGAATGATTGTGGCGATAATTCGGATGAACAAGGATGCAGTTAGTATTTGTTTTTTATCAAAATTCAATTCGAATACGTTTCTGTTTGTTTTCTCTTAAAAACAAAAAAAAAAAAACTTCTCGATCGCTTTGCAACAGGTTTCCCACTCTGTCACGGTATCCAATTCCGATGTGCCAATGCTCTGTGTATCCCAGGATCGTTCCATTGCGATGGTTATCAGGATTGTTCCGATGGTTCTGATGAAGTTAACTGTACAGCTATTGCATGTCCTGATAATAAATTCTTATGTCCACGTGGTGTTGGTAATAAAACACCGAAATGTATACTGAAAAATAAATTGTGCGATGGCAAGAAAGATTGCGATGATGGGGCTGATGAAGAAGCAGCTTGTTGTAAATTTCCTCATATTATTTTTCCATTATTGAATTATTAATTTAAATTGAAAATCAATTTTAGCCAAATCTTCCTGTCCATCATTGAGTTGTGAATATAAATGTCAAGCATCTTTAACTGGTGGTTCTTGTTATTGTCCAGATGGTAGAAAATTAGCACCAGATAATCGAACTTGCATTGATCGAGACGAATGTAGCGAATGGGGTTTCTGTGATCAACTCTGTACAAATACTGATGGAGGTTATTTCTGTTCTTGTGCTTCTGGTTATACATTAAAAGACCCAAATCGTTGTATTGCTATCAATACAACAACTCCTTTATTATTCTTCGTTCATGATAAAGCAATATTTCGTATGACAACTGGTGGGAATGATTTAAAAATTATAGCAAACACTACAGGAGCTAGTGGTTTAGATGTTCATTACAATCGAAATATTCTATTTTGGTCTGATATTAAAACAAAACGTATCCATTCACAACAATTACAAAGCACACCGAGTGGAATTTCAACAGTTTCCGATATTGATATTTCATTGCCTGGTATGTGGTTACCAGTAGCTATTGCCGTTGATTGGATTGGTAATAAGCTTTATGTTGCCGATCAAGTCGGTCAAAAAATCGACGTATTCGAATTGAAAAGTCGCGGTCATGCTATTGTCTTAGGTTCAAATCTAACAAATCCAGCCGATATTGCTTTAGATCCATTACTTGGTTATATGTTTATTGCGGATAGTTCACAAGTTTTACGTGCTAATATGGATGGTACTAATACAAGATCAATTGTATCCGAAGCTGCATATAAAGCTTCTGGTGTTGCTGTTGATATAATAGCACGTCGAGTTTATTGGTGTGATTCATTACTCGATTATATTGAAACTGTTGATTATGATGGCCAGAAACGATTCCTAGTTGTTCGAGGTCAATCAGTACCAAGTCCAGCACGATTAGCATTATTTGAAAGTCGTGTCTATTGGACAGATGGTACGAAACAAGGCGTAATGTCAGTGGATAAATACGAAAGTTCATCAATACATTCCATCTATCGGATGCGTGATATTCGCGACCCAAAAGCTATACGAATTGTACATCCTTTAGTACAACGATATGCAAATACACCTTGTGGACATAATAATGGCGGCTGTCAACACATGTGCATCATTACAAATACTGAAATTGGTTTGGGCTATCGGTGTGCTTGTAATATTGGCTGGAAATTAACTGCAGATGAACGAAATTGCGATTTAATTACCGATTTTCTCATGTACTCACAACAGCGTTTCATTAAAGGCAAAGTATTAGATCCGGTAATACAAGGATTTAGCGATGCTATTCTACCGGTTGTATCCAGGCGGGCGCGATTCGTTGGTCTTGATTTTGATGCAAGAGACCAATACATTTACTATTCGGATGTATTGCAAGATGTCATCTACAGGGTTCATCGCAATGGAACGTCAAAAGAAATCGTTTTAGCTTCACAAAATGAAGGTGTTGAAGGTCTAGCTGTTGATTGGGCATCAAAGAATTTATACTATATCGATAGTCGTAAAGGAACCCTTAACGTTCTATCAACAAGAAATGTTACTTATAGGCGAACACTATTGAAGAATCTTAAACGACCGAGAGCTATTGTTATACACCCAAATAAAGGGTATATATTCTTCTCAGAATGGGATCGTCCGGCGAATATTTCAAGAGCCTATAGTGACGGTAGCAATTTGACGATTTTTAAAAATTTAACCTTAGGCTGGCCTAATGGTCTCTCCATTGATTTCGAACAAGACCGTTTGTATTGGTGTGACGCTTTACTAGATCACGTCCAACATTCTAATCTCGACGGTACTGATGTTAAAACAGTTAATTCCCGATTGATTCGACATCCGTTCAGTATAGTTATCTATAAAGATTTTATGTACATTACCGATTGGCGACTTGACGCTATCATTAAACTTCACAAACTTACTGGAGAGAAGGAAGAGACACTGATTCGTGAACCACAAACTAATCGACTGTATGGCGTTAAGGTACCTTTAACTATACTCGAAACGACAATTTCTTCCACTAATTAAAACCAATAGATTTACAGTGAGAATGAACAGAGGATAGACGATATTCATCCATGCTGGATCAATAATGGTGGCTGTTCGAAATTCTGTTTCGCTGTGCCACGAGACGATAATCGTGGATTGATGGCCAAATGCGGCTGTCCATATGGGGAACGTTTAACTGTCGATCAGAAAACTTGCCAACCGGATCCCAACCATGAACCACCAGTACAAGCTTGTCCAAACTCCTGGGATTTCACTTGTAACAATCAAAGATGCATCCCGAAATCTTGGGTATGTGATGGAGATGATGATTGTCTTGATAATAGCGATGAAGAACAAAATTGCACAAGTAATAATAATGAAGCTTTCAATATCTACGATAATAATTTTGGATAATTTCAGAACCTACATGTGCTGCAAACGAGTTCCAATGTAAATCCGGCCGGTGTATTCCAATGACATTCAAATGCGACGCTGAGAATGATTGCGGTGATTTCAGTGATGAAACTGGCTGTGTTAATGTAACCTGTGGTTCAACGCAGTTCCATTGTGATAATGGTCGTTGTATTCCAAATAGTTGGAAATGTGATTCGGAAAATGATTGCGGCGATGGATCGGATGAGGGTGATTCGTGTGCTGAGAAAACTTGCGCTTATTATCAATTCACATGTCCAAGAACTGGCCATTGTATACCACAGAATTGGGTATGTGATGGTGATGATGATTGTTTCGATAAACAAGACGAACAAGATTGTCCACCGATTACTTGCCAACCGAATCAGTTTAAATGCGCCGATTTAAGACAGTGCGTACAAGAGAGTTATAAGTGTGATGGAATTCCTGATTGTAATGATGGTAGCGATGAATTAGGTTGTCGTAAGTTTATTGAAACTTTCCTGATTATAAAATAAATTAATTGGGAAATAATTGTGTAGCTTCTATAGCGCCGGATCAATGCAACAGTGAAAAACAATTCCAATGTGAATCATCAGGGATTTGTATACCGAAATCTTGGTACTGTGATGGAACTTCAGATTGTGATGATTCAAGTGACGAACCGAAATCTTGCGGACAAATTAGTTGTCCAACGAATTTCTACACATGCAAAAATTCAAAATGTGTCTTTAAAGTAACCATCAATGATTTCAAATTCGAGCAAATTAATCAATATTGGAATTTTAGGCGTACATTTGTGATGGTAAAGATGATTGCGGTGATAATTCTGATGAGAGTTATATTCATGCTTGTGTTAAACCACCATTCCGGTGTCCGGATGGTCAATGGGCATGTCCGAATGTCACTGAACGTTGTGTCAATTTAACAAATGTTTGTGATGGTAAACAAGATTGTCCTAATGGTGCTGATGAAGGTGAAGATTGTGATTTAGACGAATGCGACCATCAGGGCGGTTTATGTTCGAATGGGTGCAAACAAACACCACAAGTACGTTGCTATTCTATTGGAGAAAATTTTTCTAATTCTGCTATAAATTCTAGGGTCCAATGTGTCTTTGTCCAAGGGGTGAAACTCTAGGAACGGATGAAATAACCTGTCAAGATTTAAACGAATGCGATCCACCAGGTCTCTGTTCGCAAACCTGTACCAACGTTAAAGGTTCTTATTATTGTAGTTGTGTCCCTGGGTACACTCTCGAACCAGATAAACATTCCTGTAAAGCTTTCAGTAAGTCTTTTAACTATACTTGACTAGATTTAGATAATTTTAAACGTTCTTTTAGATCATTCTGCGGCATTTTTGATAATTTCAAACCGTCACTCGATACTGGTAGCCGACTTGAAAGATCAAAGCTTAGAACGAGTACCGATAGTCGTTGAAAATGTCGTTGCAACAACTTCAAATATGCATTTGGGGACAATATTCTGGTCTGATATGAAATTAAAGAAAATCTCACGATTAGATCGTGGTGGTGAACCAATCGATGTAATTTCAACTGGTTTAGATTTAGTTGAAGGTTTAGCGTACGATTGGATTGCACAAAATATTTATTGGTTAGATTCTAAACTGAATTCGATTGAAGTTGCAAAAGAAGACGGTTCAAATCGTATTGTCCTAGTGAAAGAGAATATAACACAACCACGTGGAATGTGTCTAGATCCAGCGCTTGGGTAGGTCTTATTTATAATCAGAAAATCGTAGAATTTTAGATTAATTTTTAATTTATAATAGTGCACGTTGGTTATTCTGGACTGATTGGGGTGAGAATCCACGAATTGAACGTATCGGTATGGATGGTACGAATCGTTCTACAATTATCAATACGAAAATCTATTGGCCAAATGGTTTGACTCTTGATACGGCAACTCAACGTGTCTATTTCGCCGATTCAAAACTCGACTTTATTGATTTTTGTTACTATAATGGATCAGGAAGGCAACAAGTCCTAGCTGGTAGTCATTACCTCCTCCATCCACATTCTTTAACATTATTCGAGGATACGCTCTATTGGACTGATCGTCAATTGAATCGCGTTCTATCAGCGCACAAATTCAAAGGCAACAATCAGACTGTTGTTTCGCATTTAATATCGCAACCGTTAAGTATTCATGTCCATCATCCATCCTTACAACCGATCACCGAGAATCCATGTCAAAATTCGAATTGTGAACATATTTGTCTGTTATCGCCATCTTCAAATCGTGGATTCACATGCAAATGTAAACCAGGTTTCAATTTAACACCGGACGGTAAATGTATTGAAGAGGATACTAGTTTCTTAATGGTGATAAAAGGAACGCAAATTATCGATGTTCCAATTACACCCGGTGAACTATCAGCCGGCTTATTAACACCGATTGTTGGCGTCGAAAACGGTATTCAAATCGATTACGACCGGAAGAATAAACTTATCTATTGGGTGGAAGGCAAAGAAGGTGACGACGAGAATGTAAGTTATTTGTTATAAAAATACAACTTGTCTTAACTTTAAATATTATCAATTGTTGATAGTTTACAGTATGGATGACCCCATACGGTGGCGGCAACAAAACCCAATTTCTCGGCATGGATTCCGGTATTGTTGGTTCGCCATCAGCTATTGCATTCGATTGGCTCGGCCGTAATCTCTATATCGGTAATCGTTTAGCTAGTAATTTCGAAGTGGTCCGTGTTGATGGTAAAGTTAAACATCGTACAATCATTTTGGCTAATGATGGTAATCGAACTTCCGTTGCTAAGCCACGATCAATTTGTCTTGATCCATCCGATGGGAAATTGTATTGGACTGATGAAGGTGGTAATGGTGTGCCGCAGAAAATTGGTAAAGTCAATATGGATGGAACAAATCCAATTATACTAGTCGATAATGTTGAACGACCGGATGCGATAACTATCGATATTGATAGGAAAGTTTTATATTATTCTACACAATATCCACCGTTAGTTGTTTCGGTGGATGTTTACGGCAATAAAAAGACAAATATTTTATCAGAAGAGAACGACATCAATCGACCGAAAACTTTAGGCATTATCAATAACCGTCTATTCTATCTTGATCCAACCTATGAAAAATTAGTTAGAGTCGATTTACCGAACGGTGGTAATCCGCGAATGATTTTAGAGAATGAACCAGATTTGAAAACCTTTACAGTTTATAAGAAACGACAATATATCGATCATCCATGTTTACAAAATAACGGCGGCTGCGAACAGCTTTGCATCCCGGCAGAGGGTCGTACAAGACAGTGTGCTTGTGGTGTTGGTTACAAAAAAGAAGACACAATTAGTTGTAAACCGTACAATACTTTTATGGTTGTTGCCCAGTTAGATTTAGCTCGCGGTTATAGCATGAAAGACAGTTCAGATGCTATGGTACCGATCAGCGGTCCAGGCCACCATATTCTCCATGTAGACGTCCATTATGCTGAAACTTGGATCTATTGGGTTGAATTCAATCGCGGCGCTTGGAATGGTATTTTCAGAATCCGTCCGAACGGTACAGAACTCCAACAAGTCATTAAAAGTGGTATTGGTAGTAATGGTATTCGGGGTATAACTATTGATTGGGTCGCCGGCAATTTATATTTCACCAACGTATTTCCGCATGAAAACTATGTAGAAGTATGTTGGTTGGATGGTACAAACCGTAAAGTAATTGTTAAAACAACAACAGACGCCCCTAGAGAATTGGCTGTAAATCCATTAAAACGTCAACTATATTGGATCGATTATGGACAATATCCTAGAATTGGTAAAGCGAATCTTGACGGTTCCGCTTGGACGGTTTTAGTAACATCCGGTATTAGTAATCCAAGAGATTTAACAATCGATATGAATACACACGACGTGTATTGGGTGGATTCGAAACTTGATACAATTCAAAAGATTTCTTACAATGGAGGTAATCGACAGATAATCAGAAGAAACCTACCGAACCCTATGGGAATAGCTTTATATAAAAGTGAAGTATTTTGGGTTGATCGTAATTTAGAAACAGTATACAAAGCATCAAAAATACCAGGAAATACAAGTCTGCCAACACGTGTACGTATGAATTTGCCAAAATTACGCGACATTGCCATTTTCGATGTCACCAATCAACCGTTAGATGATAGTAATCCGTGTCGAAAATTCGGCAATGGTGGTTGTGAACAATTATGCTTCTCATTTCTACCAGATCTAACACAACCAATACAATCAACATTTAAATGTGATTGTGCAACCGGAAAATTAGCAGCCGATGGACGCAAATGTGAAATAGTTAACGAATATTTGGTATTTTCAACAAGAACAGAAGTACGCGCTATAAGTCTAGATCCAAAATCAACAAATCTACCGTTCAATCCGATTGGAAATTTAACGAATGTTGTCGGTGTGGATTTCGATTATCAAGATCAAAAATTGTTCTTTACACAAATCCGACCGTGGGCCAGGATCAGTTGGATGCCATCAACAAATCCACAAACAACAACAATTCAAAATATTAAAACAAGAGGCATAAATCCGGAAGGTATAGCCTATGATTGGACACAAAAGAAAATCTATTGGACCGATTCATCGAATCACAGTATTTACGCAATGAATTTAGATGGTTCCGATTTAGTTATGATTGCTAGAGTTGAACGTCCACGAGCTATTGTCATCGATCCGTGCAATGGCACTTTATTCTATACAGATTGGGGCAAATTCGGTACATCCGGTAAAATTATACGTACAACAATGGCTGGATCATTGAAGAAAGTTATCATTGATAAGAATCTAGCACAACCATCTGGATTGGCAATTGATTACGATGATCGTAAATTGTATTGGACTGACGCTGTACGCGAGAAAATCGAACGATCGGATTTGAATGGACAAAATCGTGAAATATTAATAACGGCAACAATCTATCCATTCTCAATCACCATCTATCGAGATTATATGTATTGGACTGATTTACAATTGCGTGGTGTTTACCGTGCTGAAAAACACACCGGCGCTAATATGATCGAAATGGTGAAACGTTTAGAGGATAGTCCGCGTGATATTCAAGTGTTTACATCGGCACGACAAGTTTGCTCAACAAATGCGTGCCATATCCATAATGGTGGTTGTTCGCAAAGCTGCCATCCTGCCCCGAACGGTACAGCTGAATGCCGTTGTGATGATAACACGAAATTAGTAAACGAAGGACGAATGTGTGTCGCCAAAAATGTTACTTGTGATTCTAGTAAATTCTCCTGCGCCAACGGTCGGTGTATATCCAGAATGTGGGCGTGCGATGGTGAAGATGATTGTGGCGATAATAGTGATGAAGATGTTAACTATTGCTGTAAGTTTTCTTGAAAATTTCCCCATTTTTATTACATCTTTGTATTTTTGTTAAAGCTTACCATACTTGTTCACCAAACGAATTCCGTTGTAATAACGGCCGTTGTATTTTCAAATCGTGGAAATGCGACCATGAAAACGACTGTAAAGACGGCTCAGATGAGGAAGATTGCCAATATCCACCGTGTGCTAAGAACGAATTCACTTGTGCCAATTATAGGTGTATACCAATGGCGCAAGTTTGTAACGGTGTGAATGATTGTAAAGACAATGTAACATCGGATGAAACGCACGAACGTTGTCCGCAAAATACAACATGTCCAGCTAATCATTTGAAATGCGAAAAAACGAATATTTGCGTCGAACCATATTGGCTATGCGATGGTGATAATGATTGTGGTGATAATTCAGATGAGAATCCGCTACATTGTGCCCAACGGACATGTCCACAGAATAGTTTCCGTTGTCCAAATCATCGATGTATACCAGCTACATGGTTCGCTAGCCATCAATTTATTTAACAATTCAAATTTCTAAAACACAATCTTCTAGGTATTGTGATGGAGATGACGATTGCGGCGATAATGCCGATGAACCACCAGAATATTGCAAGAGCGAAGGTCGGACTTGTTTCGGTGATTTATTCACTTGCGATAATGGCAATTGTGTACCACGTATTTATATCTGTGACGGTGACAATGATTGTTTAGATAATAGTGATGAAGATGCTCGTCACGAATGCAGTAAGTCTTCTAATTTACACAATTTAAAACGATCTAATTATTGGCGATTTAGACGATAGAAAATGCGATGAAACTACCGAATTTACCTGTGAAGCAAACAAGGCATGGGGCCGGGCTCAATGTATACCACGCAAATGGCTTTGTGACGGTGATCCGGATTGTGTTGACGGTGCTGATGAGAATACAACACTTCATAATTGCGCTACACCACAACCGTGCGGTGAAGATCAATTCACTTGTGCCAATGGCAGGTGTATTAATAAAGGATGGTTGTGTGATCATGACAATGATTGTGGTGATGGCACTGATGAGGGTAAAGATTGTAAATATAAGAGCTGTTCGGAACAGGAATTCGCCTGTCAGAATTTCAAATGTATTCGAAATCAATATCGATGCGATGGTGAAGATGATTGTGGTGATTATTCAGATGAAGTTGGATGCAGTAAGTTTTAATAATTAACAATAATTGTTGTTTTATAATTGTTAAAATTGTAGAAAAAGAGAATAATACTTGTCCGGATCCAACACAGTTTAGATGCAATAATGGTAAATGTATCGATTATCATTTAGTGTGCAATAAAGTATCGGATTGTGCTGATGATTCCGATGAACCAACTCATTGTAATGTTGATGAATGTGCTAAAGTTGAAATTCATCAATGTGGCCATAAATGCATTGATACTCTAACTGGTTATTATTGTGAATGCAATAATGGATACAAGTAAGATTTAATAAACCAATTTTATAAATTAATAATTTTCGATTTAATTCAGATTAATGGAAGATGGTAAAGCTTGCCGCGATATCGACGAATGTCACGAAACTCCCGGTGTTTGTTCCCAATATTGTTCCAACACACCTGGCAGTTTCTATTGTAAATGTAATGAACAATATTATGAGAGAGCGCCCGATGAGCATACATGTAAACGTAAAGATTTAAAACTGGAACCTTGGTTGATTTTCACAAATAAATACTACATCAGAAATATGTCACTTGATGCATCTGTTTATAATTTAGTCCATCAAGATTTGATGAATGTCGTTGCCATCGATTACGATATAATGGGACAGAAAATCTACTTCTCTGATGTAACAGCAAAAACAATCTATCGCTCAACAATTGGTGATAGTGAGAAAGAACCAATAATCCGTCATGATTCGCACGGTTTGGAAGGTATAGCCATTGACTGGACTGGAAGGAAATTGTATTGGTTGGATCGTCATTCGAAGAATTTGGATGTTGCTGAATTGGATGGAACGAATCGTAAAACACTAAAAACTGGCATTGCAGACCCTAGAGCTTTAGTCGTACATCCTGGTACTGGTTATCTCTACTTTTCATCCTGGCATTTACAAGCTTTTATCGGTAAAATGGGTATGGACGGTTCGAATTTCACTCGGATTCTAACATGGGAAGATGATATAGCTTGGCCGAATGCTTTAACTATCGACTATTTCACTGATCGTTTATATTTTGCTGATGCTCATCTTGATTATATTGCAACAACGGATTTGGAAGGAAAACATCGACATGTTGTATTATCAGGTAGTAAAGTACCACATGTTTTTGCTCTATCACTATTCGACGATTATATCTATTGGACTGATTGGAATATGAAAGCGGTTAGTCGTGCGCATAAATTTAGCGGCCAAAATTATAAAATTTTACGAAATACTACCCATAAACCTTACGATATTCATGTGATGCATCCATTACGCCAGTTACCTTACACGAATCCATGCGGATCAAATAATGGTGGATGTTCTCATTTATGTTTAATCTCACCACCACCTGCTTCCAGTTATTTGAATCTTGAAGGATATGGTGAAGAAGGAACAACAACATATAAATGCGCCTGTCCGAATCAATTCTATTTGGATAAAGACGGTAAGACTTGTATTGCCAATTGTACAGCTGGACAATGGCAATGTAAAGGCAACGATGAAAAGTGTATTCCATGGTTCTGGCAATGTGACGGTGAGAAAGATTGTCGTGATGGTTCCGACGAACCGAATACTTGTCCTCCACGACAATGCCGTTCCGGAACTTTCCAATGTAAAAACGGTAATTGTACACCATCGGCGAGGATTTGTGACGGTACTGATGATTGTGGTGATGGTTCGGATGAACAAAATTGTAATTTACCTTGTCCGGAATTGGAATTTAAATGTCGTTCGAATGGTCGATGCATTCTTGATAGTTGGAAATGTGATGGTGATGCTGATTGTAAAGATGGCTCCGATGAAGACCCAGCTATGTGCAATAAACAAGCTTGTGATCATGAGACACAATTCACATGTAAGAACGGTCGTTGTATTCAAAAATTGTGGATGTGCGATTTTGATAATGATTGCGGTGATGATTCGGATGAACCGGCTTATATGTGCCGTCAAAAGAATTGCACAACCGGTTGGCAACGTTGTCCAGGCCGTGCTAATTACCGCTGTATACCGAAATGGTTGTTCTGTGATGGTAAAGATGATTGCCGCGATAATTCGGATGAATTACCAGAAAATTGTCCAGCTTGTACTCCAGAAACGGAATTCAAATGTAAAAATAATCGTTGTGTTTCCAAACAATGGGTGTGTGATTTCTCTGATGATTGTGGTGATGGTTCCGATGAAACTCCCGAAATGTGTCACGGTAAATATCGTGAATGTTCCGAATCCGAATTCCGTTGTACTAATGGTAAATGTATTTCGAATCGTTGGCGTTGTGATCATGAAAACGATTGTGGTGATAATTCCGATGAGATTGATTGTAAAGAATTCCAATGTAAGAATGGAACATTCCAATGTGCTTCCGGACATTGTATTGCTTCCTATTTCCGGTGTGATGGTGATCGTGATTGTCGCGATATGTCCGATGAGAAGAATTGTCCACCACGATTCCCCCATGGACGTTATTGTCCTGAATCCCGATTCCAATGTAATAATCATTTGTGTGTTAGTCAGGCTGATTTGTGTGATGGTGCTGATGATTGTGGTGATGGTTCGGATGAAGCCCCATCGCTGTGTACGAATTTCAATTGTGATACTTTACGTCGATTCCAATGTGCTAATCACCGTTGTATTCCACGATATCAACTATGCGATGGCATCGATAATTGTGGTGATGGTTCCGATGAAAACAATATGACATTGTGTGCTACTAAAATTAAACCCTGCGATGCAAAGACTGAATATAAATGTGCCAATAAGAAATGCATTGATAAAGCTCAAGTTTGTGATTTTGCCGATGATTGCGGTGATAGTTCGGATGAATTAGGTTGTCATCATAATAGCGTTTGTACTGAAGCTAATAAGGGTGGATGTGAACATCAATGTATGAATTTAACAGATGGTGGATATCTTTGTACTTGTTATAACGGATTTATTATATCGAAAGAGAATCGTAAAATCTGTCTCGATGTAGATGAGTGTGCTACAGGCTCTCATCGTTGTTCACAAATTTGTACAAATCTTAACGGAAGTTATAGTTGTTCATGTTACGATAATTTCCATTTATCCGATAATTTATCAGGAGTTTGTAAATCACTCAGCGGTGAAGTTAGTTTATTATTTGCAAATGGTCCAGAGATACGTTCGTACAATTTAGAGAAACGTGACGAAGTCGATATAATTAGCGAAGAGAAACGCATCGAAGCTATCGATTATAATATTGAAACACAAATTGTCTTTTGGGCGGATAGTTACGATAAAACAATAAAACGTTCATATATGATTAATGCTCAAGATGGTAAAGTTAAAACAGGATTCGCTCAAGATCTGAACATGAAAGGTAATTCGAAACCGACAGCTCTAGCAGTCGATTGGGTCGGTGATAATTTATATTGGACGGAAATCGAGAAGCCCAATTCAAAACCAAAAGGTAAAGTAATGGTAGCAAAAACCGATGGCCGTTACCGGCGGGCTTTGGTGAATATTGGATTGGAAAATCCAACTTCTATTGTTGTTGATCCACAACTAGGACGAATGTTTTGGAGTGATTCCGGTTCAGCGCCCAAGATTGAAGTTTCTTGGATGGATGGCTCTAAACGCCGACCGCTTATAATTGAAAATATCCGACAACCGACTGGACTATCGATTGATTACCAAATGGACCATACTTTGTACTGGGTGGACACTAAATTAAATACAATCGAATCGATTAAATACGATGGTAGTCAACGTAAATCTATATTGAAAGGTGAAGCTCTCCATCATCCGATCTCTTTAGATATCTTCGAATCTAATCTGTATTGGGTAACAAAAGATACCGGTGAATTAATCAAACACGACAAATTCGGACGTGGTGTACCTGTTGTTATACAAAAAGACCTATTAAATCCATCCAGTGTTAAAATCTACCATGAGAATCGCTATAATCGTTCGATAGTCAATCGTTGTAACAATAATGAATGTTCACATTTATGTCTATTGGTACCGGGCGGGCACCGTTGCACTTGTCCGGACAGTACAGTACCGTCACCACAACGTGGTAAAGGCGAAATTAAATGCGATGCAGCATCGGAACGTCCACGGCCAGCACCAAGAATCTGCGAGTGTCAAAACGGTGGATTATGCCGTGAAGACCATAATAGTGAATTGATTTGTGAATGCCCCGATGACTACCAAGGGCAATATTGTGAAATAATAGCAGCTAAGAGTGTTGCCGGAGAAACATCAAGCACCTTAGCCTTTATTATACCGCTTGTGATTTTTATTCTAATTGGAGCCGCTATTGGAGGATGGTGCATTGTCAAGAAAGTGCCATTGTAAGTTTATAGATTCCCTTATAAATCCATATTGTAAATGTATTTTGTAATTTTAGTGGAAAAGGTAGCGGTCTTGGTAGTTTGGGTAGTAGTCAAAGTGTATCATTCCGGCAAGGAACGAATGTTGAATTCGGCTCGAACACATTCAGTGGTAACGGTGCTGGTAATCCTGAACCGTTAGATGTGGCCTACAGTTTAGATCCGCTAAGTAATAAGAGTCGAGATTTCCATAATCCCATGTATGATGCTGTCCAGAACAATGCTGAGGCTGTTGCTAACGGCAGTTCAGGTAAGCTCAACTATTCTAAAATTATCTGTAAATAGGAATTGATAAGAATCATTCAATTTTGTAGCATTATATGAAGTTCCTGTTGATATAAAAGCAAAAAGTGAAACGTTCACCGAACCACCTAGTGCAGTAATAGCCCCATCTAGCATAACGCATCGATCCTCACCACAAGTCCAAGTCAGGCATAGAGAATTAGATCCAGCTGTTGCTGATACTGGCAAAGACACACAGAAATTAGTTGTTGAAGAAGACTGCTGATATAAACAATTGTATGAAATCCTTAGGACTCAATCGTTAGTTTTAGAATTTATTAAAAGATAGTAAATGGATAAATGGTTTCTATTCAAATTCTATGGCACGCAAAAAAATAATTTTAAAACAACAAAAAAATAACTAACTTAATCTCTTAACATTTACAAATATTATTTATAGAGACAAAGGAATTATTTTTATATTATTATTGTTTGTTTAAATAAATAAAAAAGGTGTTGGTATAGAACGGACAAATTTGCAATTAAACTGGCTACAACCTGATTTGGAAAGCTAGAAAAAGTGCCATTGACACACTTGACAACAGAAATTTTGAAAAATAGAAAAGGTTGTGCTAATTTAATACATTCGAATCATTAAATCAACAAATAATGAACTATGGACGCTATTTGAAAACATAATCATTGATCTAAATTAAACGATCTTCCAATTTTTTATTTGATAACAGCAAATCAAAGTGTAAATATAGAATGTAAGATTGAAATTATAATAATATTTGGGCAACTTTATTTTATTTTTGTTTGTTTAAATAAATATATCAGACTGCTTAAGTAACATTCCAATTTTGTTTTTAATTGTTAGTTTCTCTAATTTTTCTCAATTGACTAATAAAAGAAAATCGATGGAAACAAATATAATAAAGAAATATACAACAAACCGTCCACTATTTTTTGTGTAGTAGATTTTTGTAAAATTCTATATTAACAAGGTCGAAAATTGTTTTGATAACAGAGTTGTTTTATTGAAATTTTATTGAATTGTTATTTAATTCATATCATCTTATATATAAATATGCATAGAATTAATATAAATGTTTAAAACTCTTTAACGTTTAGGGGAAATTCTACTGTTGAGTTTTTGAGAAATTCCATACTTTTTGTACAAGTCAAAAATTCCTTGACAAATTTGTATCTTTGTACATATTTATTATTATCGCTATTATTTTATTATTATTATCATTATTATTTAGTTGCGGGAGAAGTAAGTTTTACAATGAACAAAATAAAATTTAAATAAAGTTTTGTCTCTTTTTGCCCCCATTAATCTTCGATGCATCTACGGATATCGAAGATTTCTCTAGAAATAATTTAAAAGAAAGAGAAATAATCGCTCTAAAATTCGTTCAAAAATGTATTTTTCAACAATAATTCAACAACGAATCAATTAACCGTGAATTACACTTATTGTAGACACATCTAAATTAATTTCTTATACAAGTATAGAACTTTTTTCTTCGGTATAATCCTCTGTAAAATTAAATTTAAAATTAATTTTCACCTAAATTAATACGATTAGTAACAACACTAATCACCATATTGTTTTATAAAACGCTCATGGAATTCTTTAAATTTATCCAACATAACTTTCAATTTATCAGTTTGTGGTAGAATTGTTGTACGAAAATGAAAAGTACCTGATTTCTGGCCAAAACCAGAACCTGGTACTACACATATACCTGTTGATTCCAATAATTGGAATGCATAGAATACATCTGGTGCTTTATTTTCAGCTTTTGCCGCTTCAATCGCTCTTTGCGGTAATTTAAATTGTGGGAATGCATACATTGCACCTTGGACTGGATTACAACTGAAACCTTTAAATGAATTAAAAGTATCGGCTACCATTTGGGCCCTCAACTAAAAAATTCCAATTAGTATCATTTATAGATTATTGTAGAAAATCATTACTTTGAGTGAATCGAGAACTCCTTGTTTCTCTTTGATGAAAAGTTGATAACTCGGTTCACCTGGTTTCGGTGGATTGACGACAGCATCTAAACAAGCCTGACCTAAAACGGTTGGACATAACATTGCACTAATCGCTTTGAAATACATCGCTTTAACTTGTGGACACATATTGATGACTTCAGCATAACCACCACGTAGACCACACTCACCCATATAGCCTTTAGAACACGACATAAAACTAGCCAATTCCATATCACAATACGGCTTACCCATTTCTGTTAATACCTAATAATATAATTTTAATAAAGAATAAATCTCATTTCTTTCTAATATACTTTTTTGAAAGAAAAGAATTTCGAACCGGGAGCATAAATATTGTCTTGATATACTTCATCAGCGAATATGAATAATTGTTGTTTGTGTGCAAATTTGATGATTTCTTCGATATTTTTTCGCGATAATACTTGACCAGTTGGATTGCCAGGATTAATCACCACAATAGCTCGAGGTTTACATACAGATTTAGCCTCATTAACAGCTCGCTAATTATAAAATTAATTTATTAGAAAAAAAAACTATAAAATTTAAATAATCAACCTGTAATTCGGAAACATCCAAGCCCCATTCGCGCGATTCATCCAGAAAATAACCAATTTGGTGCATATTGAATTCAGCTAATGATGCTGAATATAACGGATATTGTGGTATTGGTACTAGTACACCCGGTTTTTTACCATCAACTTCACAAATTAACAACTTCAAAACATTCTTAATACAATCACTAGCACCTTTAATTCAAATCAATGAAATATTAATTCAATATTTTTAATTAAAGAAACGATTAAACTAACCAGATCCTAAAACAACATTTTGCCAATCGGATGGTATACCACCGTCGCGATTTTCAATATATTCAGCAACATGCCGACGTATAATTTCAATGCCTTGTGAATCGGTATAAGAACCAACGGAATTACCACGGCAACCAGATAGGATTTTACGTGCACGTTCTTTAACATCAGTCGGGAATTGTGGATCATCGAATAGTTTTGGATAGCTAACCAATGCTAAGATTTGCCGGATAAATGTGATTGGTAATTGGCCCATAGCATGACAATCGCCGATATTTGCTTTGATTACCTCTGTGAACGGCTTCTTGACCCCCTAGAAATTTTATTTGAAAAAAAAAAAACAGTTAAAATCAAATAATCAAGTATGATAAAGATCGCATATGTGCATCTGACCATGTGATTATTATACAACTCTAATTTTATATTTATTTGAATATTTTAAGAATAACGCATTATATAAACATGCAACAGAAATAAAGGCGATCATTATTAGAAAATTCAAGCAATAAAATTGTCAAGACTCATTTTATCGAATTTAAATACAATCGATTGAAAGATGTCAATCTCTGGGTCATATATCATTGCAAATTCAATAAAAATACAAATTTTTCTTATGTTAAAGTTTGAAAAATGTAAATATTTTTATGGGAAATTCAAGGATAACACGTTACATAGTGATAAAGCAAAAATTCAAACATGATTAAAGAATTAACAACCATAAAGACAATCTCCAAAGTCGTAAACTATATCTAACGATAAAAATAATGTAATTTTCTATATGAGAACGTAAGTCTAAACTTTATACAAATTGCACAAAATTGATCCATTTTGTGTTGAATTTATTAAGCAATTTTACGTCAACCAATTAAAGGTATTTGTTTTCCTAAAATTAAAATATAAATTATACGAAATCGTACTAAATTTATCAGTTTTTAGTAAATTAACATAACAATTACTGACGTTAATTGAAGAACATTTAACAATACTAATACTACTATATTCTTATCAGTTGACGATAATAAATAATTGTTCCTAAATTGTAACATTTTTGAATTTGAATCTCGACAGTCCAGTTAAAACCACAACCAATCTTTCCCATGTTATCATTATTGTCGATAATTGCTCAATTATTGTGATAACGAATTAATATGAGTGTGCTAATAGAAAATCCTTGAACATGAAATGTTTTAAAAACGGAATTTTGATTTGGAAAAAATCATATTTGGCAACCGGTATAGTCAGCTGAATTTGTTAATTTTCAAATACCTTTCCAAAAATATTGATGAACTTTACCATTTCGATTTGTAATCAAAAATTTTTATTCTTTTAATAAATAAAAAATGAACAATTAAAAACGAGAATAAATGGCAGATTGGGGTTATGGTGTAATAAAATAATAATTTTGTAAATAATAATATTATTAATTTGTGACTTAATTAAAGAAACTCCGATATCTTTGTTTGTTATCAGATATTGGTAATCTTATCAATTTATAATTAGACCAATTATTTGACTTTCTCTCTTTGACAGGAAAAAATTAGGTTAACAGATACATAACCCCAAAATTACAAAAATTAATTTAAAAAAATTAGAATTAATTAAGCGCTTTTTTCTAAAATTTAAAATAGTATCTATTAAAACTAAAACAAATTATTTTAGTTGAGTTATAAAAATTGCATATTATTAAAAAATGTTGTTTTTTTAAAGGAAAATCAGAAATCTAACTATAGTTTGACCGTCACGGTACAACAATCACAACAATTTCTTAATAAATTCAATCATAATTACCCGTTCTAGTTCCTTTTCAATTTCACCAGCTCGTATAACCAATGGTCCTCTTACTGCATATTCCATAATCTTGATATTTGGATTTAAATTGTCTAATGTAAGACATAGTGACGATGACATTGTTCTAAAACAATTTAAACTAACTCCTTTCTGATGATATTGGGGAGATCCTTTCAGGTGTACGGCCGCTGACAGATCACTAGTATTAGAACCTCCTCCTCGACGCACCAACAACTGGCTTAGACCCCTTGATGTTGGTGCAACACATCGTGATAATAAAAACGATGTCGTCATGATTATCGTTGCAGTCTGTAAATTTCTCCACAATTGTAATAAATTATAAATCAATATTTAAATTTATTGTTTAATGTTAGTAACGATAATTAAGGAAACCCGTATTTATTTTTTTTATTTATTTGAACTTATATAACACAAAACAGAGTAAGGTAGAAATAAAAAGAACGAGAGATAGTGGATTATTTTGAAAATAAGTTACGGCAACACACCAAACACACAAAGGAAATAACGGTGAAAGTGAATGGAATTGTATTGAAAGCAGTCACAAAACTGATTGGTTTCATTTAAATTGCGAAGCAACAAACATTATAGATCGATATTCCTGTCCAAAGGTTCTGTTTTGATACACAATCATGAAAGAAATGTTAATAGTTCATCTCAAGATTTATCAATCGAATTTTTCGTTATATTGTTGCTTTCTGTAAATTTTATAATCAACATTCTAATAAGCAAACGCGTTATTATCGATTTTAATTCGATTACATGCGCAGAGAATGAACAGTTTTGAAATTCATCCAAAAATATTTCACAAGAAAAAGAGTAAAAAAAATGGAAACTTACGTACAGACAGACAATTCAACTTCTAAACCGGGAGCCAACAAAATACACATAGATTCGCTCAACTCTATTCTAATTTTGGGCGCTATATGACGTATAAAAATCGGATCTACAGCTGTAAAAATTACAAAAAAATTTAGAGAATTTGGGAATTATTTTACTTCATTAAAAGTTTAGAATATTAGAAATCTCTTTGATTGTATTTTTAAGTAAATTACTCAGATAGTCAACCAAATTTTGACAATTTGACATGTTTTTGAGAGATATTATGTAATCAATTCATTTTTTATCAGCGATTTTCGCATTAATTGAATTGAACTGTGGTCGAAATCTGTTTTAACGTCAGGGACGAACTGATAGCCGACACATCTTAATATGTAAGGAAATGATGCTCCTTTGGACATTACAACAGAAGACTATAAAATTTTGCATTACGTACTTGTTAGTACAAACGAGGGGCACCTAAAACTATTAATTTCATCGTCAGTCCACCTCTGTTAATATTCTCCAAAACAAATAGGATTATAAATATTTACACTACCGAAAGAAATTAAATTTAATAACTTAATCAAACACTTATTTACAATGGGTAATAAAAAATGATATAGATTTAAGCGAAATTCGTAAACAAGAACATTTACTCTACACAAGTTTTCCTTTTATAGTCGGGGTACTTGTAAAAATAGGAATAAGTACAGGAAAAATATATCTAATTCATAACTGCATTGTTTTTTAAATAAGTTTTAAAATCGATCAACCTTTTTCTATGTTTCTATGCAATTTTTTATTGTTTTTTAAAGTTTTTCGATCTTTCCACAGATTTTACAACTTCTAATTATTCATAGCAATTCAATTCAATTTAGTAACCATTTCTGCTGTACTTTGAAAGTAATTGGATTCAGAACTGTGAATTTAGTGTTGATTTTGTCATGCAATATAATTATCTCTTATTTTTTGTGCTTCTCTAAAGCTAAAAATTGTATAAAAACGAATATAAACTCTAATGCCTGAAGATATTTTGAGAAAAACATGGAGAGCAAGGTATATCTCTTGAGAAACGGTATCAATAGAAAATTTACCTATTATTTCAGTGAGATTCGAAAGAATTTCCTATTTTACAGTACATTGAAAGGACCGAAAAGCAAAAATTCTAACATCTTCAGAAAAAATCATCGTCCATCTGATGAGAACGGGGCAAAACTGTATATTCTCTTATTTCTGCTGTTTTTCGTAGTAAAAAACCAAAAATAACTCAATGCAACCTGCAAGAAAGTTTTTAACAATAATTGATAATAATTTGAATCCGTTCACAATTCCCTCGTATTAGAGACTTCTAAAAATACAAGAGAATTGTGAATATCTTTAATATAAATTGAATACAAATACCTTTAATTGTAGTATTTTGAAAAAAAATTTAGCAGGTTAATGTCGTAAAAATCTATAAATTTAACTGATGCTGAGTAGACATGAAAAGCATAAAGTTCAATGTTTATTTTTAATTATCTTAAATAGGACGATTAGAAAAATTTTACTGTTATATTCCAAAAAAATTCTATAATTCAAGCAAAAATAAAATAAAAATAAAGTTATAGTCAGGCATTGATTTCTTCCAACATCTGTTTAAAATGCATTTCAGTTTGTGTCTCCATATGACTGATATCTTTACAATTTAATGTTAATAATTTCGACTGTGACATTATCGTTTGACTTTCTACCGATTTTAAAACAGCATCAAAAACACTAGTTTGCGTTTGACTATTTGTTAATTCTAATACATCATCATCAACCTCATCAACAACACAATTATTGGTATTATTATTTAAAAATAATTCAGCACAAGTTTGTGTATACATATTTGTATAATCGTCACAACATTTAAATAATTCATCACTGAATATTAAATCTGTTTGTGTTTCCATATTACAATTGAAATAATTCGAATCTAATGTTTGCGATAGTATATCATCAACACTATTATTACTGTTATTATTATTAGACGATGATGATATGGTAATATTTTGTGTTTGAGTACCAACTTCATTGATTTTTAAAACATCATCAATATCATTGAAATCCAACGATGTATTACAAGATACAGTTTTCGGTATAATTGTTTGTGTTTCAACAGTTTGAATATTTCTGTTTTGTTCGTAAAGTGTTTGTGTTTCTTGAGATATTTGCGAAATATTCGATTGTTCAGTTTGACTACTTTGCTCTACTGTTTGTATCGATATTAATTCATATTTTATCGGTTTTGGTAATATTAAACGTGGTAAATTCGTTCTCTCTATAGACAATTGATTTAAATTACCATTTATGTGATTTTTATAAGCACTTTTTTCGAGGATTTTATGTTTTTTACGTCGACAATGCGTTTTTAGTGTTTCATAACAATTATAAGACATGTTACAATCGCAACATTTAAACCATACATTACAATAATCGATGTGATTTTTTAAAAATTGCTCCGTTGAGAAACCCTTATTACAACTTGCACAAATATGATCTTTACTTGAATGTACTTTCAAATAGTGTTGTTTAATTTGTTTAAATAATCGAAAATTTGTTGTTTTATTATATGAACAACTATCAACAGGACAAAAATAGAGTTTCTTTACGTTAGGATTGTTCAATAAATTTGTTTGTTTGTGTGTTTTAATTAGATGTAAATTTAGATTTGACTCAGATTTGAAAGTATTTTGACAATGTGGACAAGTTGAAATTTTATTAACAACACTTAATTCTTCCTCGGTTGGATACATTTTTTCTACAATATCCATGGCGGCCTACAACAATAATAACGATGAGGTAAACGTAGAGCTTGTGTATTCAATAAGATCATTAGAAATTTCAATCCAAGACAATCACTTGATTGAGGTTTTAGTGACCTTATTCTATTCCTAGAATTTTAATTTCATACAACTTACCGAATGTTTATAATAAAAAAACTCGACTTTTATTGAAGTCGCGTTAAAATCAAAACGAGAATCTTTCAAAACCTGAAAACGATCACAATTTTTGAAAAATTAGCGAAAAACAAATAGGTTAGAAAACCAAATGATAGATATTTGACAGCAATCGATTGACCAATGAAATTAACTTTCCCTCACTTCATTGCGGTTGACTCCGTTTACATCAAGTCAATCTACTACAAAAATTAATCAATTTCATGACAACTCGCCATAAGATTGCATATAAGTAAGGCTTTATTAAGTCTACCTCTTTTATCACTAGTTTTATATTGATTATTTTATTACTAAATATAAAATATTTAATTAATAATACTGAGAGCTACAATTAGTTAACGATCAATAATGTGTCAAATCTGTCAAAAATTTGACGTATACGTGTATGTGAATTTGTGTCTGTGTTTGTTTGGTTAAGATGAGTGGAGAAATATGTGCCGCCGAATTCGTGTCATAATTGTAAAATTAATAATGTTAATGTGATGAATTATATTTAAAATAATTATCAGTAATAAATCGAAATTTCTATAAATAATTTAATATCTGAATAGAATAATGAAAAAATCATCGTCTAATACAAAATATGCGAAACTATCACAGAATTCCTATAAAGATTTAGATGATGATTATAAACAAGCAAATAGTCTGGTAAGTTACTAATTAATTTCATTTAATCATAGACAATTTCGTGTTTTACTTTATATAAGTACGTGTGTTAAAATTATTGGTATTTCCCCGTATTATTCTACTTTTATATCTAAACATATAGATATACGATCGATACTGTAAATACCGCATTGTTATTATATTTCTCGTATAATTCTTCTATCAACCAGTCAGTAAATAACACGTAATCCATACTAAAAAATTAATAATTTTGTCATACTAAACGTATTAAAAAAAAAACCGTTTCATTGATTTATAAATAATTCATTAATAAGATATTGATCGAATTTCTAGCAACTTGCAATAATTATCAAACACATACAGAAGCGATTAATTGCATTTGTAGCATTGATTCATTGAAGAAATGTAGGTTTCCATTCTTTTTTCCAGCCAAAACCACAATAACCTGTAAATAAACATTAATTATTGTAATTTTTAGGTCAATAACTGTAATAATTTCTAGAAAAAATTACACTTGCTTTTTATCGATAAGTCGGATTTTTTTCCATTAAAAAACCCTATTCGATTTTATTATCAAATGTTTAATTAAAATTTAAAACAATTAAAATTAAATCATTTTTAATTTTTAAGCCATGAAACTTCACAAATAACTCCATTGTTAGTGTCTATTAACAATCAATAGTTATTTAAAAATAAATAATAATTATTCGACTTACAGATTTATGAACTTTTAGTATCATAATTGATTTAATTAGTAGTTGAAATAATAGACCGATTTACACTAGTGACTTCTAAATATAGAGAACACTGTACCATCAATTCTTGTACATTATCAATTCTGACGTCAGTTAATTATTATTTAGAATAAAATTAGAAAACTAAACACAAATCAGCAAATAAATAGTGTGTATTAAAATCTTAGCTCGCTATCAGTAGTTAATACAATAGTATTTTAAAAAACTTGGATTGGTCCATGAATTTTTGTTTTATTTAACACTAAAAAAAACGTAGGTAATTAATTATACATATGTGGTTAGCTTATTGTTTCCATTTCAAAAATATCAGTAAACAAATAAAAAAGTGTAATTTTGAATAATTTAACAATAATTGATAAAGTTCGAACGAATAAAAATCGTTACCAAAATCCTTACACACTATTTGAATTTAGCTACAGGAAGACAAACCCGTCTACTGTTGGACAAATTTTACATTAATTAATAATAAAAATTTAAATAATTACTAATTTATGTTGAAAATTTAGTACTTTTATGTCTTTATTTTTCTGTCTAGTCTTAAAATTTCCACTAATAAAACCAACAATATCTGAAAGTGTAAACTTATAACATACTCTTTAAAAACAAAAAATACATAGTTACATTTATTTTGTCTATTTGGATAAAATATCACAAAAATTATATAACGTTTTTATAATTATTGTTGATAATAAGAATAACAATAATTAGTTTGATGCCGACCTTGGTAATTGTTGTAAAATCTGCATTAATTTTTCCATAGTTACTTACAGCAAAAAGTTATGGTCAATTGATTTTATTTATAATGAAACGTTTCAAGGAGTCTTCAATACGATAAATTCGATTTGTTTTTCTTTAACACATTAACAAATTTATAATTCGAATAATTTCTTTTTATTCGACATAATTAAAGATCTCTTAATAATCTCTTTTTGCTCGTGTAAACACAAATTAATAATTTCGCGCTCTACTGCATACATGTTGATGGATTTATATAAAAATTAATTGAAAACAATAAGTTATAATGAAATCGTTAATATGATTTCTATCTATTATTCACTATTGTAATTATTGTATTGTTTCTATTTGTTCTGTATTTATTCTATTATTTGTCTATTGCGAACATTTTTTATATGAAAAATTTTTGTTTCCATCTATCCTGTTTTCCCCCACTAATTTCGGCAGGTAATTTAAATAGTTTGATACCGGAAAAATAATTATAACATTGTGGATTGTTAACGAATAACATCAACAACTAGTAAATTATGGTATTTTGTGATCCTTTAATTAATTTATTTAAAAGAAAAAAAGAAGATACAAAAGATGAGGTGAGTTTTAATGAAAAATCTCACGAAACAAATCGTTAAAACATTCAAATTATCATCATTATTATAAATAATGTTTTAATTTAAAGTATGCCTTCTTTTTTATCGATTTTCTTTACCAAATAACTACCTATATATTTATGTATTGACAAATTATATGTTAGATAATTTTATCCTTGGATATATTTTATGGCAGTTGAATGTGGTTTTCATAATATCATAAAAAACAAACAGGAAATTTATGTCATTTTGTTTGTTATCCATGAATGATCATATGTGAATTTTACAAAAAATTTATTTCATCAACCAATTGTTGATAAAATTCTTGGAAAATTAGGATTTACAATCAATTTCGCCAAAGAGCTCAAATTTCAACCACATTCACGTTGATGAACTGATGGAAATTTATAATGATTCACTTCGGACTCGATTAGTTCGAGAATTTTTGATTTACCTTCTCTTCGTGGAGAAACATAAGAATGCTTTTAAATAAAGTATGAAAACTGATTCCTAGTAATTAATAGTTACTTTAATGTTTGAAGCTTTGTGAATCATTCCTTATAGAAAATTCGTAATAGATAATCTAAAATACGGAAGCAAGGTGAGTTGTAATTTCTAGTGGATCTCCAACAGAAATTATATTCTTAATCCGTGTGGATTAAATAGCTATTAAAATTTTGATGAACAATAAGCAATTCTAATTGTTTTTATCATTGATGGCGCATAAATTTAAAAATTAACTTGTTTATTTATTATGGATTTATTAAATGATTGTTGTAGATAAAAATTAAATCTTTTGTATTATAATTGACTCAATTATAATTTATAATTGAGTCAAGCACGATGAAAAAAATAGCAGATTCCGCATTTTCCCAAGCATTGTAGCAAATTTTATTTGGAGTATCCAAATTCGATTATAATGGTAGTAATTTGATGTTAAATGGAAAACATTTTTAATGATTACCGATTACTTCCCTGATAAGTTCTATTTGCATTTACCTAAATACTATCTATCCCAGTGACGTTAATTGCTTTATCATTGAACTCGATAATGATAGCAACTTCATTACTATTATTATTGTTTGTTTTCTAAATACATTTTCGTACGTCTGGCATTGATCATCTTTAATCACGTTTCGTCAACTATTTCTAAACTTGTTTTACTTTTTCTTTTTTATTATTGCTATTCAATATAAATGTTTTTGTTATTTTATCTAACATATTTATTATAATTAATAACTATACATAGGTAATATAAAAGTATGTAGTAAAAATTAGTCATGAAATGTAAAGCATTTAATAAATTACTTTGATAAGCTAATTGTTAAACGTATTTCTATTATTGTGTATTTGTTTCTTTTAGGAGGAAGCAGCACGTTCAAAAATGTGGCTAACAACAAGTGAAGCGAGCAGTCTCGAATATGAAGAAGTAGCAAGTCGATTGCGTGTTGATTTGCGAAGGGGTTTAACATGGCAGGAGGCAACACATCGACGTCAGATTATTGGGTAAATTTTATTCCATTTTCTAAGTAATGGAAATCCTCGAATTATATTTGATTCAGAAATTCTAATATACCGGTCATTAAGAAATAAGTAAATAATCAAGAAATAATAGGAAATTTTGTTTTTCAGATACAATGAATTTTCGGTAAAAAACGAAGAGCCACCATGGAAGAAATATTTAGAACAATTCAAAAATCCATTAATTCTGTTATTATTAGCATCTGCTTTAGTGTCTATTTGTATGAAACAATTCGATGATGCTATCAGTATTACCGTAGCTATAGTTATTGTAGTCACAGTGGCATTTGTGCAAGAATATCGTTCAGAGAAATCATTACAAGAATTAACAAAACTAGTCCCACCTTCCTGTCATTGGTATAATTCTATTTATTTATTTTTGAAATTTTACTTTTAATTGTTGTTTTAATTGATTTGATTAGTTTACGAGAAGGTAGCCCTGATACGTTCCTAGCCCGTGAACTGGTTCCTGGTGATATTGTTTATTTAAATGTTGGTGATCGTGTACCAGCCGATGTACGTTTATTTGAAGCAATTGATTTAACAATCGATGAGAGTAGTTTTACTGGTGAAACAGAACCGGCACATAAAACAAGTGCATCAATATCACGTCCAAATGGGGCACATTCATCAAATACAAATATCGCTTTTATGGGCACATTAGTACGTTGTGGTAATGGTAAAGGTATTGTTGTTAGTACTGGTGCAAATAGTGAATTTGGTTCAGTATTTAAAATGATGTTAGAAGAGGAAGCACCAAAGACACCATTACAAAAATCTATGGATAGTTTAGGGGCACAATTATCATTATATTCATTCTGTATTATTGGTTTAATTATGTTACTCGGTTGGTTACAAGGGAAAGTCATCCTAGAAATGTTCACGATTGGTGTTAGTTTAGCTGTCGCCGCTATTCCTGAAGGTTAGCACTATTTCTTTTTAATCTTGTAAACTTTAATTTTAAATAACAATAATTTTAAAGGATTACCAATTGTTGTTACGGTAACATTAGCATTAGGTGTGATGCGTATGGCAAAAAGGAATGCAATTGTTAAACGTTTACCAACTGTTGAAACTTTAGGTTGTGTTAATGTAATTTGTTCCGATAAAACTGGAACAATAACAAGAAATGAAATGACTGTAACAGTTTTAGTAACTGCTGATGGCTATATTGCTGAATTAACTGGTGCTGGTTATAATGATCATGGGCAAGTTTTATTACATAAATGCGATTCATCTGATCGAGCTAGAGAGAGTGTTAGTAACTTATTAGAGGTAATATTAAAAAAAAAAAAATTGTAAACAAAATATTATTATTGATATGATAATAGGTGGGTGCTGTTTGTAATAATGCCCAAATTCATAATGAGGCACTATTCGGTCAACCGACAGAAGGGGCTCTAATAGCCGCCGCAATGAAACATGGCATGTATAATGTGAATGATCGTTATGTACGCTTACAAGAATATCCATTTAGTTCGGAACAGAAAATGATGGCCGTACAATGTATATCGAAATATGATAGTGATAAAACGGAAATTTTTTTCGTTAAAGGTGCAATTGAAAAGGTTTTACCGAAATGTACAAAATTTAGTTGGAATGGTAGTACACAAACAATGACTAGTAAGAAAGAACAAGATTTTATTGCTGAAGCCCATGAAATTGGACGTAAAGGTTTACGTGTTATTGCAATGGCAAAAGGATCAACATTACAAGATTTAGTTTATATGGGTATTGTTGGTATATGTGATCCACCCAGACCATTAGTTCGAGAAGCTATCAATATTTTATCACAATCTGGTGTACAAGTCAAGATGGTAACTGGTGATGCTGCCGATACTGCTATTGCTATAGGTAAACATTGATAAATCACAATAACACACTTATAAATCACAATTATGATTATAGCTCAAACTATTGGTCTAGAAACCCTACCATCACAAGTATTATCCGGGGAACAATTAGATACATTCCCTACTGAAACGGAATTAGATGCTGCCATAACTCATGCTACAGTTTTCTATCGAGTATCGCCAAAAAATAAATTAACAATTGTTAAATCATTACAACGATCCGGACAAATTGTCGGTATGACCGGTGATGGTGTTAATGATGGCGTAGCTTTAAAAAAAGCCGATATTGGTATAGCTATGGGTAAGAATGGTACAGATGTTTGTAAAGAAGCAGCCGATATGATTCTAGTTGATGATGATTTCTATACAATCATGTAAATTTATTTTATTAATATTTTTGTTTATTTATTTATAAATTTGTTAATTTTCTAGTGCTGCTATTGAAGAAGGCAAAAGTATCTTTTATAATATTCGAAATTTTGTACGTTTTCAATTATCAACATCAATAGCTGCATTATCATTGATTGCATTAGCTACATTAATGGGTATCCCAAATCCATTAAATGCTATGCAAATTCTATGGATTAATATTATAATGGATGGTCCACCAGCTCAGAGTTTGGGTGTTGAACCGGTTGAAAAGGATGTTGTAAAGCAAAAACCGCGCAATACAAAAGAACCAATGATTACCCGAAAATTAATTGTTAATGTTTTACTATCGGCTCTATTTATTATCGGTGGTACTTTATGGGTATTCAAAAAAGAGGTATTTATTTATTTTTATGTGTTTTCTTCAAAATAATTGCTTGATTTTTCTGGTTTAGATGAGTTCTGAAGGTATAACAGCTAGAGATACAACAATGACGTTTACTTGTTTCGTATTTTTCGATATGTGGAATGCATTATCGTGTCGTTCACAAACAAAGAGCGTCTTTCAAATTGGTCTATTTTCGAATCGTATGTTCTTAGTTGCTGTAACATTATCGGTAATTGGTCAATTATTAGTTGTCTATTTTCCACCATTACAAAGAATTTTCCAAACTGAAGCATTAACATTAATGGATATGGTATTTTTAACAGCATTAACATCTTCAGTATGGATATTTTCCGAAATCAAAAAACTCATTGAACGTTTCGTGGAACAACAAGGCAAAGGCAAACGTTCACCATTAGAATACGTATGACATAAGGGGGGGCCTGGGGTAAAGAAATGCCGCTATGATTAGCTGCTTTTTTTTGAAAGAAAAGACTTTTCTTTTTTCGAAAATTGCCCCCTATTTGATTAGGCCCCCTTTTCAATGTGCAACAAGACGGTTTCTCTTTTCACTAAAGTAGAAATGATTGTATAAAATTTGGATGGCGATATAAATTTCGTTCTGAAATCATGAAAAATCATTAGTTTGAATTTTTTTAATTCTAATTTATTATTGAGTTTCTAATTGTTTGCACATTTTAAAGGAAGATATTTACAGATTTTTTTTTGTAATGTAATAGCAGCTAATTATTTATTTGTTCCAGAGTTTTACTCAAAGATAATTTATACAATCTTTTTATATATTTTGGTTAATTATTTTAATTGAAAATCCTGCAAATATATCCATCAATATCGTTCATAATTAAAACTACAACTTATTAAATGTTATCGTATAAGGTCTCTTAAATATCACGTCTTTTCAAAAATACGCAATTTTTGTTGAAATTCGGTTGCATCTCACACTTTTATCATAGCGGATCAAAGCCATCAAGCTTATCATATACTTTTGTTGTTATTCATGGGTTATTTAGTTGTTAGTGAATATAGAGAGCAAATTGTAGGAACTTTTAAATGTCGAATTCCAGCACTGAAGTGCCGATGTGTATTTTTCATCATCTTCAATAATCTAAATGTAATTTCTTAATAGTTCTGTGATACACTAATATGTAATTAAGTTATTTTGATATTATTTGCTTGTGTCTTTTTGTGTGTATATATGATAAATATACATGATTAAAGAGAGCAACACGTGAACTACAATGCAGCTTTATATATTTAATAATTCCCGAATATTTACACCCATTTTCCTATTTTTCTCATAATGATCTAGTTCATAATCTCGTGTCAGTAAACGAGGTGACCTCTACAGTATTTTTTTGTTTGAATAAACAATGAAGACATGTCAGCCAATCAATATTTTATAGATTAGGGTCTTCTAAGCTAACATGCACGATTCCGTTCTAGAAACAAAATCTAATAATCTCTAATGAACCGAGTACAGTTGGCATAAACTGATAATTTTGACAAATTCATTGTTATTTCGGTTGATATTAAATGATCGATTTTTTGTGGGGGGCGGAATATTAAACAAGTATTAATTAGAACACCGCTACAACTCTTGGTCAATTTGATAACGAATTAATGAATAAATAAATAGTTGAAGCTAAATTTATAGCTATTATAGTTCTTTATTATTACCGTAGAGAATATTTTACGGGAAGTTGGAAAATAATCAATATTTAGAATTACCGTAGAGTTATTACCGTAGAGAATATTTTACGGGAAGTTGGAAAATAATCAATATTTAGAAGGACAAAAACGTTGTTAGTTTACCATTAAACCACCTGCTTTTCGGTGGCTAGGCAGTTGGTTAGTTAAACGTTACAACCGGACAACTACCACAGTATTGTGTTTGATTTCGTTTATTTATCGTTTAACAAAATGTATAAAAATTGATTGAAGATGAATCGTTATATAACACTCCACCAGTTAGGTGATGGTACATATGGATCTGTTGTACTTGGCCAAAGGAAAGATACAGGCGAAAAAGTGGCAATAAAACGAATGAAACGGAAGTACTATTCATGGGATGAAGCGATGAATTTACGCGAAGTTAAGGTATTTTTCTCAAATTATTTGTAAAATTAAAATTAACTCCACCGATTATAGTCGTTGAAAAAGTTGCACCATTCTAATGTGGTTAAATTGAAGGAAGTCATCCGTGAAAATGACGTTCTATATTTCGTTTTTGAATATATGCAGGAGAATCTGTATCAGTTAATCAAAGACCGACGTGTCCCATTTCCTGAGGCTACAATACGAAATATGTTATATCAGGTGAATCAATTGATTACGATTTTTATCTGTGAAGGTCTTGTTGATTGGTTTTCGATGGTAATGTTTATTTGTAGATATTACAAGGGTTGGCGTTCATACATCGTCATGGTTTCTTTCATCGTGATCTAAAACCTGAAAATATATTATGTTCAGGTCCGGAATTGATAAAGATCGCCGACTTCGGTCTAGTACGCGAAATACGCTCCCGGCCACCATATACAGATTATGTATCAACTAGATGGTATCGTGCACCGGAAGTTCTACTACATTCAACAATTTATAGTAGTCCGATTGATTTATGGGCAGTTGGTTGTATTACAGCTGAAATTTATACGTACAGACCTTTATTTCCTGGTACTACTGAAACTGACCAATTGTATAAAATTTGTGCCATTTTAGGAACCCCAGATAAAGTGCTGAATTTTTAAATCTTCTACAAATACAAGATTAATCTGTTTGATTTGTTTATAGAAACAATGGCCGGAAGGTTATCAATTGGCTGGTGCTGTGGGCTTTAAATTTCCTTATTTTACAAAAACACCACTGGGTGATGTTGTGCCACAATCGGCTACAATAGCAATTGATTTAATGGAGGGTTTATTGAATTGGAATCCGGCGTTACGACCGACTGCACAATCGGCACTAAAGCATCAATATTTTCAGGTTGTTATACCGAATCAATTTAACCACCAAACAAATATTTAAAATGTTGAATCTTTTAGGTCGGACAACAAGCTTATAATGCCGTTTTCCAAAATACTTTACGCCAAAATCAAATAAACACCACTTATTCTAATAGCAATCTTCAACCACAACCACCACCACTACCCAATAACCACCAACAATCAAGTCAACAAATACAAATAGCCCAAACAAAAAGTCAATATAATCATCCAACAAATATCCAACCATCTGTACAAATAAATATTCAATCCTTGATAAACCCGTACAAAATACGGAGAAACAACAACAACAACAACAACAAAACGCCCCTATCGTTTACAGTTTTGGACAATCTGATTATATGAACAAATATATTTTAAATAATTCAAAATTGAATCGATCATCGGCGCGTATACCGACACAAAATAAAAAACTCCCATGGGGCTTGGGTAATGATATCGATTATTCTGAAGATGATTTCGCTGATATTTTAGGGTAGATAATCATTCTCGTTACTCATTAATATCACTAATTAAAAATTAAAATCGATTTGTTCAAGAAGTAAAATTAAACTACACGGTTGTACTACCACCAATCCTAGCAACAATAACAACACCAATAATCAACAGATTAAAGAGAATAAAATTAATTTGAGTCATTATAATCTACAAGACATTCTAGAGCCGTTAGCTAAGGCTAGTGCCGGTACGGCAAGAAGTCAATATTTAAGTGTGTCACGCTATGTTGCCGGTCAGCCATCCGGTGTACGTCGAGATTCAAATATCACTCGATACGCAAATAAATCCGGTGATTTTTCGCTTAATTACTTTCTATTTAATGTTTATTTTTCTATAATAATTAGGTAAAGTAGAATTACCGTCAATATGGAATGATCCATTAACCGGAATAGCATCAGGTCGACAACGGACTATTGAGAATTTGAATACATCCACTTATGATTGGACTGCCAAGTTTGTATTAGAATTAAATTATTAATTAATATTTAATTCTAATTGTTTTAGATATTTTAAATAATCGTCGAGATCTGTTGCAATAGTGGACATATCTGTGATAGATATAATATATATTTTTTAATGTTAAAATTCTTTAATTCAATTACAACAGTCACAATGGATATACTTAAATACAAAATATAAAAATTCATAATTTTCTAAAAATACTTACCCAATCCGCAATTGGGTAAATACATTCTGTAAATTAAACTGCCATAACAAGATCATAAATTTCGCAACAATTGCACAATAAACAGAATTATTTGCTTCTTCTGTTAGTCGCTTTGGTAAAAACCAAATCAAAATCAGTCTTTTTGATATATTCTTGATGAATATTTTGTATTGAATCGTGGAAATCGCTCAATAATACATTTTGTAAATCATCACGTAATTTCCGGAGGAATACAACAACGTTTCCAATTAAAAGTCTATCAGATCGATCAAGCGGTCTTTGATGCCATGTAGAATTAACTTGTTCATCGTAGAATAACTCGGGAAAATTATATCGATACGCTATACATTCAGAAAGACTTCTGGTAATATCTTGTGATTCATCTCTAGCTGAAATCATAGAATCAGCCACCTGTTAAATAGAATATTAAATAACTGAATAGAGTTTTTAAACAAATAACTAACTAACTTGTACATCGAATATGTTGTTAATTTTAATGTTGTAATATTTGCGTAAGTGTTTATACAACGGTTTTCCATTATGAACAATTTTCGTTATATAAGGCGATTCTAGGACCATTTTCAATTGATCTAATGTCTTCATCCACAATATATCGTAGATAAAGATCTCATTATTTGTAGTAATTGCCAATATACTCAAATGTGTACTATTATCGTTCCGAATGCCGAATCCACTAACACCAACACTCTGGCATCGACCCAATTGATGCAACGATCGTTTAAATTCATCACCAACTGCTGTTATATAAACAGGATTTTCAATAATTTTTAAAAATCGTCCATACTCAACTTCAGTTAATTTGAATTGTGTTTGATCATTTTCTCGACTATTGTTGTTATTCGATTTGGAAATATTGTTAGATAGAAGATAAATATTTTCAATTTCTGTTCGATATAACATTAAAGATCTCTCTTGGAGTTGTCCATTGAATTCAAAATTGCAGATTTCGTATGCCGTCTCATCGCAATGTAACACATTACCTTTATAAATGTCGTTGTTTTTCAGTCGTATCTTCACATAGTCACCCTTTTTAAACGAATTAAACGACATTATTAGGTGGATAATGTGAGAAAATTGGAGAATCTTCTTACAATTTTAGAGGTTAAGCCCATTAAGACATTGAGGTTATGTTGTTTTGGTGACCAATGAGGTAGTAGAGTGATCATCCTGTCAAAAAACGTGTCCACCTATGGTGGCAGACATCTTGGATAGTGGAGACGCAAACGAATTGAAATAGTTGATCGACAACTAGTGAACTGGTGGTTTGCATCTAAACTAATGTAAATACGTATTGCTGGTTGTATAAAATTAGGTGTATAATATTGGCACAAATAAATCTCGGTTTCAAGAATCGCAACCTTGTCTAAAACTTTGACCAACTTCCAAATGAGCTACGGGGTTCAAATTTTGATAAAATGATCTTCAAGGAACCTCTTCTAAAAACCCCCTTGAATTTTTCAAATCGTTCATGCTTAGAGATAGCAACATTTAATTGAAACACGCGGTATGTTCGTATGTTTCTCAATTTGCATCATTTTATAGAATATGATGCTAATTTAGACCCTATTACTACTACTACTTTGGGACTTAATTGTTAGTTAACCATTCTGTGTTTTACAATACTATAATTTTTGCGATTATTCTTTATTTAATTTTGCAACAAAAGTCTCAGGGAAAAATTTTTAAACAATCTAAACTTATTTTCAAACTATTTAGACCTAGAAATTTGGTAGAAATCACGGTAAATGCAAAATATTTGAATATTATATTTAAATTTATTATTTACAAAATCTACAATATTCTAGAATTTTATAATTTTAGCGTTACGTAAACTAACGCTTTCAAGTTATCTTGTTTTTTGCGGTTTAAAAACGACACGATTACAAGTTACGTACTCCTGTACGTACGGCCAAACAACTTTTTTCCAATTTTTGATAAGAATACAACAAAGGAACGATTACTTAACGTTATTTTCGAATCTTGTCAGTGCCTGCCTTTTGTTCATTCGAATTTTCGTTGTCGAGATGTTAACACCGTTTCGAAAATCGGTCGTGAAATCGGTTTTGTTTAATTTAATAATAAATTCTCGCGATTTTTAAAAGAAAGTATCGCGTATTTTGATGCCCCCGTTGAAGTGCTACCGTTTCTAAAATTCAATAATTCACGTATTTTTTAAAACAAAGTGCCTCGTATTTTGTTGAACGTTGAAGTGTTGTCGTTTACAAAATTTAATAATAAATTAATGCGATTTCTAAAACAAAGTGTTGGTGTTACCGTTTTGAAAATTTAAAAATAACTTTACGTACGTGTTTAAAACAAAGTGTTGGTGTTAGTGCTTTTGTTGGTGCCAACCTGGACGAAGGAGTGGGCAGTAAGTCATCCCTTGGATTTGGGCGATAAGAAGTCAACGAAAGGGTAAGTTGAAATATTTGAAAAATCGTTATTAATAATGAAATTGAACAAAAAACTCTAATCAAAAATGAGTTTTCTGTTCTATTTCGTTAATAATTTAATCCCATATTTGTGTAATGGATTCTTGGTTTATAAATTTAATCATAATTAAAATAATTTTTCAAGTTAAATAATTTTTCAATTACTAACGGTTTTTTTTTCTGTTCTATTACAGTAGGTCCGAACAGCGAGGGACAGGAGGCGTTGTAGCAGAGGGGTAAGTACTTTTTTGATTTACTTCGCGATCGTTTCAAGTCGGGATATCCCAAGATGAAAACGGGATATAAAATAACATCGGTTCGGTTCGATTCGGTTCGGTAAATGAACAAACGCAATTGTAGGTATAGGAGGGAACGCGCATTAGGAACTTGTTAGGCACTTGTTAGGTACTTGTTAGGTACATCAACGTACACAACCCCCCATCATTCTTTCCCTTGAAATCTCATAATATGTAATAATTTTTTTTCAGGTAATTTTTTAAATGTATGTTTCTAATTAAACTTTTTTTTTCAGAACATTTATGCATGTATTTACATGCATTTTATTTTTAACGAAAAAATGTTTCTTATGTTTCAGATTGTCTGCCAGCGTCATCAGCTTCAATCCCTTGAAATTTCCCATTATCCTTCCCCGGGGAATGGCCATTCCTATTGCATGAAATCCTACTAACATAGAATTAGCTGGGTTAATGTTGTAGTGTTTTGTGTTGGTCTGTTAGTTTATAGGTATTGGTATTGATGGTATTGGATAGATCCACCGCTACTACTAGGTTTAGTTGTCGCGATTATCCAAGCATTGACTCCGTCGTATGACTGTGCAGTTTGTGGTGTGGTCTTCTTGGCTAGTCGCTCTAATAATGCTCAAATATTTTCACGGGTTGTGCGGTTTTCGGAGCGAGAGATTGCGATAGGTAATTCGCATATCGTGAGGATGTCTAACGCATATATCTTCGCTGATTGTTTGAGGTTATTATTGTGACAATGATGCATTGACTTCATCATTTCCTGTGCAATGATAAGACTGTGACAATAGCTTCGTAAGTAATCAATTTTTCCTTCATTTCAGATAGCTATCACTTTGCAATTTTCCAAGCATTGACTCCGTCGTATGACTGTGCAGTTTGTGGTGTGGTCTTTTGGCTAGTCGCTCTAATAATGCTCAAATATTTTCACGGGTTGTGCGGTTTTCGGAGCGAGAGATTGCGATAGGTAATTCGCATATCGTGAGGATGTCTACCGCATATATCTTTGCTGATTGTTTGAGGTTATTACTGTGGCAATGATGCATTGACTTCATCACTTCCTGTGCAATGATAAGATGGTGACAATAGCTTCGTAAGTAATCAATTTTTACTTCATTTCAGATACCTATCACTTTGCAATTTTCCAAGCATTGACTCCGTCGTATGACTGTGCAGTGTGTAGTGTGGTTTTCTTGCTAGTCGCTCTAATAATGTTCAAATATTTTCACGGATTGTGCGGTTTTCGGAGCGAGAGATTGCGATAGGTAATTCGCATATCGTGAGGATGTCTAACGCATATATCTTTGCTGATTGTTTGAGGTTATTATTGTGACAATAATGCATTGACTTCATCACCTATTGTGCAATGATAAGACTGTGACAATAGCTTCGTAAGTAATCAATTTTTCCTTTATTTCAGATAGCTATCACTTTGCAATTTTCCAAGCATTGACTCCGTCATATGACTGTGCAGTTTGTGGTGTGGTCTTCTTGCTAGTCGCTCTAATAATGCTCAAATATTTTCACGGATTGTGCGGTTTTCGGAGCGAGAGATTGCGATAGGTAATTCGCATATCGTGAGGATGTCTAACGCATATATCTTCGCTGATTGTTTGAGGTTATTATTGTGACAATGATGCATTGACTACATCACTTCCTGTGCAATGATATGATGGTGACAATAGCTTTGTAACTAATTAATTTTTACTTTGTTGCAAATAATCATTATGTAGCATGGATATATCCAATACCATAGTGGATTAGGCCTACAGGGGATACCACTATAAAAAAAACGCACCATGTGCTTTACCTCACAGGTGGTGTGGAAAGAAGCACATTTATTACTTTTCTATTCAACAATTGGAAATTTACAGAAAAGTCATGGAGATTTGAAACGATGATTTTGCATTATAGACTTTAAAAATAGGTCTTTATCAAATTTCAGGTGATTTTCAGCTTAGATTAATTTTCAATAAGCAACCACAAAAACTGTTGAAAGTTTTCGGTCTTTTGCAACTATAAAGGTGACATCTACTGATTTTTCCATTGAACTACAATGTTAAAACGACACCAACATATCGCCTTCCTTTTCTCAAGCTTTGGTCGACCAAAGCTTGAGAAAAGGAGGTCCCTATTGAACGACACACTTATAAGTTAGAGAGAGTGAGGAACAACTGTCAAAATTTCCCCATATGATGACCAAATTGGTCTTATACAAGTATAGGGGATGCGCACTCTATATACCTCATTGTTGGTGACAAATCTAAAATCCCCCAAACATTAAGAAAACTTCACAGTTTCCGAAATTTACAAATTTATATCACAATATTTAGCGTAAAATTCTTGTTATAATCCATATAAAATAGTTTGAACGTATTTTTTTCTGTTTAAAATAAGATAAAAGTGTATTTTAAATAAGTTATTTTGTGTCTAAATTACCGAACGCACTTCGTTGACGATTTAGCCACATCCTCGCCTACTGTCATCTGTCTTTTTAATTTCTTCAAGCTTGCGGTCGTAACATTATGACCGTTAATTAGAAAGAAGTTCAATTATCTTTTAAATTACTTAACAAAATTCTACTAGAACATAATGGAAATGATCTCATCAAAGGTAGCACTTGGTATAGCCGGTGTATGCGGTACGTTATTTTTAGGTTATTGCATCTATTTCGATTATCAACGACACAGCGATCCTGATTTCAAAAAGAAATTACGTGACCGTAAGTATACCGAATTAGAAACCAATTAAAATATAAAAATTACGTAATTGAAATTAACGTACAGGTCGTCGGGCAAAACGTTTGGCAGCATCGTCGGGAAAACGTGCAACTGTATTCCCAGATATGAGGGATCACGATGCTGTACAATTGTTCTTCTTGCAGGAGATTCAATTAGGTGAAGAATTAATGTCGGCTGGTGAGATGGCTGATGGTATTGATCATATTGCAAATGCTGTTGCTGTTTGTGCACAACCTAATGATTTGTTAAACCTCTTACAAAACACGTTAAAACCGGATGCTTTTGCAATGTTAATCGAGAAATTACCATCAGTTGCACCGAGACTGTTCAAAACGACAGCAGCTCCAACGTCTACAATGCAAGAAGAAGATGTTGAATAGAATTTGTCCGAAATTAAATGAACAATTCACGTAATAACAATAACAAGCCTTCATTGCTAGTCTCATTTGTTAGATCATTTCATCTTGCTGTACATTGTTACAAAATTTCCAATCTAACAAGCAAATATTTTATAAATGATTTTTCTTATTGTTGATGTGTTAATTTCGATAAAGGAAACAATAAAGAAACACCGAAATCTTAATAAATACACCATTTATATTTATTGGGAACATTCTAAATTTGATCATTTTTTAGAAATTGTTCCCTAATTATGTTCTTGTAAAAATTTTACCAAATATTTTTGTAATGGCAAGTTGGTTGTAATGATCAAAATTGTTAGAATACGTTTAGTAATTGAAAATATTAGAGAAAATATATATTTGAAATTAAAACGGTTTAATTTCCCCAAATAAACCGATCAATATTTCATATTTTATTCATCACCAAAAACTTACCATAATCGTGTTAACAAAATTCTATGTTGAATACTTCAAATTTTTTGTCAGTAAAAGCTTGCTAAAACGAATTCTTCAAGGCTTAAGTTCTTAAATTCATTCTATTTATATTCTCGTGACTGCTTCAAATTTATCACCTGTATTGCTTATAAATTTCCCACCATTAAAACTATTTCTCCCCTTATTAAGTAAAAATAGTACAGTTGTAATTTTTGGGGTCATAAAACGTTTCTAACATGCGAATATTTATTGAGAACTAATAACTTACATTTTCTGTAAATTCACAAATACAAGTGAAGAACATTCAAGGAAGTGGGTAGAAAAATACGATTTCAATTCTAAATATTGTAGATGGTCTAATTATAAGAAGTGACATAAACTCCAATAGTGTTTGAATCGAATTTAATTTATTGTTAATCACACAGAAAAGCGATTCATTTCTCTTCATATAATTTTGGTAATTCAGCTTCTAATCTAATTACTTTTATATAAGAAATTAATTGCCATTCTTCTAGACGTTTATCGTTATCTTTAATAATATAACTACTTGTATAACTAATTAATTCTTGACTACCATCCTGATCTAGATCGGCAACTAAAATCGAATCTAATTGATTTTGTAAATTTGGTTGACAAATTGGTTCAGTTTTCCCTTGTAACCAACATAATTGATTAATTTCAGCTAGACTAGCATTAATCACATAGACACTAGTTTCATTAAATGTTATTAAAATAATTTTCTCATTAATTAAATTAATAAAGTATGTATCATTTTTCCTGCTATTATTTGTAGTAGTTTTCGTTTTGGTGTCTTGCCATTGCCAAATCTTGATTATAAAACCATTTATGTGCCCTTTCAATGTTTTCAAATTTGTTTTAGTTGATTGGAATTGGAATGATTTTGGTAACATTATAAAAGCGTTATTATAAGGCCAAATTTTCTTCTTCAATGTTGTTTTATCGAACAATTCGATATTAGCTTTACAATCTGGGCAATTACCGGAATTATTTATAATTAATTCACGATTACCAATCGAAAATTTCCTACTTTTAGCATTATTTGTATGATTTTCATTAAAATCATCACCAACATCTACAGGTTTAATCATATAAGAATTGTTATGGTATTTTCTATGGATATCATCAATAGTTAACTGTTTGTAAATAGCGTTATCGGCATTTAAACAATGGAAAATTATATTGTTGTTTTCTAGTAGAAGATCGTGTAATAATGAACAAGAATCTATAACAATATTTAAAAGTGCTCGTCCTGTATGGCCACAAATCAACATTAAATTGTTACGCTGATAGATTGCTAACAATTCCTTAATATTATCGTTATTTAAATCGGGTAGAGCAATCGGGAATTCTAAATTATTAATAGACTGTCTCACTTCATGGCTATGTGCATGCCATACAACTTGTCCTGAGATTGTTTCAATACTTTTCAAGCCTCTCTCATCTAACAATAAACAATCATTAATACCATTCAAATCGATATCAATCATTGAACAATCCAAACGTAATGGTAGCACCTCTTGTCAGAAATACCAAGCAACGGATCCAGTGGCGCCCAAGAACGAAACTGCCCCATTATTCAACAATTTCGACTGTACTGACAATGAAGAAGATGATAATGTCGATATTGGTAGCAAATTACCACGAAATAAAACTGCCAAATTTAAATTATTCTGATTTAAACCGTGTACAAGATTGATTGGTCCTTTCAATTCAATATCATCTTGTTTGTTCTCCCAATTCGCCGTTTTTACACTGCACGTTTGTGGTAGTGAACATGGTAGAATCCATAGGAATATTATAATTGGTAGAAAACATAAAATAATCGATAATATAAAGGCAATTTTACGCAGCAATGACATTCTTGGTGGTTTCGTTTTAATCTCTAATAAATCATCACTGAATTGCATAAAATTAATAGTTGATGATACTGGTGAATTATGGAATTTATCGTATTTATTAATACCATTCTGTTGGTTATTCTTTGGATAATTATTCGTACAAATCGATTCCATGTGTAGTTCTTTCTCGGAATCCGAATCGCTTATTGATTGCGGTAAAGGTGCATAGACACCCTGTGATGAATGTGCCATTATTTCTATAATGTCACAATTAACTAATTCTAGAACAATTATTTTAAAACTAATTGTTTTAAATAATTTTTAAAACAAATATTTTAACGAAAACATTACGAATGAATGTTGACAACTTCCATTTTAATGTATACTGTTAGCTAAAAATAGGACTAAATCTCTTGTGTATAAAGCACCGTTGCCAAATCTTACCTAGCCTTATAAATACAAATTTAAAATTTTAAATTTAAATTGAATTATTAATTAAAACAAATTCTACCCAAATTCTTATTATAGGAGTGCAAAATGGTATTTTTTCTTTTAATTATAATTTATAATTCAACGAACGCAAATATGGCAATGCTGATATTTCTTACTGATTTTAGTCACTGATTAGTTTGGAAATGTTGCCATGACAACTCAAGGGCGCTAAATTTAAAATGAAAAACTAACTTTCAATGGTTGTATTATAAATAAAATGTACATCTTCAACTGTATAGAAATAAACACAGACAAAGATCACATTTAGATTAATCGATAAGTGACCTATATTTGGTGTTAATATCAAAATATCCATATATGTATATGATTATATATAGCTGAAATAATCACAAACAACACACGTACAATTGAAATTATCAATTTTTTTCCTCTTAAAAATAAATTAAAATTTATTTACAAGTTTCCAAAAAAGAAAATTTGATATTAAGTGTTTTATTATTATTCTTATTATCGTTTATATTTTTTTAAAAATGTTACAAAGCCGGTCCAGTATTATCATCAAAGTCATAAAATGTTTCCCTTGATGTCTCCTCAATACGATGTAGATTCTCTAATGTTGAGGCCATCATTCGAAGATTATCAACACCATTTAATAGTTGCCTAAAACAATGATTTTGTTAAATATAATGATAATTTAATTGTTGATTTTTTAATTGCCTTAATGAATGTTCGGCTGTAGTAGCTGCTGCTTTCAATTCTTGAGCTAAACGATGTGAATGTAAAATTTCACTTGGTGTATGAAAATCGTGACCACCAGCAGCCCCTTCTTCACCACGCAATGCACGATTCTCTTTTCTCAGTCTTTGAATTTCCACCTAGAATTATTAAAATCAATACAAACTCTTTATTATTATTATTATTGTCATTATTACATTACTCCTTTGTAGATTCTCTTCAACTTGTTCTAAAGCTCGTGTAAGATTCTCGGTATAATCCCGTTCTCTATTCCTAGCTAATTCAACTTCTTTAGTTAAATTTTCAATGCACATTGTCTGTTCAGCGATTTGTTGACGTGCTACATCTAATTCACGTTTCAGTCTTTCACATTCACGTTCTGGACTTTCAATCGATGAATCATCGGATTGTTGTTGAGTCCGTACAGCACCATCGGTCAAAAAATCTGGTAAACTCTTAGATACACCTACCTAACAATTGATTTCGTTTTAAAACAAATAAAATATTAACCGAAATTTATTACTTCATTAGGTGTGCAATTTCTTGGATTGTTTTCTAAAGTATCACCTCTAGCAATCGGTAAATCTAATGGGAATCCATTCTGTTGTCGACGTATTGGTAAATCTAACGGTATTGATAGATCATTATTATCACATCGTTGCTGTTGTTGTTGACTAGACTCAATTTTAATCCTGTTTACATTACTACTATTTCTATTAGGTGTGAAATCTGGCAAGTTAATATCCAAATTAAAATTACTATTCGTATTATTTCCTAGATAACACTGTTCAACAACTATATGATCTTGAACGAAATCCGGTAAGGCTGAAGAATATTCAGATATGAGTCGTGTTGTTTGTTTTGATTTCGTGCCAGTTGGTCGTGTTATTCCAGATGATGTTGACGGTGGTGATGATGATGATGATGATGACGATCTTGATACACCACCATTATTATTATCAGTTTGTATCGATTCTAAATCTGATATACTGCTAACTGGCCGGCCTTCGCAATAAACTTTCGGTCTTGCTCCTTTGTTTTGATAATTAGCTGAATCACAACGTAAAAAATGTTTGAATGAGAATGGATTGTCTTCACGACGATTACTATTCGATACCTCAGCACCTGCTTGTTTATACAATTAATTCAACATAAAAAACGATTCCGTTAAATTGGAATTTACCTGGATTTATTGTATTTGAACATCCACTTAACCTATTACCATCATCACCTAAATCAAGATTTAACGGTGGTGTTGTCTCATCTAAATTCGTGTTGAGATTATTTGGTGGATTTTCTCGATTTCTATTCGTATTATGTGATGTTTCTCTATTCTCTGCCATTATAAAATTTGTTTAAAACAAAAAAAATCAACTTCTTTTATGAATAAACGTCAATCAAAACCATTTTGACATATAACAGTCAACTGTTCACAATTTCGTATTCGAATCGCAACTTTAGACACAAAAATTAGAAAGAGATGAACGTATCGACATCTTTGTTGTACAAATCAAGTTGGATATTTGTGCGCAAGGCCAACTTTGTTTGAAAAAAGTACTGCTCAATATATACAACGCGTTTCACATTAGAGTAACTCTATTTTTAAAATTTAATTTCTTACAAATTGAGATTCTTTATGTAATTTCATGATGATGAATTTTTCAAATTTTGATTTTATTTAACCGTGCACTAGGTAAATTATTTCAATTTAAGGAATATTGAATAAAATATATTCATTTAAAGAACAATTCATTTAAACTGCTCTCAAATTCCATTTAAAGTCTCTGTTAATTTAATTATTGTAAGATTTAATAAATTACAACAATAAAGTTTCATTATAACAAGATCCAAATTAGTCTCAAAACGACCGCTATACTCAAAACAACCAAACTTAAAACAATTCTAAGATCCGTTTGCGATCTATTCCCATTGATGCCCGATACTTGTCCCTGTTGTAACGGTTTCGTTAGCCCCGGCATTGTTTTCTTTAAAGGTTCAGCCGTCATTGAAAATTTACTAGCACCAATTATCTTGACAGTAACTAGTTGTCCTAAATATTTCTCTTCCATCGGTATCAAAACTTGCTCATAGAACTTATTATGTCCCACATAATGTTTCTTATCATGTGATATTTCCGTTACTAGAATCTCTTGAATTTCACCAATTTTCTTCGTATACGGTTCATACGAATAGAATAAATCTGTTAATTGTTTCGTTCGTAATTTAACTTGTTGGGCTGGTATTCGTGGCATTAAAGCAGCCGGTGTTCCAGGTCTTGGAAAGAATTGATTAATAAATAAACTGGGGAATTTGTATTTTTCACACAACGATAAAGTTTCGTTAAAATTGTCTTCAGTTTCGGTTGGAAAACCACAAATTATATCTGTTGCAATTGTCATTCCAGGTATACGTGATTGTAAAAAATCGACAACGTATTCGAAATCTTTACGACAATATTCCCGTTTCATATCACCTAATACTTGATCACTACCGGATTGTACAGGTACATGGAGGAAACTATAAACACGTGGTTGTTGCATTATTTTCGATATTTCATCTAAATGTTCGAGAATATATGGTGGATTTGTCATTCCTAAACGTAATCGACAACCTTCCGGGATTACATCAACTAATTTCCATAATAATTCCGGTAATGATGTACCAATATCCCGACCATATGTTCCTGTATCTTCTGATGTTAACCAAATTTCAACAACACCCTCTTCAAAAGCTTGTTCAGCACGGGCTACAATCTCTTCGGGTGGATAACTAGCCAAATCACCTCGTGCATGTTTAGTTTTACAATATGTACATTGATTTAAACAGCCTGTATTAATGGCAATAATCTCAATTAATGGATTCCTTCGTACTTTCGGTAGTAATAAAGAAGCACCACCTAATTTTTTACCATTCTCTTTCTTCTTGCCAAACAAACGAACTGTATTACCTTTTAAAGTTTCCTCAACAACTTCAACAACACGATCGATTTGTTGTACACCAACAACGCTTAAACCTTGAACGAATTGTGCCTTTGGAGCACCTTGCGGTACGCAACCAGCTAAAACAACAAATTTTCCGTGTTTTTTAGCCGAATCGATTTCGTTTCGAAAATGATCCTCTGCTGGATTTTTTACTGTACAACTATTCAATAACCATAAGTCAGCTTCTTGTTTGTTTTGTGTTAGTTTATAACCGTAAGTTGCTAATTGACCAGCCATATATTCTGAATCGGAACTGTTATGTGCACAGCCCCAAGTTTTTATATAAATCGATTGAGTACCGGGGATATTATCGCCAGATGGTAATTCAGCATTCTTTACATTTTGCTAAACACAATAAATATTAAAAAACAATTCGAAATCTTGTTGGAAAACTCACTTTTTTCTTGGCAATAATTTTAATATTTTTCCGATTATTGTAACGTTCGTTCGGTGTAATATCATCAGCACCAATTAAATCTTCAATATCGTCAATAGTATCATTACAAGCCGGTGATATGGGGGCCATTTAATTATTTTGGAGATTCTCCAACATGCCACAAATTAAATGGTTAAATTTTTGTGAGGTTATGTACATACGCAACTATTTGCAGCCCTTATTAAAATTGGTAAAGAAGAAAATATCGATACAACATTTTTAGAGATATTCTACCCTTACAGAAATTGGATTTATTCATTTTTGAATTAACCATATGTTAATATTTTAAATTTCTATAAGAATTAATATATTTTGTAAATTTAGGTTGGTTATATTACTACTGCTAGTTGTGCAGCGTTGCCAAATTGTACAATCTTTGCCAAAATCTACAGAATAATTTCAGACGTATTTTCTAATAATTCCAAATTTAATTCAAAAAACAAATAATTATATACTTTTTGTATTTGTAGGCACAATTTATGAATATTTCGTAACTTTACCTATTGTAACTCGGAATAAATGTGAAATATTGTTTTATAGAAAAGTGCCAATGTTGATTATCGATATTACAGTTCTCTGTATATCAATTGTCAAATTCGTTTATAGATTTATTAAGAAAAGTTAATAAATTTCTCATTAATATCTTAATTTGAATGAAATGGCTTCAGTTTTGGAACAATTTGTAACAACAGTCCGAACTGCTTCATCACTTGGTTAATATATTTTAATAATTATTGAAGAATCTTCGTATAAATTGAATTGAGGTTATGTTTTCTTTTAGGCAATTATAAGGTACTTTGTGAATATTTAAGTAAATCGTCAGAAATTCTGCTTAAAAATACTCAACATTTAGACAACGTATTGGAAACATTGGATCCACAACAACATTCGTTAGGCTATTTAGTGGTATTATGTGCAAAATTTAATGCACCGTTACCAAATACTTCGGTTGATAATCGCTTCCAACAATCCCAAGAATTCATACAGGAATGTAATGGGGAACAGATCCGTTTAGCACCGGATACATTTGCAGAATTGTGTCATTTAATAACGAATTATTTAGTCGAACAAAAACAACCAATCAGAGGGATTTTATTATTGAAAAAAGCAATATCAAAATTACGTTTCTTCGATTCACAATTAACATCAATACATGCTGATTTGTGCCAGTTATGTTTGTTGGCAAAATGCTTCAAACCAGCTTTAGAAATCTTGGATATCGATATTACAGGAATTTGTCAAGAGGTTCGTTTTATTATAAACAATTTTACTTTTTTAATAATAATTTTATTATGAATTTTAGACAGGACAAACTTCTAATGGATCTCAATTCGATTCAAAATACTTTCTATTATATTATTATTATGGTGGAATGATTTATTTAGCAATGAGGAATTTAGATCGAGCTTTATACTTTTTTGAAGTTACTATTACAACACCAGCACATGCCGTTTCTCACATTATGCTAGAAGCTTATAAGAAATATATTTTAGTTTCTTTATTACTACAGGGCAAAGTTTGTTATAAATTCATCGTTTTCATTTTTAAATTATTTTAATTATTGCTATTTACAGATTCAAGCTGTGCCTAAATATGCATCTCAAGTTGTACCTAGATTTATTAAACCGTTATCACAACCGTATCATGATTTAGCGAATGCATTCGTTTTAAACAATACATCAGATTTGAATACTGTTATTAATAAACATAGAGAAATGTTTGATAGAGATAATAATTTAGGTCTCATAAAACAAGTTGCATCTGTACTTTATAAAAAGAATATACAAAGACTGACGAAGACATTTTTAACGTTGAGTTTATCAGATGTGGCCAGTCGAGTTGGTTTATCTGGACCTTCAGATGCTGAACGCTACATCCTTCATATGGTAATTATTTTCTTCTTTTTTTAAAATATAGATTTCGATATAAATTAATTTCAAAAATAGATAGAAGATGAACAAATCTATGCGGCAATCAATCAGAAAGATGGTATGGTGATTTTCCGTGATGAACCAGATAAGTATGGTGGTCCGGATGTTTTAAAGAGTTTAGAAACACAATTATCAATCTGTATGGAATTGGATAAGCAAATATTAGCAATGGATGAGGAGATTCAAGTTAATCCGGTCTATGTAAAGAAATCGAGTGGTGCACAAGAGGACGAACAACCCAGTAAAAGTACATATGCTATGTAATTATTTTTTGAAATTCGTTTTAAAATTGTCGTGGATATAGTTTCGCTAGAGTTCGATTTTTCTTTCACTTAAACGATGAATGTTATTTATTTGTTTTTATATGTGGCTCAATAACTATTTGTACACTGCTGAAGTAATGTAATAATAGAAAAAACGATTTAATTATAGATATTAAACAATAATTTAATGCTATTATCCTGTATAAATTGAAATAAATTACAACGAAATTATTTTAGAAATTCAACAATATCCGAGAGGACTAATTTTAGAGGATTCTCTATAGTTTCATCGAAATACGTGACGTTTTTAACTGAACTTTTGACTTCTTCGTATTGTTGGAGATGTTCAGGCCATGCACATTTTTCGAAATAGCCTTCACAGTCTGGTGGTTCATAGACACGCGTCTGTCGTCGACGACAACACTCATCTTTATCCAACGTAAAATAATACTTTAAATCGAACAACGGCAATAATGGCTTATAATTAAAAATACAAAAACCTTCAACAATAATCACATGTAAATCAATTTCATCCATTCGCCCTTGGACGAATTTCTTCAAATCATCAGTATCATAAAGCGGTTTCTTCAACATTATCGGCGATTGATTCGTAACAATTTCAGATTTATCATTTCCAATTGATCGACAAACGTGTTGATACATTTTCTCCATATCTAAACTCGATAAAATATCGAAATTTATATGGACCAATTCTGGTAGCCATACGTGTCGAGGATCATCAACTGGTAGAAAATAATCATCTTGCGATATTAATTGGGCCCGATTTCGAAATATTTCCTTTAATTGTTTGGCTAATGTTGTTTTACCACCACATGTCACGCCACAAATACCGATAATTAAAGCACGTTTACCGGTCATATTGATCGAGAACACTAGCAAATTTCGATTTCAATAGAAACGTTGAAAGAAACTACGCAAAATAACATTGGTAATTCCGTAATTACATGTTATCATGTTTATAAAAGAAGCAAAATTATGCAATCTGTCCCTAGGTTAAATTACATCATTTAATTTTTTTTTGTAAGCTGATCTGTTCGGTGTGAAGTGATCTTTACGTCAATACCGTAGGACCGCAGCACTAGCGGCAGTGGCGTAACTAACGTTGAATATACAGAGGAATATTTGAAGTTTCAGAACTCGTAATTCACAATAAAAGTATGAAATTTAATGTTTTTACAGAAAAATCACAATTGTGGCCTAATTAATTGGAATTTATAAAATCTTATTTAATCTTTTCAAGTATTTTTAGTAATATTTTGACACAATTCATTTACACACTTAGATTTAGTTTACAGATGAAGCGAATTTTAATCAACGCAGTTGAAAATTTGATGGGTACATTTAGGGAATACAAATTTAATATCAATTTTCAGCGAACATAAAAGTGGTAATTCCGCTACAAACAATCACAAAATCAATACGAATTGTTGTTTTGAAAATGGCATTTATTATATCACTACAAGGCTACATTTTAATAGTTTTGTTTGTTTTTTTTTGATATAATAATTTAACTCATTAGGAATTAAAGAGACTTTCAGAAACGAAAATTACAGAATTAAACAACGAAAAAAATTGACTACAAATTTTCGTTTCTGAACATTAAAAAAATCACAAAAATCGATGATCATAGTAACAATAAAATAATAATAATAAAATGAACCGATCACAACAGTGATTGACTAAATTTGAATAGACGAACCAAGTTATTTTTCTATTTTAATAACAAATCAATCAAAATTATAATACCACCAATATATTACATGTTTTGTTGAGAATCGAATTATTCCCAGTTGCTATTTTATTGATTCAATTATTTACTTATTTATTTATTATTAATTTCACTGTATTTATTGAAAAATGGGAGAGGATATTAGATCTCAAATCCGAATTTAAACAGTTAATTATGGCTACACCCAGTGATTTTATTCGTACAAAAACGAAAATATTAAGAAATCACCAACAAATTACAAAATTTCAATTGCATAAAAATTTTAAATAAATTATAATTTCATATTAGCACCTTTAATAAACAAATGAAAAAAGTCTATTAATAAAGTCTTTGGTAATAATATTACACGATTAAATTTGCTTTATCAAATTGTACAAATTTAATTTACTCTATTGACTCAAGTCTAGGAATTAAAAATTAATGGACAAGACCGCATTTGAAGGTTTATATAAATGTAATCCGTGTTTTGTTTCAACAAATCCCCAAAGTGTAGCGTTATGGACACCAACGGAATTGTTTAAATTGAAACGAAATGAACAGATAGTATACTCCGAGCTTTTTTGGAACGTTATAATAATTATCAAAGTATCAAAAATATGTTTATATCTTCCAATTAATTAAATAATTTTTTAGTCTCCTACAACCTATAAACGGTTATAGCTGCCACAAACTATTCCAATTGTAGTTGTTTCTTGGTTTATTTCTTTATTTTAATGATTAATTATTATCATATAAAATTACACACAGTAGTTTCAATAATAGTAATAATTATAAGTCTGTAATCACGTCCCTTTTTATCATTTGTAATTGAAAATCAAAATGGTTCTCTTCTCCACCTTATCATCACCATATTCAAAACAAATTGATATGTAAATATATAGAATAACAATAAAGTTTATATATAATTTGTTCTAACAATATTCCAACAAATCTAAATTTGTTGTTGTTGTTTTATCATCGTTAATAGTAATTATTATCAAAATGAATATAGTAGAAAGTAGAAAATGCACCAAATTGTTTCCGATTTTTTCCTTTTCTTGTTTATACTCTATACAGGTAACTATTGACATAATTTTATTTATTTTAATTGTTTTAAAATGTATTATATTAAGCTTTCCGTATCTATATCAACATTTATATCTCACTTGTTTTGATTATAATCCATGTTTTTAGCCAAATTATTTACAATTTTTTTTATATACAAAAAAAACATTCTAAAGGTCCGTAATTTGCTAATCACCAGGATGTTCAGGGCACGATCGATTCACTTCAAACCATTGATCTATGCAACTGTAAATCGATAAAAAATGATATTAAATTTGAATTTATTGATTAATAAATGAAGAATTTCCTACGTTTTATGGTATATACATAGACAAGGTAAACGGGCTATAACATCCCCTTGACTTAATTCTTCTAAACATATCACACATTCTCCTTTATCATCAGTCAAAATATCTTCTACAATCATCAAAAATTATTTTATTTCAATTGCATGTATGAAGAATAATTTAAATTAATTACCGTTGTAGGAAAGCCGTGGTTTCGTGAGGCACATGACTAGATGACATTCTATGTCGTCTGGAATTACAAATTTACTGCAAACTGGACACTTGATCCCTGAAAATTTTCAAACCATCATTAATAATTAATTCTATTAATTTAGTTATTCGAAAATTTCATTAATATACACCTACGATAATATTGTTCAATAAATAGTAATTATTGATTTGCTAACGTTCAACTTAATTTAATTTCCAATAGATAGTATTTTGCAAGTTTCTCCAACAACCACAATAATAATAAATTAATTAATTTTATTTGAATTTTACCAAATCATAAATTATACACGATTCAATTCAAACATTTATACATATGTAGGATTGAATTAATAATTAATTTAATTAGTCAAATAATCAGTTAATTAATTAATTACCATAAACGACACGATGGAATCGATTATTTGTATCGGGCTCTTCATCAGGAACGCATGATCCTATCACAATCCCCATAGCCAAAATGTAACAAGCAATTGTTATAGTGATAAATAGGTGTGAAAATGTCAAAGGTTGTTATCGTTTAATAATAACCGATAGATAAATATTCATAACTTTCTTGTAATTACTTTTTGAAAAATTAATTTTACGGAATAATAGTAAAATATAAATAACATACATTTATACTGTTGCAATAATTATATAAAAGTATAGCACTTATTTCACCATTAAGACACAACATTTCGAAAACAAATGTTTGTTTCAAATATTTTTTGATTTCCTTCAACAAGAGTACGGAAAAAAAAGAAAAATCGGAAAAATAACCATGCGCAATTGCTCTAACAGTTTATATTCTCTTAATAACATACGTACAAGTTGTAAGTACGTTTATGTATCAAATAGCAATATTTCACATTACCATAGCGACAATGTTTAATGTTTCTATAGAGTAGTATATAATTGATTAAAGATCATACTAGATTTATTATTATATTTAATAATAATAATAATATAGAAAAATTCCATTATATTAATGGATATTTCAACCTTGTTGTAAAAGAGGATTGAACATTCGTAAAAACAGCATTCAAGGCGACAAGGATTCAACCTTTTTTGTAAGGAAAAATCTATTTTTATAACAAATAAAAATATAAAAAAACCAGGTGTAGTCCTAAAATTGAAATATCACAATCATTTATACTAAATCTTGAGGCAACTGATTTATTTCGGATGAAATGATTGAAAATCTAGAGGATCTCAAGTGCCACAATATTAATAAATACAAAATTACAAACTTTGGCTTGTTATTATATTAACTCAAAATTAGCGAAATTAACAGATCCTTTAATTCATTAATACCTTGAGTTATAAATTCAAAATATAAACTAAGCATTTTACTAATTTATGAGTGAAATAATTTAGTGAAAAATACTCTTTTGATTGCGAATTTTAACATTCTGGACGATTCTGTTAATTTTGAAAACATGTTGAAAAGCAACATTGAAAAAAATACAATCAACAGATTCATGAGAATGTCTCTGGTGTCTTGTTGTTTTTGTTAACTTTTTTCAAGCCTGTAACATATTCTTAGCACTTGTTTTGTATACATTTTTTTTTCATTTATTCGGTTCGTTCAATGCTATATCTTTGAAAATAAAATTATTCAAGTAGAACGAAGAAAATCATTAAAATTTGAATGAAAAAATTATACTCTACGTAGACGGAACTTTTTAATGACAGAAACTAGAAAATTGCTTCAAAAGAAACTTAAAAAAATAAAGGTAAAGTAATAGGAACTAAATACAAACTAGTATACAAGCTGTTTGAAAGATATATGATACGATACAACAAGTTATGAAATTTATCTACCTACACACAATAAATAATTAGTAATAGAAATTGGAGCAACAAATAAGAAAATGTAATAAGTTGTGATACCTGTACGTAACTAAAGAGGAAAAATTAAACAACCAAGGGCTTACAAAAGACAATCACATCGTTAATAAATTACAACAGAAACGAGAACTTACACAAAGACAAAACAAAAATAAAGAATTAGGAATATTGAAGATGAAAATACGGCAATGAGAACCATATTTTGAATACCATAGCAGATGTGAAGACTAACGTTACAAAAAACTACCCTGAATAAAAAGAAAAACAAAAATATTTTGATTTTTATGTGAATGTTTGAATAGAAATTGAAAGTAATTAAATTAAAAAGCATGTAGACCTTATTCGAGGATCTTTCTTGTATTTCAAAATCACCAAGTATCAACAAAGATCCAAGCATAAGCTCCTTTTATATTTAGATCAAGTGATTCATGAAAAAATATAATTTTTTAAATTCTACTCCATTTGTTGTTTTCATGCTGCAGACTTATTCACTGCAAGTAAAACTGCACTTGGTACTTCTTTCAAACCTGCTTCTACATATACCAATTATAACAAGAAAAAGTTTTCAAAGGTCAAAAATTACATTAACTCCGACCCTGATTAAATACAATCAATTTTCAAACTTGTTCGATTGAAAATATGTACATAAATTTGTAATTTAATATTTTATTCCCTATTATTTTACTAAATATTATTAAATTAGTAATCATTGAATTAATTAAACATCAACGAAAATGAGTGGAGATAAAGTCAATTATTTCAAACGAAAAAAGACAGTTACAGATAAAGTTTAGAATGGTCCAGAGAATTTATTAATAGCTTACCAATAATAAATAAAAGCGACACTTAATTATTTCTACACTACGTTATGTAAATATTAAAATTTATTGATTTAACGATATAAAATATAACTAGAAATTTTCCATTATACCTTTTTCTTTATGTTCAGTAGATGGTGTGACATTTAAATGAGACGACACACTTTGGCCCATTATTGAAAATAGTAGAAAAAGGGAAAATTGTAAACAACTTTTGCAAACACACAAATTTTTATAATTTGTTGACAAAAAAAAAATTGATAATAACAATATGATATGAAACCATAGAAGTCACAGTAAACACTCCTCACTTTGTTCGATAGACATTCATAAAACGACAAAAACAAATTGTTAGCTTTGTAACTAAAGATAGAACAAAAAACTTGGAGTAGGTCCGGATATGTAACATGTAAAATTGAATAAATTACTAAATTAACTATTAGAAATCTTGTTGTGTACTAAAATTTAACATTTATACGAAACAGATGAAGACAGAGAGAGTTTATATTAATTTCAAAATATCAAGAAAAAAAGGAAGAGAAGGGGGAAATGTGAATAACATTCTTGCAAGATACACACCAGATAGATAACGCAATTCATTTCTGGGTGGATACAATTTAACACTGTATCAAGTATTAAAAAACCAATTATCACATGTTAGAGAAATTATTAATAAAATCAACAAGTTTGTTTTTCTTTTATCAAGGTCTATCCTACCTATTAGTTGTGTTAAAATGAAATTAATTGATAAAATAGATGATCATAAGAGATAAGAGTATAATTTTTCTTGTTAATAACAAAGGAAACTTCCTTTCATTTTCTATTACAAATATCATTTACATAAAATTTCTTAATTTTATTAAACATCAACTTCAATAACAATAATGAAAATGGTGTTTCTAAATATTTATATTATCAATTGCTAAATGAATTAATAATAGTTTGAAGATGTATTAATAGATAAAAAAAAGGATTTAATTTGTAGACAAAAGGAAATTATTAATAAATCAAACTATACCTATAAACATGAACAAAGAACTAGTGAATCAAGGACAGAATATTATAAAATATTCATCAGTTTTCAACAGTTTCAATAATCTGTTCCGATTTTTTTTTTTAGTTATTATTCTCTTTTATGTTACATTACGTGACTTTCAACGATACACACCTCTAGATAATTAATATTAAACAGAGCTGTACTAATCACTAGAACTTTCAATTGTTTTGTTATAGTAGTTCACAAATACGGTAATCGCCACTTAATTGTAATGAGTCCAATCAATAATTACGAATAGAAAAGTAATTGGAAATACGAATGTAATTAGAAATGAATGTATGTAATTCTAGAATAATTTTTATTCCAGAAAATCAATATTTGAAATATAAATTAAAGGGATTAAAAATTATAGACAAAAAATTGTAGGACCATTGACAGATAAACAATGTGACAACAATTAAGTTATTAGAGGAAAGAAACTTGAACAATTCAACTCGAAAGTTGACAATCATTTAAATATGTGTACCTATACAATCAGACTCAATGAATAATTAATCGCAATAGAAATCGATGTTTCTCCGGATATCTATACATGCTATCTGAGCTACAGTTTGCCTGAACAATACACAAAATCTGTATAGTTAGACTAATTAATGTAGCAGTTATCGGAGGTTTCTTGATACAATACAGATTGAAATTTGGGTTATTATACTGTGTTTGATATTATAAAGGTTAAAATTTGCTATTCTAATAACTATAAATGAAAAAACCAAAAAAATGTGTTTATTATCTTATAAATAAGTTATTAAAAGATCAAGTTCATAAACTTCTTTATCTAAATCATATAAACCAAAATGTTCTTATCAGTAGGTTTCTCTATCTAACACTAATTAATATCAAATCGATAACGTCCTTCATGTTGACTTTATCGATCTTTTCTATTTTATTTGATAAATAATGAAACAGTGAAATGAACATGTATGATTAAAGTTAACGAAATTTTAATTGTTGTATAATACTAGAGTGAAAAATTTATATCTTAGAAACTATTTGGAATTTGTATACAACAATGTATTTGATAGAAAGTTTTAGACGATGACTATTGTATTTATTATTTATCAAAAATGTACATCTGTCACGTGGATTGTTAATTTGAACATTTTAAAGCGATTAAAATTGTTTTTAAAGTTATTTAAATCTTTTATCAGTACAACATTAAAATTATTATTAACTTTTTCTTTAATTTTCGTATACCATAATATACATATTCAAGACGAAAATTTTGTTATTTTTAGGCCAATTATAGTTGATATCGTTCACTATATCAATCATTATAAAATATTCATATCATGTTAAGAATATAAGTACATAATAATGAAAATCACCATAGTCTCAACGAAAAAAAAAGTCTACCTAAGTATAATTACGAATTTCAAGGAAGAACGACTTTGCTTGTTGTTATTATTTTAATTTTCATTGACAATGAAATAACGTCATATACTATCTTATTAACAAACTAATAATTAATTATAAGATCAACAAAAACGAGTAGACAATTTATATTTTCACACTAATGGTTTTCAAACAAATACACTCAAATTTTGATAGAAATGAGACATTCTTATGAAAACGATATTCTTCATAATTTTTAAATCAAGTGCTATTAATCATGATGGTATGTCGATTTATTTATAAATATTTAAAAACTATAGAGGCTTTATTATTATTGAAAATAAACTACTGTAAATACAATTTTCTCGAAAATTTCAAGTATTAATATATGTTTATAATCTCCTTCAACCAATAGTTATAGAATAGAAGAAATATTTAAAAAATTAGATGTAAAAAATGTATACTTGAATACATTAGCAATGTAATTTCACACGATTATGAAGCTGAAACTTGAAAAAAAGTACTGAATAATGACTTTATTAATAACGTTTAAAAAGTGAATCTTTTCTGTATTAAGACAATACATGCATCATTTTCCGGAATTATTTTTGGAATTGTAACTAAAAAACAATTAATTGAAAGGTTGAAAAATTATAGAATATGCAATTCTATATATCTGTAGATATATCTATAGGATTATTTGAAAATAAATCATTTTTCTTTATTGAATTGTAATCTAAAGTAGAAAATTATATACTTATAACTTTTCAATAGATTCTCTACATAGATATTGAATTTCAAATGTATTAAAATCTGTATTTCCATCTACTTCAATTTCCCCCAAAATTACGTCAATATTTCCCCTTTGTTAAAACAACCCAAGTTTTCTATTTGTCTCTATTTTTAATTATCCGCTAACAATAAGAGCAAACTACAATAAGTACCATACTTTCATTGAAATTAGCCTGTGAGTGAGCATATAATGTTTAATATTCAATATTACCAGATGTTACAGTGTTGAATTTCGATTAATTTAGGGTAAAAACTGATTCTATAGGAAAGAAATATTGAATATTAGAAGTAAACATATTATATTTGAATAACTGCAACCGATAGTGTACATGAGAGTAAATAAGTTTCAAAAATTTTCTATTATACAAATCAAAGATTTTGTATACTAGAAAATATTAGAAGACCTGTAATCAAGTTGAAAATAGACATATCTGTTCGTCCTTCAATTCCTTTGATGTCGTTCTTTAACAACCACCAAAGAAGATTCAATAGAGGTCAATTAGGTTGTAATCTCAAGCATAATTTTAGAATAGAGTCAGTTGTTAATAACATAGATAACCAAATTAATAAATGATTATACTATATTTAGTTACAAAGGAGCTTCTAATTAGGCAACTTTTCAATTACTTGGCTATGAGAATTAGCGATATTACAAGCCAAATAATTTCGAGTCTCACTCCATTGAAAATGTATTACAAGAAAAAAAAATTTGGCTATTGAAAATCAGAATATTACCTATCGATTATGTATAAACCTCAACAATTTAGCCCCATTCTGTTACTGTCATTACTACTACTACTATTTCGAATAAAAATAAACTCATTTAACAGGTAAATATTCAACCCTATAATAAATATTTATTTAGATGATTAGGAAATTTTCCAAGAACTCTACTGCCAGTTAAAATACCTATTTCCTGCACGTGTTTCTAAATATTACCGCTAATAATAAAAAAAATTGTTATAAATAGATATAAACGACTTTAATTGATTAATTAATTGTTTGATATGTCAGGTTCTTGAAAAAACAAAACAAAAACAAAAACAAAAACAAATAGAAGTTGTCTAATTACAACCAACATGACTAAAATCTAATTTTAATGAAGAGTAAACTTTCTAGTTGAATCTCAAATTACTGTTGGTTAAATAGAACTACACAAACAATAACAATACAAAAGTTAATTATTATTTAATTAAGTCGTTAATTTGATATCTATCCAGGGATTGCTAACTAGATAGTTGTCTAACAATTTTTTCTTCTTGTAATTACCAATAAACAATCAATTCCTATATTGTAGTTCAAATAAAAAAAAAAATTGTACAATTATTCCAAATTGTGTACAAATTATTAGAGAAGAATTAATTTGAATTTTTAGTAATAATTGTTGTAATTTTCATATAAAAATAAATATAATGTAAAACTGAGTTTTCACGTGACTCGTATTTTATAACTCATATCTATAATTTTTTTTTGCAAAAAAATCCTCAATTAGCTTATACTTTCGGTAAATTTAGATTTTCCTACAAGAATTGGGAAAAAGGAATTGCCTTGAGATTTCAACGAATGTAGAACAATTACATTTTATGTTCAATTACAATAAAACTACGCACAATGTTTATTAAATGGCCGTACGGGAATTTCAATGATACTTGTGCTTTTAGATAATTGAGCGATATTGTAATGTTTTAAAATTTTCCAAAGTGTCTCAATTTATTTGTAATATTCAATGTTTGTTTATTGATAGGCGATTTATCATAATCATCGTGTAAAATTTATATTGGAAATCGTCTACAATCAATCAGTTTATTGTTTGTTTTAAAATGTTGGAAAAAACGACATGTATTGCGTCAATTAATTGTAAACAAACACATAAACGCTTGGGGAAATTTTAAATAATTCGCTTTCTCTCTCTATTTTTCTAACAACTTTGGTTATTAAAATACACGTCATAATAATACTGCAATCACGTGGAAATCTATCAATAAAAAACTTTAATCTTATTGTATTTTTAGTTTATAAAGAAATTCACTTACCATTTAATGACCAAATATGCGATGGTAAAGAATGTGCAGCATAGACCCGTCCTAATGCAATACTGGAGGCAGTCGATCCTCCCAAGGCCCCATTAGCATCCTCTGTTGAACTACTATCAGTTTCTGGACTAGCACCAGTACTAACATCAAAACTAGCACCAGTTGGTATTGTTTCATGACTAGTATGTAAATCTGGTACACTAGATAACGATCTAGCCCTTTGTCGATCATTCGACATTGTTACACCTAATGAACGCATAAAACGGAATCCAGGGGCTGTTACCACATCTGTACTGCTACTTGTTGAAAAGGCCCTTGTACGGGGACTTTGTTGTGTATCACCCTGTGCCGTACTCGGTTTAGCGCCCATTGTTCCTTTCAAATTTCTTCTATTTTAAACAATTTAGAACAATATAGAACTAACCCCTGGGAATTTTCCAAATTATCCCCCGCGATTTTTTTTAATAGAACGAAAATAAAAACCATAAAAATACAAACACTATTTTACATTGTTAACAATCATTTGTTTCAATTAATAAGGCAAACAAAACAAAAACACTCTTTGACACTTGTCATAAACAGAGATCTAATGAAAAATCACCGAGTTTGACAGACGACATTGCATCGCCTCCTTAGATCGTTCTCTTTCTTTTTTGATTTCTATACAACAACAAATTACTAACCTTCGATCAATGTATTAATAACAATAATAATAAATCACAATAACCTGGTAATTATTTTTATGGTATCGAAAAAAAAATTAACACTAAATGCTTGTTAGTCAATTAACAATTTTTTTTTTTTTTAGGAAATAAATTTAAACATTGCGCAAGTTAATGTCGCGCATTGGCCAAAGCCAACACGATTTTACACTAAACCAGGTGGTAGTAACTTATATAGGCAAACGATTCTCCTATTTTTTGTTAACTTGGTAGTTCAACGGCCGGTTCTTAGGTGGCGCTTTTGTCAAAAATAAATATACATGTGCGCGTAAATGTCATTATAGTGACAATGACATTTCTCGATTCGAACAAAGAAACGAGTAATGTCACAAAATTCTAAATTTTATCTTGTTATTTTTGAGTAGAAACATTTAATATGAATAAATATCCCAATTATTACTAAAATTTAAGTGTATTAATATTAGTGATTATAGTGTATTAATAGCAGTGTATTAATATTAGTGATTATAGTGCCTTATAGTGATTATTATTATTAAGTTGCTAAAACAAACGGTATTTTTTGAGGAAAATTTGTACACTATGGTAATGCAATTGCTGCTCTTAAAACTACCAGAAGCGTACTATTTTGGTGAATGTTGACGGCTATTCAAGATCTTTGGTGTATTTATTAAGTGTTGAAAGTAATATTTTGTAAGTTCCTAATATTTTAACTGTTTATATGTTTGTATTGTTTATATACATATGTTTGTGTTGTATTATTTGAATTTACATATAAATAAATTCGTTTGATTAAATTTTTCTAAGTTTCATTTTCCTGATAAGATAAAAATATAAAGATATGAATACCAATATGTATATTTATATGACGTCACTCACGTCATTCAAAAATGCGATTTGTGCGCCACCTAAGAACCGGCCGTTGAACTAAAGCTGATAAAATGGTGGAGAAGGGGGAATCATTTAACTATAGAAGATACACGGGTCTGCACTAAACATCAATGCAGTCATATTGTTTTTGCATGAATTATCAATTTCGCCAATAGATGCCAGCACGAGAGCATAGCTCGGATTGGATAATCAGCCAGAAACAAATAGCGCGAAATTTGAAAAAAGTCAATATTAAATAAAATTAACCATCAACAACTCAATAAATTAATTTAGAGAATTTATATAATTCTAAAATAAATAAATATAACAATAATACAATAATAATAATGTTAAATTCTTTAGAAATTAGACAAATATACTGAGAATAAAATACACTGGTGTATAATTGGTTGCATACCATCAAGTGATGTAGATTTAGGGTACAATTTGAATCTTTAGCGGCATTTCGTAGGGTTTCATCCCTTTAATGTTATCAAAAATATCCACCATTCGTTCTAAATCAATAAATTAGAAAACATGCGCAATTTGTATATTGTGCAATGTAGAAGTGTAAAATAAAACAATTTAAACAATTAAATAAAACAAATTGATCATATCAATAATCTAGTTTTAATATAACATTAATTTATTATAATAATATGTTACTAAATAATTATAATTAAATTCCACAATTCTCCTGTAATAATATTAATTATGGAAGAAACTAACGATGCCCATGGTTATTCAAAATTGGGTAAATCTCGCCAATCAAATGATTATCATCATAGTTCAAATACATTTTCAAATATATCACCACCAATAGATGCTTATAATGCTGTTTATTTATCGTTTGTATTAGGTGGTGCTGGATTTTTATTACCCTATAACAGGTAGAAAATTATTCGAAATTATTGATAATTGATTTCAATTGGTAATTTTCAGTTTTATAATGGCAATGGATTATTTCAAAATCCGTTATCCTGGCACTCCTGTTGTTTTCGATATGTCGTTAGTTTATATTGTTGTTGCTTTCTTTACCGTTCTCGGTAATAATTTATTAGTGGAAACGTTCACCTTGAATTCGAGAATCAATTTCGGTAATAGGATAATCTATCGTTTATAATCAATCATATTGTTTATTTTTATTTTGAAGGGTATATCATGTCCTTTATTACTTTGATATTTGTTGTCGTTTGCGAGGTATGGTGGGAAGCTTTCGGTACAGCTACTTCTTATAGCGTTAATTTAGCTGCTGTAGCAGTCGTGGCTGTGGGTTGTACAGGTAAATCAATTTACTCAATTTATTTGATTTGATTTCAATCGACATTTCCAGTACAACAATCGAGTTTTTATGGATATACAAGTATGCTACCAGCACGGTATACACAAGCCCTTATGGTTGGAGAGAGTAAGTTTTATTTATTTTTTAATTGTTATAAATTATTAAAGGGATTGTTTAAGGTGCTTCCGGTGTTTTTACTTCATTCGTTAGAGTGTTGACTCGGTTTTTCGTCCCAGAAATTCGTGGTAGTACAATCTATTTCTTTACAGTATCAGTATCAGCAGTAGCGACATGTTTTGCCATGTATCATCTAATTAGAAGGACTGATTTTATACAATTCTATATTGCATTGTGTGAACGAGCCAAAACTAGGATTACTTTAGAACCTACAGAAGATGCTGGATTAGTAGTTTTGTTTCTTTTGATAGAATTCTAAATTTCTTCAAAATATTCTTGTTGTAGATTGAAACTAACGACGCCCAATATGGTGTATTGAAAATCCAAAATAGCCCACCACCGACAGCCGGCAATACGTTAAGTTTTGCTAATCCAGCCTACGAACCGTCTGGAAATGTTAATGTTCCTACCTATAAAGTAGAAGATGTAGTAGTCCGAGGCCGGCAAAGTATGAGTACTAGTGGAGGTCTTAGTGGGATTAGAAGTATGATTTAATTTCTTTAATCGTTGAATTGTTAAGTTTTCAATCGTATTTCAGGAGGGTTAATAGCTCGATGGGAGATAACTAAAGCTATCCATCCTTACATGATATCGATATGTTTAGTATATTTTGCTACGTTATGTTTATACCCTGGGATAGCATCGGAGATTGTTAGTTGTCGATTGTTATCATGGATGCCTATATTGATGATGGCATTCTTTAATGGTGCCGATCTAATGGGCAAAATGTTAGCATCGTCATCACGTTATTGGACTGGTGGACGATTAGTACGTTGTTCAGTTGCTAGATTAATAATGATACCATTAATGATAATGTGTATTGCACCAAGATCAAATCCAATATTTTCAGCTGAAGTTACAGCGTTCACATTTGCATTGATACTAGGTTTTAGTAATGGTATATTAGGCAGTGTGCCAATGATACATGCACCTGGGAAGGTCGATGAACGTTATCGTGAATTAACTGGTAACATCATGACATTGTTGTATAATTTTGGTCTAACGACCGGTTCATTGATGGCATACTTTCTGGAAACAATCATCAGTCCAATGGAAGAACATCCATGTAGTAATACACAAAATAGTCATGGAAAATTAAGTGAAATCATTGTAAATCTAACAACAAATCCTATTGTTACGACAACACAAAGCACTCTTGTTACGCTTATTTCTTTACCGTCAACACTACCAGCAGTAATTGAAAATACAACTGAACCCTTTCAATAAATCAATTTCGTTTAATAACTATACAATTTATTTGAGCTTTGTTAGTGTTTACCTTATACCAGATTCAATAAAGAATCAATGTAAACAGTTGATTGTTTTCTTTACAATTACCACCACCAGGTTGAGCAGTTCTTTCGAGGGTTGCCATAGCTATTCAACAATTCAACAATCATGTCGCACCAAACGTACAACCATCAGTGGCAAAAAGCTCAAAATATCCTAACAGAAACTGTACAAATCGAGCCAGTTCAAGCTGATCGAAGAGAACAACGTCAACTATTAGCCATCCTCTATATCAAGTATATTTTAATTTCAAATCAATTAAACGAATGTATTGATCAGATGATTCAACCACAAAAACGCCGATTGATTCGTCGATTATTAGAAGCAACTTTAGGTAGAATTCTAGAATTGAAATCTGATCTAATTGAAGCTGATCTAAATGAATATACACATTGTGGTGATGTATTGGAATTAATTAAAACCACTCCATTTGGAAGTGAATTGAAGATTCCAACATGTTTTCGCGAAGAACGTCAGGAAATTATAGATTATCAACAGAAAACAATCGATAATGTTTTAGAAAAACTCGGTTATATTGAGCAACCATTAGAGAAGCCACCATTAACCGAACAACAAGCAATTTTAATAATTCAAGTACATGAAAGAGCACGACAGGGACGTTTGAGGGCGCAATTTATGCGTGAAGTGAAATCAATGAAAGACAGAACAAAACCGTCAACAATCGATGGAGAAAATGGTGATCAGAAACGTCCAAGTTTAAAGGCTGTTTTATTAATACAGAAAATCTGGCGTGGTTATATTACACGTCGACAAACACGTCGGCGCAAATATCAAGAGATGCTGCTAATTGGGATGATACCACCGGTAAAAACGGATAATGAAGAATTCGTTAAAGATGCAGAAAATCGAGAACAACGTAAATTAAAACAGAAACAACAACAGAAACAGTACAAAGAAGCAGTGAAAAGATGTCGATCTGATTTGGAGAAACACCAGAAAGGGGCAGTATTTGAACAACTGAGTGATCAAGTCCGTGGATGGTTGCACGAGTACCGTCAACAAACCGGAAAAATTCCAGAATATACAGGCTCAGAACGTACACAATCTAGATTATTATTGAGTCGACAAGGTACTGATAGTGAAACAAGCAAATCAACATTACCATCATCGAAAGATTCAAAAATGAAGAAAAGTGGTAAAGTTAAAGAAATTAAAAAGACCGACAATAATATTGATGAAGAAGAAACAACTAAAGCTACAGTCTCGATTTTCTTACCGGAATTAATTGTTTGTAAAGAAGAATATGAGGACATTTGGATGAATAAAGACGAATCTAAAAATTTCCAGCAAACTTATTATAATGATATGATTGAACATGAACAAATGTTAGAATTAGAGAATGAATTACGAAAAGTCGTTGACGAAATGATGAAAAATGAATTATTATTACTACAGGATGCTTTGGATCGTGATCGTGGGCATAAAACGAAAAAGAAAGCCAGCAAGAAAACGCGAAAGACCAGTAAACGTAGTAAAAAGAAGAAAGAGAAAGATTTGACACCGGATCGAACACCGGAATCGCTCTTTGAAGAACTGATTGCCAATGGCATTATCAAAAGGTTTGATAATTTCATTTAAAATAGATCAAAATCATCATTAAACATCACTTTAGGTATCCTCAAGTTCGTTTGGATGATTTCAAAGGCGAACGCTCCTATAATCCACCAGTTCCGCACAATAAAGACAAAAATCCATCAATAGCCCTCGGTGATATTCGTCAAATTATCACAGAATTCTGTATTGTACCTTTATTATCAGCGCAAATACACCAATCAACACCTCATATAAAATCGTTATTGTTAAGCGGTCCTAAAGGGAGTGGTAAAGATATGTTGGTACATGCTATTTGTAGCGAAGCTGGTGCTTTATTATTCGATGTAACACCGGCAAATATTGTTGGTAAATATCCCGGGAAATCTGGTTTAATTATGTTGATACATTTGATAATAAAAGTGGCACGATTATATCAACCGGCTGTTATCTACATGGATTGTGCTGAACGACCGTTTGTTAAGAAAATCCCAAAAACCGATAAGACTGATCCGAGACGACTCAAGAAGGATTTACCAAAAATTGTTAAAAGTATTTCTTGTTAAAATTTGTTTTACTATAATTAATAGAATTGATTAGATTTTAGTGTTGAAGATCGGATAATGTTGATCGGTTGCTCGAATTGTCCATGGGAAAGCGACCAAAAACTCTTACAACAAGTCTATCAGAAATTTCTTATGATACCGAAACCCGATTATAGCTCGAGATATTTAATTTGGAATTATCAATTGGGGAAATATTCAGCAATCAATTGGCAGTTTGATTTGAGTGCTATCAGTAAAATCTCAGATGGTTATACTGTTGGTATGATTGATTTACGATAATTTACAATAAAATTAATAAAAACAACTCTAGGTTCGATTGTGGATACCGTTGAAGAAATCATGACAACAAAACGTGTCTTACAATTACGCGTCCATCCGTTAAATCCATTAGAAATAATAAATTCGTTATGTAAAAGAACACCAATCTATAAAGAGGAAGAAGAGGCCATGAATTTATGGTGGTTGAAAACGCCATTATGTCGACGACGTCTGAAAGCTATTGAAACTTTATTGATTGAAGAAGAAGAAATGAAAGCTAAGCAAGCTAATCAAAAGAAGAAAAAAATTAATTAATTGCCCAATATCAGTAATTTGACTTTTGTTCAACCTTTTTGGATTACAACAAAGTCAAATGTGAAATTAACATCCTAAGGTCAGTGTTAATTTCAAACGAATTAATGAGAGAAAAAGAAAAAATGAATTATAGCAACGTAAAATTAATGTTTAACTTAATTTGAGCTCAACATCAATTTTAAATATAGCTGATATTTTAGAGAAAAGTTGCATATTCAGGATAAAAAACTGGATTCTCGTAAAATATAAAACCTATTGTTATAACCAATTGTTTCGGTCCACTGTTTTTTTAACATGACGATAACAACAAATATTTTTTCAATCGATTGCATCATTCATTATCTTTTTCCTTGCACAATTTGTGTCAAAAAGTATCATTGGCGTATAATGAAAACGTACTCATATTACGATTTTCTCTGTTTGAGCAATTTCTACAATTTTAAACCTAATTAAGCTCTTAAAATCCAAGAACTTGTGCATCAATTATTAGAAAAAAATCAAACAAAAGTAAAATATTATTCAATTAATTAAGATTATTCGTCCCAATTATTGTTATTATTTTGATAATAGAGGGAATCCAAATTCAAAGTACATGTGTCCGTTATCTAAACAATTTAGTAATATTAAAACAAACAAAATAAAAACAAAAATAAACCAAGTGTCTCATCAATGACCTTTATGAAATTTATTCAAATGACCGGACATGTGAAGACAAATTAGAATAACTCAATTTTATCATAAACTGCACTTTTGTTTTTACATTCCATAATTTGCATTTTAGAGAAAAATTGAGCATAACACTTAACTTCAAATGTATTGCAACTAAATATTGCCATTTAGATAATAAAGAAATAGTAGAAAATCACGCAAAAATCCAATGAACACGACAATTTTTTCAAACGATAATCATTTACTTTATCTACGTACAAGAAATGCACATATAATGTAATAATTACATGATTTTCCAATAAAAAAGCCTTGAACCTCGTAAATAGCGGTGTAGGTAGGTGGTTAGAAAAAAAACGTCCAACATCTTATAACAAATTGAATCTTTCAAATGAACAGTTTTCTTAAAGGGCTTCTATGGCCATGAGAAAATACACAGTACAAATATACCTTGATGAGTATGTTATTTGATCGTCCTCTCTTTAGTGTTCTCCCATTGTCAATAGTTATTTTTTACAAATAATATTTACTCAATTATCTAATGGTAAACTCTAAGAAAATATCAATATGAGAAAATATACCGTGTTCAGTTACAATAGTAAGGAAAGGCAACGCATAATTGGCATGTAACTCTTATTGGCGGTGTTATGGTATTATTTATATAAAAATATCCCCATATGTCACAAAAAATGTTAAACAAATGACGTCTAATTAGTATCATTATTGAATTACGTTAAATTAAACAAAAAATAGAGGAAAATAATATGAAAGTATTACGTACAAATAATTTACACTTTATTGAAGTTTAACAATACTAAATTTGTGATAAGGCACAATTATTTTCGTTTTACTTTTTAATTATTGTATTATTTATTTAAAATTCAACACGCTACTTTCCCCCCACTGAAATAATCCACCAATCGATTTATATTCATCGATGCTCGTACGATGTGATAACAAAATTACAAACGAATAATATAACGCATCAACATACACCTACAAATATTGAGCGAAAAAACAATAATGAATACACCTGAGAATTATTTCAGGAGTTAGACGATTTGAAACCCTAAAATTTGGGGTGAAAATGTATCCGAAAAGTATCTATAATCTCGGCTATTGATAAAATTTAACCCTGAAGTCGCTATCATTGTTATGTAATCCTTACATATTTCTTAGTAATATCAATTTTTTTTTATATTTTCATCACTTTTATCATGTTGTTTTTGATTATTATGCTTTTTTTGTCATTACTATGATGAAATACTTGATAAACACTCCCTTGTTTCCAACTTGATGTGGTGGCAATTAAAAGATTCGACTTAGAAGTGCGGAAATTCGGCCAAAATTTAACACCCTGAGTGACGACAGATTCCACATTCAATTCTTAAAATGCTTAATTGATAATTGAACCCTCATTAGGGGTATTGTTAAGAAAATCAAATTAGAAATCTCGAATGAAAATAGTAAAATTACAAATTCAGTAAACCAAGTTGTTAGATTTTCTTTCAAATTGGCCAAATCACAGTTTTCGTTTTTTTTAACCTATTTTAAAACGTTGTGGAAATTTTATTTTCGATAAAAGCAATTGTGGACAAGTTTATGACGCTGGAAAATTAAAAAAAATTACAAGATAAGCATTTTAAATTGCAATAACAACCGTTGATTTAATACAACAACAATAACAATAAAAAAGAAACAAAAACATTTATTTCCACTCGAAGAACTTGAACGAAAAGTGATTCTTGAATGCAAAATATCTTTTTGATTGTATAGCGATGATACTTTCTATACTCTACTTGTAACTTTAAACAGGTACAATGAACTTTAACTGACGCGATGATCGTACGATCATGATCACGCGACCGAAAAGGAGGACTTCTTTTTCATTCGAAAATAAAAAAGACGCGACATTCTTTGAAAACCTTTACAAAAATTAGGTTTGCCGAAAAGAATGATTAAACGTAAAAATTATTGATTCAAATTGAGTTAATCGGCTAATGAGGATGTGGTTGGGAAACTAGGAAAATTGATTTGATCGTGTAAATTCTATTCAGCTAATAGTTTCTATAAAATAAACTAGCGGTTTTATTGTAGTGTAAATTAGGATTTTATGAATGTGTCGTTTGGAAGTTATCCAGTAATTAAAATAATCTTCATGTTTAAATTTTAAAAAATAAATATTTGGGAAAAATACAAACCTTATCAATTCCGGTAAGTTTTTATTTTTTGTTTGCAAATATTTCATTACCAGATATATAAAACAAAACTAGCGACAAAAATCAATACAACTGATGGAAAATTTCATGATCTAATAGGATGATTTTAAATTTGAATTTCATGATACGGGGATATTAACTGGCGGAAAACGACCGAATCATCGATTTTCATCAATATCCTAGCATTATTTTTTCTTTCAGCACAATTTTCGTGCACAAGTGTGTGTATGTTTCGGGTTGTATTTCAGTGGGGCAACATTCACGGGGCACGAGCAGACCACGCAAACACACCATTGGCTGTAGCGCATGGTCTGACATAGGGCCACATCCCGCGACAGATAAATTCCAAGCGCAGATCTTTGCCGTTACTCACTTTTTCGCCAGTGTTACGGTTAGCCGGCACATTATTATTGCCAATTTTTATTTCTAATTAAAACGAAGAATAATCAAATAATTTATAGAGATTTCAATAAAAACAGTGCTGTGCATTCATCAATTATTTTTCAATAATAAAAGAACTATATGACAGACGAAATTTTGTGATATATTTTCTCAAGTGACGGAGTATTTTGACTTGTTTCCTGAAATCGTGGTAAGTTACCGATCAATACGGAGCAAATTAAATTTACCGCAATTAATAACGATCGCCGATTGTTCATTTGTTCTTTTGTCTCTATTCACTTACCGGTATGTAGAATCCGTTAAATTGTTTAAATTCCAATCAAATTTCCAAATTGTTTATTAAATCGATTCAACTATCATGCAATTTTTATTTTTAATTATCAATAATTGTTTCATTATTGGGTAACAATAAATAATAATTAATTGGTTATGAATCACTAACAACGAAAATCGAATCAGTGAAGCAATCTTACCAATATTAGCATAATTTCTCTCCATTTCTACCTCATGTCACATTTATTGTTAGAGGATTTGTTTGTAAACAATTGATGATATTGTGGAATTTGACATATTTGAAAAATATTGAATAATAATTATGTACGTCCTCAAAAATTCCAATGTTTTTTTCTTAATTAACGATTAAAAAAACTGGAAAAGTTAAATTAATGTATAAGTAACTATAAAATTGAACAGTTTTTATGACGATGTTGTTTTAATTAAATGCTTAATTCTTGTTTACTTAGGTACCTACAGGAAACTTTCAATAGGAAAATTTAATAAAACAATATTTCGTTACCTTGATTATCATAATTGTGCATATAAATAACTTAGAATTGACGTGTCCAACAATATCAATGAATCAATCTTGTGTGATTTCATTGATTTATCACAATCTGTTATCAACAATGTAATATTTGTTGATATTTAAGTCGGAAAGTCATTGAAAAGTCCGCTAATGTTCGACACAATCAATGACGAGAAATTTGCTATCTTATCAGTTATTACGGAATTATTTAATAATTTTTAAGTTACTATTACAGCAAGATAAGATAATGTTAGCTGTTGTTCGAAATCGGTGCAACAGGTATACCTATTTTGCAATTATATTGCACAATAACCTACCCATTTGTACACAAAATAGCTAAAGTTATTGTTATTTTTCAACAGGAACAGATTAGTTTATCTCAATGCGTTTTAATCTTACGTAATAAAGAAAAAATGATATAATTTTTGTGCAAAAATGCATACTATGCAGTAAATGTATATGATTTAAATTTACTTTAATAATCTTAGAAATAATATAATTTGTGACTAGTAAAATCATGGTTTTTGATTTTTATTCTAATTTTTCTAAATTAAGGGCTATAGTAAATCCACTCATGTAGTAGAAAGTTTTAAATTTGTTGCCAACCCTACAATTCAACAATTAGTAACATTTATATAAAAACGTATGGTAAACTTTATATTCTTACATTGGTATCACTGATGAACTAGATAGATCAACAATATAACCTCAAATTTTATCTTTTTAAACATGTTTTTTTCTTTATTTTTAGTGAATTTTGTTTTAAAAGACTTTCTTCTATTTCGTTTTGTTGATTTTTATTAAGTCTTATTGAAATTTTCTGTCTAAAATATCCTTTTATTATTGTTTATTTAAATTTCCCGCTTGCAATGAATAGGTGCAAGGGGTGCAAGTGTCAAATTCAACACTTTCCACTACATTCCTGGATTTACTATAGTTGTTACACCCTCATATCGCACATATCAAATTTTAAACCGTGTTATTTTATTATAAAACAAATTCCAGATCTTTTTCGTCAATGCGAATAGTTAAAGTAATTGTCGTAGCTTTAACTTGCCCATTGTTGTGAAATTTATATCAATTATTTCTCTTTTACGTTTCAATCTTCTGTAAATCATCTTTTGTATTGTTTCAGATTTATTATTGTTATTTATTTTGGTTACATTGAGGACGATTTAAAAGAAAACAAAAATGCCTGCACGTGTGCCAGAAACACAAACAACACACCAATTTAACAACAGTGGTTACAATGAAGAAATCGTCATATCAGGTATATCCGGCCGTTTACCGGAAAGTAACAATATCGAAGAATTCAAGCAACAACTCTTCGATGGCGTTGATATGGTAACGGATGATGAACGTCGTTGGCCATCTGGTTTATTCGGTCTACCAACACGCACTGGTAAAATTAAGAATTTATCACATTTCGATGCAACTTTCTTCGGTGTACATGCCAAACAAGCAAATGTAATGGATCCGCAATTACGTATGCTATTAGAATTAACACATGAAGCATTAATTGATGCCGGTATAAATCCAAATGATGTACGTGGTTCTAGAACTGGTGTATTTATCGGCGTATCGGATAGTGAATCCTCTGAATTCTGGACGAAAGATCCCGAACAAGTTAATGGTTATGGTTTAACAGGTTGTTGTCGAGCAATGTTTCCAAATCGTGTCTCGTATACGTTTGATTTTAATGGTCCTAGTTATGCTATCGATACAGCTTGTTCAAGTAGTTTATTTGCTTTTCAACAAGCTATCAATGCCATCAAAACTGGTCAATGTGATGCAGCTATTGTTGGTGGATTAAATTTGTTATTGAAACCAACATCATCGCTACAATTTCACCGGTTAAGCATGTTAAGTCCCCAAGGAATGTGTAAAGCTTTCGATGCTTCGGGTAATGGTTATGTACGAGCTGAAGCTGCTGTCGTGCTGTATTTACAAAAAGCCAGCGATGCTCACCGTGTATATGCAACTGTATTAGGTGCAAAAACCAATACAGATGGTTATAAAGAACAAGGTATCACTTTCCCAGCTGGTAGTATGCAAAATAAATTGATTCGTGAAACCTACACTGAATCTGGTGTTGATCCACTTGATGTTGTTTATGTTGAAGCCCATGGTACTGGTACTAAAGTTGGTGATCCACAGGAAGTCAATTCGATTGCTGATTTCTTCTGTAAGAATCGTAAAGAACCGCTTTTGGTTGGTTCAGTAAAGAGCAATATGGGCCATTCAGAACCAGCTTCTGGTCTATGTTCCATAGCCAAAATTGTAATTGCAATGGAAGCTGGTCTAATTCCAGCTAATTTACATTTCAAAAATCCTAATAAAGATATCCCAGCATTGAATGATGGTCGTTTAAAAGTCGTATCGAAAAATGAACAATGGAAAGGTGGTATCGTTGCTGTCAATTCATTTGGTTTTGGTGGTGCTAATGCTCATATTATTTTAAAATCAAATCCTAAACCGAAAACTAATTGGCCAGCAGGACCTTTACCACGAGTTATTGGTGTATCTGGTCGTACTGAAGAAGCTGTGAATACTTTATTGGATAAACTTGACGAAAATAAAAATGATGAAGAATTTTTGGCTTTAGTCGATCAAGTTCATAAATCTAACATTAATGGACACAATTATCGTGGATATACTCTTCTAAATAATCCACAACCAATTCGAGAAGTAACTGATGTACTGTCAAGTGAAAAACGTCCTGTTTGGTTTGTATTCTCTGGAATGGGTTCACAATGGTCTGGTATGGCAAAAGATTTAATGAAAATTGACGCTTTCAAGAATTCAATCCGCAAAAGTGCCGAAGCCTTAAAACCACATGGAATCAATCTTGAAGATGTTTTGGTTAATGGTTCTGAAACTACTTTTGATAATGTCCTAAACTCTTTCGTATCAATTGCTGCAATGCAAGTTGCTTTAACCGATATGTTGAAACTTGTTGGTATTGAACCAGATGGTATTGTTGGTCATTCTGTTGGTGAAGTAGGATGTGCTTATGCTGATGGTACTTTAACAGCTGAACAAGCAGTTTTAGCCGCTTATTCAAGAGGACGAGCTATTCTTGATTCAAAACTACCAGCAGGTGCTATGGCTGCTGTTGGTTTATCATGGGAAGAAGCAAAGAATCGTTGCCCACCAGGCATCTTTCCAGCTTGTCATAACAGTGAAGATAGTGTTACAATTTCTGGTCCACCACAAGAATTGGATGCCTTTGTTGCACAATTAACTGCAGAAAATATTTTTGCTAAAAAAGTTAAAAGTTCTGGTGTTGCTTTCCATAGTAAATATATTGCTGAAGCTGGTCCAAAACTACGTGCTGCTTTAGATGCAATTATTCCGAATGCTAAACCACGAACATCAAGATGGATATCTTCATCGATCCCTGAATCTGCATGGGGTACACCATTAGCTCAACATAGTTCAGCAGCTTATCATGTCAATAATTTATTATCACCTGTTCTATTCCATGAAGCATTACAGCACGTTCCACAAAATGCTATTGTAATCGAAGTAGCTCCAACTGGATTACTTCAAGCCATTTTGAAGAGAGCTCTAGGTGCTAAAGCCACCAATATCAGTTTAGTTAAACGTGGCCATGAAGATAATGTTGAATTCTTATTATCAGCCATAGGAAAAATCTATAATGCTGGAGCTCAACCACAATTTACAAATCTCTATCATTCAGTTAGTTTTCCAGTTGGTAAAGGTACACCAATGCTTGCACCATTAATCAAATGGGATCATTCCACAGAATGGGCAGTAGCTAATTTTGCTGATAAAAACTCTAGATCTGGTGAATTGGTTGTTGATATTGATTTGAGTAAAGAAGGTGATCAATTTTTGGCTGGTCACGCTATTGATGGTAGAGTTCTATTTCCAGCTACTGGTTATTTAACTTTAGTATGGAAAACTTTTGCAAAATTACGCAATGAAGATTATGAACAACTTCCTGTTATTCTAGAAGATGTCCAGTTCCATCGGGCCACAATTATGCCCAAAGAAGGTTCAGTAAAATTCTTGATTAATATTTTCGAAGCTAGTGGTGAATTTGAATTATGCGAAAGTGGATCAGTTGCTGTAACTGGTAGAATTTCTGTTCCTGAAGATGTTGCAAAAGAAGTGTTAAAATTACAAAAACCCACCGTAGAAACTAACAAAGATTTATTACCATTACATACTGCTGATGTTTACAAAGAATTAAGATTGAGAGGATACGATTATGAAGGAATTTTCCGTGGTATTGTTGAATCTGATAATCGTGGTGTTTGTGGTAAATTACAATGGAATAACAATTGGATCAGTTATATTGATACAATGTTACAATTCTCAATTTTGGGACAAAATACACGTGAACTCTATTTACCAACAAGACTTCAACGTGCTGTTATCAATCCAAAAGAACATCTCCAATATGTTAGTGGTTTAAAAGAAGATCAGCCATCTGTTGAAATGTATAGAGATATTGGTGTAATTAAATCAGGTGGCATTGAATTGAGAGGAATGAAAGCTAGTTTGGCACCAAGACGCCAACAAGCCCAGGCTGCACCCAAATTGGAAAAATATCAATTCGTACCCTATGAAAATACAACATCGCTTAGTGAAAATCAAGAACGTGCTAAAAATGAAGCTTTAACAGTTCTTTTACAAACGGTACTTGAAAATAGTGCTGCTTTAAAATTAAAAGTTGTTGAAGTTGGTACTGATCGTCCAGTTGAATCAGTTTTATCACCAATGGTTGTTGATATTTTAGAAAAAGAACCAATGACCGTAGTTGATGCTACTGTTATCACTTCATTACCAGTTGATACAACGAATTTAGAACAAGCTCGTGTTAAACATGCTATAAAAGATGTTAATACAACACAAATCGATCAAAACGTACATCTTGTTATTGCTGTTGATGTTTTAACACACAATAGAACAAAAATCTTAGAAAATGCTGCAAATTCATTGAAAGCAGGTGGATTTGTTTTACTTGAAGAACCAAAAGGTGCTATCGATACAAGAAAATTAACAGCTGGTTTGATAATTGTTGGTACACAAGTTACACCAACAAAAGTTTATATTTTATTAAGAAAACCTGTTATTGTACAAACAACTTCAACAGTAATTAAAATCACCGAACGTGATTTCAAATGGGTTGAACCATTGAAAGATGCAATGAAAAAGAGTGAATCTGACAATAGTAAAATTTATTTGTATTGTCAAGGTGAAGAATTAACCGGATTAGTTGGAATGGTGAATTGTTTAAAACAAGAACCAGGTGGTGCTGGAATACGATCTGTTTTTATTCAAGATACAAATGCCCCAGCATTCTCTTTACTCAAATACGAACAACAATTGAAGAAAGACTTGGTACATAATGTTTTAAAGAAGAATGTTTGGGGTTGTTTCAGACACATCTTACTCGATTATAATGAGGATAGTGGTAAATTACAAGTTGAACATGCTTATATCAACACTTTAACTCGAGGAGATTTATCTAGTTTGAGATGGATAGAAGGACCTCTGACTTATTATAAGTAAGTAATTTCTATCAAATATCAATAATTTAATATTAATTTATGATTCTTTTATTTAAAGGGGAGGCAATTCAAACACTGAATTATGCCATGTTTACTATGCACCATTGAATTTCCGCGACATAATGTTGGCAACTGGAAAATTACCACCAGATGCTCTACCTGGTGATTTAGCTGGTCAAGATTGTATCCTAGGTTTGGAATTTTCTGGACGTGATTCAAAAGGACGACGTGTTATGGGCATGTTGGCAGCACGTGGTTTAGCAACAACAGTCCTGGCCGATCCTGGTTTCTTATGGGAAGTTCCGGAAAAATGGAGTTTAGAAGAAGCGGCAACAATACCAGTTGTTTACGGTACCAGTTATTATGCATTAGTTGTACGTGGTAATATGAAACCTGGTGAATCTGTACTTATTCATGCTGGTACTGGTGGTGTTGGTCAAGCATCGATTTCAATTGCACTATCGATGGGTTGTAAAGTATTCACAACGGTCAGTAGTCAAGCTAAGAGAGATTTCTTGAAAAAGAGATTCCCACAATTAACCGATGATTGTATTGGAAATTCACGTGACACTAGTTTTGAACAATTAGTTTTAACACAAACTAAAGGACGTGGTGTTGATTTAGTTTTGAATTCATTGGCTGCTCATCAATTACAAGCATCAGTACGTTGTTTAGCAGTAGGTGGTAGATTCTTAGAAATTGGTAAAGTCGACTTATCGAATAATTCACCACTTGGAATGAGTATATTTTTGAAAAACACCACTTTCCATGGTATTCTATTGGATGCTTTATTTGACAGTACTGCACCAGAAAAGAATGAAATTACAAGATTAATTAATGAAGGCATTCAATCAGGTGCTGTTCAGCCATTACCCAACACTGTTTTTAATGAGAATCAAGTAGAACAAGCATTCCGTTTTATGGCATCTGGTAAACATATTGGTAAAGTTTTATTAAAAATTCGTGATGAAGAAAGTCGCAAAGTACAAAGACCAAAAATGAAGACTGTTACTGCAATTCCCCGCACCTATATGGATCCAGATAAGAGTTATGTCTTAGTCGGTGGTTTAGGTGGTTTCGGTTTGGAATTAGCTAATTGGATGATAGCACGTGGTGCTAGAAAGATTGTTTTAACATCAAGAAGTGGAATCAAAACTGGTTATCAATCATTATGTGTAAGAAGATGGAGAGAGATGGGTGTTAATGTTTTAATCTCAATTGCTGATGCCACTACACAAAAGGGTGCTCAACGTTTATTGGAAGAAGCTAATAGTTTAGCACCTGTTGGTGGTATATTCAATTTAGCTGCAGTTTTACGCGATGCTATGATGGAAAATCAAAGTGAAGCCGATTTCATTACTGTATGTAAACCAAAAGTTGATGGATGTAAACAATTAGATGTTGCTTCACGTAATTTAGCACCACATTTGGATTATTTCGTTAGTTTCTCATCAGTTTCTTGTGGTAGAGGTAATGCTTCACAAGCCAATTACGGTTTAGCCAACTCAGCAATGGAGCGTATTTGTGAAGCAAGACAAGAAGCTGGTCTACCAGGTACAGCCATTCAATGGGGGGCAATCGGTGATGTTGGTTTAATCTTAGAAACAATGGGTGGTAATGATACCGAAGTTGGTGGTACTTTACCACAAAGAATGTCATCATGTTTAGCAACAATGGATCTATTAATGCAACAACCGAATCCTGTTGTTGCTAGTCTGGTATTAGCTGAAAAACATAAGAGTAGTTCTGGTTCAAATCAAGTTAGTTTAATTGATGCTGTTGCAAATATTTTGGGCATTAAAGATGCATCTACTGTTAGTGGTGCAGCTTCATTAGCCGATTTAGGAATGGATTCATTAATGGGTGCTGAAATTAAACAAACATTAGAACGTAATTATGATTTAGTATTAAGTGCACAAGAGATTCGAGCTCTAACATTTGGACGATTAATTGAATTAAGTAGCGGTTCAGCACCAACAGAACCAACACAACAACCAACATCAGCACCAGATGCATTAACAACACCAATAACAGTTACTAAAGACAACCAAGTGGAATTTGTTAAATCTGGTGAACTTATGCCAGCAAAAGCACTTATTAAAATGCAAAGTAAATCAAATGATAATAAAAAATCACCAGTATTCGTTTTACATCCAATTGAAGGTGTTGTCGCAGCATTAGAATCATTAGCTAAAAGTATTCAAGCACCTGTTTATGGTTTACAATGTACAACAAATGCACCATTGAGTAGTATCAGTGATTTGGCCAATTATTATAATAAAGAAATTAAAACAATTCAACCGAAAGGACCATACATCTTGGTTGGTTATTCATTTGGTGCTACAGTAGCTTTCGAAATGGGTTGCCAATTAGAAAGTAAAGGTGAGCAGGTTAAATTGTTATTAATTGATGGATCACCATCGTATGTTGCTACACATACTGGAAAAGCACGTAACTCGAAATATACAAGCATTCGTGGAAATACAGCCGCTGAACAAAGTGAAGCTCTTGTCTATTTCGCATTACAATTTAAAGAACTTGACCAACAAAAGGTGAATATACAAAAACTATAATAATAAATATTAGATTAATTTTTTTTTGTCTTTTCTAGACTGTTTCAGAATTACTAACATTGAAAACATGGGAAGAACGAGTTGCACGTACGACACAAATGATTTCAGGCAGTACACCATTCCCTAAAGAACAATTAGCTGCTGCTGCTGTTAGTTTCTATCAGAAATTAGTAGCTGGTGATCAATACAAACCAACAGCACAATTTAAAGGACCAGTTACATTAATAAAAGCTATGGATAACTATGTACAATTAAGTGAAGATTATGGTTTATCAGAAGTCTGTAAAGGGAAAATATCAATACAAGGTGTTGAAGGTAATCATCGATCGATTTTAGTTGGTAAAACTGTTGAAAAGATTGCGGACGTCCTACATAATCATGTCATGTAAACATTATTTTTTCTCATTTTATGATTGTACATTCCATTAGAAATGTGACACTAGTTTCTTGTAAGTTTTGCATAATTATTAGTCTTTAATTCATTCTCATTTGTTTCGTTATTGTCGCCTCTCTATTGTTATTTCATGTAAATATTAGTTTGTATCCGTTTTGTGTATGCTAGACATGCATAAAATGTAATTTATTTTTGTTGTTTCTTTGTTTAATTACAAACAAATTAGTTTAATTTATTTTCGACTATTTCGGGCCTTATTTTTATCATTTTGGGATATAACCAAAGATTAACTATGTTCAAATAATGAATATATTTATATGTATTTTAGGAAACAAAATAAGTGTTCTCACAAATTTGGTTTAATGATATCGACAATATTTGTTGCTTGGTATTGTTGATATAATTACAATCATTACATAGCAAAAACTGTAAATATTTTCTTTGAATAATAAATTAATAATAACAACAGGAATGTTTGAATTGCTCTCGACAATCTATTGCCTAATAATTGGGTCATTAATAGCTCTACTTTGGTCACAAGTAAATGAAACAGTGATAGCATAACGATCACCGTTGCGGACTTTTTCAACGAAATGCGGATTCTCTGCGCCTGACGTGAACATTAACACCCTACCTTTTCTCGGTTCGATCGTAACATTTTTTCTAGGCTTCTCCACATTGTCAACAAATATAAAACGACCACCTTGAAAATCGACATCGTAATCGCCCAAATACAACAATGATGTGTAATGGAAAGATTCGTAAGTTTCCTGAAATTGATAAATCGATAATATCGATCCGTTATCACGATAAGAGTTATTACTTTATCGATATGAACATGCCAATATTCATCATGTGCAGTTTTCGCTTCAACATTTGTCAATTTCGAGAAAAACGTCGGATGTGTTAAATGCAAACTATTTACATCTAAACCGAAATTATCAGCTATAGCATGTTGGATCTTATTCTTAACGATTTTGTAGACGGTTAAATCGGAATTTGTGATGAATTTCTGTGATGTATCCAATGAGTAAACATTAACAAACTTCTCTTTAAATGATAAAGCACCGGAATGGAGATCTAATATTGAGGCACCACCACTAGAACCTCCTAAACTAATACCTGAAAAATTAATTTTATAAACGATTTTCAATTAAATTGAACAATTTCACCTTTTTTAGCGACATTCAATAATGTTTCAACTTCACTGATTGTTACCAATTTATCCGAAACGAATCGACCGCATTTTACCGGTGTACAACCGGGGAATACTCGGATTTCCTCCAGATAGTGAGTATCACATTCGACAGTTTGTCCACGTTTCGGTAATAATTCTTTCTGTCTTGCTAACGATGTTTCTTTGCCATCTTTCGATGTGTACCAAACATAAATAAGAACGCCTAAGATAAGTACAGCACGGCTCCATATGCGCTGTTGTGATATCCTCGGCATGGGCCCAAATCGTCTAAAATTATACAAAAATCGATAAATTTCTGAACTGAACTGGATATAAAGTGTGATAATTACGGGCTTTTCGGTGCATCGGCATCTTTTTCTTGTAATTGTTCTGGCTCTTTGTTGTTCGAATTTTGTTCTTTTCGTTTTGTTAATTTAGATATTCCAGTCATTTTTGTTAGAATCAGTGTCTCATTTTATTTGAAAACACCAAACATTTACAATAAACACCTACAGGCTACCTCTAATTTTCGGCGACATAACCTAGCTTTTTCACGTCAAATTTTAATCATTATAAACCACCGACGTCATATATATGACGTCGGTGTTATAAACATACTCGATTTATGAAGTAATTTTGGTTGCCTACTAATGCATGCCACACAATTTTGTAGTGATTATAAAAATAAAAAGTTGCTCCATTTTTACAAATTTAAGTAAAATAAGACTAATTCAGAAAATGGTGAGTAATATACAAAAATTATTAAAAATAGTTGCTAATTTCGCAACAATTTTATAGAAGAAAACCAGAGAAATCTTCCATTGTCGATAATTTTAATTTGGAACTTCTACAAACTTACAAAACATCAATATTTCGACATTTAAAATAAACATAAAGACAATTATAATTAATTTTGCTGAAATTCCTACATAATTATCTATTCTACCCGTCGTTTCTTCACCAACTGCCCTAACTGTAAACAGTCAAAAATATAAGAAACAATTACTCACTTGAAGTTAAAAATTTACCAAATCGGATATCGCCGGTAGATTATTTGTTTGATCACCAGCACCGGTATTGCTTGTATTTTCTTGTGATGTTGAACTTTTACCACTATTCTTAATGTTGCGATGTTGTGGAAAAGTCGGCATTAATTTCGGATCGCAAGCTAAAATCGTTCATTTTGTTAATTAATAATTCCTATTCAAAATAGAAAATATGATTACGTAATGGTGCTTCTTTGAAATAACTACTCTGTAAGCATTCTTCAGCGGTGGCTCGTTTTTTCGGATCATACATGAACAAAAAGTTCAATAATCGTAAACCAGCCGCAGAAAGCCAAGGGAAACGCTGCTTCAAATTATTATACGGTTGTTGTTTCAATGAATAATTCTCTAAAGCTGGTAATTGACTGAAACCCGGCCAAATAGCATCAGATGGTGTTCCTTAAATATTTCACCAAATCTAAATATTTGTGACATAATGTGTAAGAAGAAATAATACCAAGTAAATCAACGATTAGTTCAAGTTGTTGAATCTCCGATCGACCAGGTAATAATGGTTTATGTCCTAAAAGTTCACCAAGAATACATCCAGCTGCCCACATATCAACACTTGTAGTTTGTGTTGGAGCTTGTAATAGTAATTCTGGTGCTCGATACCATAACGTTACAACTTGTGGTGTCATTGGTCTTAAGGGAACACCAAACCAACGAGCCAGGCCAAAATCAGCTAAATTATCAATAAAATACTAGATCATAAATTTTTGAAAGTAAAAAAAATGCATTACCGATTTTAACACATCCTTTATCAGTCATTAATAAATTCGATACTTTTAAATCTCTATGAACGACAAAATTATGATGTAAATATCGTAAACCACGCAATACTTGTAGCATAATACATTTCACTTGGGATTCTGAGAATGGTGATTGCATATTGTCTAATAATGATGCTAAATCTTGCTCACAATACTCCATAGCCAAAAAAATGCTTTAAAATACAACGATCATTAAAAATACAACAAATTTATAATCTCTAATACCTTTCTAAACTTCTACCCACAACTACCTCTTTTAAATGCACAATATTTTCATGACGACAATTTAATAGTACCTGAATTTCACGTAAACTACTAACTGGAATACCGTCACGTTCTAAATCCATCCGGACTTTTTTCAATGCTACAATTTTGTCAGAAACCGTATCTTTGGCCCTATCTGTAAAACAAACGTTTTAATTAATCACTATTGACGAATATGCTTTTTAATGAATAGCATACAAACAATTCCGTATGTTCCTTCACCAATGCGATTTAATTTTTCGAATTCTGAAACAAACCGGCATCGTCCCAACTAAAACAACAATTGTGAGAAAATTGAAAAAACAACCATGAATATAAGTACTATATCTGAATCTGGAATTTCCATAGATTTGCCTGTTTTAAATGATGTAAGAATTCCCTTTTTTGATATGGGGGCAGATGGTTCAGATCCATTTTCGTTCTCTTTGTTTGGCTTCGCATTCGGGGCTAAAGAGTAAGGTTATGTTATTGCAAGAAAATGAAAATAATTAAATTTCTAATACTTACATTTTCGCAAAGTATCGACACTCATTCTATTAGTTTAATTATAATCAACAATTACACAAATTTTGTTGCTTATTTATTAAATGTTTATTGTAGAAATTTAACCGGTTTCTAATTAATCTTATTGACACTAGCGACACCTAACGACAAACAACTTCAATTGTAAACGGAGCTGCCGGACTTTACATTTAGTCACCAATCATCTAATGAAATTCTAATTTCTAGAGATTAAAATAGAGTACAGAATCGTTCTATTTGCTAATCTAATAATTATGCAATTTTATTTTAATACATACCTGTAATTTTTATGATTTTTTTAATAAACTGATACTATAACAATATATTTGCTTTAGAGAAATGATGGATGATTTGGCACCGTGGCTCTAGAGGTAATTTAAAATATCAAACATTTCATAAGCAAAGTCCCTAATTAAGTTATTAAATTGCCTTTATTTGGATAAATAATTTAGAAATTTTCATCAACCTAAGTTGTCATCCTTGTTTGTTCTACTTGTCAATCTTGTCAATTAATTAGGTGACGTTTATTTGTTGTTAGATTAAAGGGGTGGGTTTTTTTCTAATTAAATATCTTTTATTTTTTAATATTTAATATCACAGATAGTACATTTGCTTACGTGCATTACTGAATTGAAAAAAATCTTGAAAAAATGGATATTAAAAACGAATTAGATTTAAGTGGTAAATTGATAATAAAAGTCCAATTAGGGGATGATATACGTCGCATACCTATACACAATGAAGCAATTACCTATGATGAATTAGTATTGATGATGCAGCGAGTTTTTCGTGGGAAATTATCAGCCAATGATGATATCACAATTAAATATAAAGATGAAGGTAAATTTGATTATTTCAACAAATTTCGAAATTGTAACGATTCGTTTCTCCAGATGGTGATCTTATTACAATATTTGATAGTTCAGATTTATCATTTGCTATACAGTGTAGTAGAATATTGAAATTACAAATTTTCATTAATGGTAGTGAGAATAAGAGCAAAACCAATACGGGGGTGATTGCACAATCGGATGTTAATAAATTTAGACAACAATTACGTGCCATTAGGAATCAAGTTAATCAACTGTTGGATTCTTTAGACTTTCCTCAAAATGTTCAACAATCTTCGAGAAATGGTGAAAATTTATTTTCTTTCTTAAAAGTCATAATCATTCATCATTCTACATTTAGAAACGGAAGAAAAGACTGGCGATGAATCGAATCCATCGAATAGTGCTTTAAACAAAGTCAATTCAAGCGAATTCGATCCATTGAAAGATAAAAAAGAAATAAATGGGGATGTAAAAGAAACAGCTCCAAAGACAACCCCTACACCACCAACTACAACAACAACAACAGAACAAACAAAACCGGCAAGTGTACCACAACAACCGCCACCATCTTTACCACCGAGATCTCAATTACCACCAACTCTACCAGTATCATCAGCGGCTACAACTCAACAAACTATCAGCGATTACTATCGTTCCCAACAAAATTATCAAATGCCATACGCTAATTTGCCTTATCCACAAACACAATATCCTTATGCTTCGTAAGTATTATTTCATCAATAAATTAATAATTAATGGTATTTTCATATAATTTAGTTACGGACAAACAAGTATTGATCCATCTCAAGCAAATACTGGAAATATTTATACGAATCCTCAACAAAATACAGCAACATATCCGACACAACAGCAGCAGCAACAGCCTCAATATCCACCACCATCAGCTGGAATTTATCAGCAAGGATCGGGAAATCCGTATTCGAAAGCGTACACTCAAGCATCACCACAGCATAGCTACAATATGCCGCCGCGGCAATAAATCTATTTTATTCTTTTGATTTTATTATTCTTTTTAAATTTTAGAAGCAATAAGTTAATCGACATTTACATACATACATGTATTTCTCATTTATAAATATTGATGCAAATTTAATATGTTTTAATGTTTAAACACATTCCAGGGGGAATCATTAAAAAACTTTAAATTTGAAGATTATATTCAATAATGCAACTAAACTAATTTTATAATAATTAATAGAAGTATTAAATTCTGATTACCATAATATCACTAAAGATTTCGAAAATATTCAGAATAAAAATCAGTCAAATGTCAATTAACAATTTATAGTAATAATAAAACTAATATAATGAGAATAACGCGAATCAGTTAAGTTTTAAAGTACAAAAAACACGTTACGTTTATATAGATAGATAGAAATGGCAACCCATAGTGCTGTACCCCATAAATTCATAAACAAATAAGTCGCGTGTGTTTGATTTGTTGGTGTCCAAGCGAATGGAAATGTATTTTTAAATAATTCATGGCCCACATATAATATTATCGCATTCATACCAGGATAGAAAAACGGTCTACCACCCCATTTCTTCAATATATCAACAATAACAAATAGAAACGATAATATTAGAAATGCCATTCCTGATAAAACCAAAACAAACGATAACGACCACAATTTTTTGTTGATTGGAATGAGGCCATCGTCCTTCTTGAACTCACACAATGCACCACCCAATAAACACTAATTAATTCAATAAAGATAATAAATTAGATATTTGAATAAAGTAAAACGTAATAATTACCGTGACAACACCCCAGATAATCCATCTTGAAAGTTTTGCTCTAACATTCTGGTATATGTTTAATGTACGTCCAGCTTGAACACCGAAATAGACCGTCAATATTGCAGTTAAAGTACCCAAAAGTCCTTCTGGATCATAATAGACGGTAGTTTCGTAGATTTTATTAAAAACTTTATACATGTGTTCACCGAATAATTGTCGATCGATATAACCAGCCACACCACCTGTACAATTATGAAATCGTCCACCATCATCTAAACCACCAGGACCTAAATAACCACGACCACATCCTGGTATATTAACGAGAAACGTAATACAAGTATGAATTATCGTTAAACAGATAACAAAAAGCCATTGCGGCCAGGCTATCAATATATCATGTAGATTGGAAATATTCTAAAAATTAAATATTAGACTAATTATCATTAATTAAATGTTGATTTGTTATAATTACTTCGATTTCTGTACGTTTTGTAAAAATAATCTCCAATATAGCAACAATAAAATATGTTACACCGATTCGTTGTAATACGCCGGGGAATCTCAAGTCGGCAATGGTCGATAAATTATGATTCGAATTGATAATTATGCCTAACATAATCAAAATAATTGAGCGTTTCAATACAGTAAAGACCAATTGTCGGCGCGGTACAGCGCGCCGTAATTTATTTTGTAAAGATATTGATAACGAAACACCCATAATCCATAAAAACCTACGATTAGATCAACTTTTTATAAAGATCGATCGATTTCAACCAATAAAATTACCAAGGAAACACAAGATCGGCTACCGTTAAACCATTCCAAATTGAATGTTTACAAAACCAATACTGACCACCACCATAATTCACAAATATCATGACAATTATACAAAAACCACGAAATACATCAAGTGATTTGATACGATGTGGATGTTTACGCACAGTTGGCGGACGTTCGATTACCAAGGGGGTTGCAGCAGTTGATGAACTACCCAAATCCTATAAATCAAAATTAATACATTTAGCAATTTAAAGAATTACCTGCAAAAATAATAAAATTTACACTTTCAATTTCTGTATGCCAAATTAACAAGTTTCGCAGTCTACCTGAATTACGATAAATACACTTCACCATATACCAGAATGTACCAAAACAGAAGAGTATAATGAAAGCACTTAAAATAGCTGTAAATCAGAAAGTTCAACACCAAATCAAATTCAAATTTATTGTAAACACTTACGCAAATAAGCACTATCAGCTGGTTGTTTTATATAAGGTTGAGTACATTTCTCTGTTATATTCCAACCAAAACGATAATGCTCGCAGAATAGCTTGTTGAGACTAAAGAAATATTCAAAAGCATTATGCTAATTTTGCTCTTATTAGAAAATTACCTGCATAATGTTGTATTATTAACAATGTATTTCAAATCTAATGTATATCTAGTATCGACCAATACTGACGTATTCTTATTAGCCTCTAAGGTTGCCAATTGTTGGAAATCACAGTTGTGACATTCTTTATACTGTCCCTGTACAATTACTGTTTCATTTAATTTATTGATAATATCCAAACATGCTTCATCGAATATAAAATCAGGATTCAATTGTAAACATTTACTTTTATTATTGAACAGCATTGTTATTGCTCGAATTTGTTACGTGTTTTCACTTGAATTTTTAGTTATAATTAGATTTAAAAATTACGTTTCAATTGGATGATTCACAAGACAAAAAAACTCGAATATTTACATCATTTTCATAATTTCTTTAATGTTGTCCAAGTATGGAAAAATTGATTAAAATAAAACACAAAACTATTAAATTATTCCTTAAAAATAAAAATTATTTCGGAAAATAAACGGCACGTATACAAACAAAAGGAAAAATTGTCATAAGAATTGACAGCTACAGTAGAGGGCAAAGTTTTTCAATACTGCCAACATTAGTCACCCATAGTTGCCAACCACACACCATTAACACCCCTAAAGAAATTTAGAAACATACGGAATGTTACACCAAAGAATTCCCAGGAGACAAATAGACTCACTATATAGCAGTTTGCAATTTGTTATAATTTTACTAATATTTCCATACATTCGTACGAGGAGAATTATGAAATAAATATAAAAATTGCATGGCTTTAAAGAAAGATTGAGTGTTTTAGAATTGTACTTGTCCAGGCCCGGATAATAGACGAAAATTATCGAATTCGTCTACATCTTTTTCTTCCACAACACCACCAACAATAATACAATAAATTTGACACTATAAAACAGGCTAATAATAGCCCGTAGAATTTAAGTTGTGTAAAACGGGACGGAGACCACAATACTGTATAGCGTATACGATTTTTCTCTGCAAAAAGAATTTAAAATAAATCAAAATTTAAAACACGATTGTAATACCGATAATAGCATAACCATATCCAATTTTATCAGTACCCATTCGATATGAACAAGTAGGCACAATAAACTCATACATATCACTAGTCGCCAACGTAAATTCAAAGATTTTATTATTGTCTGATCGGACTGGTATAATTTGACGATCCTGTCGTAATAAAGCATCAGTACTAATAATCATCGATTTATGTTCATGGCCAGTGAATATAACATGAGGCAATAATTTATCAAACACCTGAAAATTCTTAGTTGCAAATGTTTGTGTCACTTTCATAAATACTGTTACCTTATCAACAAAAAGCGATGGCATAAATATTAATGGATAATGACTAACGCCAATAAATATTCTGTTTGGATTATAGAATTCACGTCTCTCTTTAAAAATTGGTATCGTTTGAATTAATCGATTAATCTTAAGGAATGTAACATTTTTATAAGTGATTATATCAGGCTGATGAAAAGCTCGTTCAAATCGTTTCATTTTATAATTAGAAACAGGTTCTGCATCTTCGCCACCTATATCATTATCACCTGGTAACCAAATATGCTAAGCAGAAAAAATAGAGTTAATCGGAAAGTGTTTAGTGAAATCTTGAATCTTGTACCCTGATTGTAGAGACGGAATGATCAAGGAAAATATTGTAAATTCTATGAGCATATTCGTAAAACTCGCCATCACCAGATTTCGAACCTTCATCCATGAGATCACCCAAAAATACAACAACATCCGGCTGGACGAAATCATGGGCCAATTTATAAGTACGTTTTAAGTACAAATCACTATCGAAAATTGTAAATGGTGTGATGACATGGATAATTTCCTGATATTTGCCTATAATCTGCGGATCAGCTACTAGTAAAATTTTTGTACAGTCATCACGTTTATCACATTGTGGATCCAACCATTGGTACGTATTCAAATCATATGACAAATATTCAATGCAAATGAAAGAAACTGTGAAAATTGTCAACCAAGCTATCAAGTGGATTTTTTTACGATATACCCTGAAAAATTGTTGATAAAATTAAAACATTCTCCAGAAATATACAATAATTAATTTTACTTTCTCATCGTTAATTTCTGTAGAGAAAGTCATAATTTCAGTATTCGAATAAGAATTATTGTAAATAAAAAAGTTTGGTTATGAAGTGAATGGACTAGAAGTAACCACTAGCCTAACTATAATATTACTGCAATGTTGCCGTTATCAAATTTACAAGTGTAAAGCTTTTATAAATAGCATCAAAATCAAAATTTATAGTAATAATATCAAACCAATGTATATATCTTTGTAGACACATGTTTCGCTGTAATTGCCATCAATATTTTATAATTTAATGTAGTATGTTTGCTGACAAAAATTATATCCGGCAACGTTGTTAGTTTTTAATAGATACAGCTGACGTTATGAAACCAACGAAAGCGGGATTTTTGAATAATTATACACGGTATTTAGAACAGAAAATTCTAATGATTAATCATATTCAAACAACGATACAATGCTTCATTAAGACGTCGTTGCGTGGATCTTTTGATGCTTCATCAATGTTCTTGAATGCTTAAATTTCTTCTTACATATATTACAAATTAATATTTCACGTGGTGGTTTTGTATTTGTCTTATCTAAATTTGTTGTTTTATGTTCTTTACACGATAAACATTTATGATCCTTATGCCAATTGCCTGAATCTTCATTTAAAGCAAGTACAGTCTGTTTGAATGTATAAATATTCATGATTTTTTCTAAACAACCTGGACAGATTATTTTTGAAAAAGCATCCGTTTCAAGTATCTACAAAACAAACAGAACGAAATAAATTATTAGCAAATAATTAACAACGAAAATTAGATTTGCAACTTCAAGTGTTGTACAATTTTTAATCATGTCAGAAATTCGTAGATTGTCGACGCCTATATCGAAGATGCATTTTCTATTTTCTAGTTCTACATCTGCCATACACACTCGACACCGACTCATTCTTATTTATTTGTTTAATTATTTAATAATTTTGAAAATAAATTGAATTTTTAACGCGCACAAACGAAAGACAAAAAAAATTAGGTTATATTGTAAAAGTTACTAATTTCTTAGTATGAGCTTTGGTTGTCAGATGTCGCTTTAAAGCAGTGGCGTATCGTTCAATTTAAAGTCACTATATATATAAAGTACCGCAATTGGCATCCATTTTGTGTCTGAAATTTGACGCCAACTTCAAACAGAATGAAACTAGACAGGCTCCTGCCAGTTATATTGGTGGGGGTATACTTAAAATTTAAATTTTTAAATTTGGCGCACTAAAAATTTTGATGACCAGCGTCATATATTGGTTATTATTTATTGTTTTCTGTTAAATGAAGGTCACCTTCTGTCAGGCAGCCATGTTGTGTCTAAAAAATGTACTTCTCTCTCTATCACATTTGAACATTGAATTGCGGTACTTTATATGTATATGCTTTTTCTGAAAATTTTGATTTTGCAGTGTTTGATTGAAAAATTCATATGTTTGAAGATATTGTTGATAGATAATCTAAATTTGGAACTCAAATAATTTAAACTATGTACTTTACGCCAGATTTTTCAGAAATGAATTATCTTTCAGCATTAAGCTGAAATGAATTTTTCTTTCAGCCAATTTTCAAAATGCAATATCTTTCTTATTTTAAATGGAACGGTATTTTTTTCTAATAAGAAAGATATTGCGTTTTGAAAATTGGCTGAAAGAAAAATTGATTTCAGCTAAATGCTGAAAGATAATTCATTTCTGAAAAATCTGGCGTAAAGTACATAGTTTAAACTATTTGAGTTCCAAATTTGGATTATCAATTAATGATATCTTCAAACATATAAATTTTTCAATCAAACACTACAAAATCAAAATTTTCAGAAAAAATCGAAATTCCTGAAAAACTATAAACGCTAGACCATATGTCATGTTATCAAAGTCCATTTTATTTTTACCATAGAATCTAAATATGGAATAAAAAATATACCATTCCATTTAAAATAAGAAAGTAGGGTGCACTACCCCATACATCGGGGGTTGATAGAACAACGAAAATATTTTCCAGATGTAGTTCAGGTGGAAAAACGGGTGCATTCCAAATTTCAGAAACTTTCATCAATTAGAACTCTTTAAACGTCTAATAGGCCAACCACTTGGCTCACTCTGTATATATATAGTGACTTTAGTTCAATTAACATTAGAGAAATTCTAACTACCACGTAGAAAAAATGCATTTTTGAATACAATTCTACATTTATTGATATGATTAGCGAAATGAATACAAAAACAAGCGTCAAATAAATTCTATTCTTCATCCTGGAAGACTTCAACTTTGGCTGATCCGGTGATATCCAAGAGTTCTTTGGACGAGAACGTTGCAACCAATTTCTGTTCACCAGCGGTACTTGGCACAATGTCCACATTTAATTTGATTAAACCACCCGGCTTAACGTCGTCGTAACGTATTGTTTGATTACGTATCAATTTTGGACCAGACAAGTTGATTCTACAATTGGTCAATATTTTCTTCAATGGATTAACAAACCGTAGAGTGATTGTTGTTGGTTTATTGGCTGGAATTTCCGGTGGAATCTATAAAAATAAACGTATTAAAGGGTCATTGATAAAGTAAAATTTTGAAGCAACTTACGCGTATATCAATGTTGGGCTTCAACACCTGGAAATCGTCCTCATCTGCCCAAGTTTGACGAGTTTCCGTTACTGTAGCAATCGCATAGACTTTCATGTTGCAATATTCGACCAGTTTCTCCAAATAATCATCAGCTTTGACCGTCATCCGTAATTGTTCAGCTGGAAAAGAATTGTAATAATAAAATTACACTAATTTTCTGGGAATTCTTACAAGTGTTTGGTTTCATTTTGAATTCTCCTTGGACTTTTTTCAATAAATTCGCTTTAACACCATTGTAGAATACACTAGCTGTTGATAGGACAGCTCGAATTGTGCGAGTTTCGGAACTTTTATTTTTCACATTGACAACCAAAACGAATCCTTCACCAATTTTGATGCGATCCAAGTCTTCTAAATCGAATTGTACGTCCTCTAGCCCAGGCTCTGGTAACGAGAAGAAAGTCTTGGCGAGTTCAGTACCACGTACCGCGTTAAGTAGAGACAATCTCTCAGCTGGAGTTCCTTCAGGAGGTTTATATTCGAATGTAATATCCTGCCGATCTTTATCACCATTGGGGTCGAATAAGAATGGTTGTTTTGTTAAAATTATACGACCAATACTAGAAATTATTTTGTATTTTGGAAAATTTTAATAAAATCTATCGACTTACTGGTATTTGTTGCAATAAATCCTCGTAAAACCAAGTACGGACGAAGAATCTTCTTTCCAGCGCATCACATCAGCATTAACAGAAGCCACCATAAAGGCTACATCGTAATTGTAGCCGACTTGGCCCTTTTTGATCGCCTCCAAAGAAGACGGTCCACATTGGTAGAAACCAGATGATGGTTCTTGGGGTGTTGCATCAATGGCTTGCCAACCACCATAGCCTGGTGGTAGATCTGGACGCGCCATCCAAACATCGTTCCAAACATGGTAATTCCAGACTGAATCTTCACCTTCTGGATTATTTGGATCGAAACTCAATTCTTCATTGTTTGTATCGTAGTATTTATCAACAGTAAGGCTACAATTCGCATCGTGTGCCGACACAAGGTTTGAAACGACTCTTGATGGAATGCCCAAAGCACGACAAACTACAATCGATACGAGTTATAAAAAATAAATGGAAAACGATTCAAATTTACTAGTTGTAACAACTCCGGAGAAGACCCAACATTGGCCGTACTGGACTGAAGTCTGGGTGTCTAAATATTCTTGCAGAATCGGAACCGAACCGGTCCAAGCTGATGGTGCTGTACCATCTTCATACTTTCCATCCCAGCGTCCTACTAAAATACCATCATCATCGTTGCTATTGACCATTTTCGAGATAATTCGTGTTAATTTGATTGGATCACCGCGGCTACTGGGTGAAATTTCGGAACGTTCCAACATCAGCATTGCCGCCTTTAGAACGCAAGCATCAAATTGACCGAAAATCCATTCACGTCCCCTACACGACCCATATGGACCGACCCAGATTTTACCAACATCAGCCAAAACGTACTCTTCCAAGTCGCGTTCTTTCGGCATATAAACCAAATCATCTGCAAATTTAGAAAATTGAACTTGTTGCTAGTAAAATTTTCGATTAAAACTTGCGGCAATTCCACGGATTAAACAGGAGAAAGAAGAGCTTCTCATAGTCGAAACTTGAAGGAGTTGCAGTTGAATTTACCCGGCTAGTTTCAACTTGAAGTTTCCATTCACCGACTTGAGCAGTTACTGGTGAGTAAATCTCGATACTAACATCATCTTTGCCAATGTTCAAAATATTTGCTCCCCAAAATTGGTGGTTGTCCTCAATTTGTTTGGGGATTTGATTCAGTTTAACAATAGCCCGAGTTCCTTTAGTCGGGTTCGGATTCGGCCCTAGACATTAAAATTACAACAACGAAAGAGTAAATTTGTGAAAATGTTACCGAAACTGAAGACGAGTCGAATTTGATCCTTCTCTTTATCGTAGCCGCGATCCATCCGTAAAGCTAACGTGAATTTCAATCCACGACGCAACACGGGAGTCGCATCTTCTTCATCTTGCACCAGTTCAAAATGATTTGTACGATGTAGTTTTGAATTTTCTTGCGGGTACAAGCAGATTAATTCGACTTTCAAATTTTCATCAGACATTTTAGCAGAAAAAAACTCAAGTAAAATAAAAATCGCACCGAGGTACTGTTGTAATTGAAGCACTCAACTAGACTGAAATGACTTTGAAAACAAAATCTGTTTTAATTCCTTATTACTGTATTAATTGCACAATCGAAAGATAGATTTCGTGCTTCCTTTTTTGATTGCAAGTAGAATTTCCTTGTCGTAATAATTAACAGGAAAATTATTAATGAAATTCTTTGTGATAAGGGGAACTATTGTGGGTTTGTGACAATGGACTAATTAACGTAGAAATCATTGTGGTTTATAGATTCAGATAAATTACTATAATCTCATTTTCTTTCCATTTAATTGCCTATAATTAGAATTAAAAAAGATATGGAAATTTAGGCCACTTCTATCAGCGATTTGAAATAAAAATATGCTAATTAGAATAATCTACAATTAGCTACCTGTTTTGATTGATTTTTTTACAAATAACTTTTCTTTTCAGGAATTTTGTTAAAGTGTAAATAATTTAAATTTTATTTTATTTCAGGTACTTTACAAGTAATTTTTGTTATTAAATATACTATTTTGCGTTCTATTTCTATTGTCTATAATATTTTATAATTGATTTCTATTTTAGGTAAATTTTTATAGGCACTTCACTAATTTTCCAACTTCATTTCTTTTCTAGGATGCTTATTTGCATTTTTTCATGCTAATCGTATTTTCTTTTTCAGGGTTTTTCTTGACAATAAATATGTGTTTTCTTATGTTTCAGATAAGCATTTTTACGAGGATCATCAATTTCAATCTTTTATGAGTCTCCCATTATCCCCTCGTTCGTGGTCTAATTTTAATTTTTACCCTGTTCCAGGATAATTAATATAGGCGACAGTATTGATAGTTCTCAGATAAATCATATAAAAAAAATAATAATATCATTCAATAACGTCTAAGGAAATTTAGAAAGAAAATCTAGCAAGTACCTCATAATGAAATGCTCAAAATTTAATAAATTAAATTAATTGGAAATTTCCATTATTTTGAAAACCCCGCCTTATGAACGCCCTCTGTAATAATAGAAAAAGACGAAAAATAAGTACTGTGTATAGGAAAAAGATAGAATTAATTTTTTGACATTTTACTACTTAACCTCACTTTTTCGAATCAAAACAATATTTTTTCAGCGAAAATTACAAGAGAAAATGCACGAATTGTTGTACGATCGCCAATTTTACATCTGCATAGGTCTTGTGGCATCTTCACTTTATCTCTGGAATAAATTTCATGTGACATTTCAATCAACAAACAAGAAATTGACTGATTTACAATTGTTCCACAAACGGCATAATTGTGTTGTCATGTATTCGAGAAGATATTTACGTGGATGGCCACCGAATATTGAGGGTATTCCAATTACTGACGAGGACGCTCAAGTGGTATTGGAGCCGTTTTTATATTTCATTAATCATGCACAAGAATCGTTGGATATAGCAATGATGACAATGAAAATACCGCAAATCTTGGAAGCTCTGCTAAAAGTCCATCAGCGCGGTGTTGAGGTGCGAGTTTTATTAAATTACAGTTCCGCTGGGGAGAATGTCACCAAATATATAAAAATCAAAAATTTAGGTTGCAATTTAAATAGCGTTTGTCTCCAATTCGATTAATTTCTTGTATTTTACAGGTATAAAAGTGCTGTTTTATGTTGCCAAAAATACATATTTAGATAGTATAATGCATTACAAATACATGATAAAAGATGGCAGTTTCATTTGTATGGGTTCATCGAATCTACCTAGTACATCGTCATTGAGTCGTAATTATGAAGATGTAGTCTTTAGTTCGAATCGTAATCTTGTCGGTAAGTTTCAAACAAATTTCCAACAGTGCTGGAAAATGATCGAGTCTGATAATGAGAAAATGTTCAATAAGACTATCTTGAAAGAGGCGCATTTACTGTAAAGAATTCAATTTGTGGTGCGATAGTTTTAACAGTTAATATTAGACTTATTAAGTTTGAAAAACCAAGTTCAAATTTATTTCCAATCAGGATTGATGATTAGAGAGGAAACGTTGGAATTTAAAGTTTACCTGGAAAATTTGAATTAAGATGCTTTAAACTGTAAAATATTGGATTAGGTTTGTGTTTCTTTTGTTCTACCCTATTTGAATTGTACAACAGTTAGAAATTTTAATTTGCGATTAATTTTCTGCCGTACTTAAAAATTTTCATCGTACAGCTTACTGAAAAGTTTTAATCCGTTCTAACTACCATCATTGGTGGTGAATAATTTTCTCGTACAAATCGGACAAATATATTAGTATTATTACAATTTTACCTTTATTCTATTTAGTTTTTATAATTTTACATATAAGCGCCGTCTATTAATAATTTTCTTTTTTTATGTTAGTTTTTTCGTTATTAATAGAAAACAATTGTAAATCGATTGTTGTACTAATTTATTTTCCAATAAATAATATTCTATTAAAAAGAAATCTAGTTTGGGAGAAAATACATATTTATTCAATTATATTATAGGTACAAAAGAATCGTGTTTTACATAGCGTAACAAAAGCTGAACGAATAAATTACACCCAAAACGAATTGACTTTATTTAAAACATTGGGCATATTACTGGTTAAATTAATATTAATTTATATAAAAAATAACAAACATTTCTTAATTGTTTAAACAATAAACACTATATAAGGCACCTAAAAAGCCACAATAGTGCAATCTAGCTTGTTTCTTTTTTTTTGTAATTACTAATTACATTTATATTTAAAATAAAAACCAATATAGATACCACCAGCAATAATTTTTGTTTGAAAAATTGAGATGAAAAAGCAACATGAAAGCAAAATCAGTCCTTTATTGTACGAGAATTTCATAATCTTGGAAAGCCATCTCATTACCACCATATGGAATATAAAGAACACCATGACTTGTTTGAACTTTACCAACTGTTAAGCTACCATCGTGTACAACACGTCCAACGTACAATGGTTCACCATCTTCAGTCTGACCAGCAGCAACAGCATTCGGCGGTATATTACCACCACTGCATGCCAACCAACTACCATTAAAATCACACAAAATCTCATAACTGGGTACAGCATTCTCTACACCACCCCATGGTACGTAAGCTGTACCATGACTGGCAACTAATTTACCAGGTATTAAAGCACCATTGAAATTAGCACGGGCTACATATAAAGGTTCACCATTATCTTCACCACCACTGAAAGCTCTTGGTGGTACTTCACCATTACTGGCAGATACCCAACAGATACTACCAAGACCACCACCATGACGAACACCAACAGCAACACCACCACCGCCACCCATATGTCCGCTAGAACGTGCCTCTTCTATAATCCAAGAACCATTAGCACCCCAACCAGTACAAACACCAATATATTCAATTGGTACGCGTTCATGATCGGTCCAATTTAAGAATGGTGTAGCATCACCCTCCACACCAACAGTGATATTTCCATTCTCCCAACGGATCCAGAAGCCACGGAATTCATCCGGATGTAAATAGCCAGGCGTGGAAGCTTCAGCTACATCCGGTTTGCTGCGATTCTTACGGATTACCGATTTCGAATTACCCCAACCACCGATGAAGACTTCGTACATTGGGATGGACTCTGAAGCGGATGGACTGAGGGCGATGTGGGCATCGTTGGCGGCACGAACGCGGAATTGAAGTAGACCGGAACTATTTGGGAAGAAGGTGTACTCCAAGCGATCTTCGGTTTGCAATTCTGTCAACAAATAAAAGAAGCATTAATACAACTAGGGTTAAGGTTAAATCTAGGCCAAGGCTTTTTTATTTATGAAAAAATCACTAATTCACCTCGTTTGACTGACGAAAAACAGTCGTGTTTATACAAATAATTAGAAGATTTTAATATAAATTCCGCGAATATCTACATTACGAAAAGTTTAACAATAAAATTCTGATTTATCACCAAACAATTTCGTTTTATACAACATAAAAAGAGGGAATTGAAGAAACAAACAGCCCTAAATATTAATTTTGTTTGTAAATTATGATTAGTTTTATAATTTGCGGGCGTTTTCCTAGTTTTCGGGGACTCCATACCGTCTGGCGCCGTTTCAACCAGGTCATCATCGATCCCTATACAATAAAATGTCTACAATTTATTCGAATACTGGAACAATTTTCGTTACGGAAGCTGAATTTCCAACATTGACCTGTCTCGCTACATAAATTACAGACATGCGACAAATTGTATCGCGTGAAAAATGAAAAATAAGCCCAATTTCAACGCCGAAATATGAAAAATTCACCTATCTATTAGATTAAAAGCTAAAGATTACAAGACAAGGTTTTAGGTTTGAATATTTCTAAAAGCTAGAAACTTGTATCAGATTTGTAAACATTTGTGGACTTTTTAGTAATTACATTCGAATTTTAATAAATTTCTTGCAAATACACAAAAATTCAAACGGAATATAATACTTTTAGATAACAGTTGGAATATTTCACGAGATTTAAATAGGATGTTCCAACTAAAAAAGTCTTTTGTATGGTCTATAAAAGGGTATGTAGGTAAAAATGTAGGTGTGAATATAAAATAGAAAATTACACATTAAATCAAAACAACCTTGTACAACTCTATTAACAATCACAATAATTATTTCTAATTATTCCCAATTATTTCATGCTTTTTGATTAAATAATTTGAACATTGTCATCATTTGATGATCCAATCAGTGGATTAAAGACATAAATTCTATTTTTGTCGTATGAAAGTAGTACAAGTATATTTAATTTATTGATTATTAGAGCTATGCAGATAATATTCTCCAACTATGGCACGTATTTTCTGTTGTTATTTTTGCTGTGAATACAATTTTCCTTTTAGGCGAAACGTGGTGTAACTTTTTATCGAATTTGGTGATAGTGACAAAAATTCCGTAATATTGGCAACAATTTTGGGAAAAAAATTATAATTAATTTCAACAATAACAAGTACTTAATTATTTATTTATTTTCATGAATATTGGCAAATATTTGTTATTTTTATCGTATAGATTACATCACTTTTTGTTGTTAAATAAAATTTTATGACTCATTCGAGTATATAGTGGAATTTTAATTATCTTGTTGGTATTGTTTGTTAGAAATGGCGTCCATTTTCAAATATTCAAATTATCACCTATGAACCTTGCAGTCCATTTGATTTTTATTTATAGATTTTTTTGGTAAAATTCCAAAGTGCAGTCTAACGAACTTTCAACTAGTCCGATTATTGTTTTATTTTTATCTGACTAAATGTATTTCGCTCCAGTTTCGGTGTCAATTTGAGGCGATAATTCGATAAGAATTACAATAATTTAAAAGAATATTACAATAACCTTTGTATTGTTAAGTTGAATTGCATTAAATAACGATGACAACAATTCTATTTATAGCGAACGATGTTATGTTTGTGATATTAGGTGATTGCTAAACACATTCAAAAAGAAATATATTGGAGGTCATCAATGGATTCATTCACTGGGCGTGTCATTGGAATTTTCGTGAATTCAACATTAATTTGATAAGAATTAAATGTGCAATCTGGATGGGTTTAATCAGAATCTTAAAATTTTTCATCCTTGACCTATTTCCGGCATACTTCAAAGCAGCGGAAAACAATTACAAACAACATCCGTTTTGAGGTCATATTTGGCGAATCGAAGCGAATTTGTAGAATTTACCGGTGGTTTATCACCGGCACCGCTTATCAAAGTGCAATATTGCCGACTTAAAATCACATTTGGAAATAGAAAAAACTACAATAGTACTCACCGATAGGCATTTTGCACGTTGTAAATCTGTTGGAGGATTCTAGAACAACACAATTGAAGTCACGTAATTTTTTTACGATACAATAAATTCGTATTGCAGCTGCTTACGTTGGGATTCTCAGTAGTAGATAGAATAACGCGGCGAAGAAGACGTGGTGGACGTGGTGTTCTATAAATGTTCGACGATTGCGCTGTTTTAATCTGCAGATTTGGTGGTGGTTGACCATCGAAATTTATAAAACGATTAGATGTTAGAAAATTTAACGAAAGAAAGAGATGAAAATACATTTCTAATGGTAGGAGAGATCATATGATGATGTTAATTGATGATTTGGTAGTGTCATTTCTAATTACATGCCACAATTTTCTATGAAACTTTTTACAAATATGAGTCATATTTATAGTACGAATTATTTCTGAAACTGAAAAAAATTAACATTCGTAATCAATTGGATCATTTCTAATTTAATTTGATTACGATTAAGATTTTATTCGTTTATTCTAATGACGAATTTAACTTTCTTCTAAAGAACCTCCCAACATCGTTTTTTTCTGTGTTTATTCATTTTATTTTGCAGAAGATTTCGCAAGAATTCAACAAAACAATGGAGAAGAATGGAAAAAAATGTGTGGGGAGCATCTTTGAGTCATTTGATGAGTTTAGCTCGTTTTCAAAAATCGCAGAGTTGTCTAACAACAAGCGTTTTATGACCAACTTGCCGATGAGCTACAAGGTTCAAATTTTGTTAAATAATCTCCAGAGACCTTTCTATAAATCCTCAAAAAATCAACTCTCTAGCCAGAATAACAGGACTTTCCAAATAAACTAATATACTTTTAGTTCAGTAGCTCTGTTTACAAATTTCAAGACTTATTTTGCACGAAAACATCAGTTGTTATCAAACTATTTTGCGACACAGTTTAGGCGGTTGTGCTATCACGACTCACCTATTGATCGGGTGATTATTTTTATAGGTTTTCTCTCAATATTTATCCTCAGAATACGGTACAAATTATTTACAATATTGATTTTATCGATAAAGCAATAAAGTTTGTAACAGGTACATAAACAAACACATAAATTCCGACTTTATAAAAGATTTATTACAACTTTCGCTTATCGAAAACAAATATATACTTATTGTTGGACATATTTCCATTTACTTAAAAATATTAAAAGAGAAACATTTACACTTTGCCTTTGAAAAAGTAATACTTCTTGTAATTTTTGTACGTTAATTTGAAAATTTCAGTTGAAGCATTACTCAAGAATGTCGTTAGAAATTCAACTGCATGTTTGTCACACAATGATATCAATGCGTACATACAATTATTTAAATGTAACTAAAATAGAAATTAATTAATCAATTATATCGATAATAAAATAGTGTGGTACGTACTTTAATTTCAGCACGAATCGGTCGGATTTCATATTGTGCTAAAATATCAGAAATTAAATATGGGGCAATTCGTGTCATATCACTCTGATGGGTTTTTAGAATTCCCGTTAATTTCTCTAATTTTAATGCACATGTTGATAATTCTTGTACGAAATGTTGTTCACAATTCAAATCACTATCAGCATGTACACATAAATGTTTTAATAACAATCTGTATTGTAGAAGATAGGCTGATAAACGGTCCACTATTAGAGCATTACGGTGAATTAATAGATTCTCGATTATTGATATTGATAGATTGAATAAATGTATGAAATTCGATTGTTGCGATCTTGTAATCAATACAGTTGTATACACGAAGAAGGAATCCATTATATCGGGAGTTAAAACAAACTAAAATATTTGATAATATTAATATTATCGTCTTAAACGGGAATATATTTACCTGAATCTGTTTGGCTGCACTAATAAATAGATTCGTTATTTCATCGAAAATATCTTGACGATAATCGATAGTTTTAACCAAATCGATTATTATTTGTAGCAATTTTTCAAATTCAACATACAATTTCGCTGCCTTGTCTATATTCAAATTACCAAAAACTATACAAGTCCAATCTTTCATACACCTAATAATTTGATTTAAATCAAGTTTATTAATCGAATCTTCCTAAAATAAAACAGTAAATTAACACAAAGATTCCTTCTCAGTCGTAGACTTACGGTAATTTGCATTAATTCCATCAAACTTTCTGTGAATTTTTCAGTAGATATTTGAGCAAAAATTAATGATAATAAATGTGAATAATCGTTGAAAATATCATCATTTATTTTAGCCGTTTTCAAACGATGCCACAGATTTGGAAGTAGATCTTCTTTATATTCGAAGATAGGTTTATTGTTTAGAATTATCTTGCATAATGATATACAATTATTCAGGTTCTCTTCAACCAAGTTATCGAAAATGTATCCTAAAAATTCATCTAGACGCGATTTTAATACGTCCAAACGTTCATCATTGGTTCTGATAAAATATTTCAACATGAAAATGTACGGTTCAATTAAGTTGTCTTTAACTTTATCTTTCTTTAGAATGCTAAATAATTTTCTATAAATCCTACCCTCCAGTTTACACATTGATTGACTATTCGACTGAAAAATTTATTAATTTTTAGTTTCCAAACGAATTTATTTACGAAAATAATTACCTTGTTGATAAAACGTAAAGTAGTAAGAACACATTGAAAATATCGCTCATTATCTATATTTTCAACTAAATAATCAACTCCTTGCTGAAATTCAGGTATATATTCTTTATTCTTAAGTGCTTTAAAAATTAACTGATGATATATACTTTCATATCTATTAAATTTGGTGATGATTAATTGTAGGAAATCAGGCGAATTAATTTCAACTGTTGGTAATTTGAAAGACTTTACAATACCTTAAAAATAAGGATTTTATCAAATCTCGTTATTGAACGAAGGTCGGATCTTTCAATCCTCAATTAATACTTACCAATTAGAGTCGTTTCGCAGGTTGTTTGTAAACCATTCGAACAATTACTCGAACACAAATCAATATATAAAGCTAATAATAATAAAAATAGTGTCTTTTTTATTGTCTCAACGCAGAAAATTATCGGTAATCTTCTTAGATAATCGATCAATTTAAAAATTTTATCTTCATTAATTTTAATATCCAACAATTGTTCGGTACTGTCATATAAAAATTGTAAAATTTGTGGAACATGTTCGTTTAAATCTTCATTTAAAAATAGATCATCTGGTAGATTTTTTATAATTTTCGTCACTAATGATTTCTTAACCGTACCATCATCATGGCGACGTTTTTGTTTTAATAATTTATTAATTTTCATAAATATATTGCTTAATAGACCAGTTATGATCAATTGATTATCATAAATATGTGATTGATTTATTAAATCACTGTTATTATTATTGATCGAATCATTTAAAATTGTTTCACATAATTCAATCACAATATTCGATGGTAATTTATTAATTAGATTATTTACGACGAATTTTGTTGTTATTATATCAACGTAATCACATGATGAGTATAATTCCTTAACAACGGCTATTATTATATCATCATTAAGATCATTAAAAATAGTCATAGCACGTAATTTTTGTGCCATTAATTTAAACTAAAATCCAATAATTATTTAAAAACAATAATTGATTAATAAACAACAACAAACCATATTTCCTTTACAAGATTTCTCCCCAAAATTCATCACTCTTTCCGATAATAAACACCATTGTTCCTTTGTTAAATAATGATGTAAATATGTAAGATTACAAGCAGTAGAATCATTATTTTCAGCTTGCTTTAAAGTTACTTCATCTGGACGATAATATATTAAAATCATATAAATCTCACCCCAGTGGTAACAAATATTAAGGAAAGTCTTCATTAATGTATCATTCTGGTGAGAAAAATATACCAAAATTAGAATATTAAATCGAAATAAAATAAAGAATCTTACGTATTCTTGATGTAGAAGCTTTTTGGCGAATTTCGTTAGAGTTTCACTTAATTCGTTCAAATCATTGTGAAATTTCGTGACAACACTTGAAATTACTTTATGTTCAGCTATACGTATACTGCTTAAGAAATGACATAATAAAGTGGTAACAATTTCCAAATAAATTAAAGGTTTATCATCTAAAAAAATAATTTAAAATGTACTGTTGTAAAATTTGGCAATACTTTCAAATTTCAGTGATATTTTAGCAAATAATAAGCTTAGAGTTAGAATAACTGTGGTATTAGGGGTGATATAGAGCCAATTTTAGGACCATTGTTTATGATTTGATAGTTTTTGGTATTGTTTCAAGTTAGAGCCATCGAGTTCTACAGTTTTACTGCCAAATCTATAGTCTATATTTAAGTAAACTCTAGTATTTGTCTGAAATGGCATAAATGATGACTTTATGAGTTGTAGTTGAAGACTTCCGATTTTAATTAAAAGCAATAAAGTGCAATAAAGTAAGTAAATTCAACCCTTTCTAGCCCTTTTTATTAATTTGTATTATTTTTCAATTTAATTCAATAATCTAAAATTCCCTTGAGTAGTGATATAGAAAAGAAATTTATTGATTATTTTGTATAAAAATTAATGCAGTTTTTAATGCTTTATTGCGTGATATCGTGTTGTGCGAAAAAACCTAATAATAATAATGAGTATGTCTGACGCCCACGAATATTGTGCAATCATCAAGAAAATCAGAAAAATTAAAACTAACACGAAATAAGTCGACTCAATCTACGTATTCTCAAAAAAAGGGAATACTTTGCTGAAATTCACTAAAAATTTGAAACATTTTGATTAAAATACTTACAATCTGGTTGCATTTGGTTCACAATCTCGTTAAAATGAAATGCCAATGTCTTGAATTGATTGATAATTTGTCGACTGGATTGTTTCGAAATTAGCGAATTTGTAAATGCATTTAATACGTTTTTCGGTAGAATATTATCAACATTTAAACAAATTTCCTTCAGTTGTATTCGAATATTATTAAATTCATAGACGGTTTTACTCATTTGTCGACCATTATAATAATTCGTTTCCAATACACGTAATAATCTTGATATGAAAAAATTCATGCGGCTCAATTTCGAAAATAATTCAATGATTTTTATAAAAACCTGAGAATATTTCTCCATCATTTCACTATTATCGGTTACTATGATGTAGACAATTAACTCATCGATCATTGATTCGATTATTAATGGATCGAATTCGATTATTTTCAAAATAATATCGTAACAACAATCGTTTGGATGTTGTGTTAATGGCAATATACTTTTAAGAATATTTTTAATGAAGTCATTTAATGTTACATCTTCGATTTTTTGATCATTGTTGATTTTTAGATTTGATAAACAATCAACTAAATGACTTGTAATACCCAAGGTTCGATTAAAATTCAGTTTCGACAAATCGACTGTAACAGAATTATTCAATTTGAAACGATTTTTCAAATTGAAACCGATTAAACTGAACATAAACAATAAGAATTTATAATTTAAACTGAAATTATTCTCATATGATGTCGAGAATGATTTGAAGATAATTTTAAACCCATAATTCGCTATGCCTTTACTATAAGTTGACTGTAAAAATTTGAACACAAGCCTGCATAATTTATGTTCATCTGAACAATCTTTTGTAGGATGTTGGTTTAGATAGCAATCGAAAGAGGCCATATTTTTGTCAAAAATACACTAAAATCTCATCTATTCAAAAATTAAACAATTTTAATAATATTAATACGTACGTTTTTTGTTAGTGTACAAATTGATTCAAAAATTTTTGGGTCATTCTCGTATTTTGTCCACTTTTTAATCAGATTTGTTAGGATTGTTTCCAGGAAAACTTCACGAAATTGATCACATTCAATGAACGATTTTTGAAACAAATGGTCATCATTCAACACCAATAAATAATCTTCTTTACTACTTATTTCTTGATTTATAGCAATTATAAGATCACAATATTCGTTAATATTACTTTGATAATGCTGCTGTACTGGTTTATTTCGAAATAAATTCCCAATTGTTGTTGGTTTAATTTCTGCACCTTCATTATCAATTGAATTTTTATTTAGATAATCCCTTATAAATTCCATTGTCGGCATTAATTAAATGTGCACTAAAATAAGAGGATTATACTTTAAATTTTAATTTATTTCAATTTGTTTTACACAAGGAAGGTTAGTTTGACCGAAAACGTGTTATTATAATTCTGAGGTTAGGTTGTATTCAAAAACCACGCCACCACGCGTTAATCTGTATTGTTGGTTGCATACCGTGTTGTATCAATGTTGCCAAATTGAATTTTACGAAATCCGCAATTTTGAATTCTTTCAAATTTTCAAATTTTATAGATAAACACTATTAGCAAAATTAGAAATTTGAATTAATTATTGAATATAGTAAATTTACATTTATCACTGTTCTACCATCGTACATCTTATAGAAGTGTTACCCTTAAGTTCAACAATAATTTCCATAATTGTGGAGAAAAAGACGATTAAACTATTATCAGTCAGGCTTTATTTCAAACGATACACTATCTACGAATAAAATATTAGCTCCAGAAAGATCGCTAGTAAATATCTTTTAATAAAACTGTTAGTTTAAATGAAAGCAAAAGGGAGAAAATAACAAGAAACAACGATATAATTACTCGAAATAGCGACTACATAATAGGATGAAAAATAAAATTATACGACACTAACTAAATTACATTTGAATTATTTATATGTATTCATAATCGTTATATATAAATTAAATCTATTTAAAATGTTGATTTTTCAAATTAGCAATGTTCTCTAATATTGTGTACAATCAAATTAAAAGAAATAAAATCACAAATTAACCATAATGTTTGAAGAACAATTCATACAGTATCATCTGAAACAGAACGAATAATTAGTTGAGAATTTGTTGATTTTTTTTTAAACATACCATGATACCACCATTTTGTCTTCTTTGGATTTTTATTGCAAGTTTTCACATATAGCGCATTATCAGGCGGCCTTTGCTATAATAAAAAAATTTATGGAATGTTTTCAAATATTTAAAGAATTTTACCTTTTCTTTACAGCTACTGAGCATCGATACAATAGATAAACACACAGACTGAACGGACAATGCTGGCGACCAATCATCGGTCAATATAGAGAGGCAAATATGACCATTACTATAAATATGAGGGTGAATTGGAATGTTATTGCCTACGAAAGTCACCTGAAACTCATAATTCCATCAATGATGATTTAATTTTTAAACAATTCTATTACCTCAGGTGAATCAAATGGGTATTTATTAGTGAATTTGAACTGTAATTGGAAACGTTCTCCTTCATATAAAGTACCTGGTGCCCCTTCCATATTAATAATCCAACTATATAATTAAAATTTAATTAGAGTTAATTTATTAATGGTAATTAGATGATAATGAAATCGATTTTACTGTAAAAGATTCTGTTCGGCTAGATCGGCATCTATAGCAACTCCTGGTGGTGGTTCCCTCAGCAATGACATCAATTCCTTTTGTAAACGTTTCTATGTTAAAATCAAACAGAAACAAAACAAATTCAGACATATCGAAATCGAAAATTAGTTCAAGGTTATTGTTTTCACTATGACTCAAATCTTGTCATAATCATATTCACAATAACAAATAGATCATTTTTAATAGATAACTCACCTCAGATGGTGACAATCCTGCCATTTTGATAGTTAACTATTCATTATAAGATTAAATGGTGAATATTGAAATTGAAGAAAAAAATATATAGGGACGATGACAACGACTTCGTCTATAGAGAAAACGAAAATAACACGTCGAATTTTTCTTTTGTCAATAACTCATATTTACAACTGAAACATTTACAAAATTGATAAATATAAGTAAATTAGATTTTATTAAAGAATTGATATTGTTTATATTTGTTTTGTTGTCGGTATTTTTACCTTTAAATTTGGAAGAAACAAACAAACTATCACAAGTGACTTGAAGAATAAAAAGTAAATAATTGGACTGGTATCAACTAGGGAAAAGTCAATCTACAACCAGTGGCGGCACTATCAACCATTCGAATCCTACCTTTGTGTGAACACGATACGAATAACTTTCGATAATGTCACACAATAATAGACGTTATTAAATATTCTTCTGTATGAAAATGTTACTATAACTTGTTTAAACTGTTTTTAAGCAAACTAACCTATCTAAAGACGTAAATCGTTACTTGGATCGATAATGTAGTTTACAATTTCTATATTTCGATTTCGTAAATAAGGTTTTTATTCGTTTATTGCAGCTTAAGTCAAGCATATTTATCAAATTTCGTAAATACCGACTCATGTTGTAAACAAGATAAACAAGATTCTACACTTCTCACTTACATTAACGAATGGATTAAGCTACGACCGCACTTTTTGTTGATCTTATCACCATCGACTTAGCGGTAAAGTTGGTTTGGAACAAAATTTAAAGGCTGTAACAGATGAAAATTTATTTCAGAGGAATTTGCGTAAAATACAGAATAAATGCTTAATTAAATAAAAATAAATGAATACACACCTTTTACGTAGAATTTTGAATAAAAAACATCAGTCTGTAATAAAGATTGATCAACACACTAATGACAGATTCTAAACGTCTAATAAATTTCACGAGATCTTAATAACTAATATTGTTGAAATATTTAATTTGTTATTTGCCAAATTTTGTATTGTTTATACGATAAATGCTAAGCCGCTAAACATATTAAAAGCAAATTTAAATTTTAGGTCCACAACATGCGCAGCTTTTAAATTGAAACAACTTTTTCATAGGTCTCATATTATAGCCAATGGCGACTGATAATAGAAAATCCAGTCATGTAATATAAGATTTTAAATTAATTGCCAACGTTATAGTTCAAGGACCAATAACTTTTATATAGAAACATAAGTAAAATTCATATCCTTATGTTGGCATCAGTGGCGAACTAAATGATACTCATCTGTTTACAGTTAAAAAAATATAACCTCAAATTTTATATGTTTTACTTACCAAGAAATTGGAATTTTAACAATAATAATTAATCAATGAATGCGAATTTAACAGTGAAATGTCCACAAAGTTTTGCTCACTTTACCTATTATTTGTTTGTGGTATTTTCAACGTATGCCTATGGTTTTTGAAATAACCTTATCGATGACCTTCAATTTGACGTTTACGTGTAAACATGAACGATTCAAAATAGTCGGGAGAAATTATTTATTCTGTCTGATTAAAATCTATTTATTGCCTTATCATTACAATTAAATTTCAGAAATAAAAGTAAATAAATCAAATAAACTTTTAGTTTCAGAAAGAATTTTGAAGCTTTTATGCTTTTATTGTTGATTTAGAAATAGAATTCAATCCAATGTGATAATTAATCTAATTATTCTTTTTACTTTCTAGTTTCGTAATGTTATTTGTAAGCAGTCTAAAAACGAAACAATAGAGGAGAATTTTTTTTTTAAATATGAATTTGGGCGGTGTTATTTATTTAAATAAGAAAGTAGTTTTTATATTATGTTGCCTTTTAATATTTTTCATCTACATATTTACAAATGCTCGTTATTCAATGAAAGAACAACTTGTTGAAGGTGTTAATTTAAAACAACTGTTGAAAATATCGATAGATGCTGCAATAAATGGTGGTTATAAAGTTGTAACAATTAGAAATAATCTCAATATTGAAAGTAAAGGCAAGACAAAAGAGGGACTAGTTGATGTTGTTACAACAGCTGATTTTTTATCGCATTGTGCAATTCAAACAACATTAAAACAACAATATCCTAAATTGAAGGTAATTTCTGAAGAAGCCAAAACTGAATGCGAAACAAAACAACATGAATATCCTAGAAATTCTGACGAAATAATTGATAATTTACCAGATATTTACGAGAATCTACAAGATGTAACTGTGTGGATTGATCCATTAGATGCAACTTATGAATATACTAGTAATGATCTTACATCTCAAAAAAAATATATTTTAATTTGCGTTTTTTTTGATAAGAAAAATTGTACCAATATGTGACAACAATGGTGTGTGTGAGTGTACGAGGCGAACCTGTTATTGGTGTAATTCATAAGCCTTTCAATAAAACAACGTCATGGGCGTGGGTAGGGAAGGCTCAATCGTCTGATTTAAAAACCAACGTAACCGTTGTTGTAATTATTAATTCTAATTTTTTAATTAAAATATATTTACAGGTATCAAAACGAGACAACGATAAATTAAAGATTATTATATCCCGTTCACATAGTGGACAGGTTAAGGATCTATTGAAGAAACAGTTTGATAATTATGAAGTAATCGAAGCTGCTGGAGCTGGTTATAAATCTTTGGAGGTGGTTAATGGTAAAGTTGATGCCTATATTCATATTACAGCAATTAAAAAATGGGATATCTGTGCTGGTAATGCAATCATAAATGCTGCCGGTGGTAAGATGACAACAAAACATGGTAATTCAATCGATTATTCCGATATTGAACATCCTAAAAATGATGATGGACTCGTTGCTACATTACATAATCATGAGAAATTCATTTAAACAAGTTGATTTAGTGTTTTTTTAATCGTTGATATTGGTATTATTGACTATTTCTTTTTGAAATAGGTTAGAATCTAACCTCAATTTTTCTATTTTGCTATGACTGGTGTTGTGAATTTTGTTCGAATTTTAAAGACAAAATTTACAAAAACCGTCACAAATTTCGTTCAGTTAAGTTTCAGTAGTAAATATTTATTATATACGAATGTTGGTATTTCAATATCGTTATCTGGTGTTGGTGATATTATCGAACAACATTATGAGATAGTTAAAGGTGATTTAAAACGTTGGGATAAAATACGTACTAGAAATATGTCAATATCCGGTTTGACAATTGGTATATTGTGTCATTATTGGTACAATTTCCTAGATAAACGGTTGCCTGGTTATAATTTAAGGATTGTAATGAAAAAAGTGATTATTGATCAATTTGTTTGTTCACCAGTGGCAATTTCAACATTATTTGTAACAGTAGGTGTATTAGAGAATAAGAATCAATCAGAAATATGGGAAGAAATGAAACAGAAAGCTATGATTTTATATACCGCCGAATGGATAGTTTGGCCGCCAGCACAATTTATAAATTTCTATTTTTTACCCAACAAATATAGGATATTGTACGATAATATGATTTCGTTAGGCTACGATATTTACACGTCTTATGTAAAAAATTCAACCAGTATTGATAATAGATGATATCTTGTTTTTGAAAAAAATAGTTAAATTTTGTATTTGTGCCTTGTCAAATTGTTCATTTTAAGATGGTGTTAATTAATCAATTTTAAGTCAATTGTTAAAATATATGGACAAGAAAATAGGCAAAATAGAAAAATATTTTAAATTTACGCGCTTTTTATTTGACAACTTTCACTTTCTTTCCAGTGGCTCTAAAACTAACAATTCCCATCAATAAATTAAATCGTATATTATTTATTTATCTAATTGTGGATTTGTAAAAATGTGTAAATAGTAATAGTTTGAATAACAGCCTTAAAGCAAAAATTGTTGGAATTATTGTAAATTCTATAAATTTCGTAAGTTTAGAGATAATTAAGCTCAATTTGACAACACTGATAATCAACAGGTGTTGAGGTTATATTCCTGTCACTACTGTTCAAATTTTCAAAATAAATTTTTGGAAATTTCATTAAAAATGGACGGGAACGGATTCAATGACGACGATGTGATTATTGATAATCCTCAAAGTAAGGAAGAAGATGAAGAAATCGAAGAACAAAAACGAAGAACCGAAGAGGTAATCTTCATCAATTTCCGTTATTTTTATTTGAAATTTATCGTTTATTTTACAGTTGGAACACTTATTAACCGATGGTATACGGCCGTTTCGGTACGATGATAGTACGATAAACTCATCAACGAATACATCAGCCGTGTCAGAAGATGCAGTAGACTACAATCAAAAAAATAATAATTTAACTCATCAGTCTACAAATAGTCTAATAGAGAATTATCGTAATGTTGATAATAATGAACAATTCAGAGTACTTTACGAGATACGAATGCGAGAAATTAATAACTTAAAAAATGAATATCAACAGTACCAATTGGAGAAATCGAATGAAATTAAAATATTGAAAAATAAAGTTACTCTAGCCGAGGCTGAAATGAGACATTTACAACTGACTGTAACAAATCTTGAAAATGTCTTAGGTAAATTTTTATAATTATCTGACTATGTGATTGTATTTTTTCATCGATAAAATTATATTTTAGTCGACAAGACCGACAGTATAAAACAATTAAATCAACAAGTCTTAGAGAAAGAGAATAAAATAGAAAATTTAGAAAAGACTATTGAGAAATTGAATATCGAAATTTGTACGTATAAGACAACTGTTAATGAATTACAATTGAAATTAATTGACAATAATCCATTTAATGCCGGTATTAAAGCCTTAAATTCAGAAGAATTACATAAAAGCCATGAACAACAGATTAATCGATTGGGAGGTTTATTGGAAGAACAGTCGAAGAAATCAGAAATATTGGTTAGTTTAAGGGATCTGTAGATTAGCTAAACTAAATCGATCGCATTCAATTCCCCTTCTTTTTTCTAGTCAACATATTCCACCTAGATCTCTATTTGTTTTGATTGCATTATTTTAGTTTTATTGATTTTCCTGTTAAATTGTAGGAGAAAGAAAAGACTCGCTTAGAAGACGAATTGAAACGTTTGTTAGTACAACATGAGAAAATTGAACATGAAAATAGTTTAACAATAATGGAATTGGCAAAAAAAATTAACAAACACACAACAACAGTGTAAGGATTTGTTTATTTTAGGCGAAGCAATTAAGCAAGAATGTGACCATTTTAAAGGTGATTACAAATTATTTTTTTACAACAAAATAAAACTATTTATTACAATAATTCTACAGATCGACTCAAACAATTGGAAGAAAATAAGGACGTTTTAGGCGAAAGTGACTCAATTGTACATTTGGTAATTATACAAATTTATCTTTAAAATTTATTAATTTGTCTACTTTTATAGGATAGCGAAACTTTGAAGATTCACATCGAGAGACTGCGACGAATGCTTGTCGATAAAGATACCGAATTGAAGACTTTGATAGCCAAACAAAAGTAATAGAAATATTTTGAATAATAATAAATACTAAACTGTAATTTTGTAGATTTTACGATAGTGATATGAATGAATTGTTCGAATATAGAGAATTAATGGACAGTCTACAAAATAGTTCGATAAAAAAATGCGGCAAGTCCTATTAACTTAATTAAATTCATTATTTATTCTAATGGTGAATTATTTCAGATGTCCCAGATCACGCCAAACAATTAATCATCATGCAGAAACAATTGAGTGAATATCAAGCGATATTAGAAGATCGTAATCAAGAAATTGCCGATCTACACACGGCTAATAAAGAGTACGGTGAGAAAATTGAAAAAATGCTACGAGAAACACGAAATGATATACAAAATCTATCAGCAAGGTACAGTTTACCACAATTAGAACAAATGAGCAATGATTTGAAAATAGCTGAAGAAACAATCAATAATTTACGCGATGAATTAAATGAGAAATTATCCAATGAGAATAAAGTGAAATCAGAGTTGGAACAATTACGTGAAATGTACGAAAATTTACAACAACAATGTGGTGATGATCAAAGAGAATTCAATGAAAATCTAACGAAAATTCAAAACAGTTTAAAACAGCGTGAAGATGATTTGGTATCAATCCAAAAACAGATGGACGAATTAAAGAAAACTAACACGGTACTACTTGACGAGAATACGAAATTACAAAAACAACTACAAGAGACTTTGAACCATTTAAAAAAATCTCGTGATGAATTAGTAACGTGCCAAGAGTTTTTAAAAACTGTTGAAGATACGAAATCATTACTAGAACAACAATTATTGAAAACACAACAACAATTAGATGATGCCAAATTGGAATGTTTAGAATTAAATAAGAATTATAATGAAATTCATAATGAGACAATAACGAAAAGTATTGTTGAAGAATTAGAAACTGTTGAGAAGGAAATTAATAAAAACGATAAAGTTGATTTAAACAAACAGGATATGTTTCAGAAAATCCTACAAGCCGAATTGTTAAAATCTGAATTAACTATACGACAACAGTTACAAAATGAGAATTTGAAAAAGTACGAAGACATAGAGAATCGTTACAAGAGTTTATTACAACAGAAAACTGAATTATTCAAACAAGAAATTGAGAAATTAAAGAAACAAGAAGATGCGTACCGGAAGCAATTAGCATTAGTTCTGTCGCAATGTAGCGGTAAAGTTATTGAGTTAGAAAGAGAGAATGGTATGTTGAAAGAGCAGTTAAAAAAGATTGTAACTGAGTATGATAATTATAAAATTAGAGTTGTTGAGCAAATTGAGAAATATAAGAAAATATTGGATGAATGGAGAACTGGTGTGGATACAGTTAATAAAAATTGGGAGAAGACAGTCGGTATACGTGCTGTAAAATATATGGAAGTTGAGAAGACTTGTAATAAACTTTTAGAGGGTGTCGTAAAAAAAATGGACCGGGCTCAATCTGAGGCAAGTATCAAAACAAAATCCTAGTCTTTCGTTAATTTGGTGTAATTAAAAAAAAATTACAGTTGGATTTAATCGAAAGGGTCTATAATGAGAAGATTAATGCGCTTAAAGTTAGAAGATAATTTATTGAAAAACAATTACAAATTGTTCTAGACTAAGATAATAAAATAAAAATATGTTTTTTATTTTGAATTGTTTTAGGTGGTATCATTTTTAACAACATTACCTTTTTTGATTTTGTCAATTAATTTCTCTAAATGATTAGACACTTCTTTTAATACACCTCTAGTTTCCTCCCAATTACGTTTCGTTGCAGCCGTAACAGCAGCCATCAAATTTAATTTAATCGAACTTACAATTGTATTAGATGGACCAATTTCATCATCCAATACAATCTCAGCTAATCTATTACAGATATTCAAGACTTGAACACACATTTTCGGATCTTTATCCCAACCGATTTGAGTATACCCTCTGTATGCTCTTTGTAAGCGTTGTGCACGTAATTGTGATGTTGGTGCCAAATTAGCATACAATTCCCATACAGCACCATTACCGGGATAGATTGATGTGATTCGACCTAATAATTCTCTAGTTTTTTGTAATAAAATATTCGTATTTGAATTTGAATTTTCACCATTCTGTTGTTGCTCATTTGTATCGTTATAAAGACTATATACTAAAACATTTAATATATCAACATTTAAATATTTCTCTTTCAAATCAAGTAGATGATGATATGCACGTATAACATCATGAAAATTCATTATATCACAACTAATTACTAATAAATTCTCCCATACTTTCCAATTTTCATAATTACATTTTAATGCTTCCAATATAGCAAAATGTGCACTACGTTTATTATTACAATTGATATAAGCTTGTGCTAGATTATTCCATGCTTCAAAACTATCCGGTTCCAATGCTGTATAACGACGATAAGCTGTTGCGGCTGTTTGCCAATTTTTCGTTTGTAATGCAGCAAAACCAAGACGTGACCATAAATGTGATTGTAATGGATTGATACTAAGCGACTTCTCATAATGCGGTATACATTCATCATATTTCTTGCGGGCAAATAGAAATTGGGCCCAATGCCTTTGGGCCCGATGGCTGCGTTTCTTGGACATTTCCCAGGCTTTTTCGTAGCACGATTCGTCGTCTGTGGCGTCACCTGTACAATATAAACCATAAAATTTAAAACGTTTCATTACTACAAGTAGAAAATTATTAGCCGCAAAGTGTGTCGATATTTGAATTTATGCTCAAAAATTGTGACAACATAGAGAATATTCAAATTGCATATTTACCTAGAAGACACATCATTTTAACTGTTGGTTTGATTTCTAATTGTTTCCGGATAATTTCAGCTGCTTTATGTCGTAATTTCAAAATTGTATAACATACAATAACTTCTTCCCACAGTTTATTTTTCAGATAAATATCTAAACTGCTTTTAACTAAACCAATATTCAATAGAATATCAGCATATTGTGTTTCAACTTTCCATATAGGTGGTAATGAAACCCCAAATACATCCCCAACTCGATTTAAAGCATGCAATTTATCATTATTATAACTAAAAATAATATCTTCGCATTGTTTTAAACATCTTGTAATAGTACGACGATTTTTACTTTCGAATTTACAACGTAATAACAAAGCCATAACACGTACAGCATATGTACTTTTTTGATTGATAACGGCTTCAATAAATGGTAATAATTCTTCTGATTGTAGTTCATCAGCTGGACGTGATTTTAAATTTTGTTGTACAATTGTCAATAATAATTTCTGTTCAGTATTTGGTAATGATATAATATCATTACCATCAGAAAATTCAATATGATCTAAACGTATATCATCATCTATATTAACACTTTTCGGAATGTTTAAATCATCAATTTGTGGACGTTTTATACCATTTTTATCAATTAATGTTATATTCACTGTTAATTGGGCTAATTCGTTCTCTTGATATTTTGTACGTCGCCCTAATTTACCAACCAATTCATATTCAACACCCAAAATTTTACTAGCCGATGTTATATGATCTTTTGATTTCGATACATGACTAAATTTCAAATACAATTGAGCCAATTCAATGTCCAATTCGGCTTTTAAATGGCCTACAAAAAGGGATTTTATTAAACATTTATTTAAAAATTCGAATTGAAAATTATCAAACCATTTATTGATAATGTTTGAATTAGTTTATGTAGACGATCAGCATTCGATAACAACGTCGGACTTGGTTCATCTAAAATATCTTGATGGATCATTAAAGCTCGACAACACCACCATAAATTTATTAAATCGTTGACAATACAACAATCAAAGATGATTTCAGCAACAACCAATAATACCGGATAACGTGTTTTTGGGTTAATTTCTTCACCATTCATTGATAATTTATTTGCAAAATCATGATTATCTTTACAATTATCCAATTGTAAAAATTCTTGAATATGTTCGGGTAAGTCTGGACCAGTAAAATTCGTTTGTATAAAACATATGAAACATGCTATACCAAAATTTAAGTATCTCTCTTTGTCTTCTATTGATTGTGTGTTGAAAAAATCACGCAATTTCCCATTATCAACTGATAAATTGAAGATTTTCGACCAGTATTCTTCATGCGTTATATATTGTAATAGATCGTGATTATTACAATCGATCGTCTTGTATGTTTCAATATGTAGATAGAATTTTTTGGCTAAATTATCAAAATCCGTTGGCGACATTATTTCGTTTCATTAAAACAATTACGAATAATAAAGCACGAAACACACCACGAAAAATTTCTAACCAAAAAACAATGTTAAATCGTCAAATTTCACACCAACAATAGCGCCATCTATGTTATCAGAAAAACAAGACTACCAACCCAAATACTTCTAGGAATACATAACGTCCCATAAACGTGAATTAATAAAACGAATTAATTTAGATCTTGAACAATATTCAAATTCTGAAATACCTCAAATCAAACATTTTCAATAAATTTTACAAAAATCATTGATCTATTCTGTTCTATTTAAATTTTATTGTTAACACTGACATAAGTGATCTTACTGGGATATTGCGTAATCATCCCTTCAAACTAGTGACATGTTAGTAAATTTTTTTTACGTGATGTTGGTACCGCTTTTGTTCTCTTTGGGAAGTTAATTGACATGGCGCCGATGTAAGTATTCATTCCTTTCTAATTTCCTCAATCATCCTCTTGAAATAATAATATTTTCTTATAAATTCCTAATTTCCTCTAATCTTTTATCCTGAGGAATATAATGGATGTCGTATTTTTCCATTTTTTTCTCAATAAATTGAATGTTTACTATTACCGCATTAGTTAACCTCAATTACTCCAATCGTGTGATTGTTGGTTGTTTGTAGGGCTCCTGCTAAGACAAAAACAGTAAAGGGACTGCCAGCAGTACCCGAATCAGTTTTAAAACATCGTAAACGCCGTGATGCGACTAGAATTACTCGTGCTGAACGAGCCATCAAGAAGAAGACGGCTCAGATTAAGCAACGTAAAGAAATCTTCAAACGGGCTGAGCAGTATGTAAAAGAATATCGTTTAAAAGAACGTGATGAAATAAGATTAAAACGCCAAGCTAGAAATTGTGGTAATTTCTATGTACCAGCTGAAGAAAAATTAGCTTTCGTCATCCGTATTAGAGGGTGAGTTTATCTTAGTTAGAATTAAATATTCGGACAATTCCATAATGGGTTGTAAATATCGTTTAATAATCCATTTTCCATGCTGTCCAAAATAATAAAAATTGCATGAATTACATTTAGTGTTGTCAAGAAAATGCTAATTACTGAATTCATGCAATGTACATTTTAATTTGAAAATTTCTTCGGATATCTGTTTCATTTGTGCTTTTTTTTGACAGTATCAACAAGGTAGCCCCTAAAGTACGTAAAGTCTTGCAATTGTTCCGTTTACGTCAAATCAATAATGGTGTTTTTGTTAAATTGAATAAAGCAACATTGAATATGTTACGGATTTGTGAACCGTACATAACATGGGGTTATCCAAATTTGAAATCAGTCCGTGAATTGGTATATAAACGTGGTTTTGCTAAAATTAAAGGACAACGTATACCAATTACAAGTAATAGTTTAATTGAAAACAGATTGGGTAAATCTGGAATTATTTGTACAGAAGATTTAATACATGAAATCTTTACTGTTGGATCGAAATTCAAATATGCATCCAACTTCTTATGGCCCTTCAAGGTTAGTTTTATTTTTCTTTTATGTTTTATTTATTTATTTTTATTATAATAATCCCAATAGTTCTTACCCATTTGCCTAAATATTCAGGGTAAATGGTCAGATGATATTGGGATATTAATTCGTGTCTATCCTTCCCTTGTTTTTACTAATAGACTCGTGGAGTTGGAAATGCACGATACAATATTTTATCGTGTCATTTATTTGAATAAAAAAAGAACATATTACAATAATTTTTGATTATTAATTTTTAATATTCACAGTTGAATACACCAACTGGAGGATGGCGTAGAAAGACCAATCATTATGTTGAAGGTGGCGACTTTGGTAATCGTGAAGATAAAATTAATGAACTCCTTAGAAGGATGGTGTAAGTTTGTACGCCAGAAATTTATTTGATAAATAATAACAAGAAAAAGTTGAATGTTTTATTTTCACCTATTCCTTATCCTACTGAAAATACTTCATTTACCAAAGGTAATATTTTTGACAATAATTGATCTCAAAAAACATTTTATTTACTTCGAATAAATTAAAAATTGGAAATTTTTCATGCTGAATAATGCCAGAATTTTACACTTATACGTCAATTAATTGAGTTTTATAAATTGCGATTAAGCAGGTTTTTTAGCATTGGAAAATTGTTGAGCTTTCTTTGCATTGTCAGTGTTGAAATTAAGTAAATATTTGAAGAACCAATATCGTTATCCATTAGTTTGAGTATTTTTAACAGATGGTCCAAAATATTGGGTGATAAGCTCGTGCTTATCTTTGCTAATACACCATAATAAGCTAGAAAATGCACGAAATAAAATTAAAAATTGTCCATTTAAGGGCTGAAATCAGTTGAGGATTTCTCATTGAACAAAACAGCGGATTTTTTTACTTCATTTTTAATAAAAACAAACTTGGCAGTACACATGTGGTTTTAATGCATACATGTCTCATTATTATTAATTTCTCTTTTAAAATTGTTTTATTAAAAATTTTTAATTATTTACAAGTATTTGTACCTAAATTTCTTAAATTTAGATTCAATATTCTCTTACTATTAATTCGGTGTTTGGCTTTACAGTATTATTTATTCCAGTTTTAATAATAGTAATAATCGTAATAATGAATTAAAATTGTTAATGTTTATTGATCAAATGTTTATTAATTTAATTGTAATTTATGGCACCATATTAATACGTTTTTCATTTTTCTTTTTATTTTTAATTCCTTTTAAAGATCGTCTATACCCATGGTCCTCACTATTTTCTTTCGCGTTTGAAAGAACATTCTAATTACACAAAAAATGAAAACAAATTTCTATTTGTATTTTCTTTTTTTGTTAACAAATCAACTACAAGACGTTTAAAACATGTAAACATTTAAACGTTTCTTTGGTTTTTGGAAACTACAAAGAAAACGAATTTTTTTGAATGGAAATTAGTCTTGGAACAACTAAAATTTAGAAATACAGTCTACTAGAGAGGAAGAACTATGTTGCTCAATGACCAGTGCCTTCAGAACAATAAATTGTTTTTTTTCAAATTTTGTTCTTTGCCAATTTTATATACAATTCTCAGTTATCTAAACGATTTAACAGCAGGTTTTAATAAAGTAGATATTTCAAATTTAATAGGCAACATTTTTAAAATGATTTGACACAATATTTTCCCGTTGACTCAGTTAATTTTACAAATTTTGAAAATTTAGATTTACAAGCAGCTGATTTTTGTCTATAAAACTTCGCGTTATAATAAATCAGTGTTATGAAATTCAACTCAGATTATGTCACCCTAATCGGATTTAACCTGTCAAAGGTTTCGTTCTTTATTATTTACAAGCGATTAAATGATCTTTTTGGCAAGGTACAACCTGAATCTTACGAAAAACATCGGCTGGAAAATGAGAAGACAATTCGAAGATTTTGGAAGTTAACGAATTCTTAGGAATATAAACACTTGATGTGTATAACTAGCTAACTGACTAGCTCGCACTTGTTAATTAAATAATTAAATTCCTCAATTGAACAAATTTAATGTGGTTCTTTGTTTATAGTTTTAACATTTGAAAATGTAGAAGTTTTATAGACAAAAAATTGAAATTTAGCAGAATATAAAAAAGAAAGAACATTATTAATAATTATTTGCTCTGAATGAAATGTACATATTTCGATTCTATTTCTTGTTATTACTGTTAGGCCTTAAATGTTCTTTCTCCAAAAGAAACAACAGTTTTATTAAAAAATCTGCTATGTTCAAATTATAAATGGCAAATCTGTACGAGTCCCCTTTATTGTTTTTCTTCTCAAAAAGGAATTTTACTAGGATTTGGAATATTTACAATGCAGTCTGATTGTATTTACAAATGCACGTTTACAAAATAAAATCTGCTCATATATTATTGTTGTTTTAAATAATTTAGGCAGATTTTTTAACATACGCACACACATACACACTGATTATTAGGGAAATTTAGGGGCTCAAGCTCACTGTGATGATAACGAAAGCATATTTGTCTCTGTATTGTTTTGTATTATTATTATTATTATTATTTAATCCAGGAAGCACGAATTTGGCAATAATTAGGTATTTCAAAAGCATCAATTACTTTTTCTTTTATAAGAAAAAAGTTGATCCCAATTTTTTTTTGTTGTAACTTTACCAATGGAAGCAACAAAGGAAAACACCAAAAATCACACATTAAATTTCCACAAATAGGGAAAATGGAAGTTGACAAGTATTCGAAAAGCGTATACAATAATCGAATGGGAAGAAAAAAAATCATTTGTTTAAAAGGACACAGTCGATGCTTAAAACCACACTTCGTTCAGTATTAGCTTGTTAAATAAAGAGTTGTATTGTTTTTTTTTTTATTATTATCACAAATTAGGGAATCATATTGAAGCCCTATGATTGGGGTAGATTGCCGGTGGTGGCAACATTGGCCCTTGTGGTAGATGAAGTTCGTGCATCGGTAAAACTGGTAATAAATGCCGAATTTGTGTTGGTGATCTTCTTACAGTAAATCTGAAAAAAATCTTGATAATTCTTTAATTTTTTTTTTTGCAGATTATTACCTATGCCTGCTATTTGACGTAAAACAGCCACAATGACACGAACACACGGAGGTATCATCAACATCTAGGGACGTTGTTTCTGTACATTGATGGCCAATTTGGCCACTTAAAATAGAACCATTCGCTGTGATAACATCACCTTCTAACCGTACAGCACCTGCTAAAGCCTAAATACAACAAAAATCCAATTTAAAAGAAATACGTGAAGAAATTAGTAATATTAAATATACCTGCATTGCTTGAGCTTCATCTCGTCGTTCATCTTCTGTATTCATTGTAACAAACCGAAGGACAAGTAGATTCAACGATGCAGCTACAATCGCTAAACCGAATAATATAAAGATAAGTGCGAACATTACATATTCAGGCTTTTTACTGAGTGCATTGTCTTTCTGAAGAGCTACCTAGAAATAGAGTATGAAGAAACAAGACACTTTAGAAGTATTTTTAATATATTTGAAGTGAAAATAAAGGAGAAGTAGAGGAGCTTACCATGTCACCGAAACCTATTGTTGTTAGTGTAATAAAACAATAATAAACCGAGTCGAAATAACTCCAGCCTTCGTATCGTGAAAAAGCCGCAGCTCCACCGGCTATCGTTAGAGAGCTTAATGTTGTTACAACACAAATTAGATCTAATTCGGAAGCAGCTGTTTGACGACAGTGTAAGGAAGACTTCACTGAACGAATAATGACACTGTAAGTATTATTATTATTATTTTCTAATAATCCGTATATTAATACAATTGTTGTTTAAATACAACCTGCTTAGTCTGTTGACCCGTTCGCCTATACTTTGGAACATAACAAGGCCTAATGGTATTCCGATCATGGCATAGCACATTGTGAACAATTTCCCAGCTATAGTACTGGGTGTAGAATGGCCATAGCCAATTGTTGTTAATACTGTTGTTGCATAATAGAAAGCGCCAGTGAATTTCCATTGTTGTCCAGCACGATGTGGTTCCGATTTCAGAACGACAGTTTCCATTATACGAAAATCCTCATCGCTTATATTATATTTTCGACGGACTATTGCTTGGATTTCTATCAAAAAAGAGATCGACAGATAATTTTTATTTGAATAGATGAATTTCGGAAATTTAGAAAAAATACCTTGTAGAACAATTTTACGTTGGCTTTCCGTTTTCGATTCAAGTGCATCAAATACAGCTGCCCCAATCAGTAAATATGTGAATGTGCAAACGATAAGAGATAGCGTGCGAACGTTTTGTTTCTTCATTCTCTAGCGAGCGTCATGCTGGGGCCGGGGGGCTTCCACGCCGCTAGCTGCCCCCCGCGCCTACCCCTCCACCTAACCACATTACACCCCCTGTAAATAACAATATCTTATTATTACTACAACAAATTTGATAATTTTATAAACGTATTAAATATACTATTAAGGGGAAAAGTAAAAATAAATCGACTTTCTTTTATAATCCTACATTCAAAAGACTTTTCTTTCAACCAAGTTTTATTAGGTGTTTGTGTGCGTATATTTGTTGTGTGGATTTTCATTTCGTTTTTATTGGCTTAACTCTATTGTGTATATCCAGTTCTTCTAAAACTCGTTAAAATAAAATAGCAAGAAATAATAATAATAATAATAACAAAAACAACAAAACTAAATATTTCCATAAAGCTAATAATTTTTGGAATTTTAATATCAAATATAAAAACCGTTTTCTATAACTTTGGTGAATAATTGAGACTTTTTACTAAAATTATTCTTATTTGCGTTTATTTATGAAAATGCCACCCACATCGGTAATACAGGAGAGACGTTACTACATTAAGTCATCAAAAGTATTTTGTTAAACTGACTATTTATACCTTAATAAGATTTATTAGCTATGTCATTCGTGTACTTGAATAAGTTCTCACATCTCTTGAGTATGTTTTTTGAAATTATAGGTTCTTTCGCTTTGTCCTTTGTGTGGTTAAAAGTAAGCGATTAACGTGAACGAGTTTTCAGACTATGCATAATTATGCCCCATTCAAGGGTCTAATCGTTGTACTTTTTTCAGAAGATCGCAAGAAAAAGTGTTTATTAGTCTAGACAAAGATGTGCAAATTTGAGGGTCTAACTAGTATTGAGGTTTAGGGTCGGTTGTTCATTTAACTAAAGTCGATCCTAAATTGTTTTATTTTAGAGATATTTAGGATGAGTTTTTGGTCGACACGAGATACAAATTTCGTATCAGTTTATCACCATAGATGTGTGTAAATTTTGAAAAGGTCAAACACGAGGATCACACTTGGATTAAGCTGGATTTAAAATGTCACTTTCTCTAATACCTTTTTGAATTTGACGATTATACGAGTTCTCCTTTATTTGCTAGCACTTCAATGATTACAAAGAAAAGTACATTTTTCAATTCTTATTGAAATAATGGAGATAACAAGAAGGAGATCTGGTTTGGCATACAAATCTTGTCATGACTACAAAGTCATTGTCCTTTAACTAATCTGTAGAGAACTAAAGGAAATTGTAGACAATTAACTTGATAGATAGATGAAAGAAGTAATTTTCCATATATCAAATTTAATTTGAATTTATTAACTTATTTATGTTTGATTACTGAAAAGTTGCTCGATATTTTATCAGTTAATGGAAACCGAAAAGGTTAACTGTACCTACACACATATGAACCGTAAAATTACTAACCTTGGTTAATAAGCTTGATTTAACTAATTATTAAACGCTTTTATTTCAAACACTTTCGACTAATTTATCCTACAAATCTGATTAAATTATTCGTCAGTTTAATTAAAAAAAATTGTTTAATAAAATAAAGCGGTTAGTGTCGGGCTCCTCCACCAATTTTCGCTCTCATGTAAAAACGATCTGTTTACAATTAAAAAAACTATGTAATCTCTAATATTTATGAAATATTGCTGCAATCTAGCACTTGAATTTTGTAACAATGCTAATTTATACAATGATTTGGGAAAAAATTATTATCAATAATAAGCACTTGTTGTTTATTCAATTGAATGAAATAAATAAAAAACAATAAGTAGTTTTGTTATCTGATAACTTGTAGAAGTATCTGTAACGTTTCGCAATGCGGATGTAAATACAAGACGGACCATGCTTAAAATGCTACTTATATCTGAATGAATTTTTGATAATTTTGCATTATTTTTGCTTTTAATTTTTTAATATTTACCGCAAAAAGTCGGCGAGGTAACCAACGAAATCTAGTTGTACTCTCTCCTCGTCTCTTATATCCAAAAACATACACGTATCTATCAATTAAACATCCCCATTATTTACACTTTTCTACTAATTTGCCATCATTATTGATAATTATTGTTAATATTCCTTATAAATAGAAGTATTATTATTATTATTGTTATTGTTGATGATTGCTAATTTAAATCACTATTTTTTTCGTCTGTTAATTTGGCACATTTATAGTATTAGTTACAACTAATGTTGTACATATACTGCACTATATATATACTACATCTACCGTATATACAGGAGCTTTTCAGAGCTTTCAGTCTGCCGTACACGCGGTCACATATAAAATCGATAACGACGTCGCAGTGACGTCACCACGACGGTCATATCATTTTTACAAGATGAAAATGCTTTCCAGCGCGTATTTTAAATCATCAACTGAATGTACTCAAAGCATATTTCATCTACATAGTATCTTTATTTTAACTAGCTGTTGCCCGCGGTTTTGCTCACGTAGAAAATTGAGATTTTAATTTAGAATTTCTTTATATACTACATTGGTGGTTCAACTATCGCTAGTTAGAAGTAGATAATTAAACATGTGTTTAATTATTTCTGAGTTTAAAAATAAAGTTTCATTTTATAGATTAAAAAATGACAAACTTCCGTATAAACTTTCATTCCTTATTTCACCCCCTTAAATGAACATTTTTCCAAAATGCTAAAACACGTGTTCAATTATTTTTAATTGTTAGTCTAAAAATAAATTTTTAAGCTTATAGCTTCAAAAATGACAAACTCTCCTACAGAACTTCGCCCACTTATTTCACCCCTTCATGGAATTTTTTTCAAAAATGCCCAAATACGTGTTCAATTATTTCTATTCATAAACCTAAAAATGAATTTTCATACTTCTAGGTTCAAAAATGACTTCCATACAAACTTTCATCCCCTATTTCACCCCGTTAAAGTTAGAATTTTAAAAATTTTTCCCTTAGTGGATGTTTACATAATGAAAGAAAGCTACTGACCAAATTTCATCAGTCTAGCTCTAATAGTATACGCTCCGCGATGATAGTCTGTCAGTCAGGACATGTTATTTTATATTATATGGATATATCATTGTACCTACCTGGTGAATTGTAGAAAATTTGTGTTTCATTGGAATAGTTACACATAGGGAATTTGGATTTTTGGTCTAAATCGTACATAATTTAAAGCTAGTTGAATGACCGATGCAAATAACACTCATTTTTGCTCTCATTTTTCTGTATTCATTATGAAGATTTTACATGTAGTGAAAAAATTGCATAGTTGTTGGAATGGCAAAAACAAACTTAAGTGCATTTCTTTACAGGTCAGAATACGAATGACCAAGTAAGAAATCTTATAAAAACCTAACGTAGTAAACATGAAGTTTATCCTTTTATTGAACGATTAATATGTGGCAAACTTACCCCATCATTAGATTGTAACTCACTTATAAGACTTACAATTCTTATAAGCCATTACTGAATGCAAAATTTATAAAGTGCCTGTGAATTGTGTTCCATTAAAAAAAAAGATATAATTTAGCATTTTTTGGCAATTATTATAGAGTACTAAAAACCAGTTTATTTTGTTGATGATTGATTGGCAAACTTTTCAAAGCAAAACTAGATAGAAATTTAGGAATTTCAGATTTTCAGTCCAAAGTAACATCCTTTCATGTGCCTGGGATATCGTACATTGCACAATGTCTTTTCAATTTTTCAATGTACGTGTAAATAGTTCTGTTAAACTAAAATAGTTAGTCTAATTATTATGATGATAAATGATAAGCTTTAATTAATAATATACTCAAATTATTAGAATCCTTAATCTAACATCGGCATTTAAATTTTCCATTCGTTAAATTATAGAAATTAATTTATTTGATTTTGTGGAAATCGACTCTTATGATCGAGAGCTTGAAATCTTCCGCAATTTTGAAACAATTATTTTATGAATGGTGTGCCTCTTCTATTATTTGTCCTCCTTATGAAATATATCGATTATAATGAATGTTACTTATACTTTGCTCAAGTTAAGGCAGTATTGCGCCATAAAATATCTCAAGTGTATCTAATTTCAATCACGATAATGCTCTATTGATAGATAAAAAATGGAAAAAAAATATAAAAGCAACGTGCGATTGTTCTTGAAATAGATTCCTTGTTTGCTTCCTCTGATTAATTATAGTAAGTATGATTCCTTATTATTTGATTTGTTCGTTAAGAAAGCGACATTTTCAGAGATCAACATGACAGCCCTTTTTCTTTCATTGATTGCATTAGTAGCGCTCTCTCTATCACTGGGTGATACAAATCTTCACCCATTATCCGATGAATTCATCAATTTAATCAACAGTAAACCATCAACATGGAAAGCTGGTAGAAATTTTGATGCTAAAACATCCCAATCTTACATTCGTGGCTTGTTGGGTGTCCTACCGAAACCACAAGGCCGCAAACTGTTACCTTTGAAAGTTCACGATGAAAGCGAAGAAGTTCCAGAATCGTTCGATGCTCGTGAAGGATGGTCAGAATGCGCCGATATTATCGGTGAGGTTCGTGATCAATCAGTTTGTGGATCATGTTGGGCGTTCGGTGCTGTTGAATCAATGAGTGATAGAATTTGCATCCATTCAAACGCTGAGAAAAAGTTGAGCGTTTCCGCAGAGGATTTATTGTCATGTTGTAAAGGGTGTGGTTTTGGTTGTAATGGTGGTTACCCGATAGCAGCTTGGGAATATTGGCAGCACACTGGTATTGTTAGTGGAGGTGGTTATGGTAATAAAAACGTAAGTATTCCTCAACATATGATTGGAACTATTCTTAAAAATATTTATAATAAAGGGCTGTAGAAGTTACTCTTTTACACCATGCGACCATCATGTTAATGGCTCTTTTGGACCTTGCGGTGATATTCAAAAAACACCTAGTTGTGTCAAAGAATGCGATGTTGGTACTAATTTAATTTACCATCAAGAACTTACGAGAGGTTCGGCATACTCACTTGAAGGTGAAAAACAAATACAATTAGAGATTAAGAAAAATGGTCCAGTTGAAGCTTCCTACAATGTATACTACGATTTCCTTAACTATAAAAGCGGTATGTTCAATCACATTAACTAATTACAGTTGAAAAAACTTTTTTTTATCTTTTAGGAGTCTACCAACATGTCACTGGTAGCTATGCTGGTGGTCATTCCGTAAAGATCCTTGGTTGGGGTGTTGAGAACGGTACAAAATACTGGTTAGTTGCCAACTCATGGAACACAGAATGGGGTGATAAAGGATATTTCAAGATTCTCCGTGGTAAAGATGAATGTGGCTTTGAAGATAACGTCAATGCTGGTATTCCATACTTGTAAATTATTCTGGTTAAAATAAAAAATAAATAAACAATTAAAAATATATACTTGAAATTAATAAAGGGCTAAGTTGCGATTTTTCGATAGCAGTGCTACTGCTAGTCTCAAACTCATTTGTCCCTTCAATGACTGTCAATGTAATTTAATTGTTAAAGCGATTAGTGGTGAACTCCTCCACCAATTTTCTCTCTTCTGTAAAAATGATGTGTTTACAATTTAAAAAAAAGCACGGTGTAATCTCTAATACTTATAAAATATTGCTGCAATCTAAATGGAAATAAAATCCGCACTTAATATTTTCCGTTATAGCACTTGAATTTTGTAACGATTCTAATGTATAATATGATTTGTGAAAAAGACGATTATCAATAATGATCACTTGTTGTTTGTTCCATTTAATGGAATAAATAAAAACAGATAATTTGTAAAAGTATGTACAAATTGATCAATTGCAGAGGTGAAAATTGTTCCATTGAAATAAATATAGAGAATTTGCAAATGCAAATGCAAATAACACTGATTTTTGTTTTCATTTTTTTGTATTCATTATGAACATTTACTGATCGTAACACATAGTTGAAACGGAAGAAATTGCTTAGTTGTGGGAACGACATAAAAAAAATTAAAGTGCATTTCTTTAGAACTATCAGTTGTGAAATCTTATAAAAACCTCATGAAGTTTATCATTTTATTGAACGATTATTATGTGACAAACTTATTCCATCATTAGATTGTAACTCACTTATAAGGATTATAACTCTTATAAGCCGTTTGTAAAAGACAATTTAGCACTCTCTGACAATTATTAGAGAGCGCTAAAAGCCAGTTTATTTTGTCGATGACTGATTGATGAGCTTTTTAATAATTGTATCGTTTCTAGCAGGATTGAATCAAAACTATCTCTGTCAAAATTTGAATTCACAAGTGAAAATTTATTAACATTAGGACTCTTCTATTAGCCAACTTTTAAAAGCAAAACTAGATAGAAATTTAGGAATTTCAGATTTTCATTTCAAAATAACACCCTATCACGTGGCCCATTTTTTCAATCTTACAATCTCTATTGTACATTGTGCAATGTTTTTTCAATTTCTCAATGTAAATCGTTTTGATAAACTAAACTAGATAGTCTAGTCATCAGGAAGATAAGTGATAAGCTTGAATTAACAATCTAATACTTAATCTAGCATTGGCATTTAAACTTTCCATTCGATAAATTGGAAACTAATTCATTTAATCTTTGGAAATCAACTCTTATGATGGAGAACTTGAATGCTTTTACAATCTTGAAAAAATTTTCTTATGAATGGTGTGCCTCTTCTATTATAAAAAACAGATCGATTATAGTTATTGTTAATTACACTTTGTTCAAGTTAAGGCAACATAGCTCCATAAAAAACCTCAAGTGTACTTAATATCCATGACGATAATGCTCTATTAGAGTGAGTACTAATCTTGTTTCAATTGAATTGATAAAGATTTTCCATCAATTTTTAGGAAATTTTGATATAAAAGCAATGTGAGATTGTTCTTGAAACATATCGCTTATTTGCTTCCTCTGATTAATTACAGTAAGTATGATTCCTTATTATTTGATTTGTTTGTTAAGAAAAGGGCATTTTTAGATACCAACATGAAAGCCCTTATTCTTTCATTAGTTGTATTAGTAGCGCTCTCTCTATCATTGGGTGATACAAATCTTCACCCATTATCCGATGAATTCATCAATTTAATCAACAGTAAACAATCAACATGGAAAGCTGGTAGAAATTTTGATGCTAAAACATCCCAATCTTACATTCGTGGCTTGTTGGGTGTCCGGCCGAAACCATTAGGCCGCAAACTGTTACCTTTGAAAGTTCACGATGAAAGTGAAGAAGTTCCAGAATCGTTCGATGCTCGTGAAGGATGGTCAGAATGCGCCGATATTATCGGTGAGGTTCGTGATCAATCAGTTTGTGGATCATGTTGGGCGTTCGGTGCTGTTGAATCAATGAGCGATAGAATTTGCATCCATTCAAACGCTACGGTAAAATTGAACGTTTCCGCAGAGGATTTATTGACATGTTGTACAGAGTGTGGTTTTGGTTGTGATGGTGGTTATCCGACAGTTGCTTGGGAATATTGGCAGAGCACTGGTATCGTTACTGGAGGTGGCTATGGTTCTACAAGTGTAAGTTTTCCTCAACATATGATTGAAACTATTCTTAAAAATATTTATAATAAAGGGCTGCAGAAGTTATTCTTTTGCACCATGCGACCATCATGTTAATGGCACTCTTGAACCTTGCGGTGATAGTCAAGAAACACCTAGTTGTGTTAAAGAATGTGATGCTGGTACTAATTTAACTTACGATCAAGAACTTACAAGTGGTTCGGCATATTCAATTAGAGGTGAAAAACAAATACAATTAGAAATTAAGAAAAATGGGCCAGTTGAAGCTTCCTACGATGTATACTACGATTTTCTTACCTACAAAAGCGGTATGTTCAATCACACTATGTAATTGCAGTTGAAAGAAATTTTTTTTATCTTTTAGGAGTCTACCAACATGTCACTGGTAGCTATGCTGGTGGTCATGCCGTAAAGATCCTTGGTTGGGGTGTTGAGAACAGTACAAAATACTGGTTAGTTGCCAACTCATGGAACACAGAATGGGGTGATAAAGGATATTTCAAAATTCTCCGTGGAGAAGATGAATGTGGCATTGAAGATGACATCAATGCTGGTATTCCATACTTGTAGATTATTCTAGTTAAAATAAAAAATAAATAAATGAAAAATGTATACTTCAAGTTGTTTTGTCAATTGAATGATCCCAAATTTTATGTTAAGTCATTATTTTCTAGAAAACAATAGGTATTCTTATGTTTATCTACACAATAAAAATGGGGCAATCTTGTCTAAATACGGTCCTGTGTAGTATTCGCCTGATTCTTCACACAATTTACAATAGAGGCGCTAAAATCGTAACAAATTGACAGATACATCATTGTTGGTTTAACTTATTCTTCAGTAAATCTGCCGAATTTAAAACCATGCATAGTTTTTAATTTAATTTTGTACTTTAATTTCATTTTAATGAAATTAATTTCTAATAAAAAATTATATAAATGTGTAGTTTATGAATCCAGTTCGCTAATACTTAAAAAAATGGTTCTGCAGATTTTGAAGAGTAAGCACATGGCAACATTGAAAAATGTTTCAAAGCGTTTACAAAACGTAAAGAGGTTAGGAAATTTTTAAATTAAGAAAAACGTGATTTTTATTTGGATTAACTAAAGAAAGCCAACATTTTATTTCGTTTTAATTTAATCGGTGTGTTTATCTTAAAGTTTAACCAAACTTGTTCTTTATAGTTTAAAGAATAATGCGTATTTTAAAAAAGCCGGAAAAGTAGGGTTATAATTGTTGTTAACCTAAGAAAAACTGTTTCGAGCATGGAAAAAGAGACAAAATTCGATGTAATTAAAGAGAAAATCATAAAGACTGAGTAAGTTTATTTAAAATAAATATTATTATTTAAATTCTTATTAATTTTAATTACAGTGAATTGATACGTTTGTTTAAACAAAAATCGGACGATTTACAACGTATTTCTTTGATTAATAAACAATACAAGACTCGATTAGAATTACGAAAAAATGAAATCGATAAGACTAAACTGGAGAATGATATATTAACAACACGTTTGAAAACAATAGATAGTAAATATCAAACATTACATGATGAACATGAACAGTTAAAACATCGATATAATGAATTAGATCAGGAGTATTTTGTAAAAGTCAATGATGATCAAGTCAAATTTCAAACAGTTAGTCAAGAATTGGTTGATTGTCGAGAAAAACTGCAACAATACGAAAAACGCTTAGATTTAAATGAATTACCACCAAAGAAATCATCTAAAATGAATGATAATAATAGTACCATCAATAAAGAATTAAATGGTATGAAATTACAGTATTCCATGTTGGAACAAGAGTTTAAAGATTTGCAAAAAGAGCACAATCTAGTTGTAGAGGCTCTTAAGAAAACTGAAAATCAATTACAGAAAATTAGTTCACAAACAACTAAAAAAGAATCTTTGAAATGTGATCAGAAAATTTGTAGATTTTATAAAGAATTGGCGAATATACAATTGGAAAATTACAATCTTAGGCGAGAAATTAGCGACTTGAGAATCTTAGAGGTATTGATAATTGTTCTGGCATTAATTATCAAATTATTTATTATTTATCTTTTAGGGTAGTATAGACGAATTAAGGAAATTGGAACAAGAACATGAAGCAGTACAAAAAGAATTGAACGGTATTAAATTAGAATATAATAAAAAAATACAAGAAATTGTTAGTTTAAATCTAAAATTAGATCAATTTAAATTAGAAAATAATGAATTGAAACATTCACACGAAAAAAATGCTGACAACAATAAAAAGATTGAATTGTTATCAATTGAAATAGAAGCATTACATAAGCAAAAGGATAATTTACTTAAAGAGAATGTCGATATGAAAGAGAAGATAACGAAATTATCAAACGAAATTTGTGAAATAAATGCAACACCGAGTGATTCAACTATTGAGAGTATAATGAATGATATGATTGTTGCCGATATTATAACACCATTTGAGAACGAAACGGAATTAGAGGACAATCGACAAATTCCGAAGGAATCATCAAAATTATCAACATCTAACGGTGATTTTCTTATATCGAATATCGGTGAGAATTTGACAATTTACCAATCAAGTAGAAATCTTAATCGACGACGCAAACCGAAGAGAATTAGAAACCAGTTACAAAATGTTGATTTATTAGCCACATTAAAAGCACTAACAGAATCGAATATTAAATTTACAATAAGTAATGAAAGTGCATTAACAACATTGTCAAATAATTTTGATTTTCCAATAGTGAAAAAAGCTAAATTGGAAAAACAAAAATTTTCCAAAAACTGTAATAAGAATGATTTTCTAACAAAAAAATTAGACTGCAATTTAGAATGTTGTAATGGTATATCATCGTATTATATTATGAAAAATGATAATTTATTAGGTTTTTTGAATATTAAAAATGAAATAACGTCTAATCTTTTTCAAGAGGATTTTCTGGAAAAATATAAAAATGATAAAGCAATAATATCACATGATTGTCTTAATCAGGAAAAATCACCGATTTCAATGGAAAGAATTGAAACTAGTATCAAAAAATCTAGATTTACTTTGAGGAGGTCATTACGTTTATCTAGTCATACAAGTCAAGATCAAATTATAGATAACGAATCTAGAAAAAGTCACAATTGTAGCAACGAGGGAAAATTGGAGAAAATCGCAAAGACAAATGTTAAAGTTCCTAAAATGAATGTTGAAAAACAAATAATTTTGTATAATTCAACAACAGATGTGGAAGAATATCCAACTGTTGCGAAAAAGAAACGAATTACACACAAAAATAGACAACAAATATGTGGTAAAGACAAAAAGAAATTTTCCAATTTGCAACAGGAGTCTAAGAAACAATCCAAGACTAGTTTCAAACGACCTGTTTGTAGTCGAAGACGATTGTTACGCTCATTAAGTCAATTAAAAAATGCAAAATCCATTAACAAGTCAATTCAAGAGATAAATTTTGTTGAAATCGATGAGAATTTACATTCATCTCCAACAATTGACACTGCAACTGATAAAAACGTGGGCAAAGAGCCTGAAACGAGTAGACAAGTATTTCTACGATCATCAAATTCTTGTGGAGAATCCGTGAATGATTCAACTACTGATATCGATCAAGAATCAATAGAAAATGCTCATATTTCACCAGAAACTAGATTTAGTTTCAAACGTCCCGTTTGTAGTAGAAGACAATCATTGCGTTCATCAAATCAATTAGGTGATGAAATTTCTTGTAGACAGATTGAAAATGAAAATATTCGAGAAAATGTCGAAGAGAAATCTGTAGAAAATGCAAAAATTGATGACGATGATGGTATGAATCCACAATCACCACCACCGTTCGACCAAGGCATTGCAAATTGTGGCCATTTACCGAAAATTATACCGTTAGAGAAAATGGAAAAAATACAAGCATGTAAGTTTGAAATTGTCTCATTATCTAACTATTTAGTTAATTAATAATTTTATTTTAGCAAAGGTAAAAGTTCTTATTGAAAAATTGATAAATTATTCATCTGAAGAGAAAGTATTAGAGGAAATTGTCCAACAATTTACAACTCAAGATCCAAAATATATCGCAGAGTAAATTTTATAATTAAAACTATTACAATAACTCTTGAAATACTTTTTTTTTAGAATTATCTTGGATCGAGTTATAGCAGATCACCACAATAAACCAGATACTCAGTACACGCCACCAGCGCCGATTTTAACGGAAATTCAAAGGATTTTATTGGGTTTTATGGTAGCATTAGAGCACAATAATGTTACAAATATTTATGAACATTTCTTGACTCTCTCCGAACGATTTTTGTTCTTTAGTAAGAATTTAGAAGAAATTCTAGCAGTGACCCGTTTCTATCTATCTGTATGTAAATTACGGAATGATATTCATAGAACTCGGAAATTATGTTGTGAAATGTTTTATTTTAATTACTCTAATGCAATACCATCTTTCTACATTATACTAACATCATGGGCAGAAGTTTTACCATTTGAGAGCGAATCTAAAGGTGAGATCATTGTTAATTTTGTTTGGTTTCAATGAAATATTTATTTTTTTTCAGAAATACCTCTGGCTAGAATTCTAGTTCAAAACGTCTACATTAGCGGTTGTAATCAGCCTGGTTATAACTTATTACCATTACGAGATTTATTAATTAAATATTACGGTTATCCATCAGAACGATGGAATAGTGATGATTTATTTGATGAATTGTTCAATATTTATCGTAGTAATCCAATTAGATCATCTGATTTTAATTTATTGTTATTGTGTAAGAATCATCCAGAAAAATGGCTTTATGAAATGATTCATAAACATTTAATTCCATTTATTGATCAAATTACTATTGATAACTTTAGAGCGGCTGTGATTATTTTAATTGGCAATTTAAGCCACAGTTTTAGCACAAATAGTGAATATTTAACGAATATTTGTCAATGGATGAGATGCCTAATAACAGGTAAATATTCATTCATTAATTTAATTACGATTTATTTGTTTTCATTTCCAGAAACTACTCCGGATATTGTTCGAAGAAGTGTCTATTTAAGTTTAAAGCGATTAATGAGGCGGAAGAAAAAGAAATCTTAAAATTGTACAAATAACAATTTAATATACCAATTTTTTCTAATTTTCAAAATAATTTAATATCAGAATAATACTTATTTATAGGTTCATTTGAAATTTACAGCTGCACCAATTCTTTTATGTTGTAACGGTGTAGATGGATCAATATTACGGACTTGTTTTTCTAAATCAAGCGAATAGATATCAGCGGTTAATTCTTCTAATGCAATTTCTTTATCAGCTTTCGCTTTTTTCGTTGCATCATCAACGGTCTGTCGAATTTCTGCGTCAATAGTCTGTCAAAATAATTAATTGTAAGTCTCCTTTTTTTGAAATGGTGTAGTTCTACCTTTAAATCGTCAGCTGTTATGAGATTTGTTGATGTTATTTTTTCCTTAAATGAAGTGATTGGATCTCTAGTTTGGCGTACTTCTTGAATTTCCTCTCGTGTACGATAGCTTGTTCCTGGATCGGACATTGAATGGCCTGAATAACTATTTAAAAATTGTTAAATTATTTTTATTGTATTTAGAGGTTGATTTATTAGTTGATAGTTACCGATAAGTGGCAGCTTCTAGAACAATCGGACCTTTACCGCTCTTACAAAAATCAATAGCAAATTGTGCAGCTTCTCTACAAGCTAAAACATCCATACCATCTACCCATATACCGGGTATTACATCACCTCTTGTGTAGTAAGCTGTATTGGCTGATGAACGTTCAGCACTTGTACCCATACCATAACCATTATTTTCACAAACAAATACACATGGTATACTCCATAGTTTTGCCATATTATAAACTTCAAAGATTTGCCCTTGGTTTGCAGCACCATCACCATATAAAGCAAAACATACACCATCATTACCTTGATATTTTGCAGCTAATGCTATACCTACGCCTAAAGGAACCTAAAATTATCAAACTTAATATTTCAATTCAACTCTAAGGGTAAACTAATAATATTACTTGTGCTCCAACAATTCCATTACCACCATAGAAATTTTTAGTGTACATATGCATAGAACCGCCTTTACCACGGGCGCAACCGTTCTGACGGCCGGTTAATTCAGCTAAAACACCCAATGGTGGTACTCCCATTAAATACGTCCATCCATGTGCTCGGTAAGCAGTTATGACTGAATCATGTGGCCTTAGAGCGTGTCTAATACCAACTGCTACAGCCTCTTGGCCGGAATACAAATGGCAAAAGCCACGGATGATTTTCTCTTTATACAAATTACCAGCACTGGTTTCGATACGTCTAATTGTGTGCATTCGTTTGTACATTGTAATTGCATCATCTCGATTCACTGTTACCGTAGTCGAGGGGCCTTCTTCCAGACGATGCAGACGGTAAGGCTAAAATTTGATGATAGAAAACGAAATTTAATATGGCATTAATGTATTTGTTTTTACTTTAGTTTCAAACGTAGCTTCTGTGGCAAAATTATTTATAGTTGTCGAAATCAGACCCAACGTTTTCTGCAACGGAAAAATACAATTTTATTAAAAATTATAAATGAAAATAGCACATTTGTTTAAATGAATAGCAAATACATTGATAAATTCACGAAAACTCGGTTGTTTCATTGTAGAAAATCATCTATGACGATCAATATTTGCGAAAAACTAATAAGAAGACCTTTACTTAACCTTGTCTATAAAATTCCAATTTAATAAAAATTAATCGGATAAAACTACTCACTTTTTGTGCGATTAAAGCTTTACGTCCAAATGTACGGGCATAATTCGGCATCATTTTAATTGAAATTAAATCGATTCGATTCGAATTGAACTGGGAATTATTTAAAAAATATTTGCTGTTTGAGAGAAATGTAACCCTTTAAATTTATCCCTTCAAGGACGGACATGACACGATGTCAACGATAACGCACCAATCGCTTTCACCGACATCTCTGTCTTATCCATGGTAATAGAGTGTGACAACTATATTAAGACCGATTCATTTTTAGTTATTTTGAATTTTAATTGTTGGTTGTACTTACGCAGAAGTCACGTTGAGGACTGCGTTCAGAAATATTTAGGTGAGTTGAAAATGTCGTTTTTGGAAAACCCAATTTTAAATGATTGTTTTATATTAGCAATTTGGTATTATAAAATAGACCATTGTTTTCTAAAAATTCGCCTGCAAATTTGAAAAAATTACATACTCTTTATTATAGTTTACATTAATTATCAATAGATGGTGATAATATAAAATTACAGTAGCGCCTCGAGGGTACTCAAAATTTAATTTCCAACAAAAATCGAAACAAGTTCTCTTCAGTTTTTTATTTAGAAAAAAAATATAAATTCTTTATCTATATGTGTATATATATATATAAATGCAAATTTTGAAATATTTGGGTAAATATGCAACAATAATAGTTCTTCCATTAAAATATAATCATCTAAAATTTATATAAATGTTGGAGATAAATTTGTAATTTAACAAGCAACAGTAAAATTAATTATATAAGTACATCTATATTTGAATCAAGTCATTTTTTCAATGGCGTTCGTTTGTCGTAGTAGATCTGTAAAATTTGACATTCAAGATAGAGAATCTATAGAATATTATAGTTTAAGAGAGATCACATTTTATAATTAGAGAAAGTCTATAAAAGGTGTATCAAAAGTGTGACGGTTTCTTACTTTTGTTCTTGTCATTATTAGTCCTGAAAGAAAATTACAATTTCATATCAATTTACTCGTGTTCATTTTCCAACATATTCTTCTCAGCATCACCGTTACATTTATCAACTTTATCACCGTTCGGTTTATTTAACGCTAGTTCTTCATCAGCAACGATTCTACTTTTCCTGTAAATAAACACATTTAATACAATTTAATTAAATTGAATTAATTTAACTAACTTTCCAAATAATTCGCCCTCTTCTATTGTTTCCGGTAGTTTTTTATCTAGAGTTTCCGGTAGAATTAACGACATTGTACCACCTAAAAGTGAGAATGCACCGAAAATAATCAACGGTAATGGTTGCCAAATTTTCCCCTGTTAAAATAATATAATGATTTAAATCGGAAAATTCCTGTTGAATTACTGACCAAAACATTGATATAAGGACATGTAATTGAACCAATACGGGCGCATGTTGAACCAGCACCCAGACCAGCATTACGTATAACCGTTGGGAATTGTTCGGTTGAGAAAATATAAACGGCACCGTAACTGGCTGTAATTGCTAATTTACCAATCATAGCCAATGTAACAACTAACCATTGAGCATCTAAAAATAAAAATTATTCCTTTATATATCAATCAAATAAATTGATAATTTAAAATATTATAATTATTTATACCATACGGAATTGCCATTGTTAATAATAACGATAGGCCTGCTGTTATCATACAACCGCACATCACAAATTTCCTGCCCCAACGGTTTAATGTGAATATTAAAAATGTGTAGGCTGGAATTTCAACAGCTCCAGATATTACAAAATTTATATACGGATTACCTCCTAAATTATTTGTATTCCAAGATAGACCATAATAAGTTATATTATTAGCAAACCTAAATTACAGTCAAACAATCATAAATAAAATAATTTGTTTAAAATAGTTTACTACCAATCAAATAAGATAATAAGGGAACGTTTCCTTAAATTTGGATAGCGAAAAATATCTAAAACTGTGGCCTGTTTCGCGTTGGGATCTATTGGTTTTGATTCTTCAATCAATAAATTATCTAACTGGTCATCGGTTATAGTTATATTATTCTGTTTAGCTGCATATTTTATAATTTTCTTCGCCTCTGGTATACGTTTTTTATTAATCAACCATCTTGCCGATTCTGGTATAAACCTAACAATAGAAAAATTATTTTAAATACAATTTCTATAAATTCACTACACCTGTCCCTTGATTAATGTAAGAATTTGAATGTAAAATCGACTTATAGCGAACAGATGTAAGCAACAATTGTAGATTGAATGCAACGCATACGAAAACTAAAAAGCATTGAGAAATATCATGAAGCAACTTCTACTCACCATAAGAATGTGAGATATATTTCGGTTTTTTGAACGCGCTATTCGATATTGTTTAAAAATGGAAATTGTGTGATTGTTGTGATGTATATCGAGGGACGGGTGTATATTTTCGAAAATTTACCACCAATAACAGAAGAATCCAAGTCCGGGTAATGTTAAAGCTAATTGTAAATAACGCCAATCTGTAATATAAATTGCAAAAACAGCAGTTAACATATAACCAGCTGAAAAAAACATATGACATACGGTGCCTGCTATTAATCGTTTTGTCGGTCCGACCATTTCTAATGCTACAAATTATACAAAAAAAAAACAATGTTAAGTTTTATAGATAAATTTTAAAATTATTTCAAAATAATTGTACCAATAACGTAAGCTACAAGGAAAACACCGGACGTTGTTGCTCCTACAATGGCTCTAGCGAATGTGAACGTCCAAAATTCGGGTGCCAATGCCGCAATCAAACCGAAAACAACTTGTACAACTAATGAAATGAAAAAGATCAATTTCCTTCCATAACGATCAGACAATTCACCGAATATTATCGAACCCAACATAACACCAGCCATGAATATTGCATTACCAGTCGCTATCATATAAGTTTTTTCGCATGTTAATTGCCACTGCAAAAATAAAACAATTTGAAATACATCAAGACCAACATTGTGTTTTGTTTGTTTGTTTCGTCTTTACTTCAATAACAGTAGTATAGCCGTAGACATCACGGTCATAAATAAAATTGTTACATTTTTTCGTATCGTTGTTCTCATCGAACATCTCACATGATGAATGGGATTTACGCAATGGATCCCATGGGAATGACTTGTTAAATTCTTCACCAGACAAATGATAACTAGCATTGGATAGTTCATTTGGCAATTCACATCTGTAGAAAGAATTCGAAATAATAATTAATTTCAATTTCTAACAATTGAGTTGAATTTCCTCCAATTTCTGTACTTTGAACTGTTGGTTAATCGTTTGAAATAAATGTGTAAATTGAAATCATTTAAAACTTACCGATATTCTGGTTCGGCTACTAGGAATACATTTCCTAATTTATGAAAAGCACAAATGATTGCCGGTAAACATAGAAGAAAATAGATGCGTTTCTGATATCGCCCAAAATCTCCAATTAATGGAATTATATCGTCGTATCCCATTTTGATGTTGATTACTAAAAATAAATCATCAGTTATAATACAAATTATCTCTATATAAAATCTGACTGCGATTACAATCAAAGACAATCTATTGTTGTGTCGCCAATATCAAAATAGACGCGTTTATTAGTCTTTAGAATTTCAATAATCATTTCTGAAGCATTCTCAAACAATGATAGTGAATTTGTATATTTAATTTCACGCAATCAGATTTAGTAACTAAAAAGAGCAACACTTAAATTTTCCAATTCCTCATTATATCATGTAATATCGGTTTATTGATTTATCGCTTGAGAAAAGATTGTTTTACTTGATAAACACATCTATCATCTTGTCAACGCAAAAGATGAATTGTTAGACATAACAATACAATAATAAAAAAAAGTCGATTTGATTTTTATAATTCTATTAAACTAATAGTCTACAAATATTTGAAATAAATGGGCAAACGTACAATATTTGAATATGAAATACGGTTTATTTTACTAAAAACAGCAGAAAATATAATCTCATTTGAAGAACAATAAGTCAATAAACATATACCACAATTATTGGTATTTTCTACTTTTAAACGTGCTCTTCTCTTCAAATAAGGTAGTTTTATAGGTCAAGAAACAATGATTTAAGATTCTCATTTATTTAAATGAGTATGATTTTTTAAAATAGACGATTTTTGCCTTCTACACAAACTTTTCTTTGGCTGGACAAGATACAGATTTTGTCAATGGGAGTTGAAATTAACCCTGCAAAATTAGAATCAATGGATGAAATGATAGCGAGTATTTTTAATGTGACCTGGATTTCCAAAAAAATCGGTATAATTATAATATATAATTAAAATTAGAATCATTAAAAATAATTAATGTAATAATTGCTTTTCATGTACAAAAAAACCCTCAAACAGGTAGTTTTGATGTTACAATTTGTTGATAAGTTCAATTATAATCATAAGTTCAACTATAATCATAAAAAATCTGAATTCATATTTTTACAAGCATAGATTTACAATCTATATTTAATTTTTAAATCCACTTTAAATGTATCGGAACCGGACCAAGATAAATTACTAATAGACTACAAATTATAAAAGTTTGAAATTAAATTCTAAAGAAACTGAACTTTAAGGGCCTTCTAATCTATCCAACTTTGTCTGGATTACCAAGAATATCTCAAAGTTGACAACCTTAACCTTTAGGGTCAGAAAAAGAATCGGATGTTATCTAATTTTATCGAATCCGAAGAAAATTTAGTCCTCTTCAATAATTATTTATAACTCCTCCATTATTTTATATTTGATAAATTGTATTGGATATTATGAAAAAAAAAATAGAATAAAAATAGTTGATTATTCTAATTGTGGTCCTGAATGAAATTTCGGCACAATTTATACACCATTTGTATAATCAACATTGTTGTACAACAATTTCCTTTTCAAGTACATTGATAAGAATCTATGACCTCAAAATTCCAATATACCAAAATGCCACTAAAAAGACCACTTCATTTTACAGAAAATTTAAATGTATAACCTTTAGAATGTCGTAAAAATTGATATAAAAATGGTAAATGGGCACAATTCAACTTTTATCTGTATAGTAAACTAACACACAAAATCAACTGTAATTAGTTACCCTCGTAAAATCATCATGTGACCGTTATATTATTAAAATCAATCGTTTGTTGAGCAATATTTAAATTTTAGTGTATAGAAAATCATTTGTTCACATTCTAATCACCTGTACACAAATTAACAATTTAGCAATAATTAATAAATCAACAAAATATAATTGAATTTAGCGCCCTCGAATGATGTATCCTAGGCAACCAATTTTTAATAAATCAAATTAACATTGCATTCACGCAAAAAAACAGAAAACAAAAAACAACACAAATGAATTTAAATGTTTTTTTTTCGGTTCAATTAAGGTGAATTAAATTAAATTCAAGTTGAATGAAAATTGTTTTATAAAATAAACACTTACCGAATTTTTAATTTCGTTCAATTGTTAATCGTAATTTTTATGTACTTTTTACACAATTTCGATAAAAAAACAATAATCGAGTAACATGCGGCGACCGCTTTTTATTGTCGGGAGGTTATTATATCGACCATTTATATTCTTTGGATTCAACTATTGTTTAAGACGATCAATAAATTGTTTGGCCAACTGTAATTGGTCACGCCATATTGGTGCATGCGTTTTACATTATTTAATAATACTGGGCAATTCAAATATTTGAATCAATTTCGTAATTTTTGTTTACGGACAAATACATTACAGGATTAAATTTCGAAAAAAGTAATGATATATATATATATATATATAAATATAAAAGTAATAATATAAAAATATTTATAATTATTTCGTTTTAGTGACGAATTTTAATTTTTAATCATTGATTATTGATTTGCAGCATAATATAATAGAATTTATTCCAATTTACATCAATTAATTAATAAATATAACGGTAATACCTTCAATTATCTTATGGCTGTTACAAATAAAGCCTGCAGTCTATGTAAAGCCCATATCGATTTTTAAACGATTTCCTTAGGATATACCGTGTAATCAAAAAGTTATATCGGAATATAACTCACAATACAATCAACTAAATAAAAATTCTATCAATAATCTCAATTTTAAGTATATTTCCTCGAGATAATTGATTCTGCTTTATAAAAATTACTGTAAATTACATTTTTATGTAGTTGTTGGTTCAATTTTTTTGCTTGCAGTTTATTTAAATTTGATAAAAGACTGTTGGTAAGGTAGTTATCTGTTCATACTCAATAATCCACTACCGCCATCTGTTTATAACGATTATTTTGAAATGGCTATACACGATTTGTATGTGAACGAGAAAGATGGAAGAATGGTCAAATTTCCAATAAAGTGACGGGGACGGCGGTGGCTATTGATTTCTGTCATCTGCAACTGTGACGAAATAACAAAGTTTTTAAGGGTGTTGTGCTTCTGTGGGAAATTATTTTCCCGTTTATTTCTTAATTAAAAAACTCTCTATAATGATTTTAATTAAATTTCGTGGATAATTGAAAAAATCTAGGTTAAGTATAAAAGTAAGTTGAATTTGTACATTTTTATGCCAAATTGCGAGATTGTTATATTTTTCTTCTATTTTAGAGAGGAAAAAATGTCTGCTGCTGGTACACCCTCAACCGATCCTTGGGTGATTGTTGCTCGAGAACGGGCCAGATATGAGGAACAATTCCAATCGTTAAAACCGATCAATGGGGTAGTTACTGGAGAGCAAGCTAAAGGCTTCTTTCTGAAATCACAACTTCCCCCAATAATTCTAGGACAGATATGGTACACAATTGTATTGTTATTTTCGAATATTTATTGATTTGAATTCGTTTATAATTCTAGGGGTTTAGCTGACACCGATTCAGATGGTAAAATGGACATTAACGAGTTCTCTATTGCTTGTAAATTGATCAATTTGAAATTACGTGGCTTTGAAATTCCCAAAGGTCTTCCACCATCATTGCTTGCTTCATTGAAAGGCAATATAGCTACGCCCCCACCAGCAATACCACCATTACCAAATACTGTTTTAATCAATAATATAGCATCGTCTACAATGTCAAATATACCACCGGCACGACCAGAACCACCGAAAACTGCCTTGATCAATCAAATACCACCAACACAACAACCATTGATGCCTAATTTAAATACAACAACAAATCTTGTTAATCCACAATTACCAATTTCAAGTATTGCACCAATGATGACAACAACTACAACAATACAACCACCACCTGGATTTATGTCAACTGGGATACCGCCAGTTGCTGGTAGTATTCCAACAGGAATTGTACCACCAATGCAGAATACTGTAGCAACTGTACCACCTTTAATGGCAATATCAAGTCAACCGATTCCTGTTATACCAAATACAAGTTTTACTAATACAGTACCAATGACGGGTGGAATACAACCGCTAACATCGAATATAGCAACGGTACCAACGGTTACAGCAACACCTTTAGTTACAGCACCACCGCATATGTCACCAGTTACTGGTGGAGCAGCAGGAGTTGCTCCTGTTGTTCCACAGCCTACTGTAATCCCACCCGGACCTGGAGCTACCAGTACACCAAGATCTAGTATTGCTAGTTTAGAAAAAACTGTGTCTATTGAATCGCCGTAATTATTTATCATTAAATTGCCTAATTTTTTAATTAATTTAATTTAATTTAATAGACAATTAGAGTGGGCGGTACCGCACCAAGTTAAATTGAAGTACACCCAAATTTTCAATACAACAGATCGAGCTCGGACTGGATTTTTAACTGGAGCACAAGCTAGAAATATCATGGTACAATCGAAATTACCACAAAATATTCTAGCACAAATCTGGTATTGATTTTATGTAAATTCTGTTGAATTAAAATCGAATTAGTTTTATTTAATTTTAGGGCTTTATCTGATATGGATTCAGACGGTCGTTTAGGTTGTGAAGAATTCGTTTTAGCAATGTATTTATGTGAACAAGCCTCTCTAGGAAATTCAATACCATCGAAATTACCACCTGATTTAATTCCACCATCATTCCGTCGTGGTGTTCGTACAGCTTCAATTTCTAGTCAAGGTAGTGTCGCTCCATTAGAACAAGATCCAGCATCTACACTTTTACAAAGTATTCTTTTCATTTATTATTAAGAAATTTAATTAATAATGAAATTTTAGCATCATTTGAGGATAAACGTAAGGAGAATTTCGAAAAAGGTCAAGCTGAATTAGAACGTAGACGTAAGGCTTTGTTAGATCAACAACGTAAGGAAGCTGAAGAACGTGAACGTAAAGAACGAGAAGAGATGGAACGTAAAGAAAAGGCTCGTCAGGAAGCTGAAAGGAAACGTTTAGACGAATTAGAAAGACAAATGAGAGAACAACAGGAACAGGAACGTCTCAAAGAGGAAGAAAGGAAACGACAAGCTGAACAAAGGGAAGCAGCTCGTAGAGAAATGGAACGTCAACGACAATTAGAATGGGAGAAACAACGTTTACAAGAATTACAACAACAACGACAACGTGAACAAGAGAATGTTTTAAAACTAAAAGCTAAAAATCAAAGTTTAACAATTGAATTATCATCATTGAATGAACAAGTACGTGAATTATCACAAAAGATTTGCGATACACGTTTAGGTGTAACAAATGTTAAAACAACAATTGATGGTATGCGTACAACTAGAGATGCACAAATGCAAGAAATGTCACAATTGAAAAATAAATTAAAAGAACAAAATGCAAAATTATTAGCTTTGTCACAAGAGAAGATTAAATTGGAAGCTAAAAATAAATTGAATGCACAAATGAGTGGTGGACCGGAGGCAATCGAACAAAATAAAATTGCATTTGAAAATAAAGAAATAACAATAAAGAATTTAAAAGAGAAAATTGAAGATATGCAAAAGGAGATTGATAGTAAATTAACTGATATTGAAAATAATAATACACAATTGACTGAATTAAAAACGCAATTAAATAGTTTAATTAAAGAATGTGAGAATTTATATGGTGTCTACGAAGAAAAAAGAAATAGAGTATTAGAAATGAAGAATACTCCTAAAACTATTGATTATAATTCAGCATGGCAAACAACTAATGATTGGGATGATGATACAACAATAACAACGACAACAACACAAGATAATTGGCCGGTTGATAATTGGGCTACTTCAGCAACAATAGAAAATACAGAAACAACAACTGATACAGAACTTGTTTCCGATATTGTACGATATCGAGCTTTATATGAATTTGTGGCACGCAATTCAGATGAAATATCATTCCAACCTGGTGATATAATTAATGTAAATATTGTTATTATTATTATTATTGTATGTATAAAAATGTTTGATTGGATTTAAAAATTTTAGGTTCCAACAAAACAAACAGGTGAGCCTGGTTGGTTAGCTGGCGAGATTCGTGGACAAACTGGTTGGTTCCCAGAATCGTATGTTGAACCAATTGATGGTGTTGGAATACGTGATACAATAACGACTGATAATTATATTGAAGATACTGAAACTAAACGATTGGAGTAATTTGCTAATTAGAAGAGTGATTCTTAGACATGATCTAAAATTGCAATCACTTTAAGAATCATTTATATTTAATAATGGTTGTTATGGTGTTATATTTTTATTACAGGGGTATCGCTGAAGTTCCTGAAAGTACTGAACAATTAACGAACAATACTACAACAGTAATTGAATCGAATACTACAATTCCAGAAGATGAAAATGTTGAATATTATATAGCTAGTTATCCATATCAATCACAAGAACCAGGTGATTTAACATTTAATGCTGGTGAAATTATTACAGTTATTAAAAAAGAAGGTGATTGGTGGACTGGTAAAATTGGTAATAATGTCGGTATATTTCCTAATAATTATGTACAAAAAGTAGATGTGGTAAGTTTGATTGAATATATGTGCTTTTTTTGTTTTTTTTCTATATGTTGTGTTGTGTTTTATTTTACGTATAGAATACTAATTCGTCTAATAATAACAATAATACTGCTACAACTACTACCACTACCACTACAATTACTGCTAGTGATGACACTACTACAACTGCTCCAACAAATATTGCTAACAATACAGAAATTGCTAATACACAAATTGATAATGAAGTATCACAAATCAACGAAAATAAATCTAATGAGAAACAACAAACAGATACAACAAATGCTTCAAACACACAGGTTTGTTGATTGTCTTTAACAGTTTTTGTGTTGTCTAATAAACACTTTTTTATGTTTATCAACATTATTTTTTGATATTACACCTTTATCACTGTATAATACACAGTTTTCCTGTATTTTAATTTTAAATTGAAATTAATGATAATCTAATCAAATAAATTGTAGACGTTAAAAGGTAAAAAGCCGGAAATAGCCTCAGTAATAGCACCATATCAAGCTACCAGTTCAGAACAATTATCATTAGCACGTGGTCAATTGATAATGATTAGGAAAAAAACCGATTCTGGTTGGTGGGAAGGCGAATTACAAGCTAAAGGACGTAAAAGACAAGTTGGTTGGTTTCCTGCTAGTTATGTTAAAGTATTAAATAGTACTGGACGTGCTAGTGGTCGTACAACACCAGTTTCTACAACACGTATGCAACAAGAGATTGTTATTGGTATAATTCTACTTTTTTTTTTAATATTATTTCTATTAATTATGGATATTTATAGATAAAGTAATCGCCTTATTTCCATACAGTGCACGTAATCCGGATGAGTTAACTTTTGATAAAGATGATATAATCAGTGTTACTGCTCGTGAAGAGGAAGCTTGGTGGCGTGGCGAATTAAATGGTATATCTGGCTTGTTCCCAAGTAATTATGTTGCACCATTACAACAACAATGTAAGTAATAATATTGTAGTTTTTTAATCATTCATTAGTAGTTTATTTTATCTCTTATTCCATTCATCAAATCACAATATCAAGAAGACACAATTTCATTTATTTTTGTAGGAACATGACAGCACCCATCCTACCATACGAAGCTGAATAGTTGGAATTTAAATATAAAATTTAGCTTAGAATTTATAGTAAGATTATAATGTGTATTCCAGAATTAGAAAATAATATTGAAAATTGAATAATCTGTCAGAGGAATCTTGCCCCATATTTTTAACAAGATATAAAAGTATTTTGTTGAAATTATGGAACAATTAAATGTTAATCAATCACTTGAATATTACGCAAAATTCATCATCGAAATTACTCTACTTTTTTAACCATTATTATATGTGATGTTTTGTTTTTCTCTTCTATAATTCATTCTCTTATTTGCTCATATTTAATTTTTTTCAAATTTATTTTTATGGATTTTTTTCAGTGATTTTGGTAGGGTGGGTGTTGTTTGACTCAACGGTAAGATCTAAACTTTTTATTTCTATCTCTCGAAATACTCTTATTTAAGTTAATTAATTAAAAATTCAACAACCACCCTACTAAAACTACAATCGAGTTGTGAACTTTGTTAATTATTTCTAATAAGAGATTAATAATTGTTGATAAGTTATCCGTTATGAATACTCAATTTTATCAATGTATTCCCCTCGTATTATTAAATAATAATTATGATAAGTAAAATATCAGAATGAATTGTGTTTATTTTGTTGTTTATGCCGATTTTAATCTCTATACAATTGTATTATTTAGCAATAAATTACACCAATAAAAAACGACAAGAAACAATCAAAGAATTTATACAAACGGAGAAGGCCTATGTTGATGATATGTCAATTGTACACGAAGTATTTGAGATACCAGTAATAAAGAGTGGCCTAATTAGTAAAAACGAGATCGATTGTATTTTCGTTAATTGGCAAGATATTCTACAATGCAATCGCATATTTTTATCGGAATTATACGACTGGATTAGTAGTGGAGATGACTGTATTGGTGATGTAATCCGTAGAAATGTACATTTACTACAATTGTGTCTCGATAATTAATTAATTAATTGAGAATTCTTTATTTTAGATTCAAAATATGCGAGCATATGAGATGTTCTGTAGTAGACAATTAGATAGTGCAGCTTTATTACAACAATTAACCGAAACTTCAACAGCTTTCCGGGAATTGATGAAACGTTGTCAAAATAATGTACAAACTAAAGGGATGCCATTATCGTCTTTTCTAATAAAACCAATGCAACGAATCACGCGTTATCCATTACTTATCAGTAAAATTATCAAAAATACACCAACGAATCATCCAGGTACTTGTTATTTTCTGTGTTTAAAAAAATCTAATTTGTTTTTGTTGTAATTTTCAAGATTATGGAAGTCTACAAGAGGCATTGAAGTGTGCCGAACGATTTTTGAATGATATCAACGAAAATGTACGCGAGAAAGAGAATCAAGAGCGTTACGATTGGTTACAGAGATATGTTCAAAATGATTTAAACATAGTTTTCGCTAGTGATACGAATAAATTAGGTCCTAGGAAATTGATTCATTTTGGTATTTTAACTAAAGTAAATTATTAAAAAATAAATAAATAAATCCGATTTATTGTTTAATAAATTTGGAATTATAGGTGAAGAGTGGTAAAGAATTGGTCGGTTTTCTATTCAATGATTTCTTTATGTTGATACAACCGAGTAAAGGTTTAAATTCCCAATTTACATTCCAAAAGAATACAAATATCACATACAAAATGTATAGACAGGTATTCGATTTTGGGATTGTTGAAATTTAATGATTGATGTTTTAAATTTCAGCCAATTTTAATTCAAGACTTATCAATAAGTCGCGAGAGTACTGATCATGTTGAACAAGGAACCGACTCGAATCGTGTCCTAAAATTACAAGATAATCGCAATCGATACAATTTAAGTTTATTAGCATCAACAGTAAATGAATGTAATTTATGGATGAAACGTATAGAGAATACCAAAGAGATTTATACTAAAGTTCAATTATTATCAAAAAATCAGAAATCTAAAACTAGTAAGTGGTGTTTATTATTATTTACTACTTTCGCTTCTTGTTTCAATGTTTGTAATTTGTTAAATTTGTGCCTTTCTTTCTGTTTAAATTTCTGTGCAGAATCCCATTTAGGGAAATCTTGTGGTCGATTACTTGTTCTTGTTCAAAAAGGGAAACGCTTTGTTTCATCCGGTAAGAATAATTTTATTTAAACATAAACATTTTCCATGATTTCAGTTTGTTCGAAAAATGAACTTGGGTTTTATTTAACAATAATTGAAGGTACTGAAATTTATAGAAACTATAATAGTTTGAATAGAAAAGGTAGATTTTTATTTTCAATTCAACAAATTCGTCTTCAATGAATCGTTTGAAATGTTTCAATTTTAATAATTTTTATCAAATGATTTTTTTACATGTAGGAAAACCTCATACAGACAATGTTTATTGTAAAGTGTCTCTTGGTAATCAACATCAACAAACTGATCTAGCTAAGGATAGTTCAATTAATGGTAACATTCCACAGAATGGTATGCCGCAAGTACCATCATTAGTTTGGAATTGTAGTATGCAATTTCAATTGAGATACTTAGAAAGTGAAGTCTTATCGTTTATTGTTTACGGACTAAATTACTACTGTCCTGACGGTAAATATTGATTGATTTTATTCCCTTGATAATTCATTAATTCTTTATAGAATTCTTGGGACGTGCTGATTTAAAAATAACCGACATATTGAGAGAATCACAAAATACTAATGGTCCAATTACGAAAAAATTGATTTTACATCAAGTAGAATCCGGGGAAATTGTCGTTAAATTAGATTTACACATATTCGATTAATAAGCATAAAACCAAACAAACTATTATTATATTTTAAGTTTTAATATTGTTAGTTATTAAAAAAAGTATTGAAGCTTTATACTTTTCCGTTCCATTTTCTTTTCTTGTTACATTTATAAGCAATCAAGGCACTTCAAAGAACTTCAATAACACGGGGCCTATTTCCTTTGTACTACCCTTAAGCTATGACTAGGCGTGTTTTTTTTTATTAGTATTTGACTTTATTGTTAATTCGTTAGTTGTTGGTACTGTGCTATAAATATTGGAAATTTTATTCATTGAGAAAAGCTCCGTATGTGTTCAAAGAAATTATGCTCACTTTTGATTACATTTAACAATAATTATTGGATAATTAACTATTATTACTATAAGATTGGCGATCGTTTCGATGAAGTATTATTATTGTTGTTGATGTTAACGTGCAAACTTTAATAATCTGTTAGATTTTAAGAAAATAAACTATAAATAACTAAAAACTCTGCTTTATTAAAAGAACTATGATAAATAAATAAATAAATAAATATTAAATTAAGTCAATCTAAATATAAATACTGAAATTAATTATTGAATTGGTAATATAATTCTACATCCAGTCTGTATATGTTATCAAAATTCAATGACAACAATAAATTAAAATTAAACGTGATAAAAAAGTACAATTATCCATAATAGAATTAGAATGTCTTTAATTTACCCCCGTTAGTTTTCACTAAACTCTCCCTACCACCACTACTAGTCCCTTTTCTAGTATTACTAAACATAACTAGTTCAAAATTATTCTTCACGATCACTAATCGTTACAGATTTATCATTTTTATTCAAATCTTCCGTAGGTAGATTATAGATTGGCTTGAAACCACCCTCTAATTGTGGCTGGAAGTTTTCAATATCAAATTCACTAGTTGTTGCTAACGGTATTGTAGTGACTTCAGCTTCTTCAGTTGTTGATTTGTTCTTATCACGAACCACCGACCAGCCGGACGATGGTGAATCGAAACTGACGCTGGCCTGGAACGGTGCCTGAAAATCTAACGGGTGTACACTGCTAGTCTCTTCTGTATCGATACGATGATTACTGAAGTGTTGTTGTGGATGGTGATGAGAATGGTGGTGGTGAGTGTGATGGTGGAGTTGGTGGACATCACTTTGAGGGTGTGTATGCATTATTGCACTCACTGTAAATTCATTCTCTTGCTTCTTCCGATTCAAATCAACATTTTCAACTGTACCAGGCCGTATTTCCGGTATTACCGGATTTGCATAATTTGGCATTGAGTATTTCTCAAAATCGTACTTCTCATGGTGATTGGGTTGGGTCGGTGTATAGGCTACAGCTATCGGTTTCTCTGTAAACGTTTTTAACGTCACCGAAATTTGATTCGATGATGGTAATTTCCCATTATTTACAACACGTGATTCAAGATTCTCCCCAATTGTATTCCAATGGTTGCCGGCAATATAATCAGCATCGTCTAGATGGTTTTGGGGAGTTTCCGGTACAGCCGGATTCAAAATTGATGGATCCGGTCGTTCTAGAGGGTAAGGAAATTCGGATTTTACTGGAAACGTGTGGTGGTGATTGTGTGGCTTAAGAATAGGAGCATCATGGCGATTCGATTGTTGGAAATTGAAATCTGATTGGATTTTTGATGGGGGCAATGGCAATTCGGCTCTTGTACCAATCACAACAGTCTCTTTCTTATTAGTATCAATTACATCCATTTTAATTGGGGGTGTATTGACTGGATAGACAACATATAAAGGTTTCTCTGTACCATTCTTGATAACTTCAGAGACAATCTCCGGTGGAGTTGTAGTGGTAGTTTTTTCAATTTTCTTCGCTTGGATCATTTGTAACGTTTCCACATCCCCTTCTAAATTGCCTATTCGGCGATTGGCTATCATAACTTTTGGTGGTGTTTTATACAAATTCATTTGATCGGGCAGATTATCTTTCGGCGGTTGATAATCTAAATTCTGTGGTGGTATCTTTCTTAAATTATGCAAATTTTTCGGCGGCGGCGGTGGTGGTTGTAACTTCTCGAAGAATCCAACCGGGCGATTCGATGGTCGTTCCAATAAAGGCTGTCGATTCAAATAGTGCGGCTTCATATTCGGACGGAATTGCGGTAATATATTCGGTAAATTATCGATACGTTTGAATTGTAAATCTTGCGATGGTGGTAATGGTGGCCGTGGCGGGCGCACATATTCCGGTTTACCACTGAAGAAATGTCCAGGTCGTGGATCCCACGGTGGTCGTGGTCGATCGAGTATTGTTGGTGATGGTGGCATTGGTGGTAAGACATCTTGTTCTTTTGGTGGTGTTAAATCACTAGGTAATTGATGGTACATAGGTTTTGAATTTAGTTTTAATATTTCGCGATTCGGTGGTGATGGTGGTGGTATTAATAATGATGGTGGTAGATTATCAGTTTCCGTTTCTTTATCATCTGGGAAGATGATTTTCGAACCTGTTGTTATTTCCAATTGATCGTCAACAACTTGACCTGGTTTCTGTTGGAGTGTATCAACTGGTACACCGATTGATAAGGAGGCTTCTGGATTCTTTTGTGGTCGGATTGTTATTGTATTTGTTAAGAAACTTTGCGGTTGTTGTTGTTGATATTCAATAGTTTGATGGAAATTGTTTTGATTTATTGGCGGTGTACCATCGACATTTTGATAATGACCAACAACGAAAGAAACAGTATCTTGATTCGGAGCTATATGGATATTGCTAGTTTTTGGTGGTAATAATTGTGGCCTTTCAGAGACCCTCTCACTATTGAGCTTCTCTCGTAAATTCTGAGTTGCCACAATAATTGGCTGATGATTATTCAAACTACCAATATGATTCTCTCCTAATGGTAGAGACGTTACTTTCATCGTTGAACTTGATGGAGTTGTCGTTGTTATTGTTGTTGTAACCTTAGGAGTTGTCGTAGTTGTAGTTGTAGTCGTTGTTGTTTTTGTGGAATTAGCCGTAATTATAACAGGTTGATTTTCAACAGCCACATTATCATCAACATAATCTTCATACTCGTAAGAATTATTCAAAGTCTCAGGAGCCAAACTCATTTGAGATTCTGTCAGTATATTCTTTATAGTTGTAGTAGTTGGTGCTGTTGTTATCGTTATTGGTTTTTCCGTAGTGATTTTATTTTGTTTATTCTTATTATTTGGTGAATTTTCGAAGAATTGTGGCAACTTTTCCGTCGTCGACATCATATCTTCATAATCACCAAAGAGTTGTTCAAAAAGACTCATCACTTTCTTTGTCGTTGTAGAGGCTTTAATTGTTGTCGTAGTTGTTGAGGGAGTTGTTGAAATTGTTGTTTTCACACTCGGTAATGTTGTCGTTAAATAAATCTTATCAACACTTTTCGTTGTTAAATAGACATCTTTTGGTTTAGTAGTCTCATCATATTCGTAATATTCGAAATCTTCCTGGAATGATGGATGATTCATGCCACTATTCATTAAATTTACACCGTTTGTTGTGAAATAAATTTGAGTTGTTGGTTTTCTTGTTGTACTAGTTGTTGTTGTTGTAGTTGTCGGTTTAGTTTCAACTTTATTAACTTTATCAAAATAATATGTAGGACTAACTGTTGATTTCGGTGTTGAATATTTATCATGATAATCTTTGTGATTGTGATATTTATTAACATTGCCTTGTATTTTCGTATTAGCATACGAACTGGATATTAAAGGATAAACATATTTATCAGAATTGTATTTAACCGGTAGATTAAGAAAATCGTGGAAATTTGGCGTTAATTGATTAATATCACTAGGTTGATGGCTACTTAAACTACCATCTTTACGATCAATATTCGCTTTATCGTAGATATTAAACGATGTCGATTGCTTATCTTTATAATTATCATCATTGGTATCATCATCTTCGTCATTTGTATAATCGTATAAATCATCATCTAGTTTAACTGACGGATTTTTCGTATCAAAATCGACTTTACCAGTTAATGGATCTTTCTCCAAATAGAACGGTTTACCTTTATTGAAAATATTTTCAGGTAAATTATAACCAGGTAAAACTAACGGTGACGGATCAGGAATCTCTTCAGATTCTTGATTCGGTTCAATTATTGAAGAATTGAAAATCTAAAATAGGAAATTTTACAAAAACTCTATTAACTATAAAAAAAAAAAACAATAACTTACTGTAGTTTGATTCGATAAATTCGTTGAATTTGTTGAAATATTCTTATTATCCATATGCCCACCCATTAGAACAATACCGTCAACTTGATGGTACAATAAGATTCCTGGTACTGATATTAAGATTTTGATAATGGTTAAAACAACGTATTTCAGCTCCATTATTATTGATGTTACTGTCTGTAATCGATAATTTGAATATAATCGAATTAAATAGCGGTAAATTTCTGCTCTAAAATTTGCATAGACTTGGTATTTTCAGTACCGTTATGTACAACCTCTTCAACTTTCACCCAATCTCTACAGTTTTCCCCTTTATTCTTATTATTGTTATTAGTCATTATATGTAGAATTTTTGTAATTTTTCGGAATTATTCAGAATGTTAGTGGAACAGTAGGTTAAAAACATTATGGTACAGTTGTTAAATATAACGACCAGGAACTGATTTACATGTTTTAATAAATTTTACAAAAGAAACAACTACATTCAAGCGGTTTAATTAATCTAACGTTACTCCTTTATAAAGTTGTCTATTTTTTTATTGTTTTATTTGTTGAAAAGTATTTGAAAGTTGTCGTTTTTGTCTGAAAAAAGCACTCAACAGTTACATTCATGTTTTATTTTGTGTGCATACGAAAAACATGCACGCGTACACAAATTTGTACAAATGGGTCATGTTTTCGATATCTGTCTAACATTAATTTAATTTTTAACTGTACAATTAATTATTGATCGATTTACTGTCCTTTTTTTCGTTTTGGAATATTTCAACGTTGAAATAATCCAACTTCCTGGTCTCTTCTTTGTCGGTTGTCTTCATTAAAATTTAAGTAGGCCAATAGACTTAAGCAAGGTAACAATGTAACCTTGACCTTATGTATTATAATAATAAGAATACATGAAAGAATGATCTCTCCCGTTATTTCAACACCTACAACCAACGTTAATGGGTAAGTGTGATCACGGAAATGTCGGCCAAATTCTAACACTCAATTAGGTGAGAATTTCCCGTTTTAAAATTTGTAATTTGGATGACAAAAAAGACAAAATATGAAGAGGCATTTCGTAAAATCGAGAAGATATAACTCAAATTGTTGGAATTTTACAAAAATTCTAATCAATTCTGGTTAAATTTTGGAAATTTGCAGACACTGAACAAGAGGCAAGTAAATTTTCAGAAACATTTAGGAAAATTAATGTGACTGCTTTTGGGAAAACAAAAAAAAAATAGATCTACCTTCTAACAATCCAAAATTTCACAATTCCAAAAAAACTACCATACTTTTATCACTAAATTTCGCACCAGTAACACACGAATTTCTATTTTGTCGTCATTAAATTGTTCAGACGAAAATCTAACGATTATACAATTTTTTCTATTTCATTTTATAAGAGAAAATGAAAGAAAATTCTTGAACACGAGCGATACTGTTGACCTGGTGATAGTAATACGGCAATATCGGTACACACACTTTTAAATACTACGATCGTTAAGAAGACCGAAGAAGTAAGTTCACTTCAACTCAAGAGAACGAAAACTATCTGAATGACCAAGTTTTTGCCTTCTACAATATAACAACAACAACAACGATCGAAGAGAAAAGAAAAACCAATTGCTCTTACTCGTATATCCAACTATAAACAGCCGGTAAAAACAGTGACGTACATGTTTATTATTCATAAACAAATAAGGCCCTAATTACTCATTAATTACGCTAATTCTGAATTTTATTGATAATAAAAACTATCATCAATTAGTGCACATGTGGGAATTCCTAATGAGACGGTTTCTCAACAAACTCTTTCAGGTAAATAATAGTGAAAGAAGCGAATGATTTCTCATCATTTTTTTCATAGAAAGATTCGCTTAAATACGAACAGTAAAAATGAACAGTTTAATTAAAAATCCCACATTCTACGACCCTGTGTGTCTTCTACGGTACTTGCAGCAGGAATTGGGTACTGTTATATAGCCTCTGGCTGGATCTGCTATATTATTATTGAGAGTCCGGTTATTACAATATTTTTCGCTACTTATTTCGATAGTCTAAAATTTAGAATGACAGATTTTTAGGTCATTACATTGAACACAATTCGTCTAACTTTTCATTGTTCTTTTGCGGTATTGAATTTGGGATTTTTGTGCCAGTTTTTGTCTTACAATTCTAGTGAAATTGTTGCATAGAAGATTAAAAAAAAGGGAAAATAACTGATATTATATATTATATGAAAACAGGATGTTTAAATATTCAAGAAAATCAAAGTAGGAAACTCGATTAAATTAAAAATTTGTTTATAATTAATGTAGAATTCTCAAAGATAATTTCTCTAATTATATGCATATTGGTACAGTTTTTTGAATTCTCCAGATTTAATAATGCTTATAAAATAGAAAGGAAGTTGTTATATTTTATTGCCTCATTATTGATAATTAGATAGATATTAGGACTTTTATAGTACTAATTTTGAAAATAAATACGTTTAAACTACAGTAAATACTCTATACAATAATCATCATTTACTAAAAAATTGATGAGCGTTTAGTAAAATGATCACATCATAAAAATCACTAATTGTTAAAAAGTAAAAATATCGTTGAAATATCTAAGAATTTGTTGAATTTAATAAATCTATTTATGCAACAAAATTAGAACTATCTTTGGTATATTTGAGACAAATTTATGCTTAAAATTGGATTTTTTTGTATCTTATTGTTAGAACGATGTCTTTTGGTACAAAAAATAAAATCTAGAAATTTCTCCTTTAAATTGTTTACTTGTAAGATTCAACATAATCTTGGATACCGTTCACAATTTTAAATGCTAGAAATCTCGTTATTATACTCATTAATACATTTTAACATTCGAATTATGATACTTCTTCGTAATTAATAAGTTAATTTTTTTTAAATATTGTATGGTCTAATTATTTGTCGATTCGCTTTAATTTTTAATTAGTTAATCTAATTAATTGCTTAAGTTGAACGTATTAATTTATATGTTCTAAAAATTATTACTATAAGCGATTTTCTTCAGTTTCTATCCTCGCACTTGGATAAGCTTTTTCTAGTCCGAAGAATTTAGATTTTATCTAAAACATCACCAAATGTTCTGGTGGAGCGAATTTTTCTAATCTGCTGATTTTGCTGCTCTCACCTTTAAAACTCGCAGGCTTTAATTTAAGCCATAAATTAGGCTTGAAAATTTACAATTACACCGAAAATAGTGCATTTCTTAAATTGTAGACAACCATTTAGTTATGCCAACTACAAGTTGTAAAGTGAATGCTTTTAATATCTACCAAAAATAAAGCCGTTAATTCGCTCTTGTAAACAAAATTCAATTAATTTCTCGGCCATTTGTATATATTGGAGTTTAAAACAAATATAAATAAGTATAAATTGATTATGGGTTAGTTACGATTGAAATAAACGAACTTACAGTCACCGAGTTATACGGTGAAGTCCAATAATAATTTAGCAATGATCTAAATTTAAATTATCTCTAAACTCGTACACACTCAAACCGTTTCAAAATCCATGATGAGCGTGCATTTATGATCGTGACCAGTGCTATTCTAACATCCTTACAATAAGAGAAAAGTCTCGTATTTTCCAAATTCTGAAAAGATCTATCCACAGTTAAATACAAGTGATTCAATTTTGTTGCATTGCCAATTACGGTTGTTAGAAAATCAACGTTTAATAATAAAAATAATTGGCCTACACTTGTTGTCATTGTTCTTATTATTTATGACAAAATTGTATAATGTAGGTTGTTGATTAATATCAAGATCCATCAAACCTTCTGAATGATCGACAATTATAGAAACGAAAAAGGGAAATTCATGTTGTTGGTGTATTGTTGTAATAATAGTTGTTATAAATTGGGAAAGATAGGAGGAAAATTCACTGTTATGCTTTTTTATGGCTTTTCACAATAAGGTTCGAGTATCTCAAAGCAACCACTAGTGATGTGTGCGATTTTATAAAACATGTTAGTATTCATTATTTGTGAGAACGGATGATGGAGAAATAGTGATGCTATTACGGAAAAAGTGTTGAGAAACTGAGGAACAACGAGGTAAACTTTTGTTACCTATTCATCTTTTCAAAAATAATCGATAGTTTTAAAGTAGTTTTTAAATTAATTTAAAAGTAATAAAACAGATGTTGATCATTGGTTTCTTATCGTCAAATTAATGCGAGTAGTGTGTAGCTGGAATCATACTTTTGGTTTCTAATTGACGACTTTAATTAAAACGTAATCTGTTAGTTTTGTTGTTGTTATTTTTATTAGACAGCTTATCGGCCAAAATTCTTTCGATTATTCAACGGAATTCTGCAATTAAAGTAGAAAATAACACACTGAATAATAAAATCAAAATTATATCTATTGGATATGTGCCAATCAACTTTTCTATTATATTAATAGAAATTTTAATGTCAAAGTATAAGAATTCTTCAAACAATATCTCCAATAGTTCTACAAAAGAATAATGGAGATTTACCATAAATTTTTGCAATGCAAATAGTTGAATTCTTGTTTACTTATTTAAATTTATTTAACGCACAGAAACTTTGTCCACTATACCAAAAATCTTGTTGTTCTTTTTTTATTAATAATTCGATGATTTTATTTAACAACAAATTAAAGTGACGATAGTATTTGGAAAATATGTAAACAAATCTAATACTTTTGATTTGAAATTGACACAGGTGAAGAAACAATTCATTTGTTGTTGAGTCGAGTATAGCGGGACTAGTTTAGCAATTGAAAAAACAAATCAGTCGCAGTTTCCAAATGGTCTATCAAACTACACCTACACTATAATATAACTTATTTATTCAATATTTAGTGAACACTTTTTTGAATGCTATATTGGATCAAGTTTAAAGGTATATACATTTTTGTAAGAAACTACTTGACCAACTTCCCGATGGTAAGATGATCCGCAAGGGCCCTCCTAGAGATCTTTGAAATATTTTTCAAACGGCTCATCGAATAGTGCGTGTCTCCATTAGAGCTAGGAATATTTAAATGAAACACACATATACCTGAATAAACGGTTTAAAATTCAAGGCTTCATAAAATTTCAAATAAACTGCCAATAAAACGTTGCGACTTCCAATTTTCCAACAAGTACATGAATACGAACAAAATATTCAAGAATTCCGCAATTCCGAGCCAATCTTCTCAATAATCTCTATCGGTAATTCAGTTCGGTAAAGCTACAATTCAAAACGAATAGAAATCGGAATGGAGATTGTGGATTTAGATCGTCCCGTATAATTCAGTTTTCATTTCATATTCAATAGTATAGCCAATTTCGTTTTCGTCGCACTCGATGAAAAATTAAAGACAGATGATTTTAAGGAAATAAATTGTTATTTTTATCCATTCTTTCAATACTGCCATGTCATTTATTTGATGTGCTGTTTTCTTTTCAGTTCTCTGACAGTTTATTTTGGCAGAAAACTGACGAAAATAATTAAATTCTGCTTAACAATTTAATAGAAATACATAGAAGAGTTGATTCACCTATTAACATAAGAAAACTAATCTCACAATGCTTTTGTTTGAATTAAAGCTGTAATACTTGAAACCGTATCGATTATTGTAATTTACAGAAAATGGAAGACTCAACAGAGTCGTTAGAACAGCTCTTGCAATCATCCAGATTCTGGATACAAAGAGTATTAGTCCCGATAATGGTCTGTATTGGTGTTAGTGGGAATATCGTTGCAGTCATGGTATTAACCAGGTTAGTCCTTCTGGAAATCTTCTTGTCGATCTTTACTTTTTTCAAGAAATCTTAAACTGAAAGAATGAAGATGTATTTGTTCCTAATTTGTTCTTGTTTTAGGAGACGAATGCGATGTTCAACTAATATATATCTAACTGCATTAGCTATAGCCGATATTGTTTATTTATTATTCGTTTTTACATTATCAGTCAGTCATTATGATAATATTCATGACGGTAAATATGAATTGTATTGGCGATTTTATGGATTGGCACATTGGATATGCGATGCTGCCAGTAAGTTTAAATTTTATTAGTTTTCAAATATTTATTTAGAAAAAGTACTAATAGTTAACGATAATAAACAATAAAGCTATTTTGTAATAATATAAAATAACGAATGATGAATTAGATTCGTTATAAATGTTGAGATTAAATTGTCATTTATAACGAAATATTATTTTAGTAAAATTGTTTGGTATAGTGCCAGATATTTACTATACATGTTTTGCAATCTAAACAACACAAGATCTTGACTTATTTTTAAACATAAGGCACATACATTTCTGACATACAAAACATAATCATTATACTAGAAAATGGTCCACTTATAAGATACGAAAATTACCAATTAATTAACATCAAAGCAACTAAATTTACAAAACCTTAAAACTGGTAACTATTAATAAAGATATGTTAAAATAAATTTACCCTTGTAGAAATTATTAAAGCAGATCGATTTAGTTAATTGAATGTTTTTTGACCTACAACAACTTGGAGAAATTAATATTTATTTTTAGTTATTGTTTTCTTAGTTGTCATAAAATTTATTTGTGGACATCACACAAAATTACCAGATGTCAACTTGTTAGTATTCACTCTTGTTTGATTACTCTTCGATCGCTATAAAATTCAACGAAAAAATAAACGTCTATCTCTTTGAAAAACCGTTCAATTTCCGTGTTAACGAATACGTAAATCGGCGATCAGGTGCTAATTGACAATTTACCTCATCTCCATTTAAAAATAATCGTTTTAATTAAAGATTTGATCTAATCAATCGTGTTATGTGTCGCTTATAAAATTTAACACCTCGAGTTATGTGGCACGACAATTCTGATTTTGGTACATTTCCAAGTTAATTATACAATAAGTGGAGATCGAAGAAATTTTTCGAGTAAAATCGTCGAATTTCAATTATTATTGTCTAGTAAATTTTGTAATAGAATCGAGAAATTTACAAATTTGCAATATTTACAACGCTCTACACGTTTGCCTGCTTTCGAATTACTTTTACTTTTCAAAATGCACTTGGCACGTATTTAAATATATTTAAAAAATACTGAATTTTGTGATTTTCAGGTAGTACATCTGTATGGTTGACTGTTGCATTTACATTGGAACGCTACATTGCTGTATGTCATCCAATCAAAGGCAAAGTAATTTGTACAGAGAACCGTGCAAAAAGTATCATTATAATCATTACAATATTCTGTATTTTAACAACAGTCTCAACAACATTCGAATATCAATTGTCATTGAATGAAACGTGCATAAATCGAACATGTACAAAAGCAGAATTATTTGAGCTTCATCAACAAGAACAAGAACAACAACAGCAACAACAAATGGGTAATTTATATCAAATCAATAATAGAAACAATACAACAAATAATAGTAATAATAATCTCCATTATATTCCAAATCATAATAATATAATTGTGACGAATTTCGATAATGTAGAATTGAAAAATAATCAATTAAAAACGAAAATCATTAATGATATCTATAGGAATTTACAAACAAAATTGAAACGTTTATTATCAACTAATTGTTCATCACATACTCATATCATTTACATACCAATTGTCTATACACCATCATCACCACCACCATCACCATCAAACAATAATCAAACAATTAATTTTAATAATAATAAGAATAATAGTGTTGGTGTTGTTATAGACAATGATCTAAAAAACGATAACAGTGAACGTGACATTCTAACAATCAATGATGAGGTTAATAATTATAAGAATAATAATAACAACAACAACAATAATGTAACGTTATTAGAGAATTGGATGGAAAATGAGTTGTGTTGTACAAGGAAATTTATAGTTGGTACAGAATCAACAGATCTAGCCAATAATCCAACTTATCAGAAAATTATCCAATGGTATTCGGCTTTATGTTTCGTCTTAATTCCAATCATATTTATCGCGACATTTAATAGTTTCTTAATAAAGGCTGTATACCATTCTCAAAAGAAGCGACAAATGATGACCAATTCTCATGTAAATATATCTCTATTATTTTTGTTATAATAAATTAATTATTGTTATTATTGTAGGAGACTGTATCTTTATCGAATGAGAATCGTATCACTATCATGCTGATTGGGGTGGTGATTTTATTTTTAATCTGTCAAACACCAACAGCATCCCTGTTAATTTTCAATAATTTCCATACTGCTAAAGACAAAAGGACCCAAATCATCAAATACAGTAACCGATGATAATTAAATATCGATTTAATTCTATCGTTTTTGTTGTAGTTTTGGGGAATTTCTTTAATTTTTTAGTTACAATAAACGCATCGTGCAATTTCTTATTGTATTGTGTCTTATCGAAGAAATTTCGTGCAACATTTAAATCATTCTTTATCGATCGTAAACATCGACAAGATACTTTATTATTGACAACAGCAATAAATACAGCACGACATTCACAACATCATCGAACAAATACGTTGAATAAGAATGGTTTTAAACGGAATATATCAGAATATCGTACTCCAAGAAATTTGGAGGTAACTATTTATTTCTTTAATAAAGGCAAATACGTAAACACATACAATTTGTGTGTGAAAGTTTGAATCATCGACAAATTATTTGTGTGTCTATTGTATATGGCTTTCACTGTTCTTCTTAGCTTTGTTTTTGGTAATTTCATTTTATATACTCGTACATAAATCACACTAATTTGATTGTCACTAACCGGTTGTACCATCTAATCTAACTATAGTTGAAGACTTGGGTTAGTAATTTTCGATAAACTCTTTTGAAAATTAACAATCTGTTGATAATTTCCGTTGGTAACTAACTTTTCCAACATACTTGTGAATGTGTTAAAGAATTTGTAAAAAATAATTATCTAAAATTGGTAATTTTTCAGAAACTCAATCGAAAATTACCGATCCTGTAATTAACTGCAAATAATATCGATTTTGCTTAATGAATTGGGAAAATTCAAGACTTGAAATGAAGAAAAATAATGTTTCTCACATTTTTATAGTTTTAATCTTACCAATTTTATTCTTCTACCATTATAAATTGTGTTATTTAAAAATATCAAGAATTCCCGGCGCATCCACCAAAAGTCAACTTGTACAATTGGTTGCCTATACTTTTGTGCAATGTTTAAAATTACATTATTTTAAAAATAAATTAAAAACAAATGTAAAAAACGAGTTGTAAATGAATAAACAACAGAATAAATAAATAATAAGCCGTCAAGGTTAATTTAAAACATGAACGATAAGATAACTAATAGTTAAATAAGATAATTTGTATCGAAAAAGAATTTGTAATGATTTATATTTGTTAATTTGCGTCTGTTTTAGACCCAAAGTTTAGCTGCAATGCCCCGTTCCAGATCGCTAATGGCCCGTCCACCAGGAAAAGCCAAATCAACCGATTTAAATATTTAATTTATGCTACTATGCAATCTGTAATAGTTTGAGACGATAACGTAATTATAAAACTTAAACAATACTAATTGTTGTCTCCGTATAGTTATCTATAAATAAAAAATGTCTTGATAAGATTTTCATTTGTTATTGTTGTTTTATTTTTGTTGGTGTTATGGGAGAATGGCGAATAACTGGCCATTCTACCGCCCACACCTGAATCCACTCGAATCTCACTACTACAAGTATAATCAACTTTATTCTATAAATGCTGTACATATGTACCAATACTCATATAGAAGAAAAAGACGCTTGCGTGTGTATCTTTTATATTTTATAAAACGTATTTTACCTACGCGCTGACATTTGAACAGCGTCCAGTTTTGGTTGAGTTTCAAACTCAGAATAGAGTCGTGTACAGTAGAAAAGACAAGCTATACACATTTTCACATAAATGTGTTAAAATCAATGGCATTAAAATAAAAATTTCAGTCGTATTGTGGACGTGTGATGTGAAAATTAAAAGCAAATAAACAGTAACGAGAATTTCCACATCTATTGTTGTCAACATTCACACCTAGCGGATTTATTTTATTTGAAAACTTTCGGTAAGTCCGAATTATTTAAAACTATTAGCGTATGTTTGTCTAAATTTAAACTGGAGTCATTATTAATTTTTGTTGTTATTGTGCTAAACATGACGAAGATTTGGCTTGTTTGTGTTGCAATTATCATGAAATTGCGATATATTTTTTTCCGTTTTGATCTTGTATTTAATAAATTCGCCTACAGCCTATTTATTTATTAGTTTTACCTTGAATCTAATTTATTACATAATTTTCAACATGTGTCGTTTGTTCTTGTTTTATTTATTACAATTTTTTCTGAATATTCCATATAAAAATCTCCCTGTCGACTAGAGAATGAACGATAGAAATAGCACGATTTCTGTATAAAATCTACTATATAATAATAACAACAGTGTGTCTAAAAATATCAAAGTAATTTAAATAAATTTTTCTAGTGATTCTGTTCAATTTTCACGCATCTGTGCCTTAAAAAGTTTTATTTGTCGCTCTCTAATTGACCATGCCAAAAGAACCAAAATTAGATCGATGATGATGATGATGATTATTGTAGGTTGCTAAGTCAATTAACAATCACACACTTATCACATTTAATTAAAATTAATTAGAAATTAATTGGAAGCGTGCTATAAATCTATTTTGTAATAACACGTGATATTTTGCTCGTTTTTTTTTGTACAATTGATAATGCAGAATCAGTTTTTATTATGAAGGATTATTGTTATCTAATCGAAAAAAAGACGATAAGATTTGGGCACTTCTTGTTTGTATTGGATTTGCGAAAAAATTCGCGTACTGTTTTTAATTAACTAAAACTGGACAGGTGCGTTTTAGTAGGCGGCCTTCGTTGCCAGTCCTCTCCTTCTATGTTGTTGCTGTTGTCGTCAACACACAGTATTGTTAAAATAACAACTTTAACCATATTTAGCCAGGTTGTCCGTTAGGAAGACTGTTTTTCTTTTTTGTTAATGAACAGTATTTACCATATGTAGGGAATTTGTTGTTGAATTTGCCGATTCTCTACGAATTCACCAACCGGAAATTACACCAATAATCTTGTGTAGGTGAAAGAAACGTCTGTCTCATTGAAATCGCAGAAATTCGCAATGTGACGTGCTATTCTATTTTTGGCAAATGATTTAATCCACTGTTATGCAAGTATTCTTTCGAACATATCTTTATATTTACTGATGAAGAAGACATTTGTTTATATAGCTTATAATATTTCGGTTTGACTCGTTCAAAAGTGTCAAAGATCAATCCAAATAGTCGAATATTCAACAGCTGTTTTGTTAACAATCAGATTTTTTGATTGCTTTTACTGACTATAGAAATAGAGCTCCTGTTGATCAAGTCGTGGCGTCATCATTAATGATCTTTCGTAGAAATATCAAGAAAATCGTTTTCCCCTCACTTTTTCTCTTTGTGGGTTTCTTAAAAGGAAGAAGAATTATGCAATTTGTGTTGGTTTGGAATGTCGACAAACTGGGTAAACATAATGTTATAAAATCTGGCCACCATTAGAAAGATTCTGTCTACCTATCGTATGTAGGTAGATGTAGATTTATCTGTTTTGTTGTTGTTTTTCTAATTCATAACAGAGAAAAAATAAATGAACAAATATTACATCACGATTCATTCAGTAACAACAACCAACACGTTTATAATCCAAAATTGGACCAGATCTAGCTTTTCTTTGAGGGGTTATTAAAAATAGAGTCTTATAAACAAAACAGGAAACCTTTTTAGAAAAATAGGTGGCACTACTTTTCTCCTAAACAGATCAACATGCAGTTTTATTTTACGAAATAATACAATTTACGATTTTTTAAATTACAATTGGCAAAATAAGAGAGTTAAAACTCTTCCGATTTATTTAAAGAATTGGAACGATAATCGCTGCCAAATCCACAATAATTTTTCGACGCCACTTTTACTCTAGCGTAAAAAAAGCGACAATATTTGTTGCTCAGACGTGATGTAAATAGACTAAAATTGATTTTAATCGATTCTTGGGAGTTGTTTCTGGGCTAAGGTCAAATATCGCGACCATCATCTAACCCATTTATAGAAGTCGGTAAAAATTCTGAAAACCTTGACCAAAACCACAACTCCTTGAATTTGAATTGTAAAATAAGAGACAAAAATTAAAATGTGATTGTATATTTGTGTGTGTATAATAGAAAGCTGACTCATTTTCTACTGTCCGTCAGCATCGTCGACATTTGGGTCATTGGAAAGAAAACGTGCTAAAATTGTCTTTCAATTATCTAATTTTTGTTTTCGTTTTCGGTGTGCAACAAATACAGATTCGAATCAAATTCTACAACAATGTCGACTGTTGAACGTAAAGAATATCAAGAAACGAAAATTATGCGAACTGTGTCGCCTGTACGGAATTTTCGCAGTTCAACACAAAACTTGGCGGAATTCGACCATAATCTTGACAATATGTTGGAAGACCTACAAAATTCGGTATCAAGACCTGGTAGTTCATTAGGACAACCGATAACAACTACAAGAAGTACACAATTAGAAACAATACGTAATAATAATACTAGTAATTCATTAAATCGTTACAATCATGTAAAAGCATCGAATCCCGTCACTGAATATTCATCGGATGATGCATACGATTACACAGTAAATACATTTAAATTTTAGATAATTTCTATTTTATATCATTGTTGTAATAGAAGTAAATTTTTTATAGTCACCAGATGGTACAAAACGAATCGCTGGTTACAAGAAGGAATCGTACAGTTACAAAACTGAAGGCGTTACTGGTAGTGGCACTCAAGCACGTACACAGAACAGCATCAATCAATTGGATTCGTTATTAGATGATTTACAACAAGTGAAAAACTCATCGTTTACTGAAAGTAATGAAGAAAAAAAATTAATCATAATATTTATCAAAATCTTTGAATCATGAGATATTAATAAATTCGTTTGTTTTCCAGATTCTTATAATAGTACTGGCTTGGATCCAGATTTAAAGTAAGTAGATCTCTTTATTGTATATTCGACGTATTAGATTACCAAACTTATTTGAAAAAAACCATTTAGATGATTTTTGGGACAAATCCAAGACAGGAAGTTTTGGTGGAAACGTCCCCAAAAATTAGCACCTGTATTGCTGCTAAAAACAAGGATTGCTAATATATAATTTTAAAATTTGAAGCAAAAAAATGAACGACAAATGACTCGTAAAAATGTTAAAATCAAACTAACACTTTATTTTTAGCGTTTGAAAATTTTGCATTTGATATTAGTTCCGTAATTCATCCAAGTTTATTTGTCCTATGTTTGATTTTTGGAAATTCACTGAATTTAGGTCAAAATCTGACGTCAAATTCTTAATTTTATTATAAACGAAATTATTAACATTGAATCTCTGATTTACATACAAAAATAGCCTCCACAATATCGCAAATGTTTTGTTGTTTATGCCAAAGTAATAAATTTGACCGTTGTCCAGTTTGGGACTTTGCAAATTTCTGTATGTTCAAAATACCACATTTTTCCAATTATTCCAAGGCATATATTAATCAATTACCGAGCAATAATTACTGGCAAAATATCAAAAAAATATTTCAGCAACTAACGATAAGCTAATTTTTTATTATAGAAGCAATGCAGTTTCGTCTTCTAAGCGAACCGTCCAACGCGAACTACACTATGGTGATACACCACGATCATCGTCAAGAACTCGAACTTTAGAACGCAATGAACGGGAAAGCTCTCTAACTAGAGATATTCAGTACACACAAGAAGGTGAATTTTGTTCGAACAAACTTACAAATAATCTTAATAATTATAATTATTAGGTACTTATGGAGATCTTCGTCCAATTCGTAACATTTCCCCGTCACCATCATCGAAAACTTCAACATTATCAAAACAAACAAAAGTAACAAATATCCATGAATATCCAGTAGCAGTGATTGAAACAACATCACCAGAAATAAGTCCAGAAGTATTGGCACATTTAGATCCAAGTTTACATCCACCAGGCAATACAAAAGTAACAACAACAATTAAAACGTACACGTATGAAATACCCGGATCTGGTTCACATCCAACAAATTTAGATACAACAATTGATTCGGAGAAATACGTATATTCACCGAATCAATCACAAACAACACCAAGTAAAAGTTTCATTTATAATAAATACGAAAATAAAGAGACGTCACATATACCACCAGGTATTGGTTTAGTTCATAATAAATATGAAAATAAAGAGAATACACAAATTAATTGTCCACCGATAGCACCGACATTACCACCACAACAAGACATTAGATGGGAGAATCGCATCTATCGTGAATCTTCCGATAAGACGACAACAACAAATTATCCACCTTATCAAAAACCACCACCACCGGTACCAACTGGACACACTGTGGTGAAAGAAACGGTAACAACACGCAATTATCAACCGGGATATTCACCGGAGATTCCGGTTAATAATCAAACGTACGTCTATAATGAAACTGTAACAACGAGAAACATTAACAATGGTGATAATTACCATAGAGCGCCTCCTGTACAACAACAACCACCCCAACCGTTACCTCCACAACAGAATACTTACATTATTGAAGAGAAACATAATACTGTAACTAATCGAAATATTAACCAACCAGATCCTGATAATTATAATCGCTATCCACCTAATCAATATCCACCTAATGATAAAACAATAATTTATCGCCATGAATCTCACACAACCAATAATTACGGGGCACCTGGTTATGGTGGTGATGGTGCCAATAATCGTCCATCAAATGAAGTTGAAATCTTTGATCCTAGAAATGTGCCACCAACTGGCCGAAGACCAAATGAACCAAATGTTAATATCCAATATAAATATAAATCGGAAACAAGAACAACCAATAATTATAAAACTGGTTATCCGCCTAGTGAAGAGACCGAAAATCTATTACCGAAACCGTTCCCAACTGAATCTCAACCGAATGGTGAGGGACCACCGAAACGACTCGACGAATTGATGGCCAATATAGGCCACGAGGTACTGATTTATTGCAGAAATTCTATTTTTGGATAATTATTAAAGCGATAAGAAAATAATTACAAATAAAAATATCCAGATATTATCTTTCAAATAAATAAATGAAGACTGATTTGAAAGATAATATTTGAATATTTGATGTGTAGAAATTATATTGGTTTACAATCAAAATATTGGAATTTTTAGCCACCGAATAGCCCGTACAACGCCAGTTTTACCGCTCACGAGAGAGAAATGGAACAGAAGAAGAAAATCGACGCTTTAAAACAACAACAAGCTGACGCTGTTGATGATGCCCAACGTAAAGAGCCGATACAACGCACGAAAAACGTCTCAGGACCGCCGGTTTATTATCCACCAAATCATGAACTGTTTGCGAAGAAAGAAGAAGCCGGTGGTGGAGCTTGGAGGGCTGAAGTAAACGATTTTTATAATTCTTTAATTTGTTATTAAATTCGGATTTGTTTTCAGGGCGCTTATGCTCGAGAATCCGGTAAATATCAATATGAAGCTGAGAGTAAAAGTAAATCGAAATCGAGCTCAGGGGCAGCTATTGTGCCGGTTTGTTTGCCACTATGTTGCGGTCTACCTTGTACTATTATTTAAATTAAAATAAACAACACAAAAATTGGTGCCATTAATCTCGAAATATTCTAATTATATCGTCTAATATTTATGTTAACTTTGTATATATTTCTTAAAAAACGATAACAATAATTAAACTTTGTTGTTACTAAACTACAACTAACTTGCCGATTTGATTTCGATAAAAACAGAAAATTATATGTATTTTGTCTATAATTGTTTTTAAAGAAATACCAATACCTTATTATATATTTTTATTTCTGTCTTGAACTAGTCCTAATAATACACAATCAGCTTCCAATAAAGTTAAATCTTTCTCATAGCCAAGAAATTTCGTCGACAATTCCAATTCTTTTATCCTGAGTCGCACCTTGGCACCACGTACATACTCCTGTTCGTTCTTCTTTGGCCTGGGACACACACAATGAAACTTCCAACCGAAATCAATATACAAATCATCATCAACTATATGGAAAATCTTTCCAATTACAACTTTACCTTCCGGATCACCTAACTAGAATAAAATCGAATAAATTGAAGAACAACGATTTTATTTATACATTACGTCGATAAATTTAGAATTTCGGAGTAAGGAGGCAAATGTTTGAGGTGTCGGTGATTTATCCTCGTCTTTTTGAAGCGATTCGAATTTCGTGAATGCTTTAGCATAACCTCCCTGTTTCGCCACCGGTTCATCTGTTATAGTATCCGATGATGATAAACGTTGACTATACAAGAAACTGATCGGCTTAAATTTCAATACCGAACGAATTCGTAAACTATTAATTAACGCCATTCTTGAGATTTTTTTAAAGAGAAATTAACCTCAATTACACCTAACCTAACATTTTCGGCAAGTCAATCAGGAAACAATGTTGCCAATTGTTACTCTTTAATTGGAAACTTTTTTTATATTTTCGTTATTTATAAGGTTATCAAATTAATTTTGATTTAATTTTGATTTATTAGTAGATATCGTAGATATTTTTACATACAATCTTTAAAAATAATTTTCTGTTTCCAAATCTACTTACAATTAAAGAAATTATGGAAAGCCGGCAACACTAAACTTTAATATCAAGTTGACCAACATAAAATAATATTTCAATGCTTTAAAATAATTATCTTGAGAGTCAATTTTCCACGCATTTCCAAAATTGTTAAATTAAAATTGTATCTAAATCTCCACTATTTCAATTAATAAAAAAAGGATTGATATATTTGAAAAGTATTGTCGATTTTGGTTATAAAGTTGGCAGCTCTGTAATCTGTCAATTTTGGTTCTCCATCTCTTCAGCTGATTATTTTTAGAAGACCTAGCAAAGAGCCACTTGCGTTTGATTTTCCTCCGAGTTTTCCGGTGTAAACTGACGACAAAATGGCATCATCGAGTGATGTGTCTCTTTGTGATAAATTGGGCTTAAAACCGGTAACTGGTGAAAATATCAAATATTACTATATACCGGTACAAGGTGTTATTGCTTATACGTCCCTATCAATAAACGTAATGAATCCTTCGTTAGTACTCCGGTAAAGTCAACATTTCCAATAATTTATAATTATTTGATTGCTGTATTTTATTTAGAATGTTTCCACGTCGAGACGTTACAAATATTCTATTGGTGAACACATTGCTTGGTACCGGCTTGTACCTCTACAGTCGACCGCATCTTAACGGTTTGTCGAAGAAAGAACGGATCACTTATAGGTAAAATCAAATTGTTACAATCTATTGAAAGTCAATCTTTATTATTTTTATTGTAGCGCTTTCGGTGCAGGAGTATTTTCATTGGGATCGGTGTTGGTTTGGGCGATTATCCGCAGTGTTGTACCAGAGAACATACCATTATGCACACTTTGTGGTATTGGATCTGGTTTAGCTTTATTGAAAATCGGACATACATACGTTAATCATGTCGATTCGTTAGTTAAGAAATAAATACAACCTACTGTGTTTAACTGGGATGGATATTAATCTTAGTTATTTGTAGATTTGTTTTAACTTATCTTTATTTTGTCAGGTTTTTCACGAAATGCAAACAATTCGAAGTGTATAACTATGTATAGAAAAATAAACAATTATCGTTTACTATTAACGATTTTTTTCTTATAAATCAATGATGTGACAACATTACCGGTTCTTCCACCGAATTTAAATTGTGGTGTTGGTATTACATCGTAACAAATAAAATAATTTTCAAAATGTTGATCTAATTCTTCTCTAGTCCAATTACATGATGTTATAATAAAAATTCCATTATTATTAAGAGATTGTTCTACGTTCTTTAAATATTTGTTCCGATTCTCACGTTGGTTATTTCCCAAACTGATTGCATCATATGTACCTTTATCATGTATTAAATCATAATCACCTTGAAGATCATCTAATATATCACAAACATCATAATTGATTTTAATTTTTTTTTGTTCCGCTATTGATTTTGCTAATTTTATTGCATCTTGGCAATAATCCACACCAGATAAATTCGTGTAATCTTCTACAGCTAATTCCATAAGGAACATACCGTTGCCACAGCCTAAATCGAGAATTTTTGCATCTTTACTAATTGCATTTGAATGTTTTTTCAACCATTTGACTGTACGTTCAACAATATCTTCACCGAACCATATTTCACCTGGGTCTCCATGATTTTCGAAATTCTCAACTTCTAATTGATAACGACTATCCCAGTATTCTTTAGTACCTAACTCGGACTCCTGTAATTCACCATTGTTTTCCATACTAAAAGAATAATCAGAATTTTAAAATTTACATAAATAAATACAGGAGCTACAATTAGGTTATGAAACAATTGAGGTTATATTCAATACAATTTTATAAATTTCATTACTTAAGAAAAATCTGGAGTTGAATATACATTTTGACTTGAAAAATTTAAATTTCAAATAAACTAATCACTTGAATAATTGATTAAAAGATAAAAATTAATAGAGCTACAATTAGCACATGTCAAAAAGTAAGGTTAGATCAATGACAACATAACCTAAAAAAAATCGATTTTGGAAGTTCAAGAAATTTAAATATTTTCCAAAAGAATGGATGATTTTAACATAGAAGAATTAGATTTGTATGAATTACTTGAAATTGAACTAAACAGCACTGATGCAGATGTAAGTTCTCATTTTGCTAATCCTTATTTTAAATTTACGATTTATAACATTTTAGATCAAAAAAGCGTACCGAAAGAAAGCTTTACAGTGCCATCCGGATAAAAATCCCGATAATCCAAATGCGGCAAAAGAGTTCCATCGTTTATCGAAAATCTTAGCTGTCCTAACAGATGAGGCAGCCCGTAAGGCTTATGATCGTGTATTGAAAGGACGTAAAGAGGCAGCATTACGGCATAAAGAATTGGATAGTAAACGTAGAAAATTAAAAGAAGATTTAGAAGCACGTGAACAAGCTGCCACAAAGAATTATAAGAAGAAAACCGAAGATCAACAATTGAAAGAGGAAATTGAACGTTTACGCAAAGAAGGTTCGAAACAAGTTGAAGAAGAAATGGAATTTATTGCACAACAATTAAAAGAAGAATTGAAGATGATGAATCAAAGTAATGATGATTGGGATAGTTCAAAATATCGGATTAAAATTAAATGGAAAGTTGAGAAAAACGATCAAAGTAATGGTGGATATAGTCAAGAATTATTACAACAGTTCTTATCAAAAGTATGCTTATAATTTTATTGTTACAATACACTAATTTGAATTGTTTTTAGTACGGTGATATATCAGCTTTGGTTGTTTCTCAAAAGAAAAAAGGAAGTGCTTTGGTTGAATTTAAAACAAAAAATGCTGCTGTAAGTTTAGAGATAAACTTACAAATTAACAATTCTATCGATTGGTTTTTATTTCCAGCAAATGGCTGTGGACTTAGAAGTAGGCTTATCGTCAAATCCTCTAAAACTTGAATGGGTAAATGGACCACCACCAACGAAGAAAACGCAGAGTTCATTGGTTAAAGACTCCGATTTTGAGAGTGTTGTTTTAACGAAAATGAGACAAGCAGAAGAACGGAAGAGACTAATCGAGAAGATGATGGCAGAAGATGCCACAGAAGAAAGTTGATTTAATATTCAAATTGTTACATTTTTATAAAAAAGCGTAAATTCACTATTTTAATAATAGATGGCGTTATTTGTACAATTTGATAGTGCTAAATTTCAAGTATTCAGAAAACCTGGAATATAAATAATTTATGCAATTGTCTAAATTGAAATTTAAAATTTCCACTCTACAGATCAATCTTGAAATAGAACCACTAAGATTTTCTCTATTCTACCGATTTTGCGTTAAAGCATCTGGCAACATTGGCCAACTGCCACGTTTTACTCTTGATAGTTATTTTCGAAGCGATTTCAACAATTTGATTTTTATTGTACAAATAAATTTGAAAAATTGTCGAATTAGAAAGGAATTTTCTTCAATACTGACCTGGTGAATGGTGTAGAAAGAACAGTATTTAAAGAAACCCACCCCTGGACGCTTTCTCTACACGTCACGTGACTGAGTGACGTTTCTCTTGTTCCATCCAATTTTTAGTTGCATGGCCCATTCACGATGACGACCCAGCAGATTCAACCAAAACGTGGAATTGTGAAACAAGTAAGTTGGTTTTTGTTAAAATATCGAAAGTATTAATATCCTACTATGATTCTACAATATAATTGTGGTTGATTAGTTTGAGAATTTTATAAAAAAATCCATCAATTTGTTAGCGTTAACGTGCTTGGTTGGCATGAAGTGTGTACATATGGAATTAGATATTTAACTATAATTTTTAATGTCCATCAATTGTTTACAATCAAATTTATACAATTCTTATAAATATTTGTAAAGATTTTCAGTCGAATCGATAATTTTCTAAAAATCCAAAATTTAACCTCAATACAATATGAGTTGGCATTTTTTACAACATAAAGTCCTTATACCCACATATTTACCATAAATTTCATTGTTTTGTAGATCCTCTCCGGGGATTCAGTGATCATCCGAGGATTGAGTGGTGCACCACCACCCGAAAAACAAATCAGTTTTTCCGGAGTAGTTGCCCCGAAATTGGCTCGAAGAACCGGCGATCCGTAATACAATTCATTCTGATTTATTCAAAGACAATTTACGTTTATTGCTTGAATTACAGTACGGAAACAACAAAAGATGAACCATGGGCGTGGGAAGCTCGTGAATTCCTTCGTAAGAAATTAATCGGTGAAGAAGTTTTGTTTATATCGGAAAAGCCGCCAAATTCTACCCGTGAATATGGCACAGTCTTCCTTGGAAAAGGTTTTGCATCGATTTTACCACCAAAAAAATACTAATTCGTTTATTTGAAATTGTTAGATATTAATACAGCTGAGAATATAACGGAATCGTTGATATCTGAAGGTTTGGTAACAGTACGTCGTGAGGGTGTCCGTCAGACACCAGAAGTGGCGCGTTATATCGAATTGGAAGATGCTGCGAAAGCCGCTGGTAAAGGTAAATGGAGTAATAGTCCATCATCGGAACATGTACGTGATATTAAATGGCAAGTTGATAACATGCGCGCATTCGTTGATAAATTACAATACAAACCTGTAAAAGCGACAATTGAACATGTCCGTGATGGTTCAACTGTGAGGGCATTTCTTTTGCCAGATTTCCATCATATTACATTGATGATCTCAGGAATTAGAGTAAGATTTTTATTTAATACTCTAATCAATCTTTGATTTGAATTGATTTCAGTGTCCTGGTTTTAAATTGGACGCCAATGGTAAACCAGATCCTTCCATCAAAGTTCCATATGCTGAAGCGGCACGTTATTTCGTTGAAGTACGTTTGTTACAGCGTGATGTTGAAATTGTTTTAGAATCGGTCAATAATAATAATTTCGTCGGTACAATATTTCACCCAAAAGGCAATATAGCTGAGGCATTATTGAAAGAAGGTTTTGCACATTGTGTTGATTGGTCGATTGCTTTTATGCGTTCAGGTGTTGAGAATTTACGTGCAGCGGAACGTAAAGCTAAAGAAGCACGTTTACGTATATGGAAAGATTGGCAATCAAGTGCACCACAAATTACTGGTAAAGAAAAAGATTTTACAGCTACTGTTACAGAAGTTATTAATGGTGATGCATTAACTGTTAAATTGAACAATGGACAATATAAAAAGATATTCTTATCAAGTATACGTCCACCGAAAGAGCCAGGACGTGTTGCTGATGAAGATGGTAAAACTGCACCAAGACCAAAAGGATTCCGTCCACTCTATGATATACCATGGATGTTTGAAGCACGTGAATATTTACGTAAAAAATTGATTGGAAAGAAGGTCCATGTTGTTATTGATTATATTCAAGAGGCTCGAGATGGTTATCCTGAGAAGGTTTGCGCAACTGTATCTATTGGTGGAAAGTAAGCTTCTACGAAAGAAAATTATCTATATTTTATTAACATTTTTCTTCTTTTTTTTTCTTTTAGAAACGTTGCAGAAGCTCTAGTTTCAAAAGGTTTAGCTACAGTTGTCAGATATCGCCCTGATGATGATCAACGCAGTTCAAAATATGACGATTTATTAGCTGCTGAAAGTAAAGCTAGCAAATCTGGAGTTGGTATTCATAATAAAAAAGATATTCCTGTCCACCGTGTGACTGAAATTGTATGTTTTACTTTAATTTTAATGAAATAATTAAAGAAATTTCGCGTTTTTTACAATTCTAGGATGCTGCTCGAGCTAAGTTGGAATTGTCTTCCTTCCAACGAGCGCAAAGAATCGACACTGTCGTCGAGTTTGTTGCTAGTGGTACCCGCCTTCGATTATTCATACCAAGATCCAGTAGTTTGTGCACTTTCTTATTAGGTAATTTCGATTTATTTGCCCATTAACTTGAAAAGCACCATTGAAAACCTCATACGATAATTTTACTTAATTATTTTTGTATGGCGAAAACTGGTGCTAGATTAATTTTGTGAATTTTCCAATGCGGTTAAAATTTCAATATTTTTACCACAATTTCACCTCACAAACAATTATTTTGATTTATCTGAAACGAATTTCAAATTGATTAAACTTAATTATAGGTGGTATAAACTGTCCACGTGCTTCTCGTCAAGCTTCCAATACATCTCCGGCTGTTGAAGGTGAACCATTCGGTGATGAAGCATTACAGTTTACAAAAGAACGTTGTTTACAAAGGGAAGTATCAATTCAAGTTGATACACATGATAAAGCTGGCAATTTTATCGGTTGGTTATGGGTCGATAATGTCAATTTATCGGTGGCATTGGTTAAAGAAGGTTTCGCTTCTGTACATCGTACTGGAGAAAAATCACAATATGCAGCATTATTAAAAGAAGCTGAAGATTATGCTAAAGCACACAGATTAAGAATATGGAAGGATTATGTTGAAGAGAAAGAAGAATTGAAACCAGAAGAAGAAAAAACTGTAAATCTAATTATTTACAATTTCAACAAACTGTATTCTAAATTTGTAATTTTAATTTTATAGAATGTTGAGAGAAAAGTCAGTTATGAAGAAGTTATTGTAACTGAAGTAACACCAGAAGGTACATTCTATGCTCAGAATGTATCTGAAGGACCAAAAGTGGAAGCATTGAATGCTAAACTGCGTCAAGAATTCCAAGCCAACCCGCCTCTTCCAGGTGCCTATACACCAAAACGTGGTGATGTATGTGCCGCTAAATATACAGTTGATGATGAATGGTACAGAGTGAAGGTTGAAAAAGTCCAAGATGGTAAGGCAACTGTCCGTTATATTGATTTTGGTAATCGAGAAACTCTACCAACAACACGTTTGGCAAGTTTACCGGCTGCTTATGTCAGTGAAAAACCATATGCAACAGAATACACTTTACCATATGTGAATCTACCAAAAGATGAAGAATTTGCAGCAATGGCTATCAAATATTTAAGAGAAGATACAGCAGTCGGTAAATTATTATTGAATATTGAATATCGTCCTCAGGGTAGTCCACCAGCTGCTTCATTACACACTGATAAAACATCAGACGGTGATATTTTACGAAATTTGATTGCTGACGGTTTATTGTTGGTTGAGAATCGTAAAGTACGTGGACAAAATAAATTGTTGGCTGCATATAAAGAAGCCCAAGAAACTGCCAAGACCAATCATTCAAACATATGGGAATATGGAGATATTACCGAGGATGATGCAAAAGAATTTGGACTTGGTAAATAGGGGGACCAACTATATTTACATCAGAGCAACAGCAACCTACATGTCAAATTTAATAATAAAACAGCGGGTTATATTGTTTGATAAAAATTTCCATTTAAACGTTTAGATAGTTGCCAATCCTTCAATTTTTATCATAAGCACCTTTATATAATGTTGTATTTTAATCGATGTATCTTTTATCATAGCGATTGTTTTGTATATTTTGGGAACAAATCTTGTGGCCTTTTTGCCAATTGATTCTTAATGATAATTTTATTTTATTACAACATTCATTGGTAGGTATTGTTTTTAATTTATCATTTTTTTTTTGTATGTTATATGCCTTAATTTTTCATGAAAACATGATATTTACTTCGATACAATTGACTTGATTATTTCAAGTCTTAAATGAACCTGGTTGTAAACCGATTTTTATTACTAATTTCTGTACGTAATTTGTAAAACAATTTCTACTTTTTAGTTGGAAGAACTCGACAATTAATGTAAATGTAGGGAGTGGCTCTGTATAAAATTTCAAAAAGAATATATGAAAAAGTAATTGTTTAATCATAAATTTTATTAAACCTAACCAATTGCAAAGTTCCTAATTTTATTATAAATTTCTTCATCATTCACTCAAGACGTACGTCGTTCTTCAACATCATGCCAAAACTCTTTCAAAATTGTAATTTGAGGTAGAGATTGAAACTCTATTCTGCTTTGTTCAAAACATTCAAAACCATTTAATACATCCACATATTTATAGTAATTACAAATACTTGAAAAGGTTTTTTTAAAAATAACTAATTTTTTACAACACTACTATCTACATCCTATTATTATTTAAATTGAACAAAATGATCCTTTGCTTTTAATACCATAAAATTAAAGCGAAAAAAAAATGTATCCGTGTGTTAACAGTTTCATAATATATACAAATCACAAACATTTGTTATCACTCTTGTATTTCATTTTCCTGGGCTTGTACTACTGTCTTTTGAACCATACACGATCTGGCTACAGATTCAAATAATCTACAAAAAAAAAGTAATTTAATAACATTTATACATAGTTCTAAAATGGAAAAACTTACTTTTCAATTTCTGGGGCACAATGGACAAACTCGTGACTCCAAAATTTGTACGTAGGATTTTTGATTAGTTCAATAAATGTAATTAAAAGTCCCCATGGATGTGGCCGATTCACAATCAATCTCTCCAATAAAACTCTTGTTATTTGTTCTTGTATAGCCTCAGTATTAGCTTCGGCGAATAAATATAACAATGTACAAGAGAAATAATGCGTATGACTGTTTGGATAACGCAGTTGATTTGCAATTGCATTCAAAAATAGATATCGTCCCTCTGTATCTAAATCTACAGCTAAATTTTGGAAAATATCCATATGAGCACTATGTGCTATAGTTGTCATATCCGGTGGATGGCCTTTACCTCTGATATATGCAATTGCTTGCATTCCTACATGTAATACTAATGCATTCATTAATGGTATGTTGTACCTGACTCCTGGTTCATTTGAAATTTGTAAATTACTACGTAACTCGGATAAAAATGTTACTGGAGCTCTTGCTTTCAAATACGAATCCAAATCCTTTTTGAATTGTGGTGGTGTTATCAACATTGGTATATTTGCCAAAATACGTGGTCCATAAGATATTTCAGGTAACATATCAACTTTTAAATTTGGTGTAAATGGATCAGGTAAACGCATATTACGTGGAAATGCTGACAAGATTAAATTTCTCATTTGAATACAATTTGGTGGAATCACATCGCAGAAATTGTAATGATAATCACAAAGAAATTCTGGAAAATCATGTAGAAGAACTAATAAGACTCGTAATGTACCTTTATATAACATTGTAACAGGTTTAGCCAATTCAGCATTACGTAAGAATGGTGCCAAATAACGGAATAGATCAATCAACAATTGGGCATATAATGGCCAACCTTTCTGTTGTGGTGTTGTTGCCAACATTCTACCCATAAATACACGATGTGAAACTAATTCTAACCAAGCATAACAAAAACCGGCAGCTTTTGTTGGTCTCAATATATGCAATGTATGGCAGTATGCATTTAAAACATGGAAATTAATAGCTTCAAGTACTGGTTCTGGTGCATTTAATTCCAAAAATAACATTGTAAAAATACGTTGATATGGCATTTGATTAAATTCAACAGTTCTAGTATCATGGTCCTGTAAAAGACATCCAGCCACAATACCAAGAACTTTATTTAATAAATGAATTTTCGTGGTTGTATTATTAACATCACCAGAGTGTTTCACAAGCAGGGCCACTAATCGAACAAATGCATCTAAAGTATTATAACATTTAGCACGGACCGTTGCCAATTGCGATGCACTTCCCTTCTCAGCAAATATTCGATAAACGATTTCAACACATAATTGTGTCGATAAACGAAAGAATCTTGTTATTAAATCATCCGTTTTCAAAATTCCCTGTACATTCATCTGATGAACAAACATACTAAACGCTTTTGTTGAATCTCGACCCTGTTGTTGATTGTAAATTGTTATCCATTCTCTTAATAAATAGTCAGTTTTTTCAACTAAACCAGGTGGATCTTCATAATTAGGTGTCCTTGCTTGCAAAATGCCATTATGAATATGCATATTTGTACCGACTGTTGAACGATCACCAATAAATGATGTTTCATGATTTTGTCTTAATATTTCCATTATATTACCTAATCCTTCGGGTGGTTGTCGCATATGTGTCTGTATTTTTGCCAACATTTCTATTGTATTGCATAAATCATTTTCAGAAAGAAGTGGTGGAGTATTACGATCTTCAATTATATATAATTGAACCAATTGCATTGCAAATGTAACAGCAACATAATTTAAACCATTTTCCATACATTGTGCCAATGCTAAATCATATTGTGGCACATAAACAAGACCGGATTTAATTAATGTATCAACAGCATCGATATTATAACGGAATTCTTCACGACACTCTGTTAAAAGACGTGTTACTAATTTATTTGTCCACTGTTGACCACAAACACGATGATCTTGTAATAATTTCAATAGACGAATAATTATCTCCTTGAATTTTATGACAACCGGATCAGAATCGTTGAGTGTTGGAATAAGACTATCTTGTAACGCTTCAGCACACTAGTAAAACAAAAAGAAAATCATTACCAATATTATTTTAATATTTTTAAATAAATTAATTACCTTTTGAACGATTGTTTGTGGAGTTGAGAAATCTCTACTTCTCAAATTGTGCATAAAACTCTCTCGTACCAAAAGCATATTAGCATTCATAACACCATATTGTGGTTGTGTAGATGTTGCCTGAATAAACTGTTCAATATCGAGTGCAAGTTTTTCAAATGATAATGAACAGTCATCATTTGGTATTGCTTGAGGCATTGAAAATGGTGTAGATGGATGTGGTTGTGCATCAATTGGTGTCATATTTTGTTTTTGCATTAGAATATTTGTATCGCGTTCATTTGGTAAAAATCCAGGTATATTTCTGGCAAATTCTTCATAAACAGCCATTTGACTACTGGTTATACCACCAACTTTTAAACGTATTGGTTCGGGCATTCTTTCTGCTTGATAAGTTAAAGCGATTGCATCACAATAACGTCTACAAAAAATAAAATAACATCAAGATAAAGCAATAATTAAAATCATAATCATAAATTAAATTTACCTTCCTTCTTGTCTTGCCATTTTTCGTAAATCATACTCGCTTATTAATCTCTTATCAATTTCTGGTATAGCTTTTTCAACGGCTGTTTTCTGAACAAAAGCACAAGCCAATTCCATATTATCAATTGCAACTTGGTTAGCAGCTTGTTCAATCATTTCTTTTTGTTGTAATGTTGGTGTGCCCATATTAGCTAATAATGCTTGTTTCAAATGTGTATTAATTGCACTCATTAATTGATCACGACAAGTAATCATTGCCATACCAGCTGTAAGATTCCTTACCATGAAATGTGCAGCCAAACGCATCCTATTCTCATCTGGATCTAATGCAAAATCTTTACGTATAATTTGTTCACATGTTTGTAAAGCAATTTTAATCGATCGATCAACAACCGGTGCAATCCATTCTTGAACAGCGTGTTCAATTGATGATCTAACCAATGGTTTCAAATGTGGATGACTTTGAAATAATAATATTGTTGGACTAATAACTGTATGACTTTGAAACGAATTGATACCAGTCAATTGAATATCACTGTAACTAAAACGTGGTTCTGGTGGTGCTGATAATGCTGAAGTTGGTGTTGTACTATTATTATGGGTTACTGGTGAATTTGTAGCTTGTCCAGGTATAATATTAACTAATTCTGGTTCATTTAGATTAGTTGCCTGTATGTTACCTTGAGTTGATGGTACAGCAATTGTATTATCTTTTTTAACTGGATGTGATAATTGATATTCAATCTTATGTATACGTTCTGGATCTTTTAAATACATTGTTGGTTTTAAATTAGCCACATCGATATCGAGATTTTTACATAAGACTTCAATTTCAAATTTCAATGTTAATTTTAAATCGGGTTCTTGATGTAATTCAGCCAATACATTCATAATTGCCATTGTCCATGGATTTTGTGGTTTGAAAACTTTACTTTTTGCACATGATTCAATGACTTTCGCTACAAATGGTACAACATACAATAATTCTTGTTGGCCTTTATGATAAGCTTCAACCAATAATGATTTTAAATCTAAATCAATTTGTAATATTGGTTTATTACGAGCTAATGTTAATATACCCAACCAATGTCCTAAATTTTTTAATAATGATCTATCAGAGAAATTTTCAATACCTTTATCTGATCTTAATAAAACTTTAATATTGCGATAAGTCTCTTTTGTCACCATTCTATAGATTTCCGGTATATTTAATGTATCAAGAAAATTTGAGTACAAACCATGAAAATTCAATTCAATTGAAGCCCGTTTCATTACAAGGTATTGAGCTAACCAAGGCCAATATTCTTCTGATACTAATTCTCTTAATTCATCACATTTGGTTTTTAAATTTAATTGACTTAAATTATTGAAAATAAATGCGACTTTATCTTGTAAATTTTCTGGTGGTGAAATAACTTTTTCTTCTTTTTCTGTTGCTACAAGTAATGTATCAATATTCGTTGCATTTGCTATAGATGGACGACTTCCTAACGTACTTGTAGTCGTTGTATTTGCTTTAGTTGGAGCAGTTGAATTTATTGCATTATTTGGTTTATAAATTTGACTAACTGGTGTATTTGGTGGTGCTAACATTGAAGCCATACTAGCTGGTAAAACATTTCCTTGTGGCTTATTTGGTGGTTCAATGCTTTGTAAACCATATTCAACATATTCTTGAAGATGTTGTGGGAAATCATTAAAATGTGGTATAGCACGTACATGTTCACAATATTTATGATATTCTTTTAATCTTGATTTAAAACGATCTAATGCAGCTATACCAAAATAGTACATTTTTGAGCCTTCGGGTTTTTTTAGAGCTTCTAAAACAAATCTTAAAGCGAGACCAAGAACCATATAAGACGAGACGATGCCGCGTTCAATGATGCCACCAAATAATTGTGCTGTTATATATAGTTCTTTATCAGGATATTGTGGAAAGAATTTGTATTCTTCAAATAAATTACGTAGCATACAATTGAACACCTGAAAATAAAACAATTAATAAATTAGATACTACAATATAAATTAATTATACAAACTTCTCGTTCTCGCTTATTTGGTGAATCTTGAAATCTCTTTAACATTTCTAAAACTTCATCAATTGACAATGTAGGATGTGGCGGATGATTATAAATTCTTTGAAAATAACTATTAGCTTCATCCTCAATGTCTTTTGAAACATTTGGTGAAATATCAGGAAATAAGTTATATTCAGGTAATCTTGCTTTATCTAATGTAGATGTTGTTGTAATTCTACCAAGATTACTAACTTGATTAACTGGAAATATAACTGATGAACTTGTACCAATAGGACCTTGATGTTGTATTGGCATTATAGGAAATGGACTATTTGATGGTCCAGCATTTAAAATTCTCGATGGTGATGCTGGTGATTGTACTAATGGTCCTAAATTATTTTGTAAATTAAATGCAGAATTTGCTGGTCCAGATAATGCAAGATTTGCTAAATTTGTTGTTAGACCAGGTATTGAATCAACAGCTGTATGATTATATAATTGTCCTGTAATTGCTGATGGATTGAATGGTCCATCAACAGCACGTGATCTTAATATTGTTGGTTGTTGACGTGTTTTCAATAACAATGTACAATTTGTTGTTACAGCAATAATAGCTTCTTGACATTCCGGACTAACATTATTCATACATGATTGCAAACAAATTACCATTGTTGTTAATGTTTCATTAGGCAATGTTGATGCTTTACTAACTGTATCTTCACTTTTACCAATAAGTTGTGGACAACGTCGATTTAAAAATTTTACACATGCCATTACAAATGGTTCACCATGTTCACGAATTTTATCAGATAACCATTTTTCTAATTTTAAATATTCCCGACGTGATGCTAAACAAGCTAAATCAATTATAAATGGATAAGACTGGGCATTCTGGGCATTCAATAACATTGATAATGCTTTCAAATCCTGAGCCACATCAAGTATTCTTGATAATCTTGTTTGGTCACAATCACTACGTACATACCATTCAGCCATTGCATGCATAATAATTGATTTAATGTTAATATTTGTTGTATGCCAAGCATGATGTAAAATAATTGCTGAATTTGGATGATTTAGTAAAAATATTGGTATTAAATTTGATAATAATTCTTGTCTTAATAATGTTATTGGCCCAGAAATTTGCAATAATGCCAATATTAATACATCAGGACAATGATGCATTGGATATTTGAATAATTCCTGAACATAGCTAAATAAACCACATTCTGACATATTTAATAATAATTCAATTAAATTAAGAGATCGCCAATTTGCTAATTCCTTACTGTCTTGTTCTGGTGGTGTTTTTAACACATCAACAGCCACAGACATACATGGATAATCAGCAAAACAAAACACATCAGGATTCTTTAATATATTTTGTATTAAACTAAATTGTCCTTCAACATTTGTCCACCTTCTATAGAAATTATCAATTGGAAAAGTTTCCGGATGAAATCCGAGAGTTTGAAGCCCTTGCCGAAGTGCACTTATTAATATAATGAGTCCTTGTCGATCTTTTATTAAAAATTCAGGATGATCAAGTTCAGCCACAACATTTGACCATTGAAAATTTGGTACAATTTCCTTAATTGCTTGCACCAATACTTCAACATTCCATGCTGATGTACGTCCACTACTTCCATCACTATTCTTTGTAAATGATCCTGGTGATTGGATATTTAATGAATCTTCAAGGCCACTGTGTGTACAACACATAACAGTTAGAACACGTGCTACCGTTGCCGGTGTTAAATCACGTCCACCTACTAATTTCATTAAATTATTACGACACTCTTCAATTGAAGCAGTAAAACCGAAACCGATTTCTGTTATTAAATCGGCTAATGATGTCTCTAACATACCCCCGGATAAACCGGGGCCTTCTGAAGACATTTCTGGTGATAATTCACAATATTCAGGATATACTAATGGTGATAACACAACAGGAACTAAATCTTTAGGGAAATCTCGTTGTAATGTATTTAAAAATGTCCGATGTATATTATTAACAAGTCCCACGTCTTTTGGTGATTTTAGTATTGTTGATAGAATTAAATGTAAAACTTCTGGTGTTGTTTCGTGTAAACCACCTTCGTGTTGACGACTACTACCTTCCGTTTCAATATATGATTGAACTAATATTGGTACTGTTGTACGTAAATGGGCTTGAGCAAGATTTGCTATCTCTTGATTTGATGAATGACGAAACGCAATAGCAAATACAACTTCCTGTACAGCTGAGAGGCGAAGGCACTTGCTCAACTGTTGGAAGAACTGAGATCCAAATTTGAGACCCTACAAGAAAAAAAAAACACACACACACACGCACACAGAACAAAAGAATATATTAAATTAATACAATTGAAAATAATTGATTTTACATACATGATAAATAAACAAAAATACAAGATATAAACTAAACAGAAAATATTGAAACAGTAATTCTAACAAAGTATGACCCTTCAATATAAATTGACTTTACTGATAACTATAAAAGAAAATATTTCAAGATAATAAATTTGGTTGCAGAATTTATCAAAAAATTATCGAAAATTGAATGAAATATTTTAGAAGAAATTCTAAAAAATTGCTCAACAATTACCTGTTTCTTTATATTTCTGTTCAACTCTAAAAAAACCGAATTAAACAACAAGTTGGCTATAGAAAAAGCTGTCACATGAATATCGTATAATATCTATTGTTGACATTAATTTTATTGATGTTATTGTAATTATTAATTAATTTAAATTGAAATTGTATTGTAATCAATCACTATTGTTTAAGAAATTTATGCATTTCAATTGACTGTTTTCTTCGAAAATTTTTTAAATACAAATCAACAATGGTGGCAACTGTTATTCGAGAAAATCTCTAAATAGCCAACATTATAAAATAAAATTATAAAAAAAATATATATTTAAAAATAAATGAACTTTTTTCGTAATTTGTTATAATTACTAGATTATTGAGTATTTATCTTGTAATTATACAATGATAATGGTGAGTGATATGGAAAGAATAATTTATTTTTGAAAACAAACACAGATAATGATAATTTCGAAAACAATTTAAACTGAAAATCTACCAATTAATTAGTTTTAATGTAAATATATAGCTTACCTTATGATTATTTAATGGGTTGTCTGTAATATAACAAACAGCAGTCAAAAGTGATGGCTTATTTAATAAATTCGAACACTGTTCTAATAAAGCTTGATTTTGGGGGGATGGAGCTGATATTTTTGTTGTAGACTCAGAAAAGTCCACTGATGAAAAAAGACATTGGAGCAAGTGACGGTCCGCCTCCAGACCATGCAAAGTCACCAACTGTCAAATAGACAAAATTCTATTAAAATCGTTCATATGGATACAAAATTAACAAACAATAATAATTTATTTGATTAAAATAATAACCTATTAGAACTATTATCATTTTGTTTCTTTATCTAAAAAAAATTCAAACAAAAAAAACAAAACACCTTTGTTCAACAGTGTATTGCTCGGTCGGTAAAAAAGGCATCTACAGATACACAAATATGGCCGTCATATCTTTTGATTTGTCATTTTGATAAGTTCCCATTTTCCTCACCAGATTGGAAGAATCTTCTAGATATTACTTTCTTTTCTGTGGCTTTTCCATTTTGAAATCTCTCCTTTTTTTTATAGGAAATAAATAGAAATTACCTTTGTTAAATCGGCAACAACTTGCTTATAATTCTTTTTCGTTAACGATGCAACTAAATAACTTATTTGTGACAAAGTAAAAGACAACGAGTCTAGGTTCATAGTTCCATGAACACGGCCTCGAAAGCTTCAAATACTTTTGAAGCTTTCTTTGGTATACACGGTGCTTTTATCCACAAAGTCTTATTTATTGTTAGGAAATAACTACACTTTAAATGGTCCAAGACCATCATCGAATCTATTATAGTACTTTTTCCAACACTTAATTTAACAGAATCATTTTTTTAATCGTTTTAACACACTTCACACACAATATACAACACATGCACCAAATAAAACATATGTGACGAACTACGCATGACCGTAACGATGAAACGATTTTTTTCTATTCTTCTATTTACTAAATATTTACTTTAATGTTTATTATTTAAATTTAATATTTTTTAAATATATCGATAATCAATAAAAAATACAGTAATCTTACACGATTTTGTTTGCATTGAGACTTCGAAAATGCTAAAATGTCAGTTGGTACAACTGCTAATACTTAGCGCTACCTACACAAATATTTGCAAACTAATAGAGTCACCATCTAGCGTTTACTAAAGAAAAATTTATTTCAAAAATAGGCGGTAAATTTAATTTTGAGAACCTAAAAATTTTCTCTTGAAGAACTTTCCTCTTGTACAGTGTATGCAAGAGCATTTACTATCGATTGCGATTTAAATTAAAAGGTCATGCAATTAATAAAACACATCAATTGTAGATGTAGCCATAAAAATATATATACATTTGTTATAATAAGAATTCACTAAGTAGTTTATTAGAGGTAGTTCAAGAAGAGCAAAATTATCAAAAATTTATATAATTCTACATTTACAATAATTATGATTCTATAAAGTTGTCTTATCAGATTCTAAAAAATAACACAAGTAGGTTCAAAATTGAATACATTATTAAGCCTCAAAATTCATTAACAACAATTTAGAACAAACAAAAAATAACCAAATTACCTAAAAACCTGTTTTTATAAATTCAATAGTCGTATAGCAAACAATAACTGTATAAATAGCTGTTAATGTAAAAACTTTTGAAGGGTGCTAGCCACATAATGCAGTTGCTATCGGAATTTATAGTCCGAAATGGAACACTTGGTATAGAAATTACATCAAAATAAATTCCATTTAGATTTATTGAAAAAACGATCTACAAATTGTAATTAACAAAAAAATTGCATTAATTCTAGAAATTTACAAAATATTTAAATATAGTGAATAAATTCTAATACTTGAAAACTATAGACTCAAATAAATCGATTGTGTATAAAAAAATGCTCGTTTGAAGAAATTAATTACAATAACACTTCAACGAAGTATGTAATAACAGAAATCAGGTTTAATTAATACAGAAACAAATTAATTTCAATAATGATGATGGTAATAGGAAAAATAATAACACCCACAGGATGATACATATAATAACAATAAAATATTATTTTATCAACAACTACTCAAAAACGTTTAGAAAAAACACACATGTATATATAATTATGAATGTCGAAGAAAATGTTTATGAAAATTTTAAACTTTTGTATTCCATTCATATTTATTGCTTGGACTACTTTTGGTACTTTGGCAATTATCGGTAATAATAGAGCAAAATATGGTGTTGATTCATCTTGATTGCACCTATATGCAAATTTTATAGAAAAAAGCGTAAAAGAAAGTGAAATATTATTGTCACTATATTTGAAAAATTTGCGATAATTTATAGTGATAATTTTACCGTTTCTTTGAAAGTTTCTTGTTTCTCTAAACATGCATTAGAAAATACCAAAATAGTCGTTGGAAAAAATCGTAGATAAGAATCCAGAAAACACATCTAAATATCAGTGGTGTTCAATTTTTGTTCGTTTGTATCAATTGAAAGGGAACGAATCACCAATTGGACACTACTGATTTGTATTGTTCCACAGAGAATCCAAAGATGAATTGATAGAAAGTTGAAACATTAATCAATTTCATACAGTTATAGATTAGAGCAAGAGATAAAGTTTATTAGTTGTATTGAGCCAGCCTTTATAGTTTTTTTTTTGTCATCGTTTTGTTCTATACAAGAAAATTTAAGGAACTGGAAATTAAGTCTTTCTTTATATATATTTTTTTGTTTCAAATAAATAAGGCAACTATGTGAAATTGTTAATAATAAATTTATATTCGAGTCTATTTGTACTTTGTAATTGTCGCCAATTGAGACAATTATCAAATAGTCAAAAAATCGTTTCTAGTAAATATTTAGGTTTAAACAAATTTGAAAAATTCCAGTTTTCGTTCACTAAGTGAAACAATATAATTACCACAGTGGTTTTGTATACCTTTTAAATCTAATACAGCATCATGTGCTGGTATTGAACAGACTTTATCACCTGTATTAATACTCCACAATACAACACTTTTACTGTTTTCTTGATGGGCAGCCACATATTCACGTGTATCCTCAACAAAACACGATTTCGATAATAATTTCTGCATACCGCCACCTTGGAATGAATGAATAACATTACAATTAAAACCATCATCATCATTATTATTCTATCTAATGTACATAAAGTATGACGCGAATATGATATCCGACTATTGGGTCTTGATGATACTAATAATTGTTTTGTATTCAATTGGTATTTCATTGAAACAAAGGGGCCTTCTAACGATAACGAATGTCGTCTATAATCGGAACCGTTTTGTTCAAACAACCATAACGAATTTAATTTGCACGATATTACACCACCTTCACACGGTTGTGTGCGGGAATTTGGTATTGCAGCTATTGATACAACCGGCGACATATCACCTTCAATTGATAGATTCGCAACCGGACCATTCAATTGACGTAGATCGTATTTTAAAACTGATCCAGATTGCGTACCTACATACAAGACTGTATCTTTATATTGGTCCCAACAGCATGACCATAATGGCATAAGATGATTGAATTGGTGCGTTATTGTATTCGTATTATTATCAACAACTTTAAAATGTTTATCCATTGATGCGGTTAAAATTAAATTTGTCTCTGGATGGAACGATATATCTCTGATTTGGGCTTGATGTACCGGTAGGAATGCTAATGGTTTATATGAGGTGATATTAATTTTTCTTAGACCATAACCGGTGAATAGACTCGTTGGTGATTTCATTGATGCAACTAATAAATCTAAACGACAACTAGCATCAAATACACGACTCTCACCGTATTTACATATCGCTATTGATTTGTCCATAAATAAACGTACATCTTGATGGACTTTATTTGTACTACCATTCCAATTAGTCTTACAATATCGATTTTGCAATTGTTCAATTTCTCGTTTCAATAATTGTTCTCTACATACCGATTTAGCTAATTCATTTTGTGCTTTATTCCGTTCCTGTGTAACGAAATCCAATTGTCTTTTAATTAATTCAATTTCAGCCGTATCGACGGCAATTAAACGTTTCGCATAAATATAACGAATATCACCTTTACTGACACGTTTCTTGCACGTTGGACATGTTCGTTTCGTTTGTGAATTTAACCAACGATTCACACATTTATAACCAAATAAATGGCCACATTTCAATGAACATATACGATGTTCGCCTGTTGTAGTCCAATTATCCAAACATATCGAACATAATGCACCATCATCATCATTAATAAATTCACTATCGTTTAATGTACGTTTTTTTGTTGGTGGACTTGTCGATAATTTTGCCGTTGTTGGATCACATTGATTACTATTCTCTTCATTATCACAAGTGATTGGTGATGGATTTCGGCTGCTTGTCGTTGAAAATGTCGGTGATATACGTTCGGAATTCACATCAAATCCAACAATAATCTCACCCTCTTGATTATCACTACTATCACCATCGTCATTATCGTCAACGCCAACATTATAATCAGGATCAACATTAACACGAACTAAAACTAACGGGTGTACATCTTCAGTTGGTGGTTGTGGTGGCGGTGGCGGTTGTGGTGATGATGATGATGGGCCGGCTTCAGACGAATCTTGGTTACTATCGGTGTTATCAACATCCATGGCATTATCATTCTCTAGAAAAGACTCAACAATAGAACAAGACCCAACGAATTATTCTAAAATAACACAAGAAATAAACAATAAAGAAATCAAACAAATTAAATCTGAATTAGTGGAGATTTTCTACAAACTTACCTGAAGGTTCAGCATCAAATTCATCCATTTTTAAACTACTGGAAAATCACTTTCTTTGACGGAAAATATTTCGATACTCCCTTTAACTTTAACCTTTTCTTGTCAAAACAGACAAGGCTGCCACCGCTGCCACTGTCAAAAAACACTAGAAAAGTAACTATAATTTACTTATTCGCTAATTAACAAGTCGAACACAAATTCAAAGAATATTTTCTTAAAAAAAAAACAAAGTCAAATCATATTCAAATTTACCGTTATTTTAATTATTCAATTTACAGTTCACAGAGCTACAAATAACCAATAATAATACGCCATATTTATCGCTATTCTTCTGTTTCTTCGATGTTTATATCCAAAATTTGTTAAAATTTACGTACTGGAAGAAATGCAAACACTCCTCATTTATTTTTATAATTCATATATACATATTAAAAAATAATAATAATAAAGAGGAAAATAAAATCAATAGCTAAACTGCAAACGCAATTGCGTTTCATTTTCATTTCTTTGAGAAAAAAAAAATTAAACGGCGTGAAAGAGAGAGTGTACAATCTTGTTCCGAACGTCGAAAATAACATAAAAGACTTGATAATTGGAAAATTTTAACTAACTAAATAGTAATTCGGTAGCCCTTTCTATATCCCAATTATATGATGATAATGCTACTCTAGCTTGATGTTCTTCAATTCCCATATCAACTAGTCTTTTTATTTTATCATCACAATCTTTATTTACATGGGGCCCTAAATTAATTAGTTGTAATTATTTGATTTATGTAAATATTTGATTGAATTTACCGCCTGCATAAACATTCGTCCAATGTTTGGCTGTTATTTGAAACATTTCAGGATTCTCTTTATATTGTTTAGCAACAACAGCATCTTGTGGATCGTCCGGTTCAGCAGCTGATAATAATGCTTGTAATGATAACAGGACTGTTCTTAGAGTCATGGCTGCGGCCCTAAAATTCAAACAATAAAAATTAACGTAACGTAACAGAAATTGTGATATTCCAGTGACATACCATTGGTCTTTTAAAATATCTAAACAAATCGCACCTGTTACTGACGATATATTCGGATGCCATATTTTCGTTATAAATCTCACCTACAATTTGTTTTGATTTTAAATTTAATAATTAATAAGTAATAATTGTGGATGATTACCTTAGGTGGATTGAATGGATACGTTTCAGGTACTTTAATTTCTAAAACAAATGTTCCACCCTCGTAGGCTGTATCTGGTGGTCCGCTAATTTCACCTTTAAGCTCCGTATAGCTATCGTTGAGGAGTTCAACTTTGATGGCACATTTTGCAACCTAAGTTTCCAACAGAAATATAATAAATTTTGATTATTGTTGTTTATTCGTAATGACGTAAAGCGATAACCCCAAATGAAATTTGGCTTTAAATATTGTGGTTGTGTAAAAAATAATCAATAACAATCGTTAATTCAAGAAAAATAACAATTCTTATTGGAATTTTTGACGACACAATCATGGATAACAACGGTAAGAATTCTAGAATTTTTCTTAATTTCATTTAATTATTGTACGAGTTTTATAGATAGATGTATAGAGATTTTTTGTGTTAAATCGCAATCACCTTACCTCCTCACTTTTGATAACCTCTTTAAATTCTCGTCTAATTCTTTGTGCTGCTATATTCGCCATTCTATGCGTTCTAATTGAATTAATTTCTAATTGTAAAGAGAGGAATTACTGATTCATACGAGTTTAAAGGAGTAGAATGATAGTTTTATACAAAAAAAATTTCGCTATAATGAAAATAATGCGTTTTCCTATCTGACTTGAGAATTCACATATACGCACAAATACACATTAATAATTTCTCACTGAAGTTAGCCAATTGTCAATGAAATGTCATTTTTTGTTCACCATGGTAGCCAACTGTTGACAAACGGGAATTTGCAGATTTTTTAAAATTTTTCACATATTTTTTAAATTTTTTACACATTTCTCAATAGTTTTCGTATATTGATCAATATCGTTAGAGGTTTATTTTGAAATTCGCTATTAATAATTGTTGATAAGTAGGGTATATTTCAACATAATGTTTATCATTCTGAAGCGTCGTTTTGTTGATAACATTGGACCTTAATTGTGATTGGTCGAATTGTTTTGCAGTTGTGATGCCCGTACAGCAGCCTATACGTGCTAAAAGTTTATTGCGGGCTCATTTGGAAAATTCAAAGCAACTGTTGCAAAGCAGAATGCCGAATATTAAAGTTTTCAGTGGTACATCACATCCTGATCTAGCCCAAAGGATCGTCGATCGTTTGGGCATCGATTTAGGCAAAGTTGTCACGAAGAAGTTCAGCAATTTGGAGACATGGTAAGTGCGCCGTTTTCCGATTTTCCTCAATTCCCATTGAATTTGCCGCTTAATTACACCGATATTAGTAACAAAATACAAATTGAATCAATCAGATTCGATTATAATTGGGTATTTGATGTGATTTTGTAGTGTAGAGATCGGCGAATCGGTCCGCGGTGAAGATGTTTATATCGTCCAATCTGGCAGCGGTGAAGTCAATGATAATCTAATGGAATTGTTAATTATGATAAATGCATGTAAAATTGCATCGGCGAGTCGTGTTACAGCTGTCATTCCGTGTTTTCCATATGCAAGACAAGACAAAAAAGATAAAGTAAGTTGCCCATGTGATCTAACCTCTAAAATTTATTGTTAATTGTACGTACATACACGTGATTGTTAGCTACCATCTATACCCGGATGTACAGGTGGTCGTTGAACTTGTATCAAAAAAAGGAGACAACAAATAGTCTTCAAATTCCATTATCAAATTTTTTTCAATTTATTATCTCAAGTGCTACTTTATTTTATTTTATTTTAAATTAATCAAGATAGATTTATAGTTTTATGTAAACTATAAAATCACACAATGTTGAAACTACAATAATCCTATATTGTAAATTGAATTTTGATAATTCTAAAATTAAATCCAAGATTATTTTATATTACAATATTTATTGCTACTGATTATAGGTTATCGCAAATTGTTTAACGCAAGGAATTCTTCACTGAAATTCCACTATATTTTATTACAATTTATAAATGTTATTTTCTTCATTTAAAGTGCATTTCAACAAATTTTTCAAAAAAATAATTGTTTAATTTAAAATCAATCAGTTGTACTTGAAGTTAAATTGAAAATACCTCACAAGGTTGTGGAAGGATTAATGCAACTATTGAAAATCGGAGTACAATAGTGAAAATATGATTTAAATAATAAAATTAAAATAAATCAATATATGATTTTTTCAAGTATCTATTCTTGTCTTAAATATTCATATTTGATGTATCATTCTAAAGATACAAGTACATTGTGGAGCAAATACTATACAAGAAAAAGTTTACTCACGAGTAATTTTCGTGAGCATTTTATTTGGCTTTACATGAATTGTGCACTAGATTTTATCCAACATTGAACACAAGACCATATGTTATTATTACACTCCACAAATATAAATCTAAATTGAGAAAATACGTTTTATAGTCCAAATCTGTTTGATAAATATTTTAAGGATACTATTTGTGTCTAAATTCCGATGCAAATTTGATGATATATACCTTAATTTTGCGCTTTAGCTTTTCCTTTTAGTAGTTTTAGGTAAATTTTCTTTACCAAAATTGTCTATTTTAACAAAATAATCCATTCTTTATTTGTTAGCTTCATTAGCAATGTTACATTTTTTTTGCCAAATTTCTTTTAGCCCACGGTTAAAAACGATGTCGAACGTAATGTGGAAAAATGGAAATCTATCGAATGGAAATTCAGGGTAATTATTTATAAAGTGAAAATATTCAATAATTATATCATATTGGGGTGCTTTTTCTCGTCCGATATACATACACAATCAAATAAATAAACCATCGATTTAAAATTTTCATTAGCTTTATCATTTACATCAATCTAATTGGGTGCTTTATTTTTTTATTTTTGTACGGAATGCCAAGTTTGTTTTTAGGAGGAACCAATGTCGGTTTTTTTTTTCTAAACAGAAATGTCTCAATGGCCCAAAGTCAGTTTTAAAGGAAAGTTTAGATTGTTCTTATTGATAATAACAGATTGTTTTACTTGAACCAAAAAAATAGAATAAGTCAAAAGTCGCTTCTATCAGTGTTTGTATAAGAATAATTCGAATGACGCAATTATAAGATTTCAACATCTATTACATTTTGAAATAATTGCACGATTAATGGGACAAATAACAACAAAAACAAGACTACTAACAATTTATTTATTTAAACTAATATTTTTGGGATTATTGCCATCTAATTTTTGTGTTGGCTTGAAGCATTTGCAACATTTGTTATTGTTTGTCCCTATGAAAATGTTGCATATGCAGTTGATTTTAATTTTGCATTGTTTTTCTTCTTGTATTGAATAGAGTCGTGCACCAATTTCTGCAAAATTGGTCGCCAATATGTTATCAGTGGCTGGTGCCGATCATATAATAACAATGGATTTGCATGCATCACAAATTCAAGGTTTCTTCGATATACCAGTGGATAATTTATATGCTGAACCAGCTGTATTGAAATGGATAAAAGAGAATATTGTTGAATGGCGGAATAGTATAATTGTATCACCGGATGCTGGTGGTGCTAAACGTGTGACATCAATTGCTGATCGTTTAAATGTTGAATTTGCATTGATCCATAAAGAACGTAAAAAGGCCAATGAAGTTGCTTCAATGGTACTTGTTGGTGATGTTAAAGATCGTGTTGCTATATTAGTTGATGATATGGCCGATACATGCGGTACAATTTGCCATGCTGCTGAAAAATTAACTGAAGCTGGTGCAACAAAAGTCTATGCAATTTTAACGCATGGTATTTTCTCTGGACCGGCTATAACACGTATTAATAATGCATGTTTTGAAGCTGTTGTTGTAACAAATACAATACCACAAGATGGTCATATGAAGGATTGCTCTAAAATTCAAGTAAATTTTATAATAAATAATTCTTGTTTTATATTACGATTTGATATTACAGTGCATAGATGTTTCGATGATGTTTGCAGAGGCTGTGAGACGAACACATAATGGAGAATCTGTATCTTATCTTTTCTCCAACGTTCCATATTAAGAATTTACCAATATACTTTATAAAAAGTAATATCCAATATTTAGGACACGGTATCTTTAGTTTCTTTGGTTATAGATTTCTTTTTGTCCTTTTAGATTATTTCTTTTAAATAATACTAAATTTTAATATAATCTTTGATACGATTTTTTTTTAATTCAATAGAAACCTCATTGTATTTTAAAAGCATGGAACATTTTAATTTAACTGTTATTCTAAGACATTTGAATTATATAAAATAAATCTGTTGATTTGATTAAAATTTTATTAATTGAATTATTATAAAAGGGGCGTTAATATTTCGATTGTCCCTCTGGTAAAGGTACATCAAATACTACAGGTAAATTTTTAGGTATGTAATTAAGATCACACGTTGATGCATTAATAAAAATAATTTTACCATCAGATGATACACCATATCCTTCATGTATATGTCCAAAAACATGATATTTCGGTTTAACACGTTGTTGTACGGTTGATAATAATTCAACACAACCGGCTCTAACACCAGAACAAGCCAAATCACCATGTCCTAGAGGTGGTGTATGTGTGATTAAAATATCAACATCGTTCGGTATTAAATTCCATTTATCTAAACACTCTTGCCCTCTCGTTATATTAAACGCCCATCCTCCAAATTCTGGTTGCCTGAAGACGAATTTATAATGTTATTGTTTAAGTTTCAGTCAAAAAAAATGAAAATACTAACCATGGCGTTCCATATAATTTAATTCCGTATAATTCTATACCAGAATCTTCCAAATAATTACAATTTGTTAAATATTGACGGACATTTTGAGTATTGGCAGCATCACTAATATTATCTTTAGTTTTGCCGTAATTTGGTACTTCATCATCTTTTAAGTTGTCTGTATGTCGTGACGTTTTACGAAAACATTCTGAAAATTTCTCATCGAAACTCAATTCGTGATTACCGCAAATCACAATCTTATGTTTGTGTGGTAAAGAAGCTGTAATTTTAAATCTAATGAATACAATCAAGTGCGGCGTTATCGATCAAAATAATCGTCACATTTAAAATTTTGCCAAAGTTCAATTACATGTACGAGAAACTACTCAATTTTTTTAGGTAATTCGTTATAATTAATCCTTCTAAACAAATATTGAAACTCATGCTTTTAGTGATTTTATATCCAAATGTGACTATCTAATCAGAAATCAAAAATTTAGGTACCGATCTTCCTAAATTCTACTCTAAAGCGCCAACAAAAGTAGATATCCTGCAAATTAAGTACTCGTAAATTAGAAACAAGAAATTCCAGTTTTTCTGCATTTCTTTAGTTCTCACTGTGACAATTATTTGGAATATTCAGCGAAAGATTAAGGCCAACTTACCAAGCCAATTATTGAATTGAATCACTTCATCCTTTTGTCCACATTTAGTGAAATCACCAGCATGTATGAAAACATCACCATCAGGTATATCGTAGGTAATATTACGTGTTAATGAATGCGTATCACTCATACAAACAAAACGAACTTTATTTATATCAACTGGTTTCTGTGGTAATTTCACATTTACTTTAACTACTCGTTGTGTTTTTGAAATTTCTTTCCATGCTAATGTTGGATTATTTGTTAATGGGTGAATTGTAATGGGAGAGTCACCCATATTTTTCTCATACGTTGACGATCATGGAAATTGTGGAAAAACAGACATTTATAGGTAGATATCTTTGAGAAAAACCCACACGACTGGAATTTCATCAATTTCTTAGAAAAGTGGGATTAAGAATTTTTAAATTGCAATGACGTAAAGTACCACTTTTAGGTTATTGTCAAATTTCTTTTACTACAGTGTTGCCACTTTCCCTGCTCTTATATAAATTTAAAATCGTCGTAATTTTCAATAAATTATTATGAGAATTGTAACAATATTAGAAAATCTGAATGTTTAAAAATTGCAATTAGGCCTAGGAATCTTGCAACAAGACAGTTTCACATATTTAAAATATTATATTTCAATCGTATAAAAAACCACAATTACACCCTAGGATTTAAGTATTTTGCCCCTTACAATTTTAACTTCATCAACCGGCCTATCATTCTTATCAGTTTCAACTAATCCAATCCTTTTGACAACATTCATACCGGAATAAATACGTCCAAAGATGGCATGTTTCCCATCCAACCACTGTGTCGGTGCTAATGTAATGAAAAACTGCGATCCATTTGTGTCTGGTCCCGAATTAGCCATTGATAAGATACCAGCACCGCTATGCTTTAATTCTGGATGGATTTCATCTTTAAATGTCTGCCCATAGATTGATAAGCCACCCTTGCCGGTACCAGTCGGATCACCACCTTGTATCATAAAATCTCTAATAACCCGATGAAAGATTGTATTGTTGTAATAGCCACGACGTGTTAATTCAGCGAAATTTCTGCATGTTTGAGGAGCATGTTTCCAATACAGTTCAATTGTAATTTCACCCATCCTAAAAGAAATAATTTACAATTTTTTCAGTTGGTAAATTAAAATATTACGTTGTTTCGAAAACAACAAATGGGGGCTGCCACATCTTGTCCGGAATACCAGACTGGTTCATCCCTTGAACTGCTAACATTGTGTTTAATTAAAATATTTACAAATAAATTATTCACTTTCTTCTTAAGGATTGAGGTTAGGACTACATTTAGCCCAATGAGTTATCTAGATGTGCATCCGGTCAAAAAACGTGTCCACTAATGGTGGCAGACATCTTGGATATGTCGATATGTTGGTGTCGTTTCAACATAAACGACACCAATATATCGCCTTCCTTTTCTCAAGCTTTGGTCGACCAAAGCTTGAGAAAAGGAGGTCCCTATTGAACGACACACTCATAAGTTAGAAAGAGTGAGGAATAACTGTAAAAATTTCCCAATATGATGACCAAATCGGTCTTATACAAGTATAGGGGATGCGCACTCTATATACCTCATTGATTTAGCCATAATGTTTCAGGTAAATTTCAACGTTGTCAAATGTACCGCATATCCACCAACATATAACTAAACTCCCATTTTTTAATTTTGAATTGTTTTTATCAATATTTCTGGCATTATTAGATAATTTTTAGCAATATTCAACAAATACAATATGATGATATTTTGTTTGCAATCATTTTAAAAAGAAAACATTCCTTTACTTTCTTGGTGTATATTTGGTTGCCTGCACTGCAATCTGTCAAATTTGACAGATTGAAATTGTTGGAGATGTGATAATGTTGAATTTTTAATTTTTTTCCGAGTAGATAATTATGGTCCGTGTTAACATTTAACTCGATCTAATTTGTAAAATGATAAAAGTGTGAAACTAGAAACTATTGAAATAAAATGGACCATGTAGCCGTTGATGTGTCGGATCGTGAAGTACTTGAACGTAAACGAACAAAAAGCTTAAGACGAGTATGTATTTTAGTATTTCCTTTTAAATTTACTCCCAAAAATTCATCAATAATACATTTATTAGCAATGGAATCAATTGTCGAAATGCCAACGCAGTTGCATATACACCGTAGCAATAGTTTTATGTCTAACAATTTTCTATTTAATTACAATTGAACCGGAAAAAGATCAACAAAACCAAGGGGCCAATATAGCCGATATTATAATTACCAACAATGATTACAATAATCATAATATAAATAGTAATAATAATAATAATAATCATAATAATATTAATAATAATGAACAGAATAATCAAGAGAATCAAGTATTAGAAGAACCGAATGGTGTTGAATTAATCGATTCCGATAGAAATCATGTATTGTTACCACCCAAAGTTGAAAATAAATTCACTGGACCAACAACGAAACGTCAACAAGCTGTTGTTGATGCCTTTAAGCATGCCTGGAAAGGTTACAAACAATTCGCATGGGGGCACGATCATTTGAAACCAATATCGGAGACGTACAATGATTGGTTTGGTTTAGGTTTAACAATTATTGATGCCATCGATACGATTTATATAATGGGCTTGAAAACTGAATATGAAGAAGCTAGAGAATGGATTGATAAACATTTACATTTCGATATAAATCGTGATGTGAATCTATTTGAAGTTACAATACGTGTTCTAGGTGGTTTATTAAGTATTTATCATTTGACTCATGATAGTTTATTTTTAACAAAAGCGGTAATTTCAATTATCGGCAATTTTTACGATTTATCTAATTGGGAACAATATTTTAGACTGATTTAGGTGATAGATTACTGCCATGTTTCGATTCAGATTCTGGCGTTCCTTTCTCTGATATTAATTTATTTACAAGGAAAGCCCACGCGCCGAAATGGTCACCGGATAGCAGTACATCAGAAGTTACAACAATTCAATTGGAATTTCGTGACTTGAGTCGTGTCACTGGTGACCCAAAATATGAGGTAATTTATTTTTATTATCTGTAAACCAATTGATGATAACTTCTAAACAGTTCACTGGAATATTTCTTATTGTTAGACTCGAATTTTATTCTTGAAGCATTTTTTCTATCTTGTGACCAATCACAATGAGCTATAAATTAAGCTTATCAATATATAAAAATTTAATTTTAGGTTAATTAAAATATTGAATACAATTTATTTCAAAGTATTCTTTGTATGTACGTTGATTTCCTCAATTTCCGTTAATTTATCAAAGAATTAACATGCAACTCGTAAATTGGAGGAAATCCGTTCTAATTTTAATCTAATTATTAGGACGCCGTATCGAGAGTTTCACAGCACATTCATAAGCTTGAAAAGAAGGATGGTCTAGTTCCTATTTTTATTAATGCAAATACTGGCCAATTTCGTTCATATTCTACAATCACATTAGGGGCACGCGGTGATAGTTATTATGAATATCTATTAAAACAATGGATACAAACAGGAAAAACTATTGATTAGTGAGTTTGCTTTATTTTCGATTTTCAATAGGAGTTAATTTTGTTGTTAAGTTTAAGGGATGATTATGTGACTAGTGTAATGGGAATGGACAAACATCTATCGCGACGTACAGTGCCGAATGGTTTTCTATTTTTAGGTGAATTACTAGTTGGTGGTAAAGATTTTAAACCAAAAATGGATCATTTAACATGTTATTTACCAGGTACATTAGCATTAGGTGTACATAATGGTCTTCCAGAGAATCATATGAAATTAGCTGAAGAATTATTAATAACATGCTATCAAACATATGCACAACAACCAACATTTTTAGCACCTGAAATAACATATTTTAATATACAAGGTGAAAATTCGAATGATATTTATGTTAAATCAAATGATGCACATAATTTATTAAGACCGGAATATATAGAAAGTTTATGGTACTTGTATCAATTTACAAATAATAAAACTTATCAAGATTGGGGTTGGCAAATCTTTCAAGGTTTTGAAAATTATACAAAAGTTAAAAATGGTTACACATCCATTGGTAATGTACGTAATCCAACAAATGTACGTCCAAAAGATAAAATGGAATCATTCTTTTTAAGTGAAACATTAAAGTATTTATATTTGTTATTTAGTGATAATCCAAAATTATTAGATTTAGATAAATTTGTTGTAAATTCAGAAGCACATCCATTGCCGATTTATACATCGTGATCGATCTTATTTTATTAATATTTAGTAGATACAAAGAATCGCTAAATATCTAGTCCATTTTATGTAAGATTCTTTCTTTATATATTGGTAACAATTTACACAATTTTGCAGATTTATACTTTTTACAGTGGAGTACTTAAATCAACAACTAATATAATAGTGGCGGATTTCCACTACACTCATAACTTACATTTTCTTTAAACTCACTAAAAGTGCAATAAAATCAAAATCTGCTACTGCACCACAATAATAGAATGTTTAGTATCCATTCCCTACCACCACAATTCTGTTATTAAATTCAGCTCTCTATTAGTGGAGATTTATTTAATTTGATATTAATTTGTTGATTTGATGGACATAAATTAGCTGTTGAATGTGATTATAGTTAATAGATAATGAATTAGAGGCTGAATTATACGTATGGGGATTTTTTTTCAGAAACGATAATTTCGTCACTTGTTAGATAAATTGTCCATGCACGAAAAATTATGAATGATTTGGATCTTATTTTTTTGTTTGTTAACATGGAATAAAACGACTTTAAAAAATATATTTGTAGTTTTATTTGTGGAAAAATACTTTACAAAATACTCGCATTTATAGATTGGTCTATAAAAATATTGTTGTTCTGTAATTACAGTAACTATTGCACTATTACAATAAAATCAAAAATTTCGATTAATTTTGGGGTAATTCGGAAATTTCACACAAATCGAAAATATTTACACGTGTTTTTTGTAAGCTAAAGTAAATATAGATGAAATAATTATTTAAAAGAAATAAATATCACATCTTCAAATTATTGAACATCTACAGCATTCACCTGTGTAGTACAAACAACTAACAATACACTCATCATAACTATCATCATTCTTCTCTAAATCATACTGATCCTTTTTCACCTCACCATTAATCAAACTTTTATTGTACAAATCTTTATCACCACCACCACTTTTATCATCGTATTTCGAATCTGTTAATGGTAGCGTTTTATCAGTTTCATTTCGATGTTCGTCTACATCTCGATTATTATGCAATGGTGATGCGAAATCCGGTTGATCATCATCGACAACATCGTCACCACCACCGTCTTTGATTGGTGTTGTTTTATCGTTTTGTATCAACGGTTCAATCGATACAGATGCTTGTTGAATACTGTTGGTGGTGTCTTTTGATGTTGTTGGTGTTGGTGATGACGACCGAACATTATCGTCTTTTTGTGGTGTTGTAAAATTGAAAACAGTATCGTCGATAAATGCGTTCGGTGAATCACCAGACATAATCGATCTAGAATCACAATCATACCAGACATCAGATTTTATTGAAATCACATCCATATTGTGAAAAAATTAAATTGCAACTAAAACTACCAACTATATTTTGATTATTATTATAAGTAAACATAAAGGATAAATTGTTCTGCAGTTTATCACTCACAAGATATATTGCATAATGCTCAGGAATACGATGAATTCAATCAACAATGTTGATATGAAATGCATCATTGTTTAGTCGGTATTTTTCGAGAAAAAATATCTTGAAATAAATAATAAACAATACTACAGATAATAAACAACACAAAACTAGCCCCTCTTCCCTATATGTAAACCGACACAACTACGTTTCTCTTGTTATATAATTAAACCTCTTTTAAAATCATCAATATACTGATTTAATTCTATTAAAATAAATTATTCATTTAATGATTTCAAATTGAATAAACAAATTAAAGCAAGAGCAACAACTACAACTATCACCACTACGAACTTACCAAAAATTGAAGAAAATCTATGAAAAAATATTGTTTGTATACTTTTCTATTAGTACCTAATGGAATATGATACAAAAACTACTTTTACTAATGCAAACCAACATAGAGAACGGTCATTGAAGATTTTATTCACTACCCGAAATGGTTAATTTAATTCAATTTAGCCGTCAGGGAAAATTATTATGACAAATTATATGTCAATGACATTTTTAAAGTTTTCCTTGAGTTTGAATCAAATAAAAACAGAAATATTTCCATGAAAACACAGAAAATATGCGATATGACTTACTGTAAAGAGAATATTTATTTTTAGCGTCACGATTATGACTAATTCCGATTGAAAACTATCGATAATTTGTTAAATAAATTAATAGATAATATAATTTACTAAAATCATCATCTAATTTTGTTCGTATTGATTTTATTTGAATATTTAGATAGAAACTGTTGGCAATATTTAAATATTACCCGTACGATTGGAAATTTCAATTACCTTGTGTTTATTATCCGTACAAAAATTTATATTTAAAAAACCGATAGTGAAGAATTATTTTCAAGTTGCGATATACGCCCAATCTTCATTTCAATCACAGTTTTGTAAAAGAGGATATGATTCATTTAAATTAAACAGAATCTTTAGCAATAATTATGTTTATATCTTGAGGACGTCGCTCTTTTTTGAGATTTTAATTAATTTATGATTTATTTATATTAAAATAGTAAGAGAAATTGTTTTAAACAAAGGCTACAACAAATTTCAATACAACTTTACCTCTATTATCCACTTTTTCTAAATTTATAATTAATTGATCTTATTTCTTTTATAAAATAGTTTAAATTACAATAAATTACGCAACTGTGGAATTTGGATGGGTTTCTATCGAAAACTTTCTAGATAATTCGAATTATTTCCCCAATTTGTATAGGTGTGGAATTAGAAACGTTAATCGTTGATTGACCCATTATCATTTATTTAACACCGCCTTAATTTAAAATGACAAATTGATCAACGATCTAACATAAATTCAAATTGCATTGTCGACAACTGTCGTAGTTTATAAATAATTTCGATGACCCGTTATTCGCAGAAAATACGTACAGAAAATAATTTCAAATTAAATCGTGTAATAAAAATAAAAGAAATAGGACACATGTTGATGTCAACAAATTTCCAATGTTCTTTTCTTCGTTGTTGTAAAAAAAACTAAAATTTAAGCATTTTTCCCAATAAAACTCGAATTATTGAGAAATTAGAATGAATTTGAGGTTATGTCCTAGATTGGAAAATCAATAATTAGCGAATAAATTACCTAATTATAGGGCAAAATTTAAAATTGCATCCACAATTTTAACAAGAATAAACAATATATGCAACGTCTAGACTCGTATAATGGCTGTATATTTGTTTTAATTAACATTTAATTATTCAAATGCATTTTAATTGAAAAAACAATAGAAAAAAAGGGTTTTGTATTATTATAATTATACATATGTCCATTTAAATATTGCTAATTGAATTGAATTACCTTGTATCAGTATAGTCCTTGTGCGACACGTAATATTTATTCTTCTTGTTCTTGTGTGATTTTTTCGGTATCCACAAGACCCGAAGGCCACGGTGTTTCTTATGTTTCCCAGCCACTTTTACAAATTTCTAATCTATAAATTAATATTTGGTATAAAAGAAAAATAATGTTATCACTTGATTAGATATTAACGTTAAATAGAAGAACATAAATGTCTTTTATTAATAAATGACGTCGATGTTATTTAAAAACTTTATATTGTTGGATGGAATGAAATAGGAGGAGAGAAGGCTGAATTACACACAACAATAGTAAAGAGGGGACAAAAAAGGCTTTCGAAACAGAATGAAACCGTATACACACTGTCAATATGAGATGACTCAGATGAAGAATGCAAAGAGGATTGTTATAATAGGCGGATACGGTTCAGAGAACCACTTTTTACCTGGAATAACTGTACGCTTATAGCGGAGGTGTCTTCAAAACCGAGTGATACTTTGGTCGAATTTGTTCAATACCAGTTTGCGTAATTTATTCACAATTTTGAGACGACGATTTCATGGACTTCCGTCAAATTTAAGCTGATTATTGGATTTTTTCGGGTCGAAAGTACAAACTGATGTTAAAATATTAGTCAAGTAAAACTTAAGTTACGCGGTTTTCTCGCACTTAAACTCTACTCAACCTACAAAGTTTGGTTTTTAAACAATTCACTGGGATTATTTTGTAAGAAATAGTGCTGAGTACGTGAGAATTTTCGGTGTAAGAGATAAAATAATTTTTGTTGTGTAAAAATAGGTAGTGAATATGCTGTTCATTTGAAAAATGTCAATAATCTCACTGTTACATTTTTTATTTCTTTAAAAAAAAAAAATGAGAATTTTATTTTACAAAAAACCGGATTATTTTTTCGCCTCCACCTTTTCAACAAATTCAAAAACATCTTTAGCTACAAAATTTGGTGCTTCGAAAGAATGAAAATGACCAGCATCATATTCATTAGCTTGTATAACTTTCATGAATTGGTCTTTAAACAAATCAACAGGTTGATAGATGAGTTCATTTTGAAACATTGCACAAGCTGTAGGCACCAATACTTTTTGCCTATCAACAATCAATTAATAATTAAATAACGAAAAAATCAATCACAATTGAAAACTTACACGTGCGACATGATATTTTGTTGCGAATTCATCGATTCACTGTACAATCGCATCGATGTTGTTATTGAATTTGTAACCCAATAAATCATAACATTGTCCAATAGTTTTGTATAATCGTATTTTTCGGTTAAACCACCATCGGCACGTTTGATCCAGTCACGATTTGTCCAAGTGATGAATTTTTCCAAAATATAAGCCGCCAAACCAGCTGGGGAATCATTTAACGCCACACCTTCAATTTTGCCCCAAAAATTTCAATAAAAATCAATTAGATTATCCGTAAATTTACCGATTGTGTCTGGTTTAGTTGCTTGTAAATGTAGATAACCGAGTTCTTCTAAGCAAAATGAGAATAAATTGGATAATGGATAGATTTTATGTTCGTGTTTCTTATCAACAATAAGACTAGGCCAAAAACTTCCAGCGAGTAATTTCATTGCGGCTATTGGGCTGTTTGATTGGCAACCGCTTATGTGGATACCTTTTACTATATTAGGGTAGTATGTGGCTAAAGTGGTTGCGATTACAGAGCCCCAATCGCCGCCTTGTACATAGAATTGTTTAAAACCAAGTTTTTTCGTCATTAATTGTTTGAAAATTGCAGTCATTTGAGCGACTCCTAAGCCGGGCTTTGCAGCAGCTTCTGAGAATCCATAACCGGGTAATGAAGGCGCAATAATTTCGAAAACAATTTTTCTATTCAATTCTAGTGTTGTTAACTTTGGTATTAATTCATAAAATTCACGAACAGATCCAGGCCAACCGTGCAGTAACAATAATGGTACTGTTTTTGTACCACTGGGTATTTTAGTCGGTTTTACATGGATATAATGGATTTTAAGGCCCTGAACTTGGACTTGATATTGTGGAAATTGATTGAGGAATTTCTCACGCTCACGCCATTCATATTTGGTTTGCCAAAATTTCAAAATCTGCTTCAGCAAATCCGTGTTCAATCCATACTGATGTTGGACACCTTCTAACGGTGGTACAAGAGATTTAGTACGTTCGAGACGTTGTTTCAAATCAACCAATACCTTAAAATTTGCGAAATTTGCATAATTACAATGTGGAATAGAAATAACTTACTTGATCAGGAATATTAATTTTGAATGGACGGATTTCTAAGTCTTCTTGTTCAAGTTCACCAGGACCCCACCAGATGTCTTCATCAGGTAGAACAATGGGTTTTTTTATGCTCATTTTATAAATTACATTTCCTATAGCTAGAGCAATAAGCAAAATTAGATATTTTACGAAACTATTCATGTTGCACGGTCAAATATAAGAAAATTACTAGTGAGGATCATATAAAATTATTAGTTGTTATGTCACAAGGTCAATTTTTTTATTAATTCATGCTATACTGAATATCAAATAAATATTAGATAACAACTTAAACACCTATGTATTTGACTGTATCTTAATCGAAAAATTATTTCGATAATGAAACAATTTGTATTGTACAAAGTCCAATTTTGAACGAAACACTCTCTTATCGTATGGTATTATCAGTGAAGTTTCATTCTTTCGTCAATAAAATGTGCCCTTCGTGGAAATGTTTAGCAATTCTCGGTTTAATACTCTTGGTAATTTGGAAAAAAATTAAGAAAATTTTCACACCACCTCCGATACCGAAAATCCAGGAGATTTGGTGGGGTCGCGGTGATCCCTGGGATGAAGATACTTCAATTCGTCCGTTCCAAATTTCTTATTCGGAAGAGGTAATTTGAAACAATACACCAGACTTGTTATTACAGGAATAATTTTAGGAGTTACAAGACCTGAAACGCCGTTTGGATAACACTAAACCTTTCGTTCCACCATTGGAAGGTACTCAACACCAGTATGGCATGAACACGAGATTATTACAAGAAATTTTGGATTTCTGGCGAACTAAATACAATTGGCGCGAACGTGAGAAATTTCTGAATAAATATCCGCAATTCCTAACAAATATCCAAGGATTAGACATCCATTATATTCACGTAAAACCGGAAAATGTCGGCGATTGTAAAGTTCTACCATTATTACTTTTGCACGGTTGGCCCGGATCAGTACGGGAATTCTACGAATTAATCCCGTTGTTAACAAAACCAGATCCTGGCCGTAAAATTGTCTTTGAAGTTATCGTAGCATCATTGTCTGGTTATGGATTTTCACAAGCTGCTGTGCGTCCTGGTCTCGGTGCAGACGGAATGGCTGTAATCTTCAAAAATCTAATGAAACGCTTAGGTTTCGATAAATATTACGTTCAAGGTGGTGATTTCGGTGCTATTATTCTACAACATATGTCCGTGTTGTTCCCTGAAAACGTTCTGGGTTATCATTCTAATATGCCTTTTGTAAATACACCGTTATCAAATTTAAAATTGATAATAGGATCATTCTGGCCGACGCTATTCGTTAAAAAGGAACACGTTAATCGTGTGTACCCATTAAAAGAGAAATTTATTGGACGAGTTAAGGAGAGTGGTTATTTCCATTTACAAGCAACCAAACCGGATACTATAGGGGTGGCAATGAAAGATTCCCCAGCTGGATTAGCGGCTTATATTTTAGAAAAATTCGTAACTGGAACCAATATAACGAAACAAAGCCAGGAGGATGGGGGTCTGAAGGAGATTTGGAAATATGAAGATTTAATCGATAATATTATGATTTATTGGATAACCGGATCGATGCCAACAGCTTTCCGACTATATTCTGAAACTTTTAATCGAAAATACTGCAGTGCAGGGATAATGCGGTAAATAATTTCTATTCAGGATACAAATACCAATAAAACACTTTAATTTTTTTCAGAATTCCGATTAAAATACCAACAGCTTATGCCCGTTTTCGATACGACTTCTATGCTTCTGATAATTGTATGAATGAAATTTTCCCAAATTTATTGCACATAGCCGATTATGAAGGAGGTCATTTTGCTGCTTTCCAATGCCCGGAAGTTTTTGCTAAGGATGTTTTTATTGCTGTTGAGAAATTCGAGCGTTATCATGCTTCTAATTATGCTTAAATGTTGTTTATTCTAAAGTAAACCATTCGAACTTTTATCTCACTTATTATTTTTTATTTATAAACCTGCTTCGTAATCGTGAGTTTTCAGATTTATAAATTTTTATAGATAATGATTTTATCTCTAACGACTAGAGTTAGGATTTCGCTCCCTAGAAGGAGCAGTAGGGGATCTAATTTTGGAAAAATTTTGACTAGAGCGGCACATAAGTTTCAATTTTGAATCAGTTGTTTTATCCGTCAACAAGCAACAACAAGACAAGGCGCCCTATATCGATAACAACAGAATTTAGAAAAACAGGCGACCAATTATAATGATTTGTTTAACTTAGCAACGTCATCGCTAAAACGCAGGTGTTTGATTTTAGCGAATTTTTGACAGATTCAGCTTCCCCTCCATGATTCTCTAATTGTAGTTCGTTTAGGTTGATGAACAAATGATTTACACCGAAAAATAAATGAAATATTACTCACAAATTTATAAATTTATTTATAACTCTAAATTTATTTACTAATTCTGTTGAATACCAATCATAGAAATTATTTTTATATTTAGTATGTTACAAGTAAATTGCCGATTATTTTGTATTTTAAATCAGTTACGTCACTGGTACGTTTTGCCAGTTGAAATTTTTATTGTGCGACTGTACATCCTAACTCTACTAACGATATATTTGTATTATTTAACCGCGATTAACGTAAAATAATGTCGGTTGTATTGTTTCTAGTTTTAGTTATAATTCTGGCACTTGTTGTGGAATTTTTGCGACAATGGTGGGTTAAAATAACAGAAATCCCGCAAAGTCCCAAATTGAAGGATGTTTGGTGGACTGATCAAGATCCGGCTCAGGAAGACTCCACAATACAGCCGTTTAAAATCCATGTTCCCGATGAAGTAAATTATTAATATTTTAATATTAATTTCAATTTGTAAATTTCAATTTTAGGCTTTAGAAGATTTAAAAAATCGCCTATCAAATGCAAAGCCTCTAACCCACCCATTGGAAAGCATACAACACCAATACGGTATCAATACGAAATTATTAAATGAAATTATCGAATTTTGGCGTACAAAGTACAATTGGCGAGAACGTGAAGCATTCCTGAATAAATTCCCACAATTTACAGTTAACGTTCAGGGATTACGCATCCATTATCTCCAAGTAAAACCAACAGAAACTGCTGATTTAAAAGTTGTACCGATTCTTCTATTACACGGATGGCCAGGTTCAGTTCGCGAATTCTATGAATTGATACCGATTTTAACAACTCCACAGCCTGGTTGTCGGTTCATTTTCGAAGTAATCGCCCCTTCATTACCCGGCTTTGGTTTCTCCCAAGCCGCCACAAAACCCGGTCTAGGTGCTGTACAGTTAGCTGTAGTTTTCAAGAATTTCATGCAGAAATTAGGCTTTGAAAAATACTACATACAGGGTGGTGACTGGGGGGCGATTATCGTCCAACATATGGCAACACTCTATCCGGAACATATACTCGGTCTACATTCGAACATGTGTTATGCGACAAGTTTTATGATAACATTAAAAACCTTGTTGTTCAGCTTGAAGCCGTCATGGTTCCTTGAAGATCGATTCGTTAAACGCCTGTATCCATTGAAAGAATATTACGCCAATCGTCTTCTTGAGACTGGTTACGTCCACCTACAAGCAACAAAACCAGATACAATTGGTGATAATTTCATTAAAATTATCTTAATTGGAAAATAACAATTTTTCTAGGTGTGGGTTTGATGGACTCCCCGATCGGTTTGGCTGCTTACATACTAGAAAAATTCATCACTTGGACAAATCCGGAATATAAAAATCGTTTTGATGGTGGCTTAAACGAGAAATTCTCATACACAAATTTATTGGATAATGTTATGATTTATTGGATAACGAATTCGATAACAACATCAATGCGATTGTATGCTGAAACTTTCAGTATAAAACAGAAACAATTAAATGTTGATAAGTAATTAGTTTTATTTCAAATGTAGATAGTTTGTTATAATAATTTAATTTTGTAGGATCCCTATAACTATTCCAGCAGCGTATGCACGATTTTCTCATGAAATAATTTATACACCCAGATGTTTCTTGGAGGAGAAATTCAAGAAATTATTGCATGAATCGGATTATGAAGGTGGGCATTTTGCTGCATTCGAATGCCCAAATATTTTGGCGAATGATATTTACGAAGCTGTCGCCAGATTTGAACGGTACTACATGTATGGCTATTAAAAGAAAATTTTGATTTTATCACATTGTAGAGAAAAACTTAAATAAACGGATTCTATGGTTATAAACTTTTAGAATCTTTTTGTTTCCGCTTGCGTTTTCTTTACAATAAATTTCTGTTATCATACTTCTGCAACATCGCTAACGCACATCCCTTAGAACAGAAAAGAAACTACCTACCTCTATGCCAAAAAGTACCAAAATCGAAAATTTCGATTATTTTATTCTATGGTATACTCATAGGATGGTAAGGTTTGAGCAAAAATATTATAAACTTTATTAATTCCATCAACAAAAATAGAAATTACTTTTTGTTTGTTGCTGCCTTAGTAGATTCGATCATTTTCCCCACGCCTTCATAAATATCTGCTGCAAGGACATCGGGAACTTCAAAAGCAGCAAAATGTCCACCATCCAAATCAGACACGTGAACCAAATTCTTGAATTTCTCACTTAAAATCGATGTTGATTGGTACGCTAATTCGTGTGTAAATCGAGCACATGCACTTGGTACATGGATGGGAATCCTAAAATGCCAACAATTAATTTAAATTAAATCGAAATAATTGAAATAATTACTTGTCAACTCCTAATGCGAATTGTGCTTTATTGAAAGTTTCCGAATATAAACGAACAGATGTTGTTATCGAATCTGTTACCCAATAAATCATGATATTATCCAAGATTTTTGTATAAGTGAATCGTTCAGTTAATTTCCCATCGATGTAATTCTTCCAATCGGGATTAGTCCATGTGATGAACTTCTCTAAAATGTACGCTGCTAGACCTGCAGGTGAGTCGTTTAAAGCTACACCTATTGTGTCAGGTTTTGTCGCTTGTAAATGCATATAACCAAATTCTAGCATAAAAGTTGAATATTTCTCCGACAATGGATACATCAGATGTTCGTGTTCTTTATCGACAATTAATTGAGGAATAAAACTACCAATCATCGTTTTCAGATTTGATAGGAAGGTATTAACGAAACATATGTTGGAATGTACACCCAGGACATGTTCCGGGTATAAAACAGACATATGTTGAGTGATTATACCACCCCAATCACCACCTTGTAGATAATATTTGTCGAAACCTAGACGTTTCATGAAATTTTTGAAAACAGCAGCCATTTCTATAGCACCTAGACCAGGCTTTGTAGCAGCTTCAGAAAATCCATAACCGGGCAATGAGGGTGCAATCACTTCAAAAACGAAATTGCGTCCCTTTTGCGGTGTTGTTAACAATGGTATAATTTCATAGAATTCGCGTACTGAACCAGGCCATCCGTGAAGAATTAATAATGGATAAACTTTTAAATTATCGGGATTTGTCGGTTTTACATGAATGTAATGTATTTGTAGACCTTGTACACTGACTTTATACTGTGGGAATTGATTGAGGAATTTTTCTCGTTCACGCCAGTCGTATTTTGTTAGCCAAAAATCGATGAATTTTCTTAAAAGATTAGTATTGAGGCCGTATTGATGAGCGATACCATCCAATGGTGGCACAAAAGGTCGAGCTTGTTGCAAACGTAATTTTAAATCCTTGAGAACCTAGAAAACACATAGAAGCTGTTATTATTTATTTAATTGAGAGTTAGTTAGTTCAAGGTTGTGGACCTTAGCCTAGGCGTTTTTATTTATTTAGTCTAAGATTTTATACGATAATCTCTTTAATTTAAAAAAAGAGTGTTTACATTTTAATTTACCTCATTAGAGATGTTAATTTTGAACGGTTTAATTGCAGTATCCTCGTTCAATGGATCTCTGGGGCCCCACCAGACATCTTCCAATTGCGGTAAAGGTGGTACTTGTAAAATTTGATGGATTGTATATCCAATTAAAACAGCCGATAATACAAATAATAATTTAACAATCAAACCCATTTTCAATTATAAACTATAACCGGTGTCTGAGTGTTTGTTACTAACCGGTCAATGATATAAATATGGTAACAAATAATTGATCCCCACCTTTTTCGGACAAGATAAAACAGGATCGTGATAAATAAACGGTAGTTGAATTATAATAAAATATTAATTATCAGCTTTAAACTTATTGTTCTATCGACTAATTAACCAAAGGTTATCGATTAGCCTAAATTATATTTGAAAAAATTCCATTCATCTATGTTAGTTTACAAGAAATTTTGTATATGTTTTATTAGTAGAATATACAATATTCGGATGATTGTTAATTGTTAATTATCAATTGAATAAATATAAAATAATTTTGAGGTTAATTGGTAAACTTCTATCTAAACGCACATAAATATTAGTTAAAGATTGAAGATAATTTTGATTTAAGAATTATTTTAATTTATTCTTTAATTTAATAATTATATACCAATACCAACTGTTAGCGGAAATAAAAAACACATTCATTTCATTATTAAATTTTAATTATAAAATACAATATTTTCGCGCCTATTTTCAAAATTGTAACCACAACAAAGTTGTAAAATTCCCTAAAGTTTTATCCATTTTATTGTCAGTGTAGCCAAATTGAGAAATTTTTAATAAATTTACAAATTTTTTGAAATAGTCCTGGAAACTACTTTTATCTGTTAAATAAAAATTATTAATGATTTATATTTATGTTCTAATTGAAAATATTTTGAGAAAATTTCATAAATCTGATTCTTATAAATTTTCCGCTAGTGTGACATGGTTAAATTTGGCAACATTGGTGCTTCATTTTTGACAATTCAAATAATTTTAACGGCGTTTTCACCTAATTTTTCCCAAATTTTTCCAAAAATTCGCAATAATAATGTCTTTAAACAATGTCGATGAGCTTGTTAATGCCTTGAAAGATACTCGAGTGAGTTTAGATGGTGTTAGTTTTGCTTCAAAATCGCTAAAACTCGATACATCCCAAGATGGTAAGGTTATGTTTTACGTTGATATCGGTTTTTATCAAATAAAATTTAAAATTTCAGCAAAACCAATCGTTGAAGAACTCGATAAATGTACAAATTTACAATATTTGAATTTAGAAGGTAACACATTGGGTGTAGAGGCATGTCGAGAGATTGGGCAAGCATTAGAGAAACATCCAGAATTCAAACGGGCATTATGGAAAGACATGTTTACAGGTCGGATGAAAACCGAAATACCGAAAGCTCTAGTTTGTTTTTGTTTCATTCAGTTGAGATTTATTCATTGAAATTTATATTTTTAGGAATATCTGGGACATGGTTTAGTCTCGGCTGGTGCTAAATTGACTGAATTAGATTTGAGTGATAATGCTTTTGGTCCGATTGGTGTTGAAGGCTTGGCTGCATTACTCAGGAGCTCTTCTTGCTATGCATTGGAAGAACTGCGACTTAATAATAATGGTTTAGGTATAACTGGTGGTAAATTATTAGCGAGTGCATTAATAGACTGTTATAACAATAGCACAAAAAATGGAAAACCATTGGCATTAAAAGTATTTATAGCTGGTCGGAATCGTTTAGAAAATGATGGAGCTGTTGCATTATCGGCAGTTTTCAAAACGATTGGAACTTTAGAAGAAGTTGCTATGCCACAGAATGGTATTTATTATCCTGGAATTACAGCACTATTTGAAGCATTCACACATAATAAAAATTTGCAAACTTTAAATCTAAATGACAATACAATCGGTAGTAAAGGTGCTGAAGCTATAGCTAAAGCACTGCCAAATTTACAAAATCTGAAAACAATCAATTTCGGCGATTGTTTATTGAAAACAAAGGGAGCGTTATTATTGGCAAATGCATTGAACAACAGTCATAAAAATTTGGAAGAATTACTTTTGGGTCATAATGAAATTCGTATCAGAGGTGGTTTAGAAATTGTGCAAGCTATGGCAAACAAAAGTAAATTAAAATTATTGAATTTAGATGGAAATCAATTTGGCAGTAACGGAGTTACAGATTTAAAAGATAAACTTAAAGAAATTGGTAAGGTATTAATTCTATTTATCATCGTTTTCAACAAATTGTAATTGTACAGGCAAATTGAACGTATTGGAATCACTGAGTGATAATGAGTCTGAAGACAGTGAGAACGAGAATGATGAAGAAGGTGAAGAAGAAAATGGTAATGTAAGCACAGACAATGAAGATGTACAAGAAATTGAAGAGAAAACTGATAATACCGAAATAAAATCGAAACAAATTAGTGTCGATGAATTTTTAACAACCCCAACAGAGGATAATTTTGTAGCATTAGGAGAAACACGAAATAACATAATTTTAAATAAGGCAAAAGTAATTATCAAACGTATTCTAAATTTATTTCGATAATCAAGCGTTTTTTAGGATGGTGAAATTCGTTTAGAAGTATTTCTGCCAATCTTGATGAAGGTATCGCAATTCTGTGAAAGTTCCAATATAAAAACCGCACAAATGGCATTAGATTGTACAGAATTATTATATAACGAGTTGTTTAAATGGGCAAATATACGAAATTATTGTTCGTTAACTGGCAATGCTCTTTTGGAATACACTGGATTGATTAAAGTAAATGTAATTTTTTGATTATTTCTAAATGATTTATTTATGTGGGTTTTATTTCTAGAGTGAAGATAAAAGCTTAAAATTAACTTGGAATAAAGACGTTTGTGTTAGAACATTGGAAAGAATGTCTACAAAGCCGTTTATTAATGAAGATGTAAGGAACTTACTGAAATTCTTCATATCGAAACATGCAAGATCAACTTGAACATTTCTTTTAATTTTATCCTAATTTAAATCAAACTTTTTTATTACGTGTGTTTTTTTGGCTTTTATTTGATAATAAATATATTGTAAAAATAAAAAAGAACAATAATACCTTGTCTGTGACTCGGGCTATGACTGCACGTTCACATGACAAAAATTTGACGCGCGTTTTTGAGTCGCGCGTCTAGAGATTCAATTTATTTATATACGATCGTTCACATGAACGCGCGTTGACGCGCGTTTTTAAATGTATTTGATATTCATATGCTGTTCAGATGACCGTTCACATGACCAAAACCACACCATTCAGATGGAGTAGGACGTGTTTTCAAAATGACAATCGAAATTGAAGTTCAGCTACTCATACAAGAGAGAAAAAGTCCCGTCATCTGAACATCTTCAAACTTTGAACGCGCGTCGACCTGCGTTACATGTGAACATGATCTAAGTTATATTGAGAAAGTAGGGAATTTTACTTTTCAAGATATAATTAAACCAGGGATTTTGATTTTTTTGAATGGGCCGTATGGTCCCTAGGGTCCCTAGATAAATACTTATCAATGTAGGGTATTCACTCACGTCACCGTATCTGATAAATACCAATTTATTCTATCTACTTATAAATTAATAGACGATATCAATTTTATCGAACTTTATTAAAGTTAGTAATAGGTAAGTTTAATATTCAATAATTGAATATTGCTAGTATAATTGTCAATTTTAGATTAAAATTAACAGAATGGGTGGAAGTACAAGTAAAATGGAACTGAAAATTTTTGAATGTATTGTTTGTATGAATTATTTGAAACCACCAATTTCTCTTTGTCAACGAGGGCATAGTATTTGTAAAAATTGCAGGGATAAAATTTCAAAATGTCCAACATGTCAAGCACCTTATGATAAAAATGCAAGGAATTATACGCTTGAAAAACTAGTTGAAGAATTTGTAGCATTTCCTTGCGGCAATAAAGCGAATGGATGTACTTTTGAAGGGAAAATTCCCGAATTGGAAAAACATGAAAAAATTTGCAAATTTAAAAATATCTTATGCCCATTACATATTGAGAGAAAATGTACTGTGACAGCTACAAAAGAAATACTTCAAAAACATATGGAAACGGAACACGTTACCAATTATTTAAATAACTGCAAAAATGTTCAATTGAAGTTCGCTTTAACAGCAGATAACAAATGGAATAAAATCATTTTCTTTGATGAAAATATATTTAAATTTAATATAAATTATAAATCTGGAACAATTAGTTTTGATGTTCAACAACTTACAAGTTTCGATGAAAATAATGAAGTTAAATACGAATTTTGCATAAATTTCATTGATCAGAGTAAAGCAAAGAAAAAGAGAACTTTCTCTGTCAGCGAATATTGTTATCACTTATCTTTAAATCGAACGGAATATTTGTCATTTTCTGTTACGCAGTTGAGTCCGTTTACCGATGTATCTAATAATTTAGTTTATCAATTCACTTTACAGTGTATTTGAGCAATTTATCTATTAATTATTTTTTTAGACATCCATCCAATCCAATTTACAATCAAGCTCTTGTAAATTGTACCTTTAAATATGGAATATTTTGGTACTATTGAAGTCCTTTAATTGTAAGATAGAATTTATGATTAATAAGAAGAAAAATATCGACGATAAACTATATTATTATCTTTCTATATCTGATAAAAACGTTAAATTCTTTTATTATTTGTGAATAGACGAAAAATAATACAAATTTTTTTTATTTTAAAATGTGTAAACAAAATTTACAATTCCCACAATCCAATTTTATAATAATTTTCTCTAACTTAAAAATATTCGAATCTTTTATATTCATTGAACGATTATTATCACAGATAAACTTGAAGAAAATTCGACACAGTCGATCGACAAATCGGGCACGGTGGCCGTCTATACCTTCTTAATAATTCATCCATACATTTACTACATAAACATAAATGTTTACAATTCAATAATAGAATCGATCGTGTTTCTTCTTGACAAACGACACAGAGTGTATCTTGAGCTTTTTGAGATTCCACAGGCATAGTAGTATCGCGATTCCGTACCGATACTATTGGAAAAATTCTTAAATTTCTTAATTTTAACTTAAAATTCGTCACAACTGGAGCAATTGTTGTATTAATGAGTCTTTGTTTAATTGTTAAAATAAATCGTTTCGTGTTTAGGTAATACATAACGAAAATATTGTAAAAATATCGATAGATAACGGAATAGAATTGTAAGAGAATATAAATCAAACAGTATCCGGCAAATAAGCCGAACATTGTTTCGATTGAAATATCAGTCAAAAAATTAAAAACATCAAAAAATGATTGTTGCAAATTATCAAAATTAGTCGATAGAGTTTCACAAATGAATATCCATAATTCTTTGGTATATTCAACGAAATCTACAGTTGCATTTAGAAAAGATTTCGGTAAAAATGTTAAAATAAACCATACACCATCTCCAAATAAAATAACAATAGTTTTGATTAAAATACAAATATTCTTCGCTAGTTGAATTACTGTAATAAAACCATTCCAAACTGAGTCAAACAATGACAATATAAAATATAAGAAATCTCCAAATATTGTTGTAACTTTAATAGATTCATGTACAATTAGATCTAGCCCATTATAAATAGTGTACACGATGGACGTAATTCCATGGCAAATGTCTTGACAGAATATTAGAAAATCTTCCGAAATTATACTCAATCCCACCAAAATATTACCGATGATAAACAAGAAGCTCTTTAGAATTAAACCAAAAGTAGTCACTATAAATTGTCCAATTTTAAAACTCACATAAAACGCGTAATGTACAACAAATTGCAATTTTGTAATTATTAATGCCAACATGGTTCTTGTTGCATAATGTTGATTATATTGTTCAAATTATTGATAACAATTTGATAAACGTATAAAAGATAACCGTACAACTTTCTAGGTTAGAAATTTAAATTGACATAATCTCTAGTCATCTACGATTTCTAATGTTGGTATAAATGAGCCTCTTTAAATAGCGCTAAAATTTGAAACTAACAACACAAGAGATTTTCGTTTATAATTTTTTTATTAAACTTCAATTGGAAATTAACATTTGGCAATCTAATTCTTATATAGATTCATAAAATTTTGGCCTTCAGGTAGTTGTAACCAATTATCCTTCGAATATTCAGTGTTTTTCTGTTCAATAACATGGAAAGTATAAGCATGTCGTGATTTTTGTGATTTATTTGCCTCACTATAGTGTACGATTTGTCCGTGAATTAAAATACAAGTCCCTAAAAAATCGTTATTAACGACGGTGTTTTCGTTTAAATTAAATTTTTACCTTTTCTTACAGGCACAGCTGTAAAACTACTTTTTTGATAAATCGGAGCTGATCCAGTGTAAATTAATAATTCATCTGATTTTGGATCCGGATTACGAATATATCTCCGATGGACACCACTCTTGTGTGATCCTTTAGCAAACCATAAACAACCATTTTCGATAGTTGCATCTTCTAATGCTATCCAAAATCCCACCAGATTTGTTGGTTCTGTATAGAGATAAGATGCATCTTGATGTGCTATTACTAGAATTTATACAATTTTGAGTAAATCGTAATATAGGTGAGGAATTATTAAAATACCTTCACTACCAATTCCGGGATTTTTGTAAATGTACATACTTTGAACGACTGCCGGTTCTTGAAAGCCCAATTGGAAACAACATTCTTTAACGCGTTCGTCAAATGTAAATTTCCTAAATATTGGATTCAATTCGTGTAAAGCATGTCCAATTTTGGCTAAAGCAATATTCTCATCTACTTTCAATTTACCGTTTGGACCTAGTGCATCTACTTCGAAGAAATATCGAATTTTATCGGAACTCTCTAGGAAATACCTGTCTTTATTCTGCAATATTTGAAATACATTAAATTCCTATTGATTTTTATTAATCAAATTGAAAATTCTATACTTGTTTAGATTCAGAATCTGTTGTGCTAAAAGTACATCGTTCAGTCTCTTTCGGCATATTTCTAGTTAAATTATCACCTTCTTGTTTGAGAAGAGCGATTTCCGTATCGGTGAAGAAATCCTCGAATAGAACATATCCGTCAGATAGAAACTGTAAAATAATTATTGAGATTAACAAGATTTTCTTGCGATTAAGCAAGTTACTTAGTTTAGTTCATTAATTTTGTAATTACAATTGTTAATTCATAAGAGATTATGTTTTTCCTATAGGATCAATTAAAAAAATAAAACAAAATTGATAAGGGAATTACGATAATAAAGTGAACTTGAAATCGGATTTTTGTTGATTATACTCAAACTGTTTTCTTATATTAAGAAAAATTCGTAATGCCCTGAAAATTGTTTACACACAGGAAAGATGATTAAAAATAGAAAATCCTTTGTACAACTTTCAGGATAAATAAACTGAAAACAAACCTTTTGTTTAATAGTCTCCATCGCGTTAAAACAAATTTATTGTTAATTACAACTGTACACTAGAGAACTATTAACGAGAAATAATTAAACCACATTTGGCACCGTTTTAAATAGAAAGTGAACTGTTGAATTTATCATGAAGCGCTTGCGTTGTATTTGATTACCACACGCACAGATTCTCTAACAAATTTAAAAATTGTCATTAGCAATTATCTAATATTGGAAACGTTCATGTTTACGAATTTTCCAGAAAATATCAGTCAACATGGAATAAATCATAGAGAAATCTACTGTGAGAAATTCATTAGAAATAAACTGGTAGACATTTCAATTGATCAATCAAAAGATCATTTATCTCAACATTAATTAAAGATAATTGCCAACGAGGTTTTTGTAGATTATGCAACAGATTTTCCGACAAGCGCACTCAAATTGTAACAATGTATATATAAAGCTGTATTTAATCATAGTAATTTAGACAATTATAGAAAAAAGGCAATAACAACAAGTGTTCTGTTGATATTTTAATCGGCCAGATTAAGTTTTCTTAATTACGATCATTATCGCTATCTCCATTTATATTGTACTCGATTATTGTTCAGTTTAAATTCCCACTTGATTCAATCAAGATGCAGAACCTGTTTTCAGACAGATTTTAAAAATAAACGATGATAAATCAGTGGGTAATTTTTGCATAAATTTAGACTTATTCAAACATATGCACAGGAAACAGGTAGGTGTTTGGATCTAGAATAAAATGATTAATATTTATTTTTTGTTGTAGATGTTACAAGACAAAATAGGAGAATTAATCAAAATAAAATCCAATTAGTTTTCTTTTATTATCACCAAAAAAACAAACAAATTACAAACTATAAAATCCCCAGAAAACAATCAAATTTCTAACAAAAGTCTAAAATAAATTAACAAATATAAGTAAATAAAACTTGCCTGAAGTGGATTGGTAATTAAAATCAAATGACACTGAGAGATAATTGTTGTTCAATAAATAAATAAATAAAATAAAATTATGTAAATGGGGAAGAAAACAAGGAACTATCATGTGACTACTAAACTACAAATACTGAACTGTTAATTTTTCTGCTTGTGCTTTACCAATGAAAATCAGGTTACAGTCTCATTTTGAAAAGGTTTATCACAATTTTGATATTAGATAAGTACCGCTATACAATAGGCAGTTTTTTTGTCTAGTTTCATTTTAGTAATTCGTTAATACCCCTGATTAATAAAGACTTTTATCGTAAAAATTACCTATCCTCGTTGTCCTTAATTATTGTCTACTTTTATAAAAAAATTCGAGAACGGAATGCACAAACTGATATGATATTTATGACAATTATAAACGACAATTTAATGATAATGCAAATAATTTCGAGCGCAATATCACAATTTTAAACTAAATTCGTTGCAAATTCGAGACTTTTTTTCTTAATTCTTCAAGAATTTTACGATCCGACTAATGTTAATTCTTGTTGATCATCATCATCATCGTATTGTTGTTGCATTACATCTTTAGGTGTTGCATATTTGGCCCTATAATCTAATAATAACGCTTTATTTTATTTATTTGTATTTATTATTGATTTTGTATCATTCAAATACTTGTCTTTTAATTAAAATATAATTTCCTCTTATCTTTATAAAGCAGGATGATTGCCTTGTTTAGACCCACCTGTATTTGTATTGTTGCGCAATGTTAGTAAAAATTGAGTTAATCCATGCAGTAAGAATGCAATAAGTGCACCTATGCCGAAAATACGAAATGTCATCGGTCCACCGTAATCGTTATAGAGAAGACCACCGACAAAACTACCTAAAGAGACACCAACGCCTTCGAATATAGCACCGACCATACCCTTTAATAATAATGATAGTTCGAATTATTATTAAACAAGAATAGTAAAAATTGTACCTGCATTGTGGCTTCGGTTCCAGGTGGTGCAACAATACTAGCATACGATGCCATGCATGCATAAAATAGACCGAATGTTAAACCATTTAGTGTTGCAATTGGTAAAAACCACCATGGATTTTTTATAACTGAATACAATGTAAATCTTATACCTAATGTAAATAAGATTAATGTTATTGCATTTGAATGTCCAATACGATTTAAGATCCATCCAGATGAAAAGAAGAATGGTAATTCACCACAAATTGTATCAATGAACATCGCTAATCCTTCTAAGGTTTTTATCCAATTTTCTGAATCACAACCTTGTTCTTTTGCTAAATCCTCAATCAACCAAAATAAAAATTGCCATATTAAACCAGTACACATACCAATACATACACAACAAATTAAAAATATCACAATACGTAAATGAACTAAAAGTTGACCAACATCACGGAATATATTTGTGGACATTTTCTTCTGTACGTACTGCAACATTAATTTCCAAAATTAGAACATGAGCATTTTATAGAAATATTTATTTGGCGCCAGAAACATTCTCAACGTTTTACTTTCGATTTCTCGTCACTTTTATCATGTTAGAATGTTTTTGCCACAATTGGTCCACCCTCTTACCTTTATTTTATAGGAAACTAAGAAATCGATAATCATAAAAACAGCAGTCAAATAGAAGGCTGAAATGAAATTCTTTTTGGAACTGCCAACACTTAAAGCATCAACCATTAGACCAGCAATTGGTGAGAATATACCCCAACCGATTGAACCAAATAAACGTTGATAACCGTATTTATTTGGTTGATCATTTAATAAACCAAAACAGATAGCATCACCAATACTAACAACAACAGCCTGTCCTAACCATGCTAATATCATTAAAACTAAAAATACCCAAAATTGATATTGTTGATACAGAACATCATCACTAACTGATGGTTGTGCAACTAGATCATTCAATTCATAATTATCACAATCTAATTCACATAATGTTGATAGATCGCAGTCTGCACTGCATGTATAGACTGAATTGTAGGCTTTTCCACCGATTTTAAGATCATTTAATGCAAATGCTAACATGTTAGTGAAATCGATGGTTTTATTTTGATTTATAATTCCTGATAATGGTAAACGTTCTGGATGATTTGTTTGATAATCATCGATTTTCCAATGATTAACAACAACATCCCATTTTGTTGCATCCATACTACAATCTAACTGTAATACAAAAAAAAGATCAGATTTAATTGGTTGTGATTATTTTAAATTAATTTTTATTCAATTACATTGCATGTAATCGTTTCTGTATTACTTTGACTTTCAAATTTATCTTTAACACATTCATCTATAGTCGTATTTAATGGGGACGTATCGAAAACAGCTAAACCATCAGCATACGAGAAATGTACAGTCTGTTTTAAAGGTACACTTGGTGAATAATAGACGGCAATAAAGGCGGCCGCTGTTAATAATTCGGCTAATAAAAAGCTCAACTTCTGACATTTGAAATGATCACTAATTGCACCAACTGTTGGTTTCGTTAGCATACCACAAATTGGCAAAATTGTATAAATTAAACCAACAACAACACTAGAGAAGCCCAATTGACGGGCATATGTTGATAGAAATGGAACAACCGGTGCTGTACCTGAAAATAATGCAATTTTACATTGTAATTATTATTTGTTTAATAATAATGATGTTTTGAAAGAGGATGAACTTTGAGACAATCTTGAAGGACATGGCTTCTTAATTCACATTCGTCATCAATTTTTAAGAATTACGTAAATCTGATTATCGAATAAACGATTACTTACCTGCATTGTAGAGAAAATAATGTGCTTTCATAGGCAATAAGCTTTTATTAATTTTGCCAATATTCACCATTTTTTCGTCTTATTTCTTGTAAATCTCAACACACGTACAGGTTAAATTTTTTAGGTTATGTTCAATTTGGAAAATTGTTTGTATAAAAAATTACGTATTATTTGAATAATTGAACTCTTAACGAGGTAGATAATATTCTATTAATTTTCAATTGTGAGTATTTATCTAAAACAATACGGCAATACTAACAAGTTACAAAAATTGTACTTATAAAATAATCAAACTAAAATTTATGACACAACAGATATGAAAAGGTGGAATAAACCGTTCAACATAAGCGACGAAATAATTATTTAGATAAAGCTAATAATTTGGATTAACTAAAACTCATTATTCAACAACTCGTCGACGTTTTTGGTTTTGAGGTTATGTTGTCGGCAATCAAAGCGTGTCTAAGGCAGGGTTCACATAGGCGATGATTTTCATTTATATCATTGGCCACAATTTGTTGTAATAATTAACATACAATTTAATAAAACTTGGCTAATCGTACTCAAGAGAGACATTATGGTCCAAATAACAGGTGTTGAATATTATTTAAGAGCAATATTGGCCATGGATTTGGTCACGTAAATCGTAGCTCGGTTCATAGATTCTTAAACTGTTTTATCAATAAGCTGAACCACATCACCTCCTACGTACCCAAATTACAACTCAAAATATCTTTGTACACCCTATATGCATTATTGTATGCAAAGAAATGCTTACTAATGTTTAAATAAAATTATCACTAGGTGAATTTACAGTAAAAGCTAAAAAAGAATGGATTCAGTGAAATATAGCGGAAAGAAGAGTAAAATTATATGCTGAGTCTATAATTTATTAAAGAACAATTGTATGAACTAATAATGCAATTTATTCATCAACAACAACATTATTTTTATTATTTACCCAAGTGCCATATTTTGTAACATTATCTGTAATATAAGGTACAAGATAGGAACCTATCAGTGCATATTATTTTTTAAAAGCAATTATTCATAAAGGAAAAACAATTTCCGTTAATTTTGAATAATTTCCTCGAGTATTTGCATTATTTATACAAAAGTATGATAAAAGTTTGAAAAATTTAGATTATACCTCGTGTTTTACTTAAATGTTCCTAGTTTTAATGGAAACACTTATTATTTGATGATCGATTTGAGAAATATTTCAAGGATTTATTGGAGATTTTATCACAATTTGCACCCCGTAGCTCATCGGGAAGTTGATCAAAAAATGCCAGTTTTAGAAAAGGCTGCGATTTTTGAAACCGAAATAAACACGTCAAATGACTCATTATTTTCAATTTTTCACAATTTTTCTCTGGTAAAAACACGAAGTATTCCCATTCGTCTCAGCATAAAATTAAGAAAAACGAATAAAATCAATGTTAGGAGCATTTTTGAGTCACTCTGAGTAATTTTGTGTGTAGCTCGTTTTAAAAAGTCGCAACATAGAAACGATCGTTTTTTGACCAACTTCCCAATGAGCTACATGGTTCAAATGATCTCTAAGAGGTTCCCTATAAATCTTTAAAATATTTTCCAGCTCAATTGTTAAATACTAGAAGCTAGGAAAATTTAAGTATACTTTTCGTTTATTATGAGACTGAATATGAGTAAATCGTCGATTTTAAGGTTTTATAATTGAAACAATAAAATTAGATAAGACAATTAATTTTTTGGTTTATTTTTAAATTGTTATTAAAAATGTCCGAAACTGTTTGATGATAAGACAATTCCGTCCACTTGTATACACTTAAAAAATCACTGAATCAGCTACATTTGTACAATTTATTTGAATCATCATTAACATTGATTAGATAGAGAAATATTTCCATTTATGCTAAATCGTGCCTATTGTTATAAAGTACGATTACTTTTAAATTATTGAAAAATTAAAAAACAACAGCTCGATTAGAGTTATCTCATTTTTTTAATTTTCAACAAGTGATTTCTGAGCGCAATCTGTTTATCTTTAAAACTTCTCTTCGTTTTAGTTTTAACTTTATGTCTAATCATTTGGAAATTCTTCTTTTTCCTTCGTTCGCGATTCGTTCGTGAACAATGCTCATTAACTCTACCATCTTTATAACCGTACTTTTCGCGATCTTTCTGTCCAGCCCGTACACTCTCAATTCTTGTTTGTTTATCATGCTTACGTTTTTTATAGATGTTCTCAATATCGCCCAATTTTACAAATTCCGATGGCGGTTCAACGATTTTCTCATCATCAATTTTACGTTTAACACCTTTAACACTATCCACTTGTTTCTTGACGTTTGCTAAATCGATACGTTTGAAATCATCATCAGTTAAGATTCGATTTAAAGTAACTTGTTGGGCTAAATCTTGTTTTCGTTTGGCTCTCAAAATTTTTCTACTACCTACAGGATTCTCATCATTATTATCTTCTAGAATTTCTTCTTCATCGGAATTATTGTCGTCTTCACAATCATCGGAATGCTGAATATCGACCCATTCATCTTCGTCATTGGAATCGGAATTTGAATCAATTTCAATATCGGGTTCTTCCTTCTCTAAAAGTACCTCAGCTCCGGGTACATAATCTTTAGCGTTAATTTTACCATAAGTTAGTGTTTCTAATTCTTCTGTAGCTTCAGTGGGACGTCCACGGTCTTTTTTGTGTAATAAATCAGGTCGTGTACTTCTGAATAGATGAATTAGTGATTTTGCTGCCATCATTACAGAACGATCTTTATAGTTTTTATATTGGGCTAAATCTCTCAATAGATCTTCGTTCATTGCTAACGGACAACGTGCACAAATCTCTCGCACTGCATTGATACCAATCGCCATGGCATCTGAGGAATTTCGTTCGGTAATAAAATTATTCGCCAACGTTTTCAATATTGGCTCCATTACATCGGGTGGTACTAAATCATGACTGGCTTGGGCAGCGAATTGTAGTATTCTTGTAACTTCCCGTTGATGTGGCTGAAGAAATCGCTGTATATACGGATAATAAGTGAATAAGAATAAATTGTGTAAACCAATCAATCTTGATATTAAATCCAATGTTATCAACTTGATCTCGAATCGTTTCGTTGTTGTCTCCAATTGATGGAATAATTTCTCTGCCATACCTTGAGGATCGTGGATTAGATGTATTGCGGAAAAATTGAAAGACGGTGCTTGTGATTTCTTCTTATACGCTTTTGATGCTAGTTTTTTAACTTTATCCAATTGTTTTACACGTTTACGTGTTTTTTTATTGAATTTATTTGCCATTATTACATCTTTCGGATCAATTTCATCATCATCATCATCACTATCACTATCGGTGTTTTTCTCTTCGCTATCTTTACCAAGGAAGAATTTTATTGATGCCACCAAAACTTTAGGGAATTTGGAAAAACAACCAGTTGCAATCACATTAACAGTTTTCGCATCATTCCAAATATTCTTACGATAAAGTTCAATCATTATATCAACGGACATTTTAGCAGCACGTGCATTTGTGTCTTTCAACATTGTATACATGAAATTCTGTAAAGTTGTATTCAATTTTGCATCTTTATGTTTCGAATTTACATTCTTAATATCTGTAATTATATGATTCTCCAAAAATTCGCGTAGTGTTTTATCTTGACAACGTAATAATTGAAAGAATAATTCCAATAAATCGGTAGGTTTGAGCAAGTTTTTATTCCGTAATAGTATCAATGCTCGACAGAAGATCATTCGTAAATTGTTATTTAAAACCGTATTATGTTTCTGTAACAGATCGATTATTTGTTGTGGGAATGTTGATAATTCTTTTGGATAACAGTGCGACACTTGGGCCATGAACATAACAAGATCATCTAATGTTTTATTTGGCTGTTCTGGTGATAATTGGAACACTTCAATTGTATTTTGAAAGTGTTGATATTGTTGCATGAATTCTTCATGATATGAAGCTGGATCACGTTTTATTAAATTCTGAAGTTGTGGTAGATTCTCTGGTAGTTGATTATTATGTCGACGTACCATTTTTTAAATTAATTTCTCACAATATTTCACAATACACGTGTGGGTTAAATGAAGTTAACCTCAAAAAGACAGATTTGACAGATATGCAATGCTGCCAATATAAAGTTACAAAAACTTTAACAATATTTCAATAATAATCAACTTTAATTTAAAGCAACACTAATCATTTATTAAATTATTGTTATTTAGCAAATATTCGAAATAAATCTTATCAAAATTTTAAATATTGTAATTATTTATAAAACAGTTTAATTTTCTTTAAGTTAGGGAATTGTATCGTTTGACATTTTTGACAATTCGCGGCATGATTTGTTTGTTATTGTATCAATTGTTCCAAAGCACACTATTATACAGAAAATAAATATTTATTTTAATTTTTTTACAAATTGTTTCAATTTAAAATGTTTAAAAATCAATATATTTTGCTATGTCTTTACTGAAATTCCATAGGATCCCATACTTTAGTGTATTAAGATTAATTAAACCGTTTGTTAGACGATACAACGATATCTCATTTGAAGATATACCAGAAGTATCACCAGCTATAATCAAACGAACATTAAAAGCCCACAACGTAACATTCGATGATGGTTTTACGTGTTTTATAATAACGTGTCCGATTTGTCAGAAAACTACAAAAGCTAATTTAAAGAATGTTTACATCAACAAAACAACAGGTTTGTGGCCTTTAAACCTGTTCAAATGGAAGATAAATATATCAATTTTCCAGGTATGTTTGTTTGTACAACTTGTAAACACACTGGACAGTGGGATAGTTTAGAGAAAAGATTTACCACAAAGAAAAAACGAGGTAAATCCCAGGAGGATCAGCAAGAAACTGGGACCAATGAAGTCGAGAAATTGAACAAGTTTATAAATGATCTTCGAGATGTGACGGATCAAGTTGGATTGTTTGATCAAAAGAAATTCTGTGATATTTTAAAAAAGTTTCAACTGCCTGTAAATTTCGATATTGTAGCAATAATCTAGAGTTCTTATAGAAGTATTATTTCAGCAAGTATCGAAGACGTCCATTGAGAATCTCGATATCCGTATAGATAAATCAGAAGAACATCTCTATTTCCCATTAGAGAATAACAATTTGGAAATTGTTGGATATAGGAAGTTTAATATATTAAATCGGTCAGATATTGCAGAGCCAAATGTAATTTATGGTGGTCTTCTAATTGGCAAAACAATAAGGAATAAAGAGACTGCAATTTTAGTGCCAAATATCGAAGATTTTCTCGTATTATTAGATTCAAAATTAACCGGTAGTATTGTATGTTTACCGAACGGTGTAAATAATCTTTCCCAGTATGTTCTACCAACATTAGAACGTTTTAAAAAATTGATATTGTGGTTTGGTTATGATTTAAAATCATGGGAATCGGCCAAACATTTTGCGAAAAAACTAGGTGAAAAACGTTGTCTCTTTATTAGGTAAAAATAATAGAAATTATACACAATCAAAATCGATAGTTTATTATTTTTAGACCATCAGAGAAACATCTTCTACCTCATCTAATTGATAAGAGTCAATTTAAAGCGATAATTAGTACAGCACAACCGATATGGCATAAATCGATAACAACATTCAGTAGTCTGAGACAGGATGTTTTATTAGATTTACAAAATATTGAGAAAGTTCAAGGCATTAAATGGAAACGTTATCCACAATTGAATAAAATTCTAAAAGGACATCGTCGGGGGGAATTGACTGTTTTTACTGGACCTACTGGCAGTGGCAAAACTACGTTCATAAGTGAATATTCATTAGATTTAGCCACTCAAGGGGTAATTATTCAATTATTGGAACTATTCGATACTGATTGTTTCTTTTGATTAGGTGAACACATTGTGGGGTAGTTTTGAGATTCGAAATGTCCGTTTGGCCAAAACGATGCTCCAACAACTAGCCGGTTTACCGCTCGATGAGCATTTGGATTTGTTCGATAATTGGGCTGATAAATTCGAACAATTACCGATATATTTCATGACGTTTCATGGACAACAATCGTTAAAAATCGTGATGGAGGCTGTTGAACATGCAACATATGTACATGATATTGCACATGTTATTATTGATAATTTACAATTTATGATGGGTACAACTGATGATTATCGATACATGGATCGTTTCTGGAAACAAGATACAATCATTGCAGCATTTCGTACATTTGCAACACGTAAAAATTGTCATGTTACTTTGGTTATACATCCACGCAAAGAACGCGATGATGAAGATTTAACAACTAGTTCGATATTTGGTGGTGCCAAAGCTACACAAGAAGCTGATAATGTTTTAATTATACAAGACAAACGTTTGGCTGCCGTTGGTGGCAAAAAATACCTTCAAGTATTATTTTGATAATAATTATTGCAATATTGTTTAAAACAATTCATTTTAGATTGCCAAGAATCGATATAGTGGTGATTTAGGTATAATGACGTTAGATTTCGATAAACAAAGTTTGAGTTTTGTTACGAAGAAGAAGAAAGCACAACAAAAAGAAACAATCGAGAAGGCTAGCTGAGGTGTGCCATTTATACATTATCATTTTTTAAATGGAATGTAAATATTTTTGTTTAATAAATCATATACAAGGAAAATAAATGAACTAGACTCATAGGCAATCTATCTAATAAGACGTTATTGCTACAATTGCTCTGTAAGAAGTCAATATTTCTTTGTTCCGAATAATTATCAGGTAAACAGGATATATCCACTACTATAGCGGATTAGGCCTACAGGGGTACCACTATAAAAAACGCACTCTGTGCTTTATCTTAAAAGTGGTGTGGAAAGAAGCATAAATTGATAGAGATTTGACAATTTTTGATGGAACTATGGTCGCAAAGATTTGTAAATGTAAACGATCGAAATTTGGAAATATTTCAGCTTAAATAAAACATTTAAAAATGCCGCGCTGTTAGTTGTCATCTTACACTCTGGAATGCTGAACTAGAGCGTAATTGAAATTTGTTTAATTTATTTTTTAAATATTTTATCAATAGATAGAAAGAAGAGATTGATTAAATAATCATTTAATAGACGATGAGTGGATATCTAGAGGATTTTAATTTTTTTTGTTCTTTTTTTTTTAATTCACGGAATTTCAGTTGAAGTCAGTTTTCCAGTATATTGAGAACTGTCAAGTTGACAGTGTCAACGTTGACAACTCTTACAAAGAGTTAGGTTATGAACACTCAGCTGTTTACGATGCTGTATGTAAAGATCTCGGTTTATTTAATTTAATAAATTTTCTTTTGTAAATAATTTCAATGATTTTACGTTAGAAACAATAAACAATGCATTGTTCCTTTATTTTAGTCTTAATTTGTGCCATAACATTATTAGAAACAACAGAAATCAAATTACCAACAATTCTTATATCAATTCTAGCACGTAATAAAGCCCATACATTGCCATATTTTTTAACTGCCATTGAACAATTAAATTATCCCAAAGATCGTATAGCTTTATGGTAAGACGATTTACAATGTTGAATTTCTTCTAATTTTTGAATATTCATTAGGATTCGTAGTGATCATAATTCGGATAAAACTATAGAAATTTTACGTTTATGGATCGACAATGTTAAAGATGAATATCATTCGATTAGTACGGGATTTGTAGAAGAATATCAATATTTTGTCGATGAGAAAGGACCGGCTCATTGGACGGAGGAGCGTTTTCGGCATGTGATCAGTCTGAGAGAATCTGCATTGGAATATGCTAGAAAAATTTGGGCTGATTATTATTGGGTTTGTTACAGTTGCAAATTTGGAACAATATTTAATAATATGTAAAAATTATAGAATTTAGATGCCGATGTATTTCTAACAAATCCAGATACTTTACTCTATTTAATATCAAAGAATTACACAATCGTTGCACCGATGTTAAAATCAGATGCTTTATATTCAAATTTCTGGTTCGGTATGACTGAAAATTACTATTATCAACGTACTGATGATTACAAACCGGTTGTACAACGAGAGAAATTTGGGTTGTTTCAACGTACCAATGATACATTCGTGTGTTTTGATTGATTTACGCCGGCAACAATCCGATTTACTCACTTATAATCCAATGAAAATTAATAATTTTGATGGACCAATTGATGATATAATTACATTCGCTATTGGTGCTAATCATAGTGGTATACCGTTGTATTTATGTAATGATCAATGGTATGGTTATGTGATGGTGCCACTTGAACAAGATGATAGTTTAGATATCGATTTTGAACAATTAACGAATATTAAATTGGAAATCCTAACAGATGAGGAACCATTAAAAGTCAATGAATTATTGAAAATCTATACGACATTACCAGCCAAAGATACTTTAGGATTCGATAAAATCTTTATGATAAATTTAGTTCGACGGCCGGAGAGAAGACGGCGGATGATGAATTGTTTCGATGAATTGGGAATGAATGTTACCATTATCGATGCCGTTGATGGAAGGTGAGTCTTTTATGTTTTTTTATTTAATTATAGTGCACTTCAAAATTTCCATTTAGAGTTCTGATTGAAACTGAAATATTTCCATTAAAAATCCACTAAATAACACTACAAACTATTAAAATATTCCAATCTATTAAACACACACAGAAAATTTGTTTAATAAAACTGTCCAATCAGGATTTAAATCCACATAAAAAAATTACTCTACAGTGTACTTTTTTATTATTTTTAATCAGAGTAATGAGGCTTTTTTCGTATTGGTTTCCGGAATGAATACTTTTCATAAATTCTTTTCGGAAAAGAAATTTGATTGCTCTGTTGATTATAGTTTAAATGTAAAAAGTTAATTTTAAAAGTGTTTTTGCTTTATTATTGCGGTGTGAACAAACTTATTTATTAAAAAAGAATCAGAATCTTAAACTTAATTTACACAATCTGAGAGGGTGCGTGATAAGTACATGAACATCACTTATCACACGATAATTTATGGCTTAAAAGAGAGAAATTATTGTTATTAGTTTGAAGCATTGTAAGTTCTATAATATGAGTCGCACAAAAACAAATATTAATTTTTGGTCGAAAAAGTGTATCTGTTACGAAAAAATTGTTCTCAACTTTTTTGATGGTATAACCGAAAATTATGGGCATCTTCTATTCATTAGGGACTATATTTTTTATAAAAGATGTCTTTAGGAAAGCAGATTTTTGTTTTTCCTAAAGAATCCATTATACCGACTTTTATACAAAGAAACCTCAGATGAGATCGTATAAAATGAACATTTTGGTAAGTTGGTTGACAGTTTGTAATTTGATTTGTCCAACATTTTGCTTGTTTATTATCATTAAAAATGATACAATCCATTTCAACTCCTGAAGGTAAAAAATTTAGTGTTGGTTGAAATGTCTAGAGATTGCTTGTACATCGTTTAAAAGTTTACACTTTATTTGTAGGGTTCTGGAAATAGTGGTTTTTGTGTAGTACAAAGATTTCTCCCAATAAATTTCCAATTTCCTTGTAAATTCCAATGTATAAACAAACTTTCTATACTAAAAAATGAATCTCAAATATTGATTTCGTTAGATTCATTAACGCTTCTTTTCCCTCGTTACGTTATTAAATTTACGGTTGTTAAGGATAAAAGAAAAATAAAATTACATGTACACACATTCATATATCGCTTATTTATTGCACATACGGTTTTGTGATTTTGAGCAAATGAAATTTCATACTGTTATGATTTTTGATCGTTTCATTTACATGACCTGGAACTTTATAAATGCACCAACCCTTCATTAGATTCCCTTATTAGTAGTACACAGAAGACATTAGGTAATTTGGGTACACTCAATCTTATTTCACGGGACAACTATTTCACCCATCTTGTCCTTATTTAAGCAAAATTGGGTCAATTGACCAATTTTCAAAGTATTTCATCAACAATTATCGCTTTATTTCTACTCGTTTATGACTCAATTTTATGATGAAATGCTTTACAGGATTAGGAATTCTAGAAAACTTCTATCCGTAAAATAAAACAATAAACGAATTCTGTTGAAAATTTTCAATAAATGAATGAATGAATGGACAATTTAAACTATGTGTGTATTTAATGGGAAAATAAAAGGGAATTTATTTTAATACAGTTTTGTGGCTTTAAGTTTGAAAAAAGCTTAACAGATGTATAGAATGAAATGACGCTTTGTTCTGGTCTCTTTTCCATTAAATTTGATCAATAATTTTTTAATTTCGATGAATTGCAATTTATATTGTTTCTAATTGAAAACCTAGTGAAATTTTCCACATTAAACATTTATTTTTAATAAAATTTACAATAGATTAACATATATATGTATGTTTTTTTTTTTTAATTTATTGGAAACATTGAAAGATGCGATATGAATAACATAAAACATCACAATTAACATCAGCAGAATGTTATAGAAAGTTAGCCAGTTTATAAGAACGTGTTAACTAATTCTGTACGTCCAATTGTAACATGATTTGTTGTTGATCGATTATTATGTATCGATGTTAAACGTGTTCGCAACGAACTATTTCTACAAACATTCATAGCTTGTTGTGGTGCTAAAATATAATTAGCATTGTCCGTATTTGATGAAGGACAACAAATATGGGCCAATGCTGATTGCATATGTTTTGTACCTTCCTGAAACATTACACAAACACCAAATAAAATAGAATTAAAATTAGTTAAATACATTTTGCTAAAATTCGAATTGATTTCTACTTAATGGCAATTGGATTAGAATACAGGTGAAAAATTCTTTATATTTATTAATTTCCAGATTAATTGAATTTGTTCGAATGTCCTCTAATTTACAAGCCTTATGTAGCTCATCTGATAATCTACTCCGGATTACAACGAACATCGGAACAGTAATACAGAATATAAATCATCCCGTTTTTCTGTTGCTTAAATAATCAGCACTGGCTTAAAAGGTTGTAGTCTTGACATTTAAATTTTAATAAATAAATTTGAACATTAGAGATGATTTAGGGTTTAATGTAATGTAGACCAATTTTCCAAGGCGAATAATGAAAAATGACTCACGTACATTTGTGCGGTTTTATTGCGGTGGTGTTCAGATGTAGAATAAAGATTTGAAATCATCAAAATTTGATACGCTTTCAATCTGGTACCTTCAAATAACATAATTAAAATCGTCGAAAGCACGTTTATTAAATTCTGATTCAAATAATAAATATTTTCGTTTAATAATCGAATCTTTGCTTGTAATTAAAACTACTGTTGATCAACAATTATAAATTAATTAATTTTAATGAAAGTTCTATATAAAATCTTGGCAGACTATCTATTATCATTTCGTTTTTGGTCTGGTTGTGTGTTAATTAACTAAATTCACTATTGAATTAGTGTTGGACTGATTTTGTTTTATTCAATAGGATTACATTCATTTCATCTATCCTTTTAGTGTGTTTTAGAAGTTCTCTGTTTTTCAAAAGCTATTAATTATCTAAATACAGTTTGCCTAAAAATTCTGCCATCAATAAAATTCACACATTTAGTCGTAATACATCAAATAATCGGTAATGTTAGAAATTTAATTAAAATTCTTCGTAGTTGCCGTCGATGAGTCTTTAATTACCGGATAGCAACTATTGGGGATTATTTTTACTATCTCTACTGTCAGTTATAAAGGAAAGAAGCTATAAAGTTAAGAATTTCCTCTTAGAGTTGTAATTTTATTGAAATTGGACTTTTAAATTAGGCGCTAACAAGGTCTGCAATAATAATCATTATTAATTAAAATTTAATTTTTCAAATTATTTAGTAAATTCTAACCATGAGAGTAGCTTTGAAAAATGGTGGATGCGCCGGACAAATCACCGATTCTATTTTATTTGAATTTTCGAATAAGAAGAATTTGATTAAATTAAATAGAAGATTACCTGTATTTCCTTCATCCGTATACTGTAAATGATTGGATTGGCCAACATTTTCAAGACAATCAGCATATTTTCCAAACAACGCATCGACATAACTTCGATTAAATAATGATTGATTAACGAATCCAATTCTTCACCATGAATATAACAATCAGTTTTACACATTAATACAAAGATTAATAAAGCTGGCATCCAGCCAATTACACACGAACCCAATATAAGTAGTGTTGTATAGATTGCCCTAATATTACCCTCTAATTGTCGTTGTTCACGATTCGTTTTATCATTGGTGAATGTTTTCCTTGTACGACTTGTCCATTTAACACTACCACCCCTAGATAGATTCTTCCATAAATTCTGTTGTCGACGTACAATAATTAAAATATGCGTATAACAGATTGCCATCAAGATGATTGATATAAAGAAGAATGCCGAATAGGTCATGCGGAATTGAAATGTGTCATAGAATGTTGTTTTATTATTTATCGATGTATCATTAATATTTTCTATCCAATAATCGGCATCAGCTTGACATGCAAATAGAATTATAATGAAAATCGTCGGCAATAGCCACAATAATATAATAACGCTTGTAACTTTGCGTCTTGTTACAATTGAATTGTAATGGAACGGTTTTAAAATGCCAATATAATGGTTAAGACTCAATGCCAACAGGTGGGTGACCGTAATCAAAATACCACTCAATTTAATCATTTCTAAAACAACCTGAAACCATTTTACATTTATACCGATTATAACCGGTAGATATGTATTTATATATAATGTTAATGCAAATATTGATGAACTTAAAGCGTCAGCTGCTGCTAAACTGATACTCATTTTTAATGTTGGCGGCATCGGTCGTCTAATCCAATTTATACTAACAAATACAATTACATTAACAATCATTGCTGTTATTGCTGTTATCATTAAAATTGCAACAAAGATTTTCAAATATGTCGTCGCTTCATCTATTGCCGCATCACTTGGATAGGCTGATGAATTCCTATAAATGTCATCCAGCGTATAATTCTCCATGATGATGTATTATCTGAAAAACAAACAATCATCTCTTAATTACCAATCATTTTCATTCATAATTAGTTAATCTCAAATCACAATCACATAACCAAATAATTAAAACTTTATTGAAAGAAGCTAAGGTTAAAGACCTGAATTAATAATAGATCCTTATCGAAAGCATGATCATTGTAATTTTCATTTGCTATGTTTAATTCTAGAAATAATAGATTGAACAATTTTTTTTTTGCACTTTCTTAAATCCATTCAAATTGCCTGTAATTTTAACCTTTCTTCAAAATTCCTGTTTAGAAATTTGTCGTCTTTAGTTGCTTGGTTGAATTATCTTTAAAGTCATAACAGAGTAGGAATTGCAGATGGTTTTTCTTACGTTTATACTCGACTTAATCGGATTTATTTGATTTTAATTAATATTAACACAAATTCAACATCTGGCGAGCAAAATAATTTAATGGTCCCAATAAAAACAAAGTATATATTCGTACAAGGTTTAATATCAAGCAATTACTGTACCAAATTTCGGTTTATTTAATTATGAATTGTGGATTTTGAGAAAATAAATAATCGATAATTGTGTGCCAAATTGAAATGAAAATTTGTATTAACGAAATGTAAATAATAAAGTCGATTCGTTTAGATGTAATAAAAGCAAAAGTTGACAACATTTGCATATAGAACTGAAAATTTCGGCCCTTATGAAGCTATAAATAATAAGTTTTAGAGTTAATAAGGTCCTCTGGCATATTAAGAATACATGAAAGCGCAATTTACGAGTTTACATGTAGATCCATATAGACGTGTAAAAAGTTTTATTGCTCAGTATTATTAAAATTTTAAATTGTTACAGAGCTTTGGATCTGAACGCTTTAGAAAATAATATTTCATTTCTACCCGAGTACGCTGATCCATATCACAAAAGGTGAGTTCTCCACTATATTAGCAACTATTTTCCATACAAATAAACTTGTTGGAATATTAACAATATTTTCCATATTGCATGTTTCGCTATTGTAGACCGATGACTTTAGGGGAAATTGGTTGTTTCCTAAGCCATTACACAATCTGGCAGAAGGTATAATTCAACGATATAAAAAAACCGATTGATTTATATGAGAATTCTAGATTGTTTCAGAACAATATAAACGGACATTAATATTAGAAGATGATATACGATTTGAACCATTTTTTCGGTCAAAAGTTCGTAATTTAATTGTGGAACTTGACAAAGTTCCCAGTTGGGATTTAGTGTAAGCGAATCTTTCATTATTCCCATCAATTTTACAACCGCACATATTTATAGTTATTTCGGTCGGAAACGTCTACAAGAAAACGAAGAACCATGGGTTGACGGTTCGAATCTTCTAGTTAAAGCCGGCTATTCCTATTGGACATTGGGTTATATGTTGAGTTTATCCGGTGCAAAGAAGCTTATCAATGCTGATCCATTATCACGATTATTACCAGTTGATGAGTATTTACCAATATTGTTCGATAAACATCCGATTAGTGAATGGAAGAATCATTTTCCTGTTAGAAATTTAGTCGCATTATCGGCTGTACCGTTACTTGTTTATCCAACACATTATACGGGTGAACAGGGCTATATAAGCGATACAGAAGATTCAGTTATTGTTTAAAAAGGATTCGGCTGTTGTATTACCAAGAGATGATCTATGATGATAAAGTTCAATTTAAAATTAAATTGGATTCTTGTGTTATGTTTCTTTTTGAAATCTCATTTTCAAGTACAATTGAATTTATTTTATCGTGTGCCTTACAATTCTTATATTAGATTATATAAATTTTCTACTAATCTATGATAGATGCTAATAAAACATTTCGTATTTAAATCCAGTTTAGATTTATTTTATGTAAAGCTGCCGGCAAAAGTCCATTGATTTTATCTTCTATTTGATCAAGATTTCTCTTCATGAATGTCTATTTTTAAACTTCTTTTTCCTCAATATGTTTGCTGTAATTATCATTTTTCAATTTTAATTTGGAGTTTACTTTAGAAAAGTAATTTTTGCGGATTTAAAAGGTAACAAGATAGAATTTCGTTCACCTCTAGCTTGGAAAACTATACATAACTTATATGAATTTGATGATGAAATATAAATGAGTTAAAGGCGATATTGCGGTAGTTATTTCCATCTTATGACCTATTACTTAGTTGGATTTAGCGGTTATTTTTATTTGCCACTTCCGCTAAAGAAACTTATTGAAATTAACTTGTGGTAAGTAATAATTAATACCATTTAATAGATTTTATCTAGAAATAGAAGGAAATTTAATAAAAATATAAACACAACTTAATGACGGATTCTAGCACGGCACTGTCAACTTTCAACAGAATTATTTGTTAATAGGTAGGCAAACTTTTCTAAGTCGCCCCTTTACAATAATGGAAGTCGCTAATAACCGGAAACGGAAGAAATGAAACGCCTGAAACTCAGCGAAAGTCTATTTAATAAAAAGAAACATCCCATGTTGAAACAAATTTACCTCGCGATTGGAAAAGTTCTCAGTAAAACATATACCGCCTGCACGAATATTTCTTGAATTTATTACAATTGCTGCTACTATTATTGTTATCTTTGTTAGAAATTCAAATATTACATTACCCTTTAATGTAACATTATCATTCTATTGCTATTTGCCTGGTGTTTCAAGCGCTTCGAAAGCAGTTATATTGCTTTTTCCAAAGCAACAAAGAACCGTCCTTAGACAGACAATTTATTGTCTTGTGAAATTCTTATGAAGGCTTCTTTTACTTAACATTCAGTACAAATGTTGAACACAATCCTCGACATTATAATAAATCTAGTAATAAGCTAATAAGCTGTTCTATTGACGATGTACTCGTCAATTAAATAATAAAACAACCTCAAATTGTGTTTTGTAAAATTTCCTGTTTTAGAGGAATTTCCGAATGGTAAATCTACGTTTGTTTTTACAATTGAAATGACCTTTGTTTTAATCTTCACTGACAATTTAAAATTCTTTTCTCTCATAATGAAGTTGGGGATTGAATGGTTCGTGTTTATAAAAGAGAAATGTTAATTATTACATAGTTGTAAAGATGAGAACATCTACTTCTTTATTCCATTAGATTTTTTTCGTCGTTTATAGAATATTCAGTTTATTTAAGTGATCAAGTTAAAAGATGTGCGTGTGTCTGTACAACATATCCTACTGTTATTCTTGGTTTTCATTAATTGTCGTCTTAATTGTAACAGTCGGTATTTGTAAGGCGTCAAGGATATGTAAATTCAATCGGTTTTTGTAGGGCTTTTTCAATAACGAACAACTTCATTATGCCCCGTCTTGAATATTCTAATCGACTCCACAGGCGTGTTTGTATATAATGAAAACCTATAAGAAACCATCGGGCGGTATTCTATAATGGCTCCTATTGTCCAGAATACAATTATTAATCTCTTTGCAAATTCAATGGAACCCCAAAAAATATCAGAGTTCAGTGTACTGATGAAATTTCACGACAGAAATCAGTTCAAGATCCTTCGATTTTTTTTTTGTTTAATTAAAATACCACATCAACTGATTAAAAGTAGAATGCGCCACCTTTGTTTTCTGTTATTAATTTTTCCGTTAAGTATTCCATAATTATGGAGAATTCGTTCACACGTTTTTTCCATGTTTTCTTCTGGATTTTTTTTAATTTTTCTCGCAAGCTAAATTTACTTTCTAGTAGGCTGACTTTTAATCAAAACCGTACGATTTTCTTTGTTGTAACGATTTGGAAAATTTATCATTGTTTGTTGCTAATTTTCTAATTAAAAAAGTTCCCATTGACTATATTAAGCTGGAATTGAATTAAATTATGGATGATTATTCCATTTTGTGTTTGGTTTATTCTTTTTGAAGCGAACGAATAAAAATTAGAACTAAGGAATCTTCTTAGGGGTTGTTAAACACATTTTCCGACATGATATATTTAATAATGCATGATTGACGAGCTGTATTACAAGATTAAGATGAACTATGGACCTTTTATTTTTAATTTTATTAGAATCGAATATTGGATTTCTTAATGGAGATGTGATGTTAAAACTTGTTTAAATTCTCAACAATTCCCACCTGTATTGTGTTTTATTTTCATGGCCGGAAGGAACCTGCTCGTTTGGTTTTATTATTATCATCAAAAATACATTCGTACGTATGTGTGCAGAATAAATGAATATTTATAAATGATAACAATTATTTAAATCAATGGATATTGTCTGAATGCCGGAGTACTTTTATTTTATCAAATATGAATTCTAATCTAAATAAACATGAATAATTTGGAAAAAATTGAATATTTACAGTTGCAAGACGATATTGAATTGAATAAAATTCGAGCACCGATTTCCATTGCTTTTACTCTCAAATATTAACGATTGGGCTACAAAGAGTCCAACTTTTTGGAAGTTCTATACCATTACTATTATTAAAATTCAAGTTAATCGAAACAGCAGCATTGCTTCATTATTATTCAAATTGATCTATAAACTAGTTACAAATAAGTTGTTCTCTTAAATGTGAATTGGAGAACTACAAAATCGATTGATTATATCGCATATCAAACGGGGACTTTAATCGAACTGCTGTTATGTTGTGACAATAAAATTTGGTTTAGTTAATGATATTGAAGTTGTATTGCTTGTATTTAAAATATCTGATTAAAATTATTATCGAATCATTACTTTAATTAGTAGATTAATGCAATGCCTCTGTTATTTGGTTCTAATTGAAAACAAACATAAAAGATTTAAGAGAGAAGAATAAAAACAACTAATTATTTTATCTTGAATTCCACCATTCCTCTAATGTTTACTATTAATCTAAACGTTTTCATTTGTAGTAAAAAATAAGAATAGAAGAGCATTATTCAAATAAAAGAAGCATCTTTATTGTAGCAATTCTCGAAATCGTTAAAATTGTAATTATTTCGCTTATTGTATAATTAAATTAGATGTACCTAGAGTTATTTAATAATACTATCTATAAATTATAAATTAAAACTCTTCAATTATTGACTTAAGGAGATTGAACAAATTCCAATGAATGTTTAAATTATTTGATTGATTTCTTTTTTGGACAAAGTCTTATTATTCTAACATTATTGCATAGCTCTCCTATTTTATGCATGTAGATAGATAGAAACCTGTCGTGATCGAGTCTCTTTACTTGATTTAAAAGTACAATTTCGATATACAATTTCTCCTCACGGCTGAGGGAGCATTTGATGTTGATAAAGAGTTTTCATTGCTTCCTTTTATCTAGGCGAAATATGAAACTATTTACATTTTGAAATAATATCCACTACTTTAAGGGTAATTTATTTCTATCAAATTACTTTCTAATGGGCGTTTGTGCAGAATCTAGAACGAAGGTCGGAAATTTATTTCAGAAAATCCATGTCGATGTATCAAAGTTGAAGAGGCCAAGATAGGATTTCGATAATGTCGGAACTCTCTTATCTTCCTTAATGATGTCACTCTATGCTGGTAGATTTAAGATTAACTATCAGTTTTACTAATAGTTAGAGAATACGTTCACATATTTTTGAATTATTTCTATGAGATGATGAGAAACTAAAAATTTTCGGACATTTTTCCAAACTAGATGACCACTTGACAATTTTCAAAAGTAGTCGTTCAATATGACAGTAAACAATGGCATGGTCGTTGATAAATATTCTACATTTTAAATAAAATTATAAATCAACCCCTATTGTTGTTGTAAACGAGATACAATTCTGATTTTGACGTTAATGAAATCGAATTCGTTGTTTATTAAATTTCAAATTGACAATATTCTCTCTATAAAAACACGCTTCTATAACTGTTTTAGTAATTTCCTCTGCTGTTACTGTTTCCTGAATTCATTGATAAACTGATTAATTCCTATAATGATTTCCCTTTATTGATTTTAACTGGTGTTAATTTGGTTTTGATAATTCGATTTTATATTTATTTCGGAAACTTTTAATCAACGTTTTTCCTGACTAGAGAGAGGTCACGGATTCGTATTAAGCACAACTTGAATGAGCAAAATTCTTGTTTTCTTTCTAGGATAAACGTGGGTTGTTTCTACATATATAGTTAACTATTAAAACGTCGACATTTATTAATGGAAAAACTCAAAAGAAACCTTAAATTTCTACACTGGTAAGGTTACAGCATATCTTTATTTCTGAGCGTTCTTATTGTTAGTCTATGTTTAATCTTTAAAAATAGCTCCACTGAAACAACAGAATTAGAAATAAGTAGTCGAGATAAGACGTAAAAACACTGAATGTATTATTTAAACGATAGAAACTTTTATTTATATGTAGAATATAGTCTAGCTTTAAATTGTGGCTAAACTTATTTGTCATAGCGTTGAAACTAACATAAGCCGAATTAGTTTGGACATATTTTATCGCATACAAACGGTAGGTACACTGTACAAGTTTAATTTAATTGCACAACAATTTCAAATTATCGTATGACATACACAAAACAAATTACACTTTGGCAAAATACCGAATATTAGTTTTATCGATTTTCTTTTATTAACAACAAATATACAAATTTGTAGATTTTTTATTTGAATTTGCAACGTACATTACTCAAAATGCCATTTAAATTTTTTTATATTTCACCCTTATTTTCTGTGGAATCTAAGAGGGTGTAGGTACATTACAAGCGCTTTTCTATGTTGATTAAGTTAGCCCCGATTGAATTAATGATTTTAGAGGATTCGCACAGAAACGAATTGAATAAGTTGGAGGTTTTCACAATTTTCTTCAATTGAGGATTATATAAAAGTAGCATTTCACTATTTTATATGCAAGAATAAAACAGATTACCGTTAGCTGTTGGTAATTCATTTCCTTTATAATATCCTATTTTGAGCTTTTCTCTAGTGCATTTAACGAGAAAATTCCTACAACAAAATTACACAGAATTTGTTGCATTTTCAAGTTAAAATAATAAAAAATTGTACAGTGACAATCAATTCGGTATCAAATAAGGATATAAATTTAGACATTTTTCTCAGATAAATTCGCTATTGATTTTTCAATATTGAAGTTAAGCATACAATAAGCAGACATGAAATAAAGTTCGCTCTATAGTTTCAACATAGAGGCTGCTCAACTAGAGCTCACTTGAGTTTACCATCATTCAAGTTTGAGCAAATATAAAAAAGATCAATATATAAAAACGTTTGTTTACATTACAAAGAATAGAAAATGTTTGATAGTTTGACGAACATACTTGAAAATAAGACTGAAACAATTTTAGCGAGAGTATGTTATTGCAACTATTTGGAATCGAAGACGAAAAACACCCTTTGCGATATCTCCCGAGGGGGCTTTATTCTGATATAAGTACCTCATTTCAGGGTTGATGCTGGATTTCGGAAAAAAAACCACTAACAATTATTGGTTAGTAAGGGTGTTTTGTGCGGAAATTCGTTCTAGACGATTGAATTTCCTCTCTTGATTTATTTCATTTCATGAACGTCGGCTTAAATTAATCTAAACCATAATAAACATCTTTATTGTACGAGAATTGACAAAGCGTTGGATTTTTGAGTTGACAATCGTTCTAACGATTCGGTTGAAGAATTAAATCCGAATCGATTTACTACGAAAATTATAAATTGTGCGTTTACTCGGCAATCGGATAGAGGGATTGGACCCCACAATCCATTACACTTTCATTTTCTGCACAAAATTACTTCTTAAGTTAATATTGACAAAATTGACAAAACACACTGATAGAATTTCTACTGTGTTAAAGGATCCTCACTTATGCCTCTAAATTTTACATGGACGGTTGAATTTCTTTATTGCAACGTTCAAATGACCATAAAGACTCAACAAGTAAAAAGAAAATTGATTTCATGGGTCTTTTATAGCGCCTAAACTTTCCAACGATTCAACAATATGTTCTAAATATTTTATTACCTGTACTTGGATTAGTATCTGGACAATAAAAACTGTTGAGACACAGACCATGTTAAATAATGTCGGATTATCATCCAGCTTAAAATCCTCAAACTGACTGTTTGTTTGAGAATTGCCAACCAATTATTTATTGAAAAAAATGCAAATAGAATAGAATTATAGGAACAACAATATTCGTAAATTTTCAAATATTCCTCTTGAACTTACATTTTATTAGTTCCTATTAAAATGAGTACAGCATATTATAGCCAGTTATTGCAGATATGTAGGGAAATTGCTTTTCATTGTAACGAAATATGAATAAAGTTTGCTTATTAAGTTTAATATAAATTACGAATTTAATTCAGGTGAGTTATATTAAACTAATTGCGCTCTGAACAGATAAAAAAGATCCTGCTGTGGTTTGTTTGTAAATTTGTTATCGTTATTTTGTGTTGAGTGTGTTTAAAACAGTATCTCTAGATAGATCGTGTTTAGAAGTTTACCACCAGTCTGTTTCAATTAATGAATAGACTCATGGCTAATTTGCCTTAAAATTACCAGCTAGTGTTAACGAAGAATTTACAAAATCGAGTGCTTGTATTTACTCAATCCGTACGTTAATACGTAGGTGTTTAGTAAATATCAATTATCCAACATAGTGAATGTAAATGTTCAATGTTTTTTCAGTCCAAACCAGCTTGTAAAGGATGTTTTTAAAAGGTGTAAATTCGATGGTAATTCTCCCAAGACGAGATTCAATTGCAAATGTTAATGAATGAATAATTTAAATGATTTTTAGTGTCTAACTTGAAAGTCAAACAGTATACAAGCGGTCAATTCAGAAATATAAGCTTTTAATCCTCTACATCGTCAATAGAGTTTGTAACCTTTCTCTCAATTCAAATAAACGGCTTATTAGTGATTGTTTCAATTCAACATTCAATGCAAATTCTAAAGAATTAGAAGAAATCCTGATATAATAAACAGTTTAGCCAACATCAAATATTACATATTTTACTAAAATTTAATGGATGCAAGACTATTTTTCTTCCCATGTAAAATTTATTATCAGACGAGAAACAGACGTTTTGATGTTATTTTGGGGCGCCATATCGCGTATAAAACTGAGTATTTCTGCTTACTTTTATTACAGATAAACCGAAAAGGCGTCAACTACCCTTATGTCCAAACTTGAATTATTATTTATGGTTTTTAGCTCATAAATAAAGTAATGAATTTATTTATTTCATAGCTGGATTACAGGAATTAAACAAGTGTAAAATGTTAATACTAAAACAAGCATTTATTCCAGAAGTGTGTTTTAGTGGTGATTGTCAAGTCTTTTTGTGAAGAAAACAAGTAATAGAAAATTTTATATTTTAATTATCTATTCTGAAATTCTGTAAAATATCATTGAGTCAAATCAGCAATTTTTGTACAAGTCCTCGGTAGTATAGTGGTCAGTATCCCCGCCTGTCACGCGGGAGACCGGGGTTCGATTCCCCGCCGGGGAGCATATTTCTTTTTCATTATTTAAATAATATTATTCTACAAAATTTCAATATTTTTTTACTAAATATTATAAACATAAATTCAATCATAAATTTTTAATAGAAGTTAAAGTAAAATAATTAGATCGATGGTGTGACAACTTCTAGGAATTGAAAAAACTTATGGCAACTTTTGATTTAATGTCTTATTAATTTGAGTCGTGTAACATTTTTCAGACACCAGTTCAGAGGAAAATAATTAAAGTTCAAACTTATTTTTCAATACGAATTATCAAACACTGAAAAATCAATTGATCGAATCGAAACTTGAACTATAAGCGAATAGTTATTAATATTTAAAAAAAGCAGAAAAAAATAAAACTTTAAAGTAATAAAACTCATTACCTTTCCGTTAGTGAACGTGATAAATTTATTCAAAAGTTATACTTCACTTTTTTTAATAATTAATAATAAATTGCAATTTTTTCATTTCCAATTGAACAACATCGATGGAAAACAGGCGATGTTCGAGTATATGAATCAAATTTTAATGTTGTAATGAAAACAAATCGTGCTCAATTATTCCAACTCCAAAACTTATCGACTTTGGAATTGGTCAATTTTTTACAACGCTCACACACTAATGAGGCGGTAGTATAACGATGAAACAAATGATTTTGTAGATTGAATTTTGACCCAATCACAAAGAGGGTCGGATTTAATAATAGGTAAAGTTAATCAATCGATGAGAAGTTGAAATATTAAACTGACAGTATAATCAAACGAAATTTCACGGTGACTCTGTTAAATATTAGAAAATCAATGGGCTTTCGGAGTTATTTCCTCCATTAGTGGGTGGTAGCTTTCAGAAAAGTGCCACACTATCGGAAATGAGCAAGTTTTTCTTCTAAATGAAAGTCTAACTTCTTCGTTGGAAAGCAAAATTTATTGGAACTTTTTGTAGATAATATCGATGCTTTAAAGCATCTGTTACACTACAAAACAGAGACAATTTACAGCAATTTGAAGAGTTGTAGTTTGATAAAGTTTTCCCTAATCACCGACTAAAATCATCGATACAGATTGTATGGCATATGGGATAAATTCAATTCTTGTTCAATCTAGGTGATAAAATGACAATTAACGATAAAGAGAACTCACGTTAAATAAACACGTACACATGGAACTCACCAATCATAAATCTTTGGCGTGTCTATTGAAAAAAATAATACTGGTCCAATTTTTATTACCGCAAGCTAAATAAATTTTGTACCTACAACCTTTAAAAAAATACGAATGATGTGTTTTATATTCGATTAACACGAATAAACAAGTTTACTTTAAAACAAAATTCAGAGTGTCTCTTTGGGACGAACTTTAATTGATCATGAGCGGAGACAGACTCAACAATTATTAACTAAGCAAGAAGTAAAAGCCTTCAAAAGAAATTATAAATTGTATATAATGCATTAAGTATTCAAACCAACAATTGTTGAAATTAATCTCGCTCTTGATCTTTTCTCTAATTATTTAGGCGGCAATTCGGAGAAATACACGATTCGTACGATTTTGTAATAAGTTGGGAAAAGGTACACAGAGAGTAGACTTGAAGCTTTCTTATTATTTGAAAAGTGACACTTAAATTTGCCCCCAGTATGTCTCACCTGTACAATTTAGCGTAAGAAATGAGTGAGGTTTTGAAAGTAGTCGAGTTTTTTTCTGTTATTACATTACATCAATCTTGTGCATTATAAATTGAAGGCGATTTTTTCTGAGGACATTTACGTTTAAGTCTTCATCTTGTTCAACAATATTTTTGTCCGAATTTATTATGCCTGACAAATTCTTTAATTTATTATGGTGTTTTTAACTGAACGTTTATTGGATTTTGTTTACCGTATAAATCTCTTCTAATAAATCCTTGGAATGGCTTAAGAAAGATCAATCTGTTTGACAAATATGTCAATTTCATTTGATAAAAAAATAAGGTGCTCATTTATATTAAAATGTGTGTCTATTTTGATGTTGAAAACAATTTTTGAATAAATCTCCAACTATTTGTAATTCAAATAAACAAGTTGTTTTACAACAATCTATCAATACTTTTATCAACTTTTACCCCTTCTTTTCTTAAACAAAAATTTTAATGTAAACTTCCTATATGTTCATATATAATCGAAACTAAATTCCTTTAAACAACAATAAGCTCCTAGGGCAATTACGATAAGTTTACAATTGTCAACAAAGACTTGCGGTTATATGTTTTGTGTGTCTGTCAACATGTTAAAAGATTTCACCAAATTGTTGGAAACATCGTTGCTGAAACTAACAAATCGAAATGATTCCTTGATACCGAACAAACACACTTATTCCAACTTAGTTATTCGATGTTTCAACGGGAAACGAACATCTAACGCCTAATACCTAATATTCGATCTTGGTTGATTTATTCGATTCTAGAAGCAATTGGGAATGTGTCAGCGAAACTATAACAAACGCATTCTTGTTTGTTATATAGAAAATATTCCAAAATTCAAATCCACCGGTGTACATATAACGATAACGAAGCGATTTGTGTACTTCAAGTCTGCTAGACAGTGATCGATAAGGAAAACATTAACGTACAAGATTGTAAAGTGAGAAAAAGTAACGATTGAACTATAACAAGAACTTTCAAGAATGTTGATGTTCAATGAAAGTAAAACAAACCATTAATGTGTGTTTAATCGATTTTTATAAATGGTTGCTTTCCAATTTTATCTAAAATCAAAGTAACTCTCATTTGTCAGTTGTGACAGATTACGGTACGAATAGTTTTGAAGTTTCGCTTCTATTCAATATAAGAGAGCGATTTTCACTGTATTTCTTTGTAAAATAATCCATCAACTTTCTTTTATCTTAATCGAATTAAATCGTTTGTTGACGCCTCTTTTATCTTGTTATATAGCCGAGATTTACTTTAGAAATTCACCATCATTAAATTCTAGGAGTGTATCGAAAGGTAAAGTTTAGATTGGTACACGTTTATAATGTTTGGTTTAATGTGCGAAAAAGAAATAGATGGAAAGCGTTAAATTTAAATGCAATTGGTTTCTTTTGTTGATTTATTAAATATGTTTTAGGAAAAGTTGGAACATAAATTTAGTTTCAAATTTCCTATGTAGAATTTCATTGAACTGGTCCACCATTTGAACCGACTCATTTTATAAACATATTATTTCGATATCCTGTTTATTTTAAGGGTTTCGTATTACCTATTACAATTTTGCTAAAGAAATTCAATATTTTGAATATTCTACAAATTTTTATATTCTATTTCAAAAAATTCTGTTTTTGATTATTCAAATTTAACCAGCACTGTGACGCACTTTTATTCATGAAAAGCTTTTGTATCTCACTTGAGTAGTAGAGAATCCGATTTTTATCAAAATAAAAATACTCTTTTGTAGATTTTACAAAGAATATTGGAAGTGGCTAGGATGCTCTATAGACAACATTACTGGAAAGTTCTCAGAATTTATATCAATTATTTTTATATTTCACTCAAATATTCTCTAATTTTGATAAATTTATTCTAGTTCCAGATGGAAATGATGTAAAAAATTAATCCGCTATTTTAAATCCGCTTTTTAAGTACGAATATTACAGTTTTTGTGTCATTTGACGGCACTAAAGTTAAAAATTTAATGGTTATAAAATGCACTGGATTACTGGATTCATCCTACAGTATTTGTAATTTTTCGAAAGCTTATTTATTACAGTGTTCGACGGTGTAAATAGAATTTCAACTCTTTTTGTAGTTTGGAAGCAACTGATAAAAATTCAGAGAAACGTCTATCAAGTGTGTAAAAATGGTGGATGCGCCAAATGCAATCCTATGCAAATCCTGGTTTTAATGTACTATTCGATAAAATTTCGAGCAGTCTTCGGTAAAGATAGTTTCAATAACAATCTTTCACTCAAATTATTTAGAAATTTTATAAAATGATTGTACCCTACAGCTTATTCGTTCTGCCACCTAAAGGTGTGATGGCATTAAATCTTAATGGTGATTCAGCAGGTATGCCAGACGATAATTATTGGAAAAGTGGTTTTATAATACGGAATACAGAGTATTGTATAGAAGCTTAGAGCACGCGATATACACGGCTTAAAATTGTTTTTCTAAAATTTTCCCATTTTTCTTGCAATCTTGCAATCTATCTTTTATTGTAAGTTTAACATCGATCTTTGAATTGCGTGCCGCTAACAAGATTTCCCTTTATATATTGTAGCTGTATTGTCGTAGTGTGCGGTATAATTTGTAAGTAGCGAAAATTGCATACCGTCAATCTGATTATTCTATAATTGAAATAAATGGAATGATTGGAATTAAATCCTTTTAGCATCAAATTGTATTGTGCAAAACTTCATTGATTTGATTCCATCAATAGAGGGTACTTTAATTTGAAAAGATAACGATGGTAAATAGTTTTGTTCGATTCAACTCAATTATTCAACAGATGCAATATGTGCAAGTTATGCCTCTATTACCACAGATTTTTCAATAACACTATATTTAACACGAATATTCTGGAGTTCTGTGGTCAAACTGCAATCAATATTAGATTTGGCAAATTAAGATGATTTTGTGGGGAAATTAATCGAATTTATATCGTTAATTTCTCAAGTTTACAACTCCTTACAAATATTAAATTTACTTTAATTAAACAGATGTAATGGAAGATTAAGAATGTTTGGTCAATAGAGATCGCCAACTAACTTCCCAAAGTTAACAAGCTGAATTGAAGACAGAGATTGATAATTCCGGGACTTGGCAAGAATTTCCTTACACAATACGTTTATTGTTGTAGAAAATTCAACAACTAATAGTTGGAACTATTGTGAAATTCAACATTTACAAACAATTTGAACACAAATATCACTAGTGTGTGTCTTTCTAACGAAACTAATTGTTGATTTAAAAGTTTTAGTACGGTTACTCAACGTTCTTGTAGTTATTACAAGTTTAATTTTAAAAGTTTACAATCAATTAATCACATTGTCTCTATTCTTGCATTTTGCACAAAACTGACAAAATGCACCTCTATCACGCTACTTTGTTTCGTAATTATTTTGATACAACTAAACTTAAAAACGAACAATGTTAATTGTAATTGTAAAATGAAACTGCATTGTGCAATTTGAGAAACTTACGAAATACTACCTGCATTTCCGTGATTAAATACTTGTTTATGATTTAGTTGAAAACGTGTTTTCAACATACCTACGTATGAAGAATATTGAATCACGGGTGAATATTTTTTCTTTAAAGCAAAATAAACGAAAAGCTGTTGGATTTCTTTCAATTTGTATTAGTATTAACTCAATTTGAGTAGTTTTATCGTGGTTTTCGTTTATTTTATATAAATTTTATTAATTACTAGGCTTTTCGGCAAAGTTCTTTCTGCGTTACCTTCAATACACATTTTCTTTCCATTTAATAATCGTCTTTCAACAAGAGATTACTTCTATTTTCGTATCAGTATTAGTAAACATTTATAACAATAAAGTTGAGAGTACTACCTATTTCATAATATTTAAAATCGATCGATACAACTATTTTGAAATTTTATTGTAACTTTAATTAGCCTTGAAGTTTTCAGGAAAATTACACTAAAGATTACAAGTTGGATGTTTATAGTGGGATTAAATTTTTAAACTGACAGGTAAAACTTTTACTTATTACCATTTTTATAAAGTTATAAGTAACAAGTTGTTTCATCAATGTTTTTGAATCTTCTGGCAATAATAGAGCTTTTACTGTATTTATAACAGGCATTAAATTAAAAAAAAAAATGTATCTAACAATATTGTGTTTTAATCTCTCATTGCTAAATCCACTACATCAAGAAATTATTATTTTGAAAACGTCTAAGAATTGAAAATTTCATTTCTTACATAATTTTCATTCAACTTTAATTGATTGTAAATACATATTTCAATTGAAACAGGAAATTAAGGAAAATTGAAAGAAATACTCATATCAAGCAACTGGACTGGCAATAATTATATTTATCAATTGAAAACTTTTAATCGGAATTTGCTATAACTGTTTAATATTCCAATTGGAAAATATCCACTTATTCCTTATGCCACTTATTTATTTTACTTCATAGAGAATTGAAAAAGCATAAATTTTCTAACGTTATGAAATTTACTTGCATTTTTCAGCCGTATTTATTAATCGATCTGTGGTAATTATTCACTTGAAATAATTTAATATAGAAATTTATTATCGCAATTTTTCTAATGTCATTAAGTCTGAAAATCCCCAAGATGGGGACCAAGGTACTGATAATCGAGAGAAATCATTTGAATTTTCTCATCATCTTTCTCGTGAATCGAGCCCGTTTAACATTTATTATATGGAAATTAAGTTAATATCCGTTCATATTTGGGCGTTTCAAGAGTCTGGACACGTAAATGAAAGCTCGCAGATTTCTCCCTGTTAAATGATAGTTTTCCTTTTCGACAGTCTTGTAGTTCAAGTTCAGTTAACCATAAAGGAATAGACTAGAAGTTGCTCCGCAATCTTCTAAAGTGTCTATAAATTGGAAATCCATCAAATAGATTTTAGTAAAATTGTTATGAGTATTCAGTAAGGACTGCGATGCAATAGAGATTACATTCTAATAATGGAGGTTTAAAACAATATCCACTAGTTCTCAACTTGTGGAATATGCTGCAAGCACCGGTGATTCCATTATGTACTTAAATAGTTTAAATTTTGTAGATTTCATTATCACGACGACATTCTTGTTAACAATTATCAGACTTGCAAACTAATTACAAAAGAGTTGTTGAAAGAGCGTACTCAATTGTGAAAACTTCATCTGCCTACTATTACAACAACAATAAAGCTTTATTAATAATGAGATGAGTAGACTTTCTCTTTTGTGCATCGATATAACAGAAAGCGTTCAATTCAGATTTAGATTTAAATTAGTAGATTCTATGGAATTAGTCATTGAGAGCTTGAAAGATAAGAAATTAAATGTAGCTTGATTTGAGGTAATTGTAGAAGAACTACGACTGGAATGATATACATATTTGTATGTGCAGTAGAGTATTAGAAATAAACAGGTAAGGGCCATTATTGGAAACCGTCTTTATATCGAGAACGTTATTTATATTTACCCATGTTCAAAGTGAAGACAATTATTGAATATTTTTACCGTACAGGTATCATGTTTCTAATATTGTTTAACATAAAAGTCAGACCTTATAGAATGCGTTGTACTATTCGATATGTAATAACAATCGATCTTCAACGCTCGACTTGCAAATTTGCGAAATGCCAAAAATATTAAGAAATATCTCATAAAATGAGCTTTAACGTAGCAATTGGAAATCCTTGGAAAGACGGACCTTATGTTGTTTTTATTGAAAATTAATTTCATCATTAAATACCAATGCTTATATTGAAAGCTTCGCACGAATCCAGTTTATTTTCTATATGAAACACCAACTAAACAGATGTTATATCATGTATATAGTCGAGTCGATTTAAGATTTTTTTACCATCTTAATGTTTATAATCAATTACTTTTTTTTTGTTTTCTTAGTGGAATTTATTAGCAATAAACTGTGAAAATTTTATCAAAGAAAATTATGAGCATGTGGAGATTTTATTATTTCTCAAAATATAAGCACACAATCAATTAGTGTTGATTAATTGGTTACATTAATCTAAATGATGTTGGATTAAGCTGAACATTTATGCTAATTGTTGAAACTAACTTATGTTCAATTTGAAGATCATTCAACTAACTCCAACTGCAATCTACAAACGTTAGATTAAGTTTTAATCGGGCGAAATCCACCTAAATTTGATCAATTTTATATGAGTAGATACGTATATGTCCCATATAGCTTGTAAAGTTAAGTTGTTCAAATTGATGTAGATAGACTGTATAAATGTATCTACCTACATATGAACGATGAATGAAATTGTGTACCTTTTTTGCTTTAATATAAATACCGTATCGTTATAAATGGAAATTATTAAATTTTCGATTTATTAATATAAATACTTTCCATACGAATTCATGAAAATCGAATATCTTTTACGAGTTTAAACGGATTTTCTAAATTAAAATTCTTATTTTAATAAAAATAACACTAGCGGCAATATTAATATGTAAGTGTTTGTTATCCTTCGCACCTGTAATATCAACAAATTACACACAAAATTTCATTTGCTCTATTTCATAAGATTTAAATATAAAATAGAGAACAAAATTATTTACGAGCTTTCCATTAAATCTATCCATAGTTAAAACAGGAAGTTTGATATTGCTTTGAAACCGCAATTAGTCCAGCATTGTTTGTTAATTCAATAAAATCCGAATGCAATCGATCGTTTTTTTATCCTTCCGCTCTTTATAAACAACAGTTTTAGCCAAAAATAATTGTGGACTTTGAAGTTTTGTCGGATAAAAGGAGATCACTGTCAACCATCACTACGCTTCCATCGTCTTTTATTTTTTCCGATAAAACTCCCGAAGGTCCTATAACAAAATCGCATCTAATTATCATCCGACTTTGGCCGTTTTAATAAATGCCATTTGTACGAAATGTGAAATATAGAAACGGCTAAAATTGAGAATAATTCATCAAATTAATATCGAACTTCAACAATAGCGCTTGTGGGAAAGTTTTGAGTTGTATCAAGTGGTTTTCTTGAAAATTTTCGAATATTGTGAATAAAAATTGTTAACTAATTCATTTCCATTCCATTTGTTTATTCGCAACTTAATAATAATAATAATAACTGTTGCCTTAAGGAGTTTTCTTTAGTTTTTTGTTTTGTTCAATTCTAGAATCGAATCAGGGGCTCAATCAAAAAATTTCATGATTGGATATAATCATCTGTCAAAAGGATTACAATATATCGTTCAGTCAAGATTAAAGAAATTGAAGAAAACGGAATTGTTCATTCCAATGAGAAAACAATTCCCAATAATAAAAAACTAAAAAGTAAATAAATTGAAAGATTGTCTGGTTTTGTTCTATTTTTTCGAGTCTTTTATCTTTCCAGTTGTTGAGAACCGGCTTTTATTTGATATTTAATGGATTGAAGGAAGAAGGAATCTAACTGAAAGCTACTGAAGCTTTCAAAATTTCACTTGAACTTGACATTAATAGATATGCATATCAAATTGTTTTCTAAATACAAAATAAACAAAAACAATCTAATATTAACAACAAACTTACTTGAAATCTGTTGAACTTCTACACACAATTCTAAACATTTTCAACATGTAAAGTGTCTTTAATAATAAAAGTTAGTTGATGATTTTATCATTGGGGAAACTGTATCGCGCGCCAGAACTGCAATGTTTGAAGTGTTTGTAATGATGTCGGCGTCACATTAACGACGCTCACCGTCGTCCTATTCAGTTTCCAGAAGGCGCCCGAATTTCGCGCACGCTCATCTTCGGAAAATGTGTCTCTACCAAACGATAATAAGCAGGAATGGATGTTTTAAGACACTATCACCTGTAGACTTCCACAATTATTCAAATGGCTCGAGATTTTCATCTTTTGATTGATCCTTCTTGGAAATATTTTCATATTTGCTCACCGAAATTGAATGGAATTTAATTTCGTATAAACGGTTGATACGAATGTAGTATGCTGTCTAAATGGAGTATTTAAGTAAACGAAAACCGGTACAGATGGATAAATGTCTGCCGGAAAAATGATGAACAAAACTGGTTCCGATATTCTCAACCTTACTATAGCTCTAATATATGACACTTTTTATTAAATATACACATATGAGACAAGTATTGTTTGTAGATTTTCCAAGGCTTAAAAACAACCAACCATTTCGGTTAATTTGTGGCAAGTTTCGCGCAATTTCCAAGCTTCACCAAGGCTAAAGAAAATATCTAATCTTCAAAACGACAACACTTGACAATGGAAGAAGAAAAAGAATGTAAACGTGTAACAGAAAATTGCAAATTTTATAAGTTAATAGGTCAATTTTTTATTTCATCACAGCCTAGATTTGTTCCAATACGCTAAAACTCTCGTTTATTACCAGTTATTTGCTTCGATAATACCCTGAAGTAACAATTTGTGTTTTGTTTGTTGATCGTACACTTAAACTAATAGAAGGTAAATATATGTTGAATTGAAAATGTCAATTGGTAATTGAAACTTTATAAATCCGAGCTTCGAGAACTTCAACATTCTTCCGCCCAATTATTTTTGAAGTAAAGCTTCTCAAACTTACAGCACGTAAAATTAAACTGCTTATCGTATGAACATTTAATGAAGTATTGCTTATTTTGTATAACATCAATTGGCGAGTTCCCTTGAGAAATTTAGAACTGTATTTCAACTTTTTCTTTTAATATCTTTATTTGACTTTATTACAAGAACAAACATTGATTTTCAGTAGCAGGAATTAAAATTCTTGTAGCATTAAAAAGAATTGGTCGAATTATTTAAGGGGAAAGATAAAGAAAACTTTATAAAAGTCATTTATAATATTTACAGGTAGAATAAATAGTTGTTTACCATGCGAAAAGAGATCAATTTATCTTATTTTTAAATTGGATGTCATCCTGATGGGTGTCAAAAATATATCTGTAGCTTTTAAAAGAGAGCAAAAAAGAACTGGATTTATGTGAAAAATAGATTAGCCACATCCATACAAGTTGACTAATCCACGTTTTCTGGTCTCACCTGCAGGACACGCTCGTGGAATTAAATGCAGTTTCACGAGGTCTTGCGCTGTTTAAAATACTAATTGATATCGTTTAAAGATTGAAGTTTGTTATATTATCTACATCATATACCATACATATTCATATAATATTTTAATTTTCTGAAATACGATGATGGAAGAATTTATGGATGTGCTGTAAACAAAACAAGTAACTTATCAACATATCGTCTAACATCAAAGAATCCCCAAACTGTACTCTTTGATCTTTTCAAAACTATTATTTTCGTTAAATCTTCGTCATGTTGAATTTAAAAGATTTTGACAGCAATCAACTGTATACTGATTAAGTTGGAATTGAAGGGGATTTTCCCTTATTTGATACAGATGTAATCTATTCAAATCTGCCTATAATTGCCCTCTAATTCTAGAACAATAATCTCAATCAATTCGTATAATTAATAGTTGAGGAATCCAAATAAAATAAGAGGTGTCTTTTATTATTCATCGCTATTACTCCTGGTGTATGTTTTCGCACTGATTGTCGAGGTTTAAAACTGAATAGAATCAGTAATCATTTTTACTTTTCTCATGGAATTAAATTTTATTGTTGCCAGATTAAAGTGTTCACGTTTTAGTTGACACTAGACCTAGAATAGAACGTTAAAATAACATAAAGTAAGTCGATTTATTTGTTTTTTTTTTTAATGGAAGAAACAATTTAATCAATAAACATATAGTGTGTTGACTTAATAAAACAGATTAATTCACAAATGTTACGGCTTTTCTAAGAAATCAACATCAAATGATTTGTATTTTTTCAAATTTGAAAATATGAATATTGTGAATTTTGTAAGTAACAAAATTAAAGGTCTGCAAGTGATTAAAACGTTATTTACGGTCTCTTTTTTACTCAATTTTTTTCCTTCATTTCGGCTTAAAATTATTCTAAATTTAGAGTTGTCCGTGTACGTTTTTATTATTTGCCGTACACCACTCAAAATACTAAATATACGGGGATCATTGAACGTGAAAATTGCGAAAATTGAAATTTATACTCTACTGCGTCACATTTACATACTATGAACACACGTGAAATTTTATTTAATTGTCGAAAACAAAGTTATTCTTTTAAATGATGATATCTACTAATGACTATTGGGACGTGTAGATATTTTTGCGATGATTTGTTTAAATTTTAAACTAATTCCCTTTAAAATTATTAGCGAACTAACTTCTTTATCTTGCGATCACTTATTCCTTATCGTAGGACATGGTTTTTATAATTCAGGCAAAACTAGAAATATATCGATCTTCAAA